>JBAMNC010000582.1:0-1200000 GCA_037902135.1 Cetoscarus ocellatus | reverse complement strand
TTTTCTGCAGGCAAGAAAACGGATGTAGCCTGTGAGACGTATGGCTGACAGGAATTTTAATGGACTAGAGCTTCCCACGAGGGTTTTCCACATCGAAGTTTGTGTTTGTCTTATGGTTATGTCCTCTGGGAGGAGATTCATCATCCCTGCATTTGTGAGGCAAATCATCTCACACTGACATGAAAATGTAGATTTAAGAGTAAAATGATCAACTCTGCAATTCAAGGAAGATTTTGGTGAATAGAGTGGATGTTATTTTGTTGGCCATCCCAGAAGTTTGTATTGTTCTGGTTCCTTTGATACTTATGGGATTTTCAGTGAGCTTTGGAGCTATTGTTAAATGGACTTGAGCTTATATAGCTCTTTTCAAGTCGCCTTGACTACTCAAAGCTGCTGTACACCGCAGGTCAGATCTACCCATCCACATATATAAAAGAATTAGAGTATATAAGAATTAATAACACCTGTGAATAATATAATACTAATGATGGAATAATGTATCGTACCCTGCAGTACTGAAGTAAGAGTAATTTGTTCAACCCAATAAAAATTTAACTTATTAAATCTACATTTATACCTTAAGATTTCATTTTTAGGTCATATCATGTTTTTTTAAGTTTTGGTCCTGAGGAGAGAACAAGTTTCTTATTTTGGTCCTTAGATAAAAAACTTAGGAAACCCCTGATGGAGGTAAATATAAAGGATCAGGACTCAGTAATGGTGAGTACTCATACTTTCAACATTGGATTGGAATTGAGAGTTTATGAAACTTTTTTGTTTATCAAGGATTTTTTTTACAAATGAGCACGACTCTCAGAACATTTGAAGAATGAACTTATTCAGCCAGAGAGAAAAACAGGCTATTGTAGAGTTACAACAATGCAGACCAACGTAAGACAGCCATAATGATGTTTTTGCATCATCTAGTAGAAAAGACCTTTTTCATATATCAGAGTCAGACTACATGATTTAAGCACCCACCGTCAACAACCATCAAAGCCACTGAAGTCAAGGTTCTTCCTCTCTGATGCTTGGTCGTCTTCTCTATGATCATATGTCTATGTTATTGGCTGATTAGCTGTGTTAATGCAGTTGAACAGATGTACCTAATAAAGTGGCTGGTGTGGTATAATGAAGGCAGTTTTTATTTTTATTTGATGATATTATTGATATAATATAATATTTTTTATGAGGAGACCTTGAACACATCATGACAGAACTGTTGGTCACTCCTGAGGTTGCTTGTTTACTGCTGTCCTGCAAACTTTCATACAGATTTAATCCTCATATTCATATTTTATTCATCAAGACTCATTTCAAAGTTTGAGGCCATTTTCCAAGGTTGATTTGAGCAGATTAGGAGGCCGTCTGTTCTGTGCCTGTGTGTCAGCTGCAGCAACAGTGGAGTTATCCCGAGTTTGTTTCTTTCAACATGACAGTCAAACTGAAGGCTGCGGCCCTTTGGTTAACTGTGATACAGAATGCTGATGTGAGCTTGATGGATGTCTGTGCATCGGCTGTATTAAAATGATGCCATGGCAAAGAACCTATGAGACTCAATAGCTGTATAAATAAGCTTATTTTAATCCTCCTGGTTGTCTCCCTGTCTTTAATACTGATGTATCCTCGTTTTGTGTGTTGCAGGTCTTGCTGGCGTCCAGAAAGATGCATTTTTAGATCCAAGCTACTGAAAGATCATGAGGTGACGTGCCTCTGTGAAACAAAGCTGAGAACAAATGGTAAGAAGTCCATTTCAAAGCTAAATATGTCCATAATACCATTAGGGGGAGTTACTATAAATGATTTACATTGAGGAAAGCCAAAGCAGTTTCACCAGATATTAAAGTAATGTAGTTCATACACAAAGCAACTGGAAGTATAACAAACATAAACATGCACCTATAGGCATGAATTCATTAAAAGTAAGATCATCGAACATATAAGAAGATGGATCTTGAATATAATTCATTTTTGTTGCCTCATTCCATCGTTAAAGTTTCTGTTTCTTAAAAGTTTTTCTGTTGTTTAGTAGCTGCACAGATCTGATCTTGTTTGAGTTCGTCTAGCAGCTCGAGGCCTCCATGAAGTTTGTTTATTTGGCTGAAGTGGCCTTCCTTATGTTGTTAAAATGCTTGAATGCCACTTTGTACAATGGTATTTTCTAAAAATATTACCACATGAAGTGGAAGCTCAGTGTCGTCTTTTCCAACAATAGTTTTGAGGGTTGTCCCTGTGATGTTCTGCAGAAAGATTGAACTCCTTTAACGTTTATGAGTGGAGGTTTGAGGTTCCCTCAAAAGTGATTAGGGGTGCTAGATTGTAAAAAAATAATGATCCTTATTATTTTGATTGATGGTTAGATTTTGCAGACTTTTTTTAAGTTAAGTTTTGGTTTAGGACTTTATTTCATTCTGTCATTCAATAAAACATTCAATACATACAAAAAAATCTCAAACACGTGAATGAAAAGGAGCAGAATGAAGAAAAATCTTACAGAGTCTGTCCCTCTCTCACAAGATATTAATTAACTAAACACATAATACAAATTAACAAGAGCTGCAGGCCAACATGCCTTTTCACAGTTCATTATTTCTTATTTTCAAAAACAACCAACAAAACAAACAAACAACAAAGACCACATGTTAATTCACATTTTGTCACTAAACAAACATAGCAAGACTTAGATGAACACATCTCCCTGTATTTACTCAACATAGTGACTTTGATACTTTTTTAAAGATAAGATTTGATTGAGCTTCTTTAGTTGAGTGTGATGGTGAGACAACTGGGTCAGAGCATCTCCAAACTGCAGCTCTCGTGGGTCTTCCTGGTCTGTAGTGGTCAGTATCTATCTGAAGCGATTCAAGGAAGGAGCAGTGGTGAACCAGCAATAGGGTCAAAGGTCACTGATGCACTGATGCGAAGGCTGACCTGTGTGATCATCCAACAGATGAGCTACTGTTGCTTGAGAAGATGATACTGGCTCTGGTAGAAAGTTGTCAGCATACACAGGCATCGCAGTTTGTTGCATGTGGGGCTGCACGGGGACCAAGATGATATTAAACAGGTGCTCATACACTGTAACTCATTTTTGTAAACTTAATAGACTTAATCTACCTACTGTAAAAAAATCATCTCTGTAAATTACTGTAAATGGCAAAAGATTGTAGAAAACAAACAGTTTTCTGAAGAATTGACAGCATTTTACCATCAAATCTACAGTCACCTACTGTAAAATGTCTATGCAGTAAATTACAGAAAAGGTCAGTGTATTAAGAGAAAATCACATTCTGCTCAGGAAAACTGACCAAGAGCAGGAAAGATTTCTTTTAGTTAATGCTTCACATTTTGTGGGTGAGACAAATGTTTGAGGAAATGTAATTTATTTGTTAAAAAAACAATTTTTGTGATTTTTCTTTTTTTGCTAATAAATAATCAGTAAAATAGTTAAAGATATTGTAATAAAAACTAAAATACAGCAAGTTCACTGTAATTTAAAATGCATTTAAAAAGTTGTACAGTAAAATACAGTAATAATACTACAAATGAAAAACAGTAAGGATGCTGTTTTTAATAATACATTAGTTATGCTGTACATTGAAAGACATAAATGGTACCTTGAATAAAAATTCAGTAGTTAAATATTGGTATATGTAAATTAAAACAGAGTCATGCTCCTGGAAAGATATTTACAGTAACTTATTGGCATCTTGTGACCAGTAAGTTATTGTAAAATGTACAACTTTTCACTGTGTATTTTTTTCCTGATGGGTGGATATGAGCAGTATTGTATGTGACACACAGGCACAAGCTTTGGCTTAGCTTACTAAATAACTTCCTCATGGCAGAGCGCAGCCAATGGGCATGAAGATGTTTTATGTGGTGGCAAAAGCAGACTGACATAATGACAGGCCTGCCTTTGTGTTTGCTCCGGCTGCAGCGTGAACATGAAATGATCCAAAGGAAAATGTCTCTACTTTTTTTTTTAATCCAACTGGAACGAAGTGACTGAGCTGAAGGTGCCAAAAATGCCTAAACCTTGTTTTGACTAGACAATCACGTATGTCAGGTGAATTAAATGCTGGTTTTATTATCTGCTGTGAATGATTCTGAAGTAAAACAAGGCAGCAGCATCTTGACACTGAACGATGCCTGATGAATGTTGTCATTTCTAGAAGTTAGTGCCATTAGAGTTTTATGCAGAACAGTAGAGGAAATGTTTATATACATAATTTTTGAATATGTCAAAGACAAGAGGGAATGAGGAGTTTATTCTGGAAAACGTCCACGCACACGTCATGTAGAGCAAAAGGTGCACAGGCGTCAAGACAAATTACAACTGTTTGAAGACATGAGTTTAGTTTGTTGTGGTTTGATGCCAAGTCTCAGCAAGTGTTGTCCTAACAATAGCAGAATGATCAGTATCACAACTGTCCAGAGAGCAGAGGCAGTAACAGAAGCAAAACAGCTGCAGATCAGACCGCTCAGATGACTCGCAGAGCTGAAGCTGACAGGCGTGACATAAATAAATCATATGGCTTCCTTGCAGCCTGGTTGTAAAATGATCTATGACCTCATTCTGGTCTGTGGCTCTGTAAAACAAAAACTGTCACAAAATCAAGTTTGTTTTACTCTTTCAAATATATGTACTATACAACCCTGATTTCTAAAAAGTCTGAACACTGTCAAATGTGAATAAAGATAAAATATGATGACATACGGAGATAGAGAACACATAATGAATTAAACAATATCACAAAGATAAAATATCAATATTTAAATCAACACATTTCCAAAAAAACTAAGACAGACTAATGTTAAACAGTCTTGTCTATCACAAGACTCTGGTACTATTGAACACTGAGAAGTGTTGCTTGCATAAAATTCCGAATGGGAATATAATTTTCTGTGAGAAATTATGATCTCTTTGCTGCAACCAGAGTCTTTGAAAACATAGATGTAGTTGGAAAGCCACTAGTGATTGAAGTAGCCCTAGAGTGGTTCTCACCATGTTGCAAACAGTGTCTCTAGCAACCTTTGGTCAGCCTTGTGGAGTAGTAAGGTCAACCTTAGTCAATATAAAGGTTTTTTATCCCCATCAGTGTCTCTTAAACGTGATAGATATATCTGTGTGCAAGCTAACAAAGCCTGCACTTGGATCAGTGTTAATTTTGACAGTAGTTTTTAATGTTATTTTAGTTTTAGACTTTTGCCTAAAATATCTTTTAGTTTCAGTCATAATTTAGTCATCTACATTGTTTAAATTATAGTCTAGTTTTAGTTGATGAAATTTCACAACATTTTAGTCGACGAAATCTACTGTAAATTTAGTCGACTAAAATATGAAGTGTAAAGTGTAAGGCGTTTTTTATGTTTCCTTGAATTTCTGAAGTCATGTTTTACACTTGGATAAAATGAAACATCTAATAACCCTTTATTGAATGCTAGTAAAGTCTGAATGTATAAAGGAACAGAAACAAATTGAACTTTTGTGTGAAATGCAGTCACCTTTATTTAGGCTACCTGGCAGAGCATCTCAGTTACAATACCAGAACTGACAACAAACAGTGAACCTGCTCTACATGAATATATCAATTCATAAAGAGAGGAGCTCTGATTGGATCGCTCCACAACTTATCCCACCACCACCAAGCTAAGGCAGCTGTGATTGGATGTCCCTCTCAACTCATCCAACCTTTCCACACAACCAAAGTAGCTGTGATTGGATATATTCCTAACTTGTCTCTACTTTCTACATGATGAAATTAGGTCTGATTGGATTAAGTCTCTGTCAAACATTTTCGTCTAGTTTTTATTTGTTGATGAAAATGTCAGTTAATTTAGTTTTAGTTTTTGTCCTTGTGCACAGAGGAAAAAAGGTTTTTGATGAGAACTATGACGAACATCATTAGTCAAAAAAATTATCACTGATTTGAACTTTCTCCTCTCCTCCCTGTGAATTATGTAGCTGCCTGAAACGGCTGATTCCTTCATGTTGTCTGTCCCTGTTGCAATCACTGTGGCAAATATCTTGCATCCCTACTCTGTCTCTTGAGATGAAGAGATGAAAAATAAAAAGCCTGTGCCACAGCTCCACACAGTTGTCAATGCTAGCTGACACTCTTTCAGCCCTCTGTGCTGGTCACATGACTGAAAGCTTTTCAATTTGGGTACAATTTTATTTAAAAAAAAACAAACCATAAATGTAGTATTGACCCTAGACTTTTGAGTGATGGCAGGTGATGGTTAGATTGTGCTCTGACATTAGAAAAGCTCTCCCTGCGACTGTGGATGTGATTTTAAGTTTGTCTTGTCTTCTCTCCCTCAGATCTGCTGCCATGCCTCCGGGGATGGTGCGTTGTTTTTCAGCGTTAGCAGTCCACACGCTGCTATCACTCCTGCTGTTACCCATCAGCTGGCCCTTCACTTCATTACATAGCGGCGTTGTTGGAGCATCAGACTCCTTTTCCTCCAGTGCTTACCCCTACCTTTACACGCAATGACACTCTGTTTGAGCACCTGGCCCTGCATCCTGACCCAACTGTAGGGCGGGTCTACATCGGAGCCCGAGACCACCTTTTCCAGCTGGATCGATTCCTCCAAGTTGAACTCCAGGATGACACTGGACCGGTCACAGACAGCAGGGAGTGTTTGCCTCCTGTCACTGAGACAAACTGCCCCCAGGCGAGGGCAACGAACAACCACAACAAGCTCCTACTGGTCGACCCTTACTCCATGGAGCTTATCACCTGCGGGAGTGTGAACCAAGGAATCTGCCAGAAGAGAAGTCTGGATTCAGTGGATGATGTACGTTTCTTTACAGAGAGGCCGGTGGATACTCAGTATGTGGCAGCTAACCACCCCAACGTGAGCACCGTGGGACTCGTGGTTCGCTCCCATCCTGACAGGCAGCCTGTTCTGTTTGTTGGACGAGGTTACACCAGCAGCCACCCCCCGATTTCCACACGAAACCTCGCACATGAGCCCATATTTTCCTACGAGGAGACCGCCAAGTTAGCTGTAGCTGGCCGCCTCTCAGAGTACGACCATCATTTTGTTGCATCTTTCGCCCACCGTCAGCACGTGTACTTCCTCTTCTACAGGCGTGATTTAAGGTCGCAGTCTCGGGAGTATCGCACCTACGTCTCTAGGGTTTGTTTAGAAGACCAGGCCTATTACTCCTACGTGGAAGTACCTCTGACATGTCGTTCAAGAGCTGGAAAAATATACAACCTCTTACAAGCCGTGCAGCTCGGGCTCACAAAGGATGAGGATGGGAATCAAGGGTCAGGAACTCTCCTTGGTGTCTTTTCGACTCGAATGGCTTCATCAACTCGTCCCAGTGAGGACTCAGCCCTCTGCATGTTTAACCTGGAAGACGTGGACCGCAGGATCAACTCCACCAGAGACCTGTGCTACACTCAGATGGGTAAAGAACAAGGAGTGGAAGCAGCTTACATCGAGTATGAAGTCAAGTCCAACTGTGCCAACCTGCCAGAGGTAAGTTTAAGAAACTGTTTTAACATTAAACTATTTCCTGAAGTAAGAGCACGCTGACAAAAACAAACAAAACTATTCCTGGAAACAAGGGCAGAACAAGTGCACACAATTGAGTGATAGGGTCAGTCACAAAATATTAAAAAGTTTATCACTTCATACACGAAATACTCCTCTTTTCTCCTGTCTTCAGTTTAATTCAGTCGTAAGAACTTGCATGGAGTGGCATTGTTTTGCTCACTTTTTGCAGATCATCTTATCCTGGGATATCAGGGCCAGTAAAGATGTTTTTGTGATTTCTTCCTTTGGTGAATTCTCCCATAATGACAGCATTTTTCAAGCTTTATCGTGAAATCAGATCAAAGTTTGCCGTTCCCCTAAAAAAATCAAAAACAGAAAAAAAGCTTCTGAGCCAGCATTTAATTGATGGAATTATACACATAAGTAACTCTTTATTCCTTATTTTTCACTAATTGTTTGTAATGGGGGCCACCCTCAGCCAGAACTGATGTTAGTCAGATGCATCTGTGCATTCCCATATTTTCCTAATTTATCCTGCAAAATCAAAATTACTTCCATACATAACTTCAGTCAGACAATGCTTCATCATTATAATAACCATGAGCTGTGTTTGCCAATTCTTTAATGGACAGACTTATAAACATTTATTCATAATCGCTGCAGGCCCAATATACATGACAACAATCCACTAAAAACGGAAAAGGTTTTATTTTTAGAAAATGTTTCACATTCAAATGTGCAGATACTCTTTCAGCTACAGAGTGCTGTGGTGTGATACTAGATGGACTAAAACACCAAACCTTGTGTGGACAACAATAAAAGTGGGACTGCTGATCAGAGTGATGGTGCAGTGAAACTGCATTTTGCTGATGAAGATTGTTTGATTCAACAGAAGGCTGCTGCACAAACAACTCTCAGGAATCTGCCATTTTTTTAAAGTCAGCCTAATTTATGAAATCATAGAGAGATAAATGGGTAGATAGAGAGTTGGATAGACAGATGTAGATATATAGAAAGATAGACAGATAGTTTAATAGACGAAGAGACAGAGAGATAGATAGTTAGTTAATTACTTAGTTCGATAGATAGATAGTTAGATAGATGGATAGATAGAAATATAGATAGATATATAGATAAATAGACAGACAGACAGACAGACAGGCAGACAGATAGATAGATAGATAAATAGACAGACAGACAGATAGAGAGATAGATAGATAAACAACTAGATAGATAGATTAATAGATGGTTGATAGATAGATAGAGAGATCAATAGATAAACAGCTAGATAGATAGAAAGATAGACAGACAGACAGACAACCAGACTCTGAAATAGGCAGTCATCCAAGTCGCACAGCATCCCATGAACTGTAGCTACTCAAGCAATCTTCTTGTTATTAAAAGTGTTTTTCAGCTTTTAGGACCTGTACCCTGAGCTTTTCACTTTCTCCAGTGAAACCACACAGTGGTCAGCATGCTGAAGCAGATAGCACTTAAACCAATCCCCTCCTATGTGTCACTGTGTTTAATTGTATGTTTGTGTGACCGGGTGTCACTAAAAGGAAGCGTACGAGCTAAAAATGACTGCCCACAGGAAAAAGACGGGCCTCAGCTCTGTAAGAATGAGCTGAGTGACCACACATCTCCTTCTTTCTTGGAGTGAAGACGTCCAAATAAACAACAGGCCGAGGGGAACACAGTGAACCAGGCGCTGAACGGCACAGTTTTCTTGTTTTCATTGCTCTGTTTACAAAAGAACATGATGTCCACTTTTCTTCAGTGTCGACTACATGGAGTGAAAGCTTTCTTCTGTCAGCTGGAGCCGCACATGTGAGGCTGTCCAGACCTGCCTGCCCTCTCAGCAGAGAGAGCTTCATATTGAATTAGAGATTTTAGGAAGAGGCAGACGTAATGCTGTGGAGGAGGGTTTCAATCAAATTATCTCTGTCATAACACACCATCTCTGAAAACCCAGGCTTCACTCAGTGTATGTAAACATCCGACATCATGGACTCATTTGACATCCATCTTCATCATCACACCGTCCCGTTCTGAGGACACAGAAGCTCTGACCCTATAACCTCTGCCGACCGGCTCGAGGGGGCCAGCCGGTGCGGGCAGTGTGTGATTTAATAGAATTGCTGGTTAGAGAAGGATCGATCTGCGGCATTAGGAGTACTTAGTGGGGCGGGGTTGAGGGTAATGTTTAACAAGGCCTGACAAGGGCGGATAAAGACACACACCCCGCAGAGACAGGACTCTGAAGGAGAAAGGAGATGAGGCAGAGACGGCATACTGATGCACAGTGGAGCGGAAAATCAGAGGCAGAAAGTGAGAGAAAAGGAAACAGTCCGAGAGAGATGAAGACAGGAGGGGCATGAGTAGAGAGCACAAAAATATTCAAGTGAAGTTTCATTTAAGTACCAATAAAAGTTGCTCTTCATGAATCTGCACAAGTAAAAGTAAGAAGTAGTTCAATCAAAATGTGCTAAAATGTGAGTGTGATAAGTCAAACACTCCTTTGTTTGAGTTTGAAAGTCAAGTGAGGCTGTAAAATCAGAATGAAGTTGTTGTGATAGATGTTGAAGTCACGATGATAAAACCAAGTGACACTGATATCTGCACCTCATGCAGTCTTAGAACTTAAACACTCGGCACTTTTTCTATTTGAACACTGAAAAACAAGCAATTCATGAAAAAATATAAACATCGAAGTATATTAATTCATGCCGAAAAGACAACACAAGTGCCTCGTGTCTTGGGCATGTCATCAGCCCTTGACTTTTTTGTTTTCATGATCTTGGGAAGCAAAGATTGTAATTGAAACTATTTAACTGCCAAGTTGTATAAAAGATTAGAGGTGTTAACTGGCAAGAATCTAGTAACACAACAAAAAAGTGTGATACAAGGGGACAATATGATGTATCTGAAAATATTCAGACACTACAACCAGTACAATATGTCACAATTTGTTATCTAAATGGTTTATTTTTGACATTTTTATAAAGTTATAGGCAGTTTTAATAGCGAAGAATGTTTAATATTATATCCTTAATGAAAACATATTATAATCAGTAGTGTATTTAATATATCATGGCACATGGATAAACTTTTCAATCAGGCTTTATTTGCCAAATCATAACAAATGCTATCCCAAGACTCTTTACAGTAAAGCAGGCCGAAGCCCCACTCTTCATTTTATCGATACACATACAGTGTAACCTAAAGTTTTGGGACACTCCATGTATTTGTGATATATTGCATAAAGAATCACTCTAAAGCCTCAAAGTGCAATTACTGTTAGTACAGTCACAACCAAAACTCTAAACAAATCATAAAGAGCCATTAAAATCTTCAAATTGATAGGTGCTCAATATGGTAACATATATTTTAAATATGTTACCTTATTGAGAATAGTCCCTCATAATCACAGCTCAGCTGCTGTTATTATGAAGTAATCAAGTATTTAAATATGCAAGCAGTGTTGTTTTAACATCTTTATAAATTGTAATGCTGATTAATGCTGTCAGCAGAGCAGAAACACAGAGGACAAACCAATCCAATGAAGCAGAGAGGGACAACAATTTTACGTATTAACAAAATACCAACAATGTGTGTTATCATCTGCAAGTATGGTTTAATATCTGCTCTGTTTGTAGCATTTTTGAGATATAAAAACCTGCAGTATTGAATGTATTTCCATGCATAATAACACCTTTTCATTTCCCACAAATCCTGCAGCTGTGTTATGTATCTCACAAGAAGCTTGTTTTTTTTTTTCATTTTGAATTGGATAACTCTTCCCCCCGACAGTCCTGTTACAAGATTCAATAATGATATATGTTTTCAAAGTGATGTAGAAGAGCAGGGAATCCAATCAAACCATATGGCTTAAGAGGGAGACAGTGATGAGGGATTTGGAGCCCAAAAGAGATTTACAGTGTGGTTAAGATGTCAAATCTCAATTGGATCCCACTGCACAAACAACACCAAAGCAGCCTGATCCATGGTCAGACCTCACCAGGAGGGTCCATCTGCACTGAGGGCCTCCTCTCACGCGAGGCCTGATGGTTTCTGGGAACATGTTTTGTTATCAGTGATCAGGCATCCTGCTAGGGCTGGAAAACATGGAGCAATAATCATATCTTAATGTTTTTTAGCTGAGTGAACGATGTCTGCAGGGTCTTAAAAGTTTATAAACCAGCAGCGTGTTGGTAAAAGTTTGTCTTCAGTGTAGCAGAAATATACACTGCATGTCATCTATATGGGATAAAATAATCCCCTGAGGGCTCTGTCAGTGACGGTCCCTTCAACCTGTTAGTAAATACTCAACATTTGAGTTAAAAAGATGTAAAGCCCTATTGACACCATAGGAGCTTTTAGACTCACACAACTGAACATTTCAATGCAACTCATTAAAATTCAGTCATTATTTAGAGTGAGGAATGATGTTTTCAGTTTGTTTTCATTAAAACTTTATGCTAAAAACAATAATAACAATATTTCCTCATGCAAAATGTTAATGTGCGTTATTGTTCAAATACAGATTATCACTTCTGCTGAGGAGGTTATGTTTTTGCCAGCAATTGTGAGATTGTGAACAGAATAAGTTGGAAAGCAATTAACAGATTTTGCTGGAAGTTTTAGGGAACGTTGGTCATTCAGAAGGGAGAAGTTATTAGATTTTGGTGGTGATCTGAATTGTGATGTGGATCCTGGGATTTTTTAAAGGCTTACGTATTGTCATTGGGCAGCACAAAGTCTAATCACTTCTCTCTTGTGTCATGACCAACATTCCCTTGAAATTTAATGGAATAGATAAAAAACAATCAACTTGAATTATTTTTGTGTCTGTCATTGTTTTTGTTTATCCTGATCATTATGCACTTTATCATTTGATTTCCTTAATTCCAGTCTCAAGACAATACAATTAACAGCACATTAAAATTTCACGAATGTTGCTGATTTTATGCATTAGTGATATCAAAAAAAGTATTAAATCATGATAAATAAGCTTTATGCCTTCAAAACAAATGTCTACGAAGTTGATATACTGCCCAGCCTTACAGTCCACTAAATATCAGGAGCCCAAATACAACTGTAGTCAATCTTTTCTTGTTATCAGGTCCCCTTTGTTGTTATTACCTCTCCTGGGAGTTTGAGTCTGAATGTCCAGATGATTGCGGTCTGCATGGTAGTATGAGGTATTACAGTGTAATCACAGAGCGCCATCAGCCGCAGCAGTCAGCCTTTAAGCTCCCAGACCACGATCCAAGACATAACTTCATAACTTCTTCAGTGGTCATAATGTAGTTGGAGGTTATTTTTAGTATACAGTCATCCCTGTTTATTTTCCTCTAATGGTCAGGTTCTCATGATGTAGGCAGAACAGGCGCTCTGAATTAAGGCTCTGCACTGTGTCACTTTTTTAAGATACACAGAAATAAACCTTTAAATGAGACACAGGGAACTAAAATATGTGTGATGTGGTTTATTTAATCATTGAATTCAGTGGTTCCAGATTAGGGTAATGTTAAAAAAAACTAATAAAAAAAGATGCCAGGCATGATGCTCATCCATCTATCTATCTATCTGTCCATCTATCATCCGTCCGTCTGTCTCTATCTGTCTATCTACCTATCTATCTATCTATCTATCTATCTATCTATCTATCTATCTATCTATCTATCTAACTAACTAACTAAATAACTAACTATCTCTCTGTCTCTCCATCTATCTCTCCATCTATCTATCTATCTATCTATCTATCTATCTATCTATCTATCTATCTATCTATCTATCTCTCTATCTATCTATCTATCTATCTCTCTATCTATCTATCCATCTGTCTATCTATCTATCTATCTATCTATCTATCTATCTATCTATCTCTCCGTCTCTCCGTCTATCAAACTATCTGTCTTTCTATGTATCTACATCTGTCTATCCAACTCTCTATCCATGTATCTCTCCATGATTTCATAAATTAGGCTGACCTTAAAAAAATGGCAGATTCCAGAGAGTTGTTTGTGCAGCAGCCTTCTGTTGAATCAAACAATCTTCATCAGCAAAATGCAGTTTCACTGCACCATCACTCTGATCAGCAGTCCCACTTTTATTGTTGTCCACACAAGGTTTGGTGTTTTAGTCCATCTAGTATCACACCACAGCACTCTGTAGCTGAAAGAGTATCTGCACATGTGCCTGTTTTGTTACAGTAAAAGTCACACCATCACCTGCTGACTTGGCAAACATACACTATTGGAAAGTTTCTGGGAATTATCAAAACATTTGAACGTGAAACGTTTTCTAAAAATCAAACCTTTTCCGTTTTTAGTGGATTGTTATCATGTATATTGGGCCTGCAGCGATTATGAATAAATGTTTATAAATATTAGATGCATTTTAGGCCCTGTGCATATTTCCATCATTAATACAAAATGAAGAAAACAGCAAGCTTGTCCAAAAACTCAAGTAGCGGGTGCTTGACACAAAGAAACATTTGCAGAAACAAAAAGATCTGCACACCAGAAGTTGCTCCAATGTCAATTTAATGACAAAAATCACCACAGTTGGCTGGAACCTTAAATGTCATGGTTCATTAATATAAAATGTTTGGCAGCCCACCCCTATTATATTTGTGTTATGTTATTTTGTTGATGAAACTAAATTTGCATTTCATTAGAGTTCATTATTTCTTCTAAAAGATTTACCTATGGCTGGTTTTGTCCCTTTTACGATGGAAAGAAAGGTTGTTAATGCTGCTATTAAAAGAATTGAGTTATAAATAAAGTCATAACCTACAGCCCTGCTCTTAACTCCCCTCTCTTTCTGGTTTACCTAATCAATAGTTTAAGTCTGTTTGGTTTTGTCAAACAAAGTCCAAAGCTGCTCACTTGAGTTGATTGTGTAAAGGGGGTTCAGCTGTTTCTGTGTCTCAAGAGTGAGCCAAATAAGAGGTCCTTTCATAACAACACTTCAGCTTCAGCAATCCATCAGAGAGGAGCAGAGCCTCAGCAGCCCTCAGGTTTATTGCCTCTACTTCCCATTGTTAAGATAAGCGATGATAAAGCAGCGACCCCGCTCTCAAAAAGTTTCTGCTGAAAATAAATTTACCCTGGACCAAAAACAACAACAATGCAGCCAGAGAAAAGAGTCCCTGCTGCCAGACCGTGGGGGCAAAAACAAATTGTGTTTGAGCTTTAAAGCAGCGAGTGCAGAAGTCAGCCAGGGATCCTCTGATGGTTTGTTCCCAAATCCTCCACAGTAAATCCTGACGGGATTTTGCCCACCACAAAAGGAGCACTGCTGCTTTATTTTTGGTAACCAGCTTAGTCGCTCAGAGATGAATAACAAATAACTTCAGGGGGGTCCTTCTCGCACAAAACAACTAATACACTTTAAGACTCATCCAGTATGATGTATGGTGTTTTTGAGATCTAATCTTCGTGTTTCCTACACTTAGAGGTCCAAAACATGGGGTTTTTGAGGCTGTGAGAGGGCTGGGATTCTTAGACGAATAATGTAGAGATACTGAAGTGCAACATTTGTTTAATGCAGTTATTGCTGCAGCAGAACATAGTTTGAGTTTGGCATCTAGTTTGGTGGACAGAGGTTTACAAAGTGCTTTGACAAACAGAAACATACAGAAGACAAACAAAAAGACCTTAAACACAACAGAAAATAAAAAACAAAAAGCCTCATTTAAATCTAAGAACCTGTACAGACATCTATGAAAGGCTTAATAGACCCAAGCATGATAAGGACCTAAGAGTAGCGCATCACAGTTCTGGTGTCCTGCAGATCAACTGTGCTCAAGGAAAACTTCACAGAACCTGAGGAAAATCAAGAACTGAATAAGTGGGCACAACAATCTAGGCCCAGTCACCCAACACAAAAAACCCATAGTGCCGGAAACACCACAGACCAAACAACCTGCATCGACCCACATCCCTCCAGTCAGATGCTGTGGTGGAGGGTGGAAAGCAAGAGCGCTGAACTGATTCAGGACAGGGCTGGCACGTGAGGAACAGAGCAGGAATCTTGCAGCTTAAATGGAGCCCATATTGGCAGTATATTTGTCAGGTGATTAAGGTTATGTCCCCATATAGACAGGTAATTTTTTTAAAAAGAAATATCCCCATCCACACAAAAGTGTCTGGGGAAAAAAAAACCTGTCCACAGGAAACACAAAAACACAGAAAAGCACTGTGAAATGCTGTTTATTACCATCTATGTCCATGATGTCCTAGTTTTTTGCCATTTCTATGCAGTTTTTTTCACATCTATTCCTACGAGCATGTATGACTGGTGTTCTTCAGAGCGTTAGTATATCATATAGTGTTAATTTTGTTGACTAATTATTTTCGTCATAGTTTTCGTCAACAACCTTTTTTCCCCTGATGAAAACGAGACAGTAACTAATAAAAACAAGTGCACATGGACATAAACTAAAACTAAATTAACTGACATTTTCATCAACAAATAAAAACTAGACTAAAATGTTTGACAGAGACTTAATCCAATCAGACCTAATTTGGTCATGTAGAAAGTAGGGACAAGTTAGGAATATATCCAATCACAGCTACTTTGGTTGTGTGAAAAGGTTGGATGAGTTAAGAGGGACATCCAATCACAGCTGCCTTAGCTTCATGGTGGTGGGATAAGTTGTGGAGCGATCCAATCAGAGCTCCTCTCTTTATGAATTGATATATTCATGTAGAGCAGGTTCAATGTTTGTTGTCAGTTCTGGTATTGTAACTGAGATGCTCTGCCAGGTAGCCTAAATAAAGGTGACTGCATTTCACACAAAAGTTCAATTTGTTTCTTTTCATTTATACATTCAGACTTTACTAGCATTCAGTAAAGGGTTATTAGATGTTTCATTTTATCCAAGAGTAAAACATGACTTCAGAAATTTAAGGAAACATAAAAAATGCCTTACACTTTACACTTCATATTTTAGTCAACTAAATTTATGGTAGATTTCATCGATTAAAACTAGACTGAAATTAAAACAATTTAGATGACTGAATAATGACTCAAACTAAAAGATATTTTAGGCAAATGACTATAACTATAACTCTAACTATATTGAAAAGTGCTGTCAAAAAAGTCCAACTTATAAAACATTGTGTGTGATCGACCTCTTTTATTATCAAGTCACCATCAAACTTCAAGCTTTAACCACATCATCATGAAACAGATGTAATACTCTGTTCGTGTACTTCTCACATCTGCAGACCCCAAACTAATTGCACCACATTCACCAAACACTGACCCTCCTCTCCTTTCTCCTTTCCAACCAGAACACTCTGGATGCGTACCCCTGCGGCTCAGATCACACTCCCAGCCCGATGGCGAGCAGAAAAGCCGTTGAGGCTGAAACCATCCTGGACAGCCCGTCCGCTCGTCTCACCGCTGTGGCTGTCAGCATGAGGGCGGGACATACCATCGCCTTCCTGGGGGACTCAAAGGGGAACCTGCACAAGGTGAGATGGTCGCAGATATGAAGGCATGCTGGGACAGGCTGACAGCTTTCATACCACCATGTGCACCAGTGTGTGTGCCTGCTGCGATGATATGCAGAGATTGTGTTGTTATTGCAGGGAAATGAAGTAACAGCCTGGCATACTTGGCAATTTGTGTCACCATTTTGACTCGGGTTTATTTTTGCTTACATTTTTTGGTTATTTTCTCACATTACTGTAATACTTGTGCCTGCATGGACATGGTAGTCAGCACAGTCAACATCATCTTCAGCTATTCTGTCTGTTCAGCTGCAGAAACAAACATCTGCCAACCAGGGCGAGTCAAAGACACTTCAGTGTGTAAACTCAGGCAGGCTGAAATAATGTCAAGAGCAGAGTCCTGCACCATCTTGTTGAGGGAATGCTCTGAGATTGTGGTACGATTGTCGCTCTGTGTTAAATCCACTCATCTGGTCAATGATGAAAACACAGACTGAGATGAGTGTATTTTGTAGAAGTGTCTCTGGAGATTGAAGACCACCAAAATGTCTTTAATGAATCAGCAGAGTTTAATGTTTTATAAAGGCATATATTTATCTGATGATGTTCAACTTTCAACTACATCTCAGACTGTTGATGGGAATTTATAACATTTTATTGATGCTAATGCCATTGATGATTCTGCTTATCGATCAGATTCTTTAACGATTCCTGTAGATTTTCTGTTCGACGACGTTGTCACCAGAAACAGAAAGGTTTTTCTTTTGCGTTTTTCAAAAACGCTCCACATTCACACCGAGACCATGTGAAAATGATGCGCTTTCACACTGATCCACGAAAACGATTGAAAACACTGGAGCGTGCATGCCAGGCCAGGAGTTGGCGATGTAGGTTTGTAGTGAAACAGCGGTGTTCCAACACACGTACACTTTCTGGTGAAGGCAAACTTCACAAACAACAATGGTGAGTGGACGCACGAAGACACAGGAGTTTCTTGTCTGAGCAATAAATCTGTCTGGATAACAAACCGAGCACAGTAAGCTGCGCATGTGTTGCTCGGTAGACGGCCGTTGCTGTTGTTGTTGTTGATGTTGTTGCTCCTAGGTGCGCGCGCAACCTTCATCTGAAAGAGTACTGAGCATGCACCGCGCGTCACCATTTTCCCTGAAAACCCTGTTTGCAAGGAGACAAAAATGAAAAAGTTTTCAAAACTTGTCACTCTGGACCCTGGTTTCAAAAGCTTGCGGATTCAGGCACTCCAGGCACCGTTCTCGTGTAAACGGAAGGTGCAAACGCAACAAAAACTCTCTGTTTTCGGCCGTTTTCATTGTCTTGTAAACAGGCCCTCAGGTTTGCTTTAAAGGATAAGTTCGTTTTTTTGACACCTGGACCTTATTTTTAGGATTAAATACGCTCGTAGACTCACCCAGACAATTTTGGCGGAGCACAGAGCCGTTTTCGAGCAATTTAGATCTATCCAATGGCGTTTTTCTCTCATGCCATAGTAGCAGACGGGGCCAGAAATCGAAGCCCCTAAATTAGATATTATCTGCTGCGAAACTCGCTCATTTCAGCTACATTTTATAAATGAATGGCCAGTGTTATCACCATGTCAGCTCAACTTCGTTGTTATGGTCATCCGGGGCTTTACAAGGATGGGTAACTTTTGGTGACGTCATAGACAAGAACATGAGTAGAGCCGCTGTTGTTGCTAGGCTACACGGCTACACGGCTATTTTTGTGCAACATGGCGGAATATTTATCCGATGTAGAAGTGTCTGACGACGACTTTGAGTATAATGGATGCCCGTATCGTTTTGAGCCAGAATATACCGACGAGGAGCTATTTGAAAGGAGGATGCAGAGGGAAAGAGCCGAACAGCTGGCCAGAGAACAAGCAACCACTGCACGTCCACGAATGGGGGCTAACTGGTGGTGTTGTTGTGGACATTGCACGGCAATGGCAACAGAGGAGGAGTGAGTTTCGCAGCAGATAATGTCTGATTTAGGGGCTTCGATTTCTGGCCCCGTCTGCTACTATGGCATGAGAGAAAAACGCCGTCGAATGGATCTAAATTGCTCGAAAACGGCTCCGAGCTCCGCCAAAATTGTCTGGGCGAGTCTACGAGCGTATTTAATTCTAAAAATAAGGTCCAGGTGTCAAAAAACCGAACTTATCCTTTAACAGGTTTTCAGTTTCAACAACATCAAACACATGTCACTCCTGATATTTACTGCCAAGATAAATAAATAAATTCTTTCCTCAAGTTGCTGATGTTTCTTCTTTCAGAAAGTTTCACAGTAAGCACCTTTTTGTTGAAAAGAAGAAACTGTATTGACTACTTTCCACCCACTGTCTGCAGTGAATTTAGACGTCGTAGTAATGAGAGTGTGACATTCTTGATTTGCAAAGTAGAAGGAATTGATAAGAAAAAAAACAAATTATATCGATTATATTGATTCTCCACCGTGCCACGTAGAAAACATCTCCAGTTGGATCTCCTTGTCACGGCAGTAACGTTGAAGCCGTCAGGACCATCATGGTGACGTTTTTTCTCATCAGAGAATGAAACTTTCGTCCACTTTTTAATGTCTCATGTTTGGTTCTCACTTGTAAACTCCAAACGGGCAGTTTTGTGTCGTTGAAGGAGACGTGGACTTTGAAGAAGTTTTTGTTTTTTAAGCTCTTCCCTCTCAGATGCTCTCTGTTGGTTATTGGACTGCAGTCAGACAGCCAATCGGATCCTTCGGCTCAGCACTGGTGAAATTTTTTTGGGTCTACCACTTGACTTTTTTGTTCCCTAACCCTCAGGATCTTTGAAGACTTTCAGAATGACTCTTACTACGTCCAACCTCATCAGAGATGGCGTGTTGTGGGAGACCTTGCTTATTCAGCTCAACAGTCCTACCACGTTCAGAGACAGAAAGCTTTTCTACCTTTGCCATCAGGAGGTCATGACGGTGTGAATACCTGACAGAAAGTGACATGAATCCACATTTTTGTGCAGATTTTGTCTTTTAAAGTCTGTGGTCTTAAACTTTTTATCAACTGACAAAAGCATGTTTGAGTTCAAATTCAGTTTTCAGTAAATGTTTTACTCAAAATGTTTTGTCTCTCGCTCTCATTTCTTCTTTTTGCATTTTGAAGCTCTACTTAAAACCTTCTTAAGATCCATCAGGACAAATTCTTGCTCTTTTTCAACTGGCCTTAAGATTTTGATTGGGAGTGTGTAACTTCTAACATTTTCTTGACTTATTGTTTACCCTTCATTCACCAGGAAGAGAAAATGTCCCTTCCCCCATGTTCTTCCAAGTCTTCTGAGATTTCCTAGACTTCTTTTAGTGGTGTGATGGCCACTGTGGGCCTGCAGGGTGACTTGTTTGCAGTCTTTGATCTAACTCAATTCTGTGGATGTGCAGCCCACTCAGCAGAGATGGTTGTACCTTTCTGTCATGTTGAACGGCCCGTGAGTGTTCAGCTCTTTGTCTGGATCATGTGAAGCTCCTCTGAAGTGTTGTTTACCCTCAACAGGCTGTCAATTAGATTCTCAAGGTGCTGCAGTCCCCACACGGCTGGGTCACGGATGGCAGTGTCTTTGGGTTCAGGCAGAGTTCAGGGTGAAGCGTGGTCACTGACTGACTGTCCAGTTGTGAGCTAAGAAGATAATAAAAGAAAAGAAAGGAGCAAATGAGTGATTTCAGTGCTGAAGCTCAAACAGCTGAGGAGGGAAGCTTGGTCCTGTTGCATGAATCCTCACTTTAAGATAAATGTTGTAGACGGGCCCCTTGATATCAGCAGTTTACAGATCGTGAGTTTTCTCCACACAGAGCCTCTTTGTGCTCTTTTTTCTGAATGGTGGCTTGTGGTTGAGGCCCCCTGTGCTGGAAGGAGCAGCACAATGATGGCCATTAACGTATTTTTACACGCTGACGTCACGGCTAAAGCCCGAGCTGCACACTCACTGTGACCAGAGGACCTGAGAGCTTCACGCCCGTCATCGCTGACCGGCAGACACGTGCGTTTCCAAACAGAGGGACTCATTCATGTTTATGAGGAGATATCAGTCATAACAGCAGACAGTGGGGGTGTCAATCTCAGACTCATTAATGGACACTTTGTCCGTCCGTGTCCTCTCGACCACCAGCAGTGATCATCACTGGATTTCAACCTTCATCCTGATCCTGGTGGTTATGGAGCTCCATGTGGAGAGAAGGGCTGGACTTTTGGGCGGAAGAGCACAACTTTTTTATGAAGCTGAAGACGGAGATTCTGAAACACTGATAACTTCACAAATAAATGCATGAATTAACTTTCTAACTTCTTTGCAGAGGTGCTTTTTCTGCTTTTATCTCATCTTTTCATCACTTTTAGTTACCCTGTGCCCCCTAGTGGCTGCCCTCATTGACCTGTGCAACACAAAACTTTATTCAAAATATATGTTTTACTATCAATAAAAACGTTTTGATCTGTTTAATCCAGGGTTTTTATTTTAGTTTGAACCCAACTTCTATGTTTGTATGGGTAAATTGTAAATGCTGATCAAAATGAACAGTATCGTCAAATGACACTGCAGTATTTTCTATTCTTGGGTTGCACATTTTTTGAAGTTTTCAGATAAATACTGAGCCTTTTTGTGCAACAGTATGAATTATATGTGGATCTTTGACTCAGTTTTCTACAAACCTCTCTCTGCTAAAGCTCGTCCTTGATTATTTCTCACGTCTCAGCACAAAGATATTGTCTTTTGGACTTAGACATTTGACAGAAAATGTAACTCTTGTAGTTTCTGTCTAATGCTGACCCTGCACTTCTCTTCTTCCTTGTCATCTTCTTCTTGGGCCTATCAGCTTCTTCTCAGATTCATTTATCTTATAGACACTGCCTTGAGAAGTCATGAAGTATTACCATGCTTAATGAAATGAATAAAGACGCCTGGTAAAAACACTACATTTTAAAAATCCGGATATCAATATTTGAGGCTGTTGTTACAATAATTGGATTGTTTGTGCTATGTACCAAGATATATTGTGTTTGTATTTTGTCCCTCTCTTGCGGCATAGTTTTTTGAGTCAGGTGAAATTTTCACAAGCATATGCCTTTTTTTTAACACACATCTTTATTGATTTTTAACTTTCAGTACATCACATCTTTTTACAGCAGTAGTTTGGTAGCAGTGTAGGTCTCCCTTGACCAGCATAACCCTCCCTCCCTCCTCCCGGCCACCTATGAATTTTCAGACGTCATTGATGATAAATAACAAAACAGTTATTGTTGACAAGTGACACCATCTGCTATGACAGTAGATTATTTAGTGCATCCATGTGGGTAAGTGAATGATACTTATGTAGATATCGTAGAACAAACAAGCAAACAAACAAAAAAACAAACATATGCCTTTTGCGAAACATAAAATCAGCTATTGTATTTGAGGTCAGCTTCAAAAAACAGTTTCTAAAGTGTCATGTTGAGGCTGTCGACAGGAGCGCCGCAAGTTTCGTTACATACCAAGTTAAAAACTTTGTATCTACACCAGAAATAAACAAAATGTTTCTTTATGCTGTTTCACTTGACAATTAACTTTGCGTATGCAATTTAACATAACAGCCTGTAAGCTTAGCTTTGAACACTGTCATGAAAAAGTTTTCATTGTTACTGTATGTGAGGAAAGTTCCAGACTAATTTGTGAATGGACTTGTGGTTGTCTTACCTCCATTAACATACAAAATTGAGCAAAGTGTTGGATTTTGTCCTTTTTATTGTACACAGAAAAACTCAATTTTAGTTCATATGTTCTCCTACATTGTTGTTTACCTTCAACACTTCCTGTTGTGTTTGTCAGTGTAATTTGACATTTTTTATTTGACATATTATTATTATTTTATTATTATGCAGCCCTGTAACTGTAAAGGCTGTTACTGAAAATGCTGAACAGGCTTTCTGAGTTTTTTTCTTTCTTTTAAAATAATAATAGCCATCCTGCCACACTCTTAAAGTCACCATTTCCTTATTTCTGTCGTGAGAGAACAGGAGGTAAGCTGTACAGATGTCAGTCATGGCTAAAAATAAAATCCATAAATAAATAAGATGCGACTCATGTGGAGGCATATTCAGCTTTTCTATAAGTGCTGCAGAACATTCACTCATGAGTGCACAGGGTGTTTTATTGAGGTCAGTTATTTCTCCCGTTATTATCTGTAACTACTGGAAACATGACGGGCTGCTCTGTCTCTGGTTATGAAGCATGACAGTCTGTGCTGATGACACATGATGACCCAGAATCTTTTCTTCAGTTTACCTCCTCAATAAACCGCGCTGACAGTAAACACTGAGTTTGTCCAGGCTGCTGGCTTGTTGTTTCTGTTCAGACACTTCTTCTGCTTCACTTCTGCGGTTTGTTTTATTTTCCAGCTGATTGAAGACACTTCAGTTTATAGTTCATCTGTGATGTCCTGTTCTCACAGTAGATCAGGGAGTCTTCTGTCCATCTCTACAACATTTCCCGGAAATTAAGTAAACTATGTTTTTATTTGGTAATCGAAAGTTATTATATGACAGCAGTCTGTTCTGTGTCAACAAATCTTGACCTTATAAGTCGAAAACAAATTATGATGAATGCTTTACTGATACAAGGCGCTTCCTGCCTGCGCATTTTATTTCTTATTATTTCTTTTCCAGAGATTGGAAACCTCCGTAGAAAAATCTGTGCAAACTTCTGCTCACTTTCTAAATAACTTGACTTTGTTGCAAGGTTTCAGTTCCAAAATGTTGCAGACATTTTGGCACGGTTCAGATTTTGATCTTGTTGTGGTTTTACAGAAGCGTCTTGATAAAACAGAAAAGTGAAGATTTGATCATTTTTGCACATTTCAGTTTTATTAGGCATTAACAGAGTATGTATTGTTTTAAGAAGACAGGATAAGAAGGCGTCAAAGCACTGAAAATGTGAAAACCATAGCAGTAACAGACATTAAATGTCATGTTGATTTTTAAGCTTCACTGCAGTCAAACACTGATGCCGGATGAAACGGCCGACACAGTGCATTGTCATATTAAACAGTTTGAGGCTTTCCTCTAAAATATTTCAGGCTGAAGGATTAAAAAAACAATCATTTGTATGGGCAGTGGGTGTTTAGTTGTGTAAAGCTCTTTGCAAAATCACTTCCATAACCCGATCTGTCAGCAGTTTTATAACACCTTTAATTGCTCATTCATTTCGTTGAATAATTCAATTTCCAAAGGTGATTATGCCACATAATCAGATCACATAACACAAAATAATCAATAAACTATAACATTATGCTGATGCAACTAGTTCCTGTAATTTGTAAAGTTTCACTCCCTGTTTTATTTAGACAGAAGAATATTCAGGGATTAACTGTGACATAAATATACTTTTAACTCTTAAGAGCTCCTTTAATAAATTACAAAAAAAAGTTTCCTCTCTGATAACTGCTGTGAAAATAATATGTATATATTTTTTTCAATCTTTAAATGACTGTGTTTTAAAAACTGCTTCAGCCTTACATACCAAATATTAATTATATCTTGTGGGTTTATAACAATTTAAAAGGGCCAGCATATTCACATATCTCTTTTTTTTAAATAAATAATAATAATAAAAAATAATAATAATAATAATAATGATTTCCTTAAAATACGTTTCAATACGTATTTCATTATGATTACTATTATAGTTTTCTTTTTTTCCTTTATCTTAGACATGTATACCTTTCACGTGAAAAGTATGCATGTCTGAGACAAAGGAAAAAAAGAAAACTATTTCTAAGAAACTTCAGACATAATGAACACCGTTCAGCGATTACCATTATTCCCTGAGCTGGGTCAGCATTGTTGATTTTGATGCATTATTTTTTGAAGTGTCCGATTGAAAAAAAAAACAAAAAAAAACTCTTTTGTGGTCCCAGGGACAAAAAAAGCCAGTGCCCTAAAATCAACGGTTAAAGTATTACTTTTTTCAACTTTAAACATGTCAGTCTTTTAAAACTACTTTAAAACTTAATATAAATACCAAATATTAGTTAAATCTTAGGGGCATTAACCCTTTAAAGGCCAGTATGTTCACACAACTCCACTGTTTTTTTCTATTTGTTTTTCTACTTGTTTTTTGTATCCTTTTGTTTTTTAGTTGTCAGATTAAAGATAAAAAACTCATACTCTCAGCTTCCTAAATCAACTGTAAAATTATATCTATTTTTTAAATTACTTTAAATGAGTCAGTCTTTCAAAACAACTTCAGCCTGAAACATACGTAATAAAATAATAATTACATTTTGGGGATTTAAACCCTTTATAGACCAGAATGTTTACATAATTTTACTGTTTTTATAAAAGAAAAAGAAGCAGAAATTACTTTCATAAAATACATTGCATTATTTTTAATAATCTGCCCTCAGTGATTGACAGCAACATTGATTTTAATTCATTTTTGGTTTTTGTGCAGGCACTGTTGTGCAAATCAGTTAAGAGTGTGAAATTTTGTAGCACGCTTTGAATGGGAACAAATTTTTTGTTTGTGTAGGTCTGCCATTTTAGGCTAATTTAAGAAACTGAGACAATAATTCCAAAAATCTTTAAAAAGGAAAATCTTCTTGTAAATTTAAGCTTTAGGATCTCTTGAGGGTTCAGGTAATAAAACGAAAAAAATTACAGTGGATGTAGAATTTTTGAATCTGTTTTGTTGGGGACTTTAATGAATGCTACAACCCAGACTGAATGAGCTGATGGTTTTAGGGAGTTAGGGGATCAAATTCTGTTTCATTTTCTGTTTTAAGCCCCATGTACAGCAATTAGACTGATCCCAGTTGACTTGTGGGGTCCAGAAGCTTCACAGTGGATGCATTAATTAGATGATATAGCCCCGCTGAGGCTTTTTGGGTTAGTTATGAAGCATAATGTTCTATGTTCTCATAAACTAGATCAACCTACTCTGTCTTAACAAGCATGCTGTAAATCAGCCTCTCCTCAGTGCCCTTGTAGCCAAAGACTACAGTTGTCATGGTAACAGTTGAATAAACAAATATATATTTACAGTTTGTAAACAACGGGCAGTACAGCCAAGAAAAGTCACACGTTTATGAGAATCTTTTGACAGTTTCTTGTCACTTTCTTTTACAAAACAGTAAATATGACGCTCCCTTTGCAAAGCATTTTTCAGATATTGCTATGACTCATAAGCAAAATATAAAGCCTGCATTCTCTTGATTAAATATCCTTGTTGACTGTGCAGTATATATTTAGAAATATGCCCAAAATAAAGTCCTGTCTTTTGTTTTGACTTCCTCTCTGCATTGTTGACCTCAGCTCCTTGGCAGATAAACCTGGTGACTTGGCACTGATTAGCTAATTGTAGCTGCTTAGAATAACAGCAGGACAGAATGAGCAGAGGCTGGCGTTTGGGACACAGGAGTCAGTGTAGGTTTTTTAGGGGGGTGTCTAAATCCTGAAGCCTCAGCAGTATTATAAATGATTGCATGAGGACACAGTGCTGACCAGTGAAGATTCCATCTCTTAATGTTTGTTTTGTCGTCAGCTCGGAGATTCATGCTGGAAGAAAGACGAGTTTTGTGCAACATGCATGCAACAGCGACAACACTGCTCCTGCTTTAAAGGGATACGCCAACATTTTTTTTTGTTTTTGTGTCTTGCCTCAGTCTCTAGTCCATGACAAACAGATAGACACCATTCTTCCGACTGTGCATCCAGTAACAAGAAAGAGACGGGTAAAGCTTGCCCACCGCTAGTTAGCTTAGCTCAAACTTTGGGAGTCAATGGGAAGTATTAGCCTGATAAACTCTTCAACAACTCCAACGGTCCTGTGTGCTTTTTGTGACTCCTTTTTTTACCGTGTTATGTTATGTTATCTATTTTTAGACTAAGATTAGCACTTTATGTGATTTTTGAAAGAAATACATACAAAACTTAACCACAGGATGCATGTGCAACGTGGAAGTGCTTGTATGTAGGTCAAAGGTAATCTTAGTCTAAAAATAGATAATGTAACATAACGCGGTGAAAGTTGCAACAAGCACACAGGACCGTTTAGAGGTGCTGAGGAGTTTATCTGCTGACCGTAGGCAGAGGCAGGCTAACGCTACCCATCGACTCCCAGTGTTTGAGCTAAGCTAACTAGTGGTGGGCAAGCTTTGCCCGTCTCTTCCTTGTTACTGCACGCACAGCCGAAAGAATGGTGTGTATCTGCTTGTCATGAACCCGGGACTGAGGCAAGACACGAAAACAACAAAAAAATAGTTGACGTATCCCTTTAAAGATTCAGTTTTGATGACTGTACGTTCACAATCACTTATGTTAAAAAAACAAACTTCAGTTTTCTCATAATGAGTCCACCTGTATTCTTTCTCTGTCTGAGATGCACAATTAGAGCTCCTGCTCCTTCACGTTTACTCTGATTGGTTTACTGGATTACTGTGTAGGCTTGCCACAGGGCCTGAACTGGTGATGTAATCATGGTAGGGCATCACAGCGGTAGATGCTGCAGACCCATTGATATACTGTATGATGTGGAAGAGACATGCGAAATGCACCAAAGGGCACATAAAAGCCAAAAATGATATGAACTGATTTGACAGTGGATTGGTAGGAACTCAGAGCATCAAGTATCAATTCAGGTTAAAATATCAAAAATAAACAATCCCCACTGGTACCAAGGACATGCATTTTCCTTTTCATCATATCAGGAAAGATGTTTTTTTTAATTTTTACAGTGTTCTGGTATTGAAGCAACCAAAGTATGAACCCAACTGTATCACTTAAAGTCAGGATTTTGTGTTTTTTTGAGGGAATATGTGATCAAAGCATGTCAGAGAGCCTCCCTGACCCTAAATCCCCCTCATACCTGGAGGATGGGATTAGCCTGGCATCAGAGAGACATCCTGGCACACCATGGGGCAGATTGTGGATTTTCCCATTAGGATGATTGCTGGTCTTTGTTTCAGCACAGTTGCGCCCACAGTGGAATATCTTCCTAATGACATTAGAACATCAAAAGGCCAGCAGAGAGCAGTTGGTCTGGCTGACCTCCTGAATTAACCCACATTACAGCAGCTCTGGACTTTAAACATGCAACACAAGGCCAGACGGGCCTCTTCTCTCTGTTCGCCTGTTTTCTGACTCTGCTGACCCGCATGTGTCTGTTCATGCTGTTAAACTTATCTTATCCTGGAGTGCAGTGTTTACCAACTGCACTTAGTGTATTTACTTTACTAGTGTAGTGCCTCTGTTTAAAGGGGAACTCCAGAATCTGCTCAGGCCATCAGACCGATAAATCAGCAACCAGTCTGAGCCTCTTTCAGCACACATACTTGATGTGGCCTATAGTTTCTAGCCGATCTAAAATTTAAACAGAGCTCATGCTGCTAAAAACAACGGTTAGAGCCAGTGCTGCTCATAAGGGGGAACACCTTCTCGGGCCCAGTCATGGAGAGGCAGAGACATGGTCCATCCTAAATCAGAATTCAAGCAATAAATCTTTTATTTTAAGCTCAATACTGATGTTACTTAACCTGACACACCAGACACACAGTTACATATATCCGTCACAGAAATATTTCACTCGTCCATCTGGAGAAGAGCCCATAGAAAATGTTTTCAGGAGCAGAACCTTCAAAAACAACTGCAGCTGGTGATTGGATGATCAGTCTGTCAGTCACACTCATCACAGAACAATCATATCAAGCCACAGTATGACGTAGCAGCTAGACCCTGTTGTTAGCCGTTAGCTTAAACCGGGGTGTCCAAACTTTTACATCAAGGGCCGCATAAAGAGGAATACATGGACAACTGAACCACTTGCTGCACCTCACTTTTAGTATATTTAAGTTAAAGTTTTAGGGTTTAGGGGTGGGTTATCACCTGTCAAGGTGCCCTTGTAACCCTGGGCTGGATTCACACCTAGTCAGGGTGAGACTGACCTTCTGAGCAGCAGAGACGGGAGACACTGATGGCTTATCTTCACTGTCAGACACAAAACAAGAGTAAACTGCAAGAATGTTGGTGCTTGAAGATGAATATTGCAATATGCTTTGTAAATGAGACCTTGTGGCAAAGTAAATATGACAGAAAATGTGCATGATTGGTGGTGTTTGCTGTAAGCATTTAACTGTTTCAGGGGCCAATTCAAAAAAGGCAGCGGGCCGCATTTGGCCCCCAGGCCATAGTTTGGACACCCCTGGCTTAAGCCCTCAGACTATTGTCTTACATTAAATTATACCACAGAGATGTATCATTTATCAGTTATATGTAACATGAACCTTGTCAACAACAATCCCCACCAAGTTCTCCCTGTAGACTTCTAAGGAGAGCATATTTCGCCAGGTATCGTTGAGTAACCATGACTACCATAGACTTAGCCATGAAGTCGTAGGAGATTGGAGCTTGGCAAGACGGATCTGCGTGATTTCAGATGATGAATCAGGCAGGTCCATCTTCACTGCAAGGTTACATGTTACCTGCTTAAGGAAAAAACATTTTAATTGCTGTTGCCTGTTTCAAAATGGGACTCTAACCCCATCCTAAAATGATATGATTCTTATGTTTGTATTATGAAGGTTATTTTGGATGGGCCCAGTGATCACACATCTCGTCATTCTCTGAAAAAAATAATATGCTGACATTTATGGGGCGTCCACACAGAGATGAACTTTGGACTCCCAAAGGTTCTTTATCAAATGAGCATTTTGTCCACAGGGAACTGGTGTTTGAGAGCCTGAAAACGCACATTTTTGAAGCCAGGCCCCTTTAGGTCTTCCTCTCTCACTTGGGCCCAGTCCGCTCTGATTGGTATAGCTTTGTTGAATCATCCACTCAGATACCTCTGAACCCCGACAGAATAACGAGTCTGGTTTATCTTGTTGTTTGAATGAGGACCTAAAAGAAGGACCGTGTTTACTGCAGTAATTACTTAACAACATTTGTTTTTCTGCTTCCCTTCAGGTGTTCCTGGGTCCTGATGGTGAGGTTGAGGAGTACTCGGTCATCTCCATCCAGCAGAACGCAGCCATCAGTTCAGACCTCATCCTGGACCAGAAAGAGGAGCATCTCTTCATCATGACTCATAACATGGTATCTCCACACTCGAAGATAAAACATCTTGTATTTTAATCCCTCAGCTTCGTCTCAGGCTTTTACTTCCACTCACATCCTCCCTGTGCTGTAGTTATAAGGCTGCAGAAATAATTTTGACTCACTTGTTTTTTCTGCCCCAATTCTCTGTTCCAGTAAGGCAGCCGGTCATTAGGATTATTCTAATGAACATATTTTCATTTTCCATTGTTCCAGCACAGAATGTGGGCCACCTATTCTCTCTTAATCTGATTTTGTTGAGCTTAGTGTGCACAGTTTGCACGACCGAACATAATTGTGTTGTCCTGTTTCCAGCTGCAGAAGAGGCCGGTGGCCGAGTGCCAGCAGCATCCAGACTGTCACTCCTGCCTGCTGGGACACGACCCCTACTGCGGCTGGTGCGTCCTCGAGGGAAGGTGAGAGAAACTACAGCCTTCAGTGTGTCCTAATTAAACTTCCTAGAGAGTTCAGATGAAATTCATCCTGCAAAGGACCTGGGGTTAAGCTTTTGAAATAATCTGCTTAAAGTTACACAGAAATATCTTTTGTGTTATAATCTGAGTTTTAGTCCGAGATCAGGGATGGGCAAGGCAAATCGATTTCATTTTATTTTTCTAACATCAAGCGGGCCACATTGGTTCAAGTTTGAGGATACTCCATGTTAGGCTACAACAGTGTTTATAATTTACATCAGAGTTCACAATAACAAGAATTAACCGATTGAGAAAGTCAGGGCCACGCCGATGTTTAAAATATCAGAGTAGTTGATAAAGATGCTGATATTGTCCTGATCTGTGCTTTTGGCATAATTCACCCATGATACCCAACTTTTGTTTTTATAAATGAATATGAAGGCATGAGGTTATTCAACGAGACATTTCATCTGCTCAAATTAAAAATAAAACTCTGAAAACATTTTGTTGTGTGCCAAAAGTGAGCATTAAGATCATGTGACTCATTTCATTTCATTTCAAACCTTTATTTATTCTTGAAAAGACATTGAGGTTTCCCTCATTTTCAGTGTCATCGAGATCACAGACATTATATGAACAAGAAACAAGCACAAACAACCAATCAATCGCAACGGCAAAGAAATCAGTTAAACCAGTTATGAACAGAGGTACAGTGGCCAATAATCAAAGTCTTAAACTCTGTAAGAGAGGGAAAGGCTGCTCACTTTAGAGTTGGTTGGAGGAAATTCAATGAGTGAGGGGCATCAAAGAAAAATGACAATTTACCAAGTTCAGTGTAGACTCGAGGAACTTTCAGAGTGAGTGAACCGGAGGAACGAGATTCAACGTATAAACATCTGAAACTGATAAAACATTAATTTACCGATGGTCAGTGTTTGAAAAAGGGGCTAATATTGGACAAAACTGATGTTAAACTGGTTCATAAACTAATGTATTTTATTAATTCTAGGGGGTTTAAAGGCCCCATAAAGAGATCTATCTTGGTGCCCCACTTTGGCCAGAGGCCCCTTTGATAGTCCACCCTCCAAATCAGATCAGGTAAAGCAGTGGTATAAAAAAACCTGAGACCATGAAGTAAGAAGTGTTTCCTTCTTATCAGAGGAGAACTGTTTTGTTTTGCTAATAGGGTTTATTTAAGCACTGATAACTTTGTTTACTTCCATGAAAACTTAGACACCATAAGCAGCAGTAATAACTGCAGGTTATTTTGTTTTTGCTCTTTGAAATGCAAAATAAATCATAAATTAAACACTCTTGTTGCTCTGAAATGTTTTGCGACGGCTTCAAAGAATTTCTCCGCGAAAACAAGTTCAGCTGTGACGTGTGAAGAAGTGTCAGCGGACGTGTGAGCAGCTGCCACTGTTTTTAGTTTTCAGTGTTTTTGCCAAGTCATGCTAAAAGATAGACTGAGTTTGCTCTGATGGGAGGGCATTAGGGTCTGATGAAAGAAATCCTCCTCTCCATCCCATCTGCGTCTCCTCCTCTCTGCTCTCTGTTCTGCCTCCACACCTGGACGTCCACCTCCCTCTCACCTGGAGCTTTTATCTGTTTATTTAGTTCCAGCTGTAATTCTTCCGTATTCTCTGGCAGTTTCCTGTACAGTTTTCTTGTTTGGGATTGATCCAGTTTACCAACAAAAAGAAAAACTAAACACTCAGCTTTTTGTATGATAAAACTAAGGAAGAAGTCCGTGTCATGGACTGTAAAAGAACTGGACGAAGCGATGTGACATAAGCTGTTTGATTATTAAAGTAGGCGTTGTTGATGCACCGTAATGGACGCTGCCATACTGCACGTCATGTCAACTGAACTTTAGCTCAACTTACTCACAGACAGAGAGGCCGTATTCAGGCTGTCTGACCAAAAGTGACTCAGAGTTTCCAAAAGTGAAAATCCTCAATGAATCCGCAATAAAAGAAAAATGGACATAACATATGAAAAATTCACCCTCCTCACAGTGAGAGCACATAGATGTATTGCAAAGTCTGAAGCCTTTTGTTGCACCAGGCTGTAAAGATGTTAATTTAGGCCAAAAAAAAATATTTTCCCTGCTGACAATCATTAAGGTGACAGGTTTCTGCAGCCAGCCTCAAGTGGACACTCAGGGTACTACAGCTTTTGGCACTCCTGCATCAGCCTCTATTTCTAGTTGCGACGGACTGGAGCCTATCCCAGCTGTACACTGGGCAAGAGGCGGGGTGCACAATCGCAGGGTCACACAGAGAGACAGACAACCATTCATACTCACACCTGGGTAATTTGGAGTCACCAATCAACCTAATGAACATGTTTTTGGTCTGTGGGAGGAGTGCCTGGAAAGGCCCACACATGCACAGGAAGAACATGCCAACTCCACACAGTAAGGCCCTGACCGACCCGGGAATCAAACCAACAACCTTCTTCCTGTGAGGCACGTGCACTACCTGCTGCGCCACAGTGCCGCCCACTTTAAAAACCCCTCACGCTTTATGGCAGCAAAGCTCTCATCTTCATTTTCTTGCCGCCCCCCTCTTGTCATTAAAAAACACGAGTAAATGTGGATTTTGTTGAGTTTTAACAACAGACTTCTGAAAAAACTGTGCAGTAAGTGCCATATTATGTGAATACGCATCTTTTTCATCTCTCAAAGTTCCAGTTTAATATTTTATGAAACATGAATGAAGAGGTTTTATTCATAGCGTCGTGCAGACATTAAGGATCCTGTGTTGTCTCCCTCACAGATGCGTGCTTCAGTCGGAGTGTTCTCGAGGAAACCAGCCTGGTCAGTGGTTGTGGAGCTTCGACATGGAGCAGCAGTGTCTGACCATCCAGGACCTGAACCCTTTCAACATCAGCAGGGAGGAGAGCAGGACGGTAGGTCTGATTAAAGAGTAAATGATGAACGAAACTGAGAGAGAAGCCAAACCAAACTCTTGATAAACATCAACAAGTCTGTACACATCATAACAAAGGATGAAAGAGAGCAGTACGCCTTCTGTAGAGTTAAGGAGTGTTTTTTGAAGGTCGGTAGAGCTTCAAACAAGACCCACGGTGACTCCATACTGTCACGCTGCATGTTTGGTGTATGCAGAGAAGCTCAGATGGTCTTCATAGATTTTGGTGGGCAAACTTTGTGGAAGCAAAAACAAAAATGGAGTCAAACAGTCCAAACTTGCTTTTAATACCAGATCCTGGATAAACCTGGGTAGCTACAGGACTTTTCCTGCATGTGTCTATGCTCTATTTAAACTGTTGTCTGTCAATGATATTATAAAACACTCAAGAGCTCTGAGTATTTCTGCCTAGACCTGCCAGAAGTGTCATTTTGACCTTTTGCCCTTAAAACATTAAATACTACTTTTTCCCTGTTTAGGCGTGTCACTGTTGCATACCAGCATACTTCAGCTTTGAGCTGAAACAGTTTCTCAGTGAGAAGAATATTTCAACATATTTGTATATCTTGCCACAAGAATGAAATAAGATGAAAAATGAAGGATCTTGAACCAAATGCTGCCTTTTTTATCACAGTATTAAAATACAGGCTTGCAAGTCCAGAGACAATCAAAGGAACAGAGATGGGCTGTCCATCATCTGCAGAGAAAGTCTGAAGCTCTAAGAAGAAGTGCACACATTTAATATGTATGTGTGTGAATGTGGAAGTGTGTGTATGTTTAGACCCTTTATTGAATGCTAGTAAAGTCTGAATGAACGGAAACAAATTGAACTTTTGTGTGAAATGCAGTCACCTTTATTTAGGCTACCTGGCAGAGCATCACCATGAAGCTGATGCAGTTGTAATTGGATGTCCCTCTGAACTCATCCAACCTTTCCACACAACCAAAGTATCTGTGATTGGATATATCCCTAACTCATCTCTACTTTCTACATGACCAAATTAGGTCTGATTGGATTAAGTCTGGCAGACATTTTCGCCTTGTTTTTATTTGTTGATGAAAATGTCAGTTAATTTAGTTTTAGTTTTAGTCCACGTCCGCTTGTTTTTTTTTTAGTTATAGTCTAGTTTTCATCAGGGAAAAAAGGTTGTTGATTAAAACTAAGACAAAACTAATTAGTAAACAAATAAACACTGTGAGACAGACGTCACTGCGAAGGTCGTACGGTGTGACTGACAGATGAAGTTTTTCACTTCAGTCGGTGCAGGAACACCGGCAGATAGAGGAGGACATATGGAGCCAAAACACAACAACAAAAAAAACAGAATAATACCCAAGGACTCTGATCTGAGTATAATTCATGTTCATGCAGCGGGGGGATATAATTCAATTTCAAATTCAATTTCTGCACATTGACATTTATAAGAGAGCTGCTCAGATTTATGTGTTCAGTTTAATCGCCGGCTGTCACTTCGTCCTTCAGCGACCTCAAACAGCTTCTTCTCTCTCGCTACTGACTCTGACTGCTTATTATGGAGCCAGTTTGTTTGTTCAAAAATGATTTATGGTCACACAGTCTGCTCCTTGGTGTTGATTTCTTCTTATTTACATACCAAGCATCCAGATACTGTACGACCTCTTTTCCAAAAATAATTGGACGCTGTGTAAAATGGGATTGTGATGATATCTAAACATCAAAATACTGACAACATCTGAAAGACAGCATATCAAATACATAGACAAAATTTTAGTAAAATGATTTAATCATTTTGATTTTGATGTCAGTAGCATATGTAAGAAGAGTTGGGACAGGCTCATGCTCTGTTCAACAACCTCTCCTGTCTGTAAAGTGTTGTAGGACTTCACAGACAGGAGATCTTTTTTAAGTTGAAAGTTTGGCAATTCTTGCCCAGTGTGAGATTTCCATTGTCCTTATGCCTAAGGGTCCAGAGACATTATGTTTACAGGTTGTCCGTCCGTCTGTATACCCATCCATTTGTCCATACAGGTCAGATCACAGTTTGGGGTTTGTCTGAGAGTCTGGAAGTGACTTTCTAAAAATTCTGACCACAATCCAGGTGACTTTGTCTTCCTAGGTTCAATAATGATCTGACAAGATTTTGGAGGTCAAAGGTGATAAGCAATGGTCTTGTAGTTTAATCCTTTGTTGGTAAATGCAATATTTCAACGATGCTCGAAGGATTTCCATCAAACTTTGCACAAATTCTGAGTCCTGACTGATCTGATTTTGTTGGTGACAGTCACAGAAACACGTCTGTTTATCAAGAAATAAACTATGTGATCGCACAAACTGCTTTGAGGGATTTTCCTCAAGCTTTGCACATGAGGCCACAATGACACAGAGGTGAACTAATTAGATTTTGAAGGTCATAGGTAAAGGTCAAGACCAAATAGCCAGTTGGTCACCCTTAGCTTGTGAAAACAAGATCTCAAGAAGGCTTGAAGGGATGTTACTCAAACACCCATTATCCATCTTCTATACAGTTGACCCCTTTTCAGGGTCGCGGGGGGGCTGGAACCTACCTCAGCTGACATTGGGTGAGATGTAGTGTACGTCCTGGACCAGCTGCCGCTTGCCAGGCAGTCACAGGGCTGACATGTAGTGACAGAAACCATTCATACACACTCAGTCTTGAGGGCAATGAAACCAGAATGTGAAGAGAAAATCCACACATGCACAGGGAGAGCGTGCAAACTCCACACAGAATGGCCTCGGAGAATTAATGAGCAACCTTCTTGCTGTGAGGCACGAGCACTAACCTGCGGACCTGGCAAACTGTCAGTCATGATTATTGATGGGTATTGAGATTGTGCTGATTGAACAGAGTTAGTTATTGATTTAACTACATGAGCAAAACACGCGTGTGTTAGTCCTTATCACTCAGAACATTTTGAAAAACAAGAAAACATTATCCATCTCGCTCTGTTTACTTGGAGACCTCACAGTAATTGACCCAGCGTCCAATAATACCAGACCAATACTTACAGCTGTAACCACGGCCAAATAGACCATCCTCAGGAACTGGAAAACATTTCTCTTTTTTCCACAATATTGTTTAGTTTGTTTTTTTATTTGTTGATTTTTTTCTTATTTACTTAGTCACCCTTATTATTCTATAAAAGGCTTTGCCCTTAAACCACATAAGTTTTATTCGCCCACACACTGAAGCAACAGTATTCTTTGTCATATGAACACTTGTGACTAATACCCCCTACTCCTGTCTCATTTGTGTTTTATTACTTGTCCTGTTTGCCTTTTTATTATTATAACTATTACTGTCTTGTTTTTGTTTGTTTTAATTTTTGTTTTTTATGGTTTATTTGTTTTGTTTTTGTCTCTTGTTATTGTCTTATTATCTTCTGCATTTTAAAATGTCTTATTTCTTTTGTACTGTTCGTATTGTACTTTAATCCTTTGTGTGTCTTGTTAAATGTTTGCAAATAAGAAAAAGAAAAACAAGAGATAAGTAAAGATCATCAGGAAAATCTTAAAAATAAAAAGATTATGATTGACAAAATTGAAAAATATTTTAAAAAATCAACCGTGTGTCAGTGATGATTTACCCTCAGTTGTCTTATTTTCATACTTGTGTGAAGCCAACTGCATTTTATTTTTGTTTTGTTTGTATTTGTGTTTTGTTTTTCCTTCAGGTGTCTCTGTCTGTCCCGGGACTCCCAGTGTTGGAGAAAGATGAGTTTTACTCCTGCTACTTCCAGGACATCCACAGTCCCGCCATCGTCACGGAAACAGGAGTCACCTGTCATTCCCCAGACACCCACCACATCCCCATGGTGCACCCTGGAAAGGGTGAGTGCATTTAAGGCCACATCTGGACATTTGTTTTATTTTTTCCTGGATCAAAGCTGGTAAAGTTTCATTATTGGTTTGAACTTTGATCCTTTTTGTGACTGGAGGATTAGTTCATAATATGATTATAAAGATCTTTGTGTGTTTTAAGCATGTGTTTGCATGTACACATAGAACATACACATATATGAGGTCTGCAATCCATGTTTTATCAATCTAGGCCAACCCAAATTCTTCTTTGTAAGCCAGCTTACGCAGCAGGGAGTAATCTGTGTTTTAAAGTTTAAAACTCCCTGATTCTTATATGCTTTAAAATGTGCCAACGTTTTTAAGGTCTTGGATGTTGTTTTAGCGTGAAAGCAGCTTGTTCTGCCAAAGTAAGACCATGGCTGAAACTAACAGGGCTTGTAAATAAAAATTGAATCCTCTGCAGGGGTCAAACTGTTCCAAAAATACACAATCTGAGGGTCTGTGTGTCTCTGGCACACATACACTCACGATCACTGTTTCCCATGCATGCATTCCTGAAACTTGGGGCTTGTTGTCGTTCTCAGGGTGCGGGGTTTAAGGGGAATCAGCCCAGAGGGGTTTTTTAAAGATACAAACACACAGGCGGTATTTAAGGATCGAGCTGTGGCTTACCTTTATTTTAAGAGGGTTAGTGTGAGCGCTCACTTAATAAAAGACGGAGCTGAAGGCCCGTAAGGACAAATGTTGCTTTAAAGTTAGAAATCAGACTCTCACCTGACTGCCTTCATACAGTCCAGAGTCTGGATATCAACAAGTCTGCTTTGGACTGCTCATGCTCATGAACACATTCAAAACATTTCACTAAGGTCGACTCTTCAGTCTTCTGTTATTGACATGAAGCAAAATCAGGGAGGCACCAGTGATTATCATCCATATCAGTCCCTTGTCAAACACTGGCCTCAGCAAATAATGACCGAAGTGGGGCGAAAATATCCTTACTTTAGAGAAGTTTGTAGTGTTGTTGTTTGTTTTGGTCCAGATCTGATCAAACTGCCACTGAAACTGTTAGCATCTATGCTAATCTCTATAAGTGCAGTCACTTCCTGCTGTTGTCTGGCTCTCACCTCTTCCTGCTCTAATGGACTCTGATTGGGCCGTCCTGCTCTGGGCTGAGCGCAAATGTTGTATTCTGGTGCTTGGCAAGATGGATCTGCCTGATTACAGATGTTGAATCAGGAGGATCCAGCTGCTGTGCAAAAAACAACCACTGTACATTGAGCCAAGCTGAAGTCAGAGAGCATGATCCTCTTCAGTGACATAATACAACGCCATGTTAAAACACTGTTTTTAGCTGCTTTACTGAAAATAAGCACTTGTTCCTCAAAATATGTGCCCTTTCTTTTGTTAAATAATAAACAGGAATGCACAATATTATTTGACCAATTTCAATATTGGCAGATATTTGCCTAAAAAGTTCATTAATGGTATCGGCACATATTTACAGCTGATGTTTTGACCATGAAAACTGGCCACAAATAATATACAAGATATAGGCTGATGGTTCTTATCACTGAATGTCCACCTTAATAGACTGAAAGTATCATTTATTAATGAATCAAATGTTGTTTTTCTTGCTTTACATCTGTTTGCAACTCAAACAGACTGTTACCATGACAGTAATAAATCAATTTTAATTGAGTAGAGACTTTGTGCTCTTGACACAGACGTCAGCAATAATGACTCTGGAAATATTGGCACATCCAGTATCGGCAAAAATCCATTATTGTGCATCCCTGATAGTAAATATCAAGAATATAAGAAATAAACAGCCGCTTTCAGACACCATGTCGCATTGGTGTCAGACAAAAATTAACCTGCAAACTGGGCTTTAAATGTAGAGACCTGATAGACATCCCTTTAAAGAAGTCACAAAGGTCAAAAACACACATAGATGCCTGTTATGGATAAAATGTGCCGATCCTTTCTGGAGGAAAGGTCCAGCAGACCTGTAGATCATCTTCACACAGGCTCTTACAGCAGTGTTAATTTTGACAGCCCTTTTTAATTTAGTTTCAGTCTTTTGCCTAAAGTATCTTTTAGTTTTAGTCATAATTTAGTCATCTTAATTGTTTTAATTTTAGTCTAGTTTTAGTTGATGAAATTTAAAAAACTTTAGTCGACAAAATCTCCTGTAAATTTAGGAGACTAAAACATGAAGTGTAAAGTGTAAGGCATTTTTTATGTTTCCATGAAACTCTAAAGTCATGTTTTACACTTGGATAAAATGAAACATCTAATAACCCTTTATTGAATGCTAGTAAAGTTTGAATGTATAAATGAACAGAAACAAATTGAACTTTTTTGTGAAATGCAGTCACCTTTATTTACATTAACAGGTGGACATACAGAGTTTCTGGTGAACATGTGTTAGATGGATGTGCTCTCAGGGCCTCGAGCTGCGCTGTGTTTTTGTCTGCTCTCTCACTCTCCGTGTGCTGAGGATGGAGCAAGCGCATGGTTTCTATTAATCCTGTGTATTTTGGCTATCCGGACCAAGCCCTCTATCCCACGTCCCCTCGCCGTGTTTTGGGAAAGATCTTCCTCATCCCAGACTCCTGAATCAGAGGCGATAAGCCTGTCCAAATATTTTGAGAGCTCGCCTCTCTCAGCTGTGTGCTTCAGGTGAAACATGATGTCACTCTGTTGTTTTCATCTTGTCCTCACGTCCCCCTCCTCTTCTCTTTATTTTTGTCCTCCTCAGACTTCGTCACAGTCACCCTGTCTCTGCGATTCGGGGGCGTCACCGTCACAGCGAGGGATTTCACCTTCTACGACTGTACGGCTGTAAAGCAGCTGTCTGGCAGCATGCCGTGAGTTACAAGTGTTGATTTATGAGCTCTGCCGTCCGCCCAGACACTGTCCCTCCATCAGTGTAACCTTCACCCGCCTGTCTGTCTGTCTGTCTGTCTGTCTCGCTGTTTTCCTCTTTTTTTCCACCACATAATTTTATGGTTTTAAATAATTTCCTCCACACTTCTTCCTCTGCTGCATGTCATCACCGCTCTCTTACATTGTTACCTTCTCATCTTGATGCTTCTCTGTAGTTCAAGAGATATTTCAGTGCTGGTGAAGTTAAGTTGTATCAGTAAACAAGCTCAGACTAACAGTAAGGTACACTGCTGTTGGCGGGTACAGATATTTCACCTAATTGCGTGAGTTTTGCGTAAAAACAAGCCACTAAAGTATGTTGGGTCATACGTGAGAGTGTGCAAAAATTCAGAGCACTTCTTTTGTCCTGCAGGAAGTCTCTGTGTTCGGCTGTATTTTTCGATGAAGCAAATGTCTGTTCTCTTCCGCCTGTGTGCATTAAATTTGTTGATCTGCTGTTTCGCTCTTTGGACTCAATCAATCAATCAAACTTTATTTGTATAGCACTTTTCGTACAATATCTTGTAGCACAAAGTGCTTTATATAAGAAATAGAATAAAAATAAATAAAATAAAAAGTAGAAAATTGAATACAAAAATATAAGACCCCACCCACCTTCACATTCCACATACAACACATACACACACAAAGACATAAAGAGGAGATTATAACAGAAAACAGAAGAAGAGGACTGAGGAAACGCTGTCTTGAATTAAAAACGTGGAAACACAGGAGCTAAGACTAAAATGCTAATTAAAAATCACCATAAGAAATTAGATGAAAATACTACAGGGGAAAATAAAAAAATAAATAAAATAACATTTAAAAATAAACAATATGGTAAAATGAGACGGCTAAACACCACATGTGTAACAAAATCTGCTAAAGTAGGATAATGAAAAGAAAATCAGTTAACAGCGAATAAAATTCTAAATAATACATCTGAACTGGAATGGAGAAATAAAACAGGTTAAGAGGATGAAAATAAAGACAAAGAAAAGAAGAAGTAATAATAAATATAATCAGCTAAAAGCCAGACTAAAAAGGTAGGTCTTGAGTTTGCTTTTAAAAATATGATCAGTATTTGCTCAGGAAGACACAACAACAGAGGAAGCTTACACAGGACCAAATATGAGTGATTCTGACTCATGACGATGACGTTCATATGTGGATGCGTTGGGTTACCTTTATCTAAAAGACTTTGAGAAAAGGGATAGGTCTGTTCACCTCGGCACATGGGCCAGTTTCTCCACACCATCCCCCCGTCTTGTCTTAGTATGACACACACAGTTAATGAGAGGCATAAACATATTTGTGTCTGCCAAAGCAGAAGTTAGCTTTGAGCTGGTTGTCTCGACTAAATGCCTGTAAGATTTTTCACTGTGTTTTGGATCATCGCTGATATGAAAGTCTGTGACTGACAAAAAGTTATGAAACTGTTTGTTTCTTTGTGATAATTGCAAAAAACAAATCTGCTTTTCATTTTTTTAAGTGTAATCATCATGAGTAAAAAGCAATTATAGAGCTACTATGGAACTACGACGAGGGGGTTTGACTAGTACTACAAGTAAACTTAAACTATCTCACTGTTAGTCTACTAATAGCACTAGTAAAGCCAAAAGATTAACTAGTAGTACTAGTAGAACTAATGCAAATGAAGTAGGAGGGATTATAACCAAATCTAGCACCTTGGTTGGTTGTAATATATTCAAAAGCCAATGGGAAGCCTGAATTTGGTTTCCCCGCTCCCTTATTAGCATAGAAGGCTTACTAGTAGTAGTAGTGAACATTTTTTAGTCTACTAGTAGTACTAGTAACACTTTTTGCTTCACTAGTAAAGTCTGCTCAGGCACTAGTTGACCAAAATTCAGTACATGTACTCCAAATTTGAGTACTAGTAGAGCTCATCAGTATCAAGTTTATGCTTTCCATACACCTTTAACAAGCATGTCAGGCCAAGGATTTGTACTGCACTTGAGTACAGCACAGTTCAGCAGTGTGACGTACTGTGCTACAGTGACTCTGCCTCCCTGACATGTTCTTTCTCAGGTCCTTTTCCATTCATCATCCACATGACCCTGACTCTGTTTCTTCTTCTTAATCTTGATTTGTTTTCTTTCTTCAAGCTTCTCCATCATTGCACTCTAATCTCTTCTCTCTTTTTGCTGCGTTTAGTTGCCGTGGTTGTGTCATGAGCAGATGGGGCTGTAACTGGTGCGTCCATCAGCACCTGTGCACCCACAAACCAACCTGTGAGGAGGGAGTCGTCATCTACAACCACCACGTAAGTCTCTCAAACAGAGGAGGTTTCATGTGTGTATTTTCAGGAAACTAACTTACAGTATTAACACAAAAATATACATACTTGACCAGTCATTATTTCACTGTCACCACACATGGATTCACTCAAGTATTTATGGGTGAACTGCTTTTTAAATCCCTATTTTTTCTGGAAAATAAATGGGTCTGCATCTCTGACAAAACTGTTGATATTTGGACCAACCAGAAACCCATTTGTTAAAAAATGAAACCAGTTTGAAGTCCCAAAAACTGCAGTTCCTTTAGCGCCCACTTGAGGCTGTCTGCAAGAGGAAGTTCAGGGGAACTCATGCTTAAAATACTAAAGAGACTGTGGCCACATCTTAAAGAAACTTTGGGAGGAACTGTGAGTTGTGTGATTCGGATGCTTAGTCTAAGGTTAGCCATCACCTCCACCATAATGTGTTGTGTTCAGAAAAATCACTCTGTTGTTTTTTTTAGGAACTTCACGGTTGATGGAGGCTTGAAAAAATATTTATCTTAAAGGAGGTGGTTATGGCTTAAAGTAACAGAGAACCAGAGGGCCATACTGTCCACTAGGGCTAGGCAATAAATCAGTGCAATAAATAATTCGAATTATTTTCTACAGAAGATTAAAAAATTAAAAATCAAGATTTTGTTTTTTTTTTACTTACTCCAATTGCAAGTTGTTGCAGCGCTTGAAAAGATAAATACTGAAAATGTACAGTTTTCATGATGGTAGGCCTGTCAGGTTTTGCAGAAGCACTTTCAAAGGCTTGTATTTGTTTTTTAAATGAGATTAAATTTTGTTTCACATTAATATTCTGTGGAAATAGCTCAGTGTCAGTGTTAATGTAGACAAACCTGCCTATGTTTGAACTACATAATCAACATTTCATGACGCACACTTAAACAGGGAATTTCTGCTTGGTTTGGGAATATACTTTGACAACATAAAGGCAGAACTTCATATCATTTTTGTTTCACTTGGAAGTTTTTGTTTTTTTTTTTTTTTTGAGAAAAAAAAAATCAATTAAAATTGTAAACCGAGTGTTGTGGAAAAAAATCTGGGATTTTTCTTTTTCGGCCATATCGCCCAGCCCTACTGTCGACATACAAGAAATGACAGAAGATGTGGAAACCAATGACTTTAGCTGAAAGTTTTTCTTACAAAATCCAAGTCCACTGATTTAAAAACAATGAAGCTGGGTGTAAAAAAATGTAGCTGTAATACAGGCTAGAAATGATGATAACTTAGCTAATCCAACTCATGACACCAAAAATCTGTTCTGTACCTCCAATGTTGGCAAGCAGCTGCCTGTCAGAGTAGCCAGATGTAGCGTTATCCTGAGGCTCACTGCACAGATGACAGGAATAGCTTACTTTTGGTCCACGGCACTAAATGACAATGTTAATGCTACATGGACAGACTGTCCTTTAATGACCTTCTTATCTAACATGTTTAGGAAGTTATTACCAACCTTAGCATTGTCACCCATGCGCTTAGCTGTTTTAAATCCCTGTGAGGAGGACATGTTACCTCTTCAATCATAATAAAGCGGCGATCCTACGATACATTAAACTGACAAGCTGCATTTAGACTTGCTTGTTTCTAATTAAGCATTATTAAGGTGTGAGGCTATGAATCCAGCATTGTTTACGTCCATGTATCCACCCCGCAGTCAGCTTCTGCTCTGCTTTTGGCATTTTTTGGCCCAAGATGACAGCAACTCCACGGGACCCCTTTAATAAGGCAGAGAGCATAAATTATGAATAAGACAGCAAATGTATCTTTAGGCCACATTCTCTCCCTTTTGTACTTCAGCTGCACAACAATAATTCATTTCAATCCAAAAACAAGTACCAAACAAAGCACAGTTTAGATTCTGGTTCAGTTATTTCTCTCAAGTAAAAAGCTTGTTTTTAGTTCAACCCACCACTTTCAGCTCGCTCTGTGAACTCAACAGGAGTGCAGACCAATTTGGAGCAAACGTCACAGTTAATTTACTGCAGTTGCGAAAGTCTACCGGTGACAGAAAAACAGTAAAAACAAGAGAGAAACAGGACACATCCCTGGTATGAGAGCAGAATAGGAGAAAAATGAGTTTTTGTGCCATTTGGTTTTAGAGAAAGAAAATGAAAAAAAATAACGTGACCTATATTCTTGTTGAAAATGCTTTGAAGCAAAACAGACATTAAGGGTTATTTCTATACAACAATGGAAGTCGCTTCTGCCGTTGCTTCTGTTATGTAATAGCAACAGCAGCAGAATGATTGAAGTCTCTATAAAGCAAAATCAGAACGAAGTCCAAACATATAACATGACATATAGACCATACAGGAATAAGTATATTTTCTCTAAGATGTATAAAAGGCTGTACAGTGTTTGTGACTGCATTATGGATTTAGATCACTGATGATGGTTTTCAGCTCCAGATTGGTTTTGGGCAGGGTCAAACTCAGGGCTCAGGCTCGCTTATTTTGCTTACTACTGGAGCATTTCCATCACGTAATTGGCTCAACTTCACTATACTCTACTTAGTTACTTTGGTTTTCCATTAGGGATTGTACCTGGAAGAGTTTTTTTAACTCCTTTGCAACGATTAAAGCAAGCTGATCCGAGACTAAGGTCGTTTTCACACCTAGCTTGTTTGGGACAGTTGTTCCGATACAGGTGTCTGTTTCGTGCGGTGCTTGGTTCATTTGTACGAACACATCAATTGATCCCTGTTTCCACACAAACAGCTTGGCCAAGCTGGCCTGAAATAGGTGGTCTTCAACCCCTGGAACGGTTTGTTTGCAGTGAGAACACAATCGCTCCAGGATCCACCACAAACTCGGTGACGAGTTAACTCATCACACTGGTTTGGTAGTAAAAGCAGCAGCAGCAGTAATAATAACTGCATTACAGCAACCAGGCAACCAGACTGAGAACAAAGTACTACTTAATGTTTGGAGTCACTTTCTGTGCACAGGTACAACATACCCTGATCTCAGTGGGACTAACTTGGCTGAGTAAAGGTTAAATAAATAGATAAATAAATAGCATGAAAATATCAACAGGTTAACATCACTCACTGTCTCTACAGCAGATCATCACAGGACTGAACAACACTGACTCTTCAAAAACTGGTCAATATTCCCAGCCTGTACTAGTCCAGTTGGTTCAAACAGGAGAATTTATCCTTTTTACAGCTGCTCTCTGCCTTTACGGTATTGCTGTCTGTTTCTCTGCGGACTCTTCTGCAGGTGTTAGGTTGTATTAAGTTCCCATGCTATCTGGTGTCCTCTATGGTCTGCCAGTGAACGTTAAAAGCCCCTTGTCTTTATGCACAATTTGTTTTGTTATCACTTGACATGTCCCACACTGATAAATATGCTGATATATGTTATCTTACAAAGGACGTATAATAACTGCGATTAACATGATTATATTTTGGTTTTTACATTTTACCTGCTGGCTTTCTTCCCATAATGCACAGCACTCATACTCATAGAAATGCTGGCTGTGGTGTAATGACCTAAGGCCAGCTCTGGTCCTTCAGCCTGGACTTGGCCTGCTTCAAAATACTGCTGTGTGAACATGAAACGATCCAAAGTAAATACACACATTTGTGGAGTTTTCTCAACTGAATCGAAACAAAGCAGCTGATCTGTAGGTGTAAAAAACTACATAAAAATGTGACATGGAGATGTTGCTTACCACTGAATGGTCAGAATGTTGCCAAAACAGCACAAATAATTAGCTTTATTATCATTGACCTGTGTGTTACTTGTATATCGATCTGTGAGATTGAAGTTTTGTTTGGGTTTTTTGTTTTATCTTTAAGGTCAGAGTTGCATGGGTAGAAATAATTGCTGAAGTTGTCCACAGGGATTATTACTTTCTGATGTGAATTGAATAAAAGCTGCTGTAAGCTAGCATTTTATCCATAAATCAGGTCATAACTGGTTACAACAGCACCAAAATGATCTATTTTTAAAAGGCTCCGGTAAGTAGATAGAAGAAGTCAAAGCTTTCCTCTCAGGAATAAACACTCTCATGCCTCTTTTTTCAAGACAAGTGTGTGTTTGTTTTGAGTAAGCAACAGCTTTGTACATATCATAAGCTACAATAACACTATAACTGCAGGCTATGCGTTAAAATCACTCTTCAGTTCAGTTTTTGGTTACCTCCATTCCCTTTGTCCATTAGTTTTATTTCTGTCTCACCCTCTCCTCATGTCCTCCTCCACCTCCCTCCTCCAGTTTAAACTCCCCACCTCAGCTCCTCCCACCAGCAAAACTATCAAAGTCATAACAACACCCACTACCACAACACCGCCCCCAACAACCATCAAGACAACCAAGCCAACAACAACAACAACACCTGTAACCACGCCAACAACTACTGCAGCACCTGTTACTGTAGCTACCACCCAGGAGCCCACCACCACCGCTCCACCTACAACGCCACCTACAATTACCACCCCTGAGCCCACAACGCCAACCACCCTGCCCCCTCAGCCTCCCACCACCCTGGCTCCCACTACGCCTGCACCCACCACACCTCCGTCTCCTGAGGTCGCCATCGGGGAGGAGGAGGAAGCCAGAGCCGGAGAGCTTATGGTCGTTACGCAACGTGAGACTGAGGGTGAAGCGGTGACACCCACTGTCCTCGTCGGTGCCGTGGATTTGGAGCCGGTCACCACAACTGAAGATTTAAGTGAAGATCTGGACCCTATGATGCCGCTGATTATCCCGTCTGAAGAACCAGACTCCACCCTCGTGGAGATCGTGACAGAGTCCCCCACCGGTGACGCTGACGGAGCATTTAGCCTCACGGAGCCTCCAGCCCCAACCGCATCTGGCTTTCCTCTGCCGTCGCCCTTCCCTGTGGGTGAACCTGACAGCCCAGAGCCTTCGTTCTTCCTGGATTTAACCCAGACTCCTACTCTGGGACCAACACGGGACTCCCAGGCTGAGACACAGCCCCCAGACCCCCACTCTGATGTAGCCCTGCTACCAGAAAACGAAGAATCCGACGTCCACGCTGAGCCAGAAAATGACACATCCTCCTTTTCAGCCACTGCTGTGTTGTCAGGCGATGGCGAGGTCGACCATGGCCCTCCATCTTACCTCCAAGTGATGGATTCTGACTCAGAGCTGGACTATCAGTACGATCCAGCTGATGCCTTCCTCCCGGTGAGTCCAGCCGCCTCCCTCCTCCTCCTCTTCCTGTTTCCTCTTCCTCTTCTTCTGCTTCTCAAAGCTTCAGCAGCCTCTCGGTGCTTCACGCTGGACTCTGTGCTCTCACTGCTGGAACAAAAAGCTCAACCAAGCTTCATGTCAACCCTCACTCCCTGCTCTTCCTCTGCTGTCCAACAGCTTTCCTGTCTTTGTGTTGTTTGCTCTCCCTTTTCTAGACTAATCCCTCGAAAAACATCTGCTCCAGTGTGAAGCTGCAGCAGCTGTTTTTCTGTAACTGTGTCCATGTTTCTGTTCTTTTCTCATTGTCAGCTCAGAATCACTTTGAAAGTTTCTTTGTCACCTTATTTTTAAACCTTTTGACCCTTGAGTCTTCTGCCAAGTGTAAGTGTTAACAAAAGTTGCTTTGTGTATTTTGATGAACATCTTCAGGACATAAAACCAAGATCCAGCTGTGGTTTGAATCAATGCACTCTAGCTTATAATGTCCATGTTTTTCACCTTTTAATCCCAAACCTTCTGCCTACATAAAGATGACCATCTAGGACATTGATTTCTATGTTTTGTATGTGTGTGTAATGGCTGACAGGGGGATGAGGGCTCTTATGTCAGCTGGGGTGCTTCAGCGTGTCCCTGTGTGGAGAAAGTCCAGGGTTCCTCACTGCTTCCTGTCAAAGTGGAGAGAAAGATCACTTTACTGGCCCGCAACCTGCACCTCTACCAGGTATGTCATCCATCACTCCCTCTTTTGCCCTTGAACTAAATGTCCATGGTTGGCAGTCCCCTGACACTGGTCTGTGTGTTCAGGACTCAGATCTGGACTATGAGTGTGTGCTGGTCATCGAGGGGCAGACGGTGGTGGTGGACGCGTACGTAGAGACTGATGACATTAATCCATCGAACTTTGACATCACCTGTCAGCTACACCAGGTATGAAACCAATGGGCTATTTTCTATACAGTGAAATAAAAGTGAGAGCACACTTGCCCTGTGAGAGGCTCAGATTCAGTCATACTGATGTTGAGAAATCAACAGCGGTCATAAAACTTTACTGGACGAATGTTCAAACATGCAAAAAGAAACTGATGAGTCTAAGTGTTGTTATTGTACTTCCATAAATAAATCACAAGAACTGTAAACATAGCATTGTAGAATTAAATATCAACATCATTCTGTGAACAATCTTGTTCAATATAAACAGTCAGACGTCATGTTGTGTGGGGAACACTGAGGAAAACCACATCCTCTGTGTTTTGTCACATCGAACAGAACAATATCATAATACTGCTGTCCTGACCAGGACTCCCTTGAAAAAGAGATTTTTTTGTATCTCATTGTAAATTCTCCCTGTTAAATAAAGGTTAAAAAGAGATTATACATGGTATAGCTAATGAAAATCAAGACTAATGCTGTTATACAGTTTTATTGGACATGGACACTTTTCAATGTCTTCCTCCTTCGATCTCCTCCTCTTCAGTGCAGCAAGTCCTCTTCAGACAGTTGTCACAGGGCCTCTATCTTTTCACACAGACTCAAAACATATTCCTATGAGCACAGATTTGATTTTAGGAAAAAGTCACACATTGCTCGATCAGGTGAATATTTGCCGTAATGTCAAAGAAAACATTTAACATGGTCTTGAATTTGAAATTGTTTTATTGTGGTTTCCTCATTCTTGGTGACGATGGTGTTTTCCAATGTTCTGGCTGTTATTTTGTCTCAAGATCATACTGGAAGATCCAAGTTTAATGCCATGTAATCACGCCTTCTAAATAATTAGATTTACTTTTATTTGGTTCAAAATGTCTCCACAAATTTTCTTGCGTTTTTCCTTTTGATCAGGAGTCAGAAGTTTTTGGGAATGACTTTGGCACACACTTTTGTCATGTTCAAATTTTCATGCAGAATTTGTCTATCTGTGGAGACCATTTCTGTTCTCATTCTTACACTGACTTGTTGATCATTTTGTTCAGTCTGCTGAATTTTTTCAGAATTGTTTAACATGCAGTGTCCCTCATACACCTCAGTTGATGTTTGAAACAATTTGACTGCTGTTTTGTTCAATTTCACCAAACAGTTCAAGTTTATGGTTTGCTCAACTTTTACACTAACTATTCTCTGATGCCTTAGCAAAATGTGCACTTTCAGTCAGTGACTAACAGTGGACAGAAGATGTCACTTACTGTAAACTTACACTAGTTGTGTGTGAATACTCAACTTAAAAACATAGACTCAGTGTGACTGTGATCCTGATAGGTGCATTATACACTTATGGTTAATACTTTTTTTCAGTACACTTACTCTGCTCCAGTGGAGGAGTACAACGCCATGGTGTATGTGAAGAGGAGGGACACTTTCCATGTGGACAGCTCTCCTGATCTCTATGGTGAGGATGAAGTCATCTTTAAGCTTACATAATAGTCCTTCTTTTATTTTATTTTATAATTGTAGTTATGCCCCTCTCAGCTGATACCTCTTATGAGCAAAGAAGGCTTCCTAGCCTGTAAGAAGCAGTCTTAACACTCTGACTCTGTCCTCTGTCCTCAGTGACTCTGTATAACTGCTCTGTGGGACGCTCAGACTGCAGCCGCTGCCACACAGCCGACCACAAATACGGCTGTGTGTGGTGCGGAGGCTCTCACGCCAGCTGCCTGTACTCAGACTCCTGCAGTGAACCAGTTCAGCAGACGTGCCCCGCTCCAGTCATCCATTCTGTGAGTACTGACAACCGAACTCTTTCACTCCCTTTTTCACTTTTGATAAGTCAAACCAGAGCTGAAGATTGTTTCTTGACTTCCCTCAGATTGAGCCTCTGTCTGGCCTCCTTGATGGCGGCACACCAATCACCATCTCAGGCTCAAACCTGGGTCAGAAGGCTGAAGACATCCTGCACTCCGTGTCAGTGGCCGGGGTTCCCTGCACCGTCATCCCTCATCTCTATGAGGTCTCCTCCAGGTACAGATGTGCAGCAGCAGGGAGCTCTGTGCAGGGGAGGAGTTTGGTGTCCCTACTTTTCTGCATCTTTTTGTTTTCAGAATCAGAATCAGAAATACTTTATAAATACCCAAGAGGAAATTCAGTTGCTCTAATACACAGTATAGCAGTGGGGATATCAAATAAAGACATTAAAATAGATAAGAGCATGAAAAATTAAGTGAACAGGTTGCCACATGCAGAATCTTTAAGCTATATCAACTTCCTTATGAGGGAAAATAAATGGGACATTAACAATATCTACAATATGAATATAGTAAAGACAGCACTGTGTCAGTGTTAATTTTGTTGACTTATTTTTTTCATTCTAGTTTTTGTCAACAGTTTCCCTGACGAAAACTAGACAGTAACTAATAAAAACAAGTGCACATGGACAAAAGCTAAAACTAAATTAACTGACATTTTCATCAACAAATAAAAACTGGACGAAAATGTTTGACAGAGACTTTATCCAATCAGATCTAATATCGTCATGTAGAAAGTAGGAACAAGTTAGGAACATATCCAGTCACAGCTACTTTGGTTGTGTGGAACGGTTGGATGAGTTAAGAGGGACATCCAATCACAGCTGCCTTAGCTTCATGGTGGTGGGATAAGTTGGGGAGCGATCCAATCAGAAATACTCTTTTTACTGAATTTACCGCTGCCTAAATTTACAGTAGATTTCGTCGACTAAAATGTGAAATTTTATCAACTGAAACTACACTAAAATTTAAACAATTTAGATGACTAAATTGTGGCTAAAACTAAAAGATATTTTAGGCAAAAGACTAAAACTAAAACTAAATTAAAGAGTGCTGTCAAAGTTAACACTGCACTGTGTGACGGTAGACCACATTTGACCGAAAGGCAAAGTTTGGCAGTCGGGATGTTGCACTGGGTATTGCATTTGCTTATTAATAAGTGATGAACATACAAATAAGGTCTTTCAAATACAGAGTATCTTAAGCTTGTTTCGAAATTATCCAGTTATTAAATGTGTTAATCTAAGGAGATGTTTGTCTTTCAGGATTGTGTGCAGGACTGAAGCAAGTGGAGGAGAAAAAGTCGGCCATGTTTCTGTCAAAGTGAGCGGAGGAGAGTTTGGCATATCCAGCCAGATGTTCAGCTACCAGGTACAGAAGAAAAAAAAGATTATTATTAAAATGTGATGTGTGTGCAGTTGCTGTTAAAAGCTGTTAACACATTTTGAAAGAATCCACAGGCCTGGTGGATCATTGATTGGGAAAATAGATTACAGTTATGTACATAACATTTGTTGTAATGGTGTACCTTAAATGTGTATTTCCTTCTTCCTCTTCTTCTTCTTAGGATCCATTTGTGATGGGTGTGTCTCCTGAGAGGGGGCCTAGAGCTGGAGGAACAACTTTGACGATAACTGGCAGACACCTTCTGACGGGGCGTCCCTCTGATCTCACCATCACTGTGGGAGGAGTGCCCTGTAGCATGTAAGAATAAATACGTTTTCTTTCATAGTTTTGAAATGACACTTACAGATGCAGCCTCTTCAGCCAAATGCCAACAATATAGCTAATAAGTAATACCAGTTTCTTTTTTTTTTAATTTTACTTTTTGTTAATTTTGTTTGAATAAATGCACATCATACATTCATATACAAGGTCACTGAAGCTACCACATACTTTTACATATGATAGTTATACAGTTCACTGAATTATTACAAAATTAAACTGACCTGTACCCATGTGAACTCGATCTATATATAAACAGTCACTATGTAATTGATGTACAAGTAATGCATATTTCTTAATTATGACACTGATTATCATTAATAGATGTAGATAATTATATTAAGTAACATAAATATTTACTTTAGAATAGTTATAATGTAAAGAGGTTTATTGCATGTGTAGCTGTGGGATGGATGTGTACACTTGTATATGTATGTACATGTATATTTATTTATGAATTTGTCTATGGTGCTGAAGTTGGAACAGCTATTACACCAACTTAAAAATGTGTGTAACTTTATAGACAGGTAAGCGTTGATATACTTAAGTGAAAAATATTGTGTAGGTATATTACATCAGGTACACTATAGCGAGAATAAGAGTTTAGGTAGGTGCTGTGACATGAGACATGTTTTGGGCAATCATTTTTCTACCTTTTCTGTTTGAGGGTTATATTATTAAAGGAAAACTCCAACATTTTGTTGTTTTTATGTCTTGCCTCACTCCCAAGTCCATGACACGCAGGTAGACACCATTCTTTCGACTGTGCGTCCAGTAACAAGGAAGAGACGGGCAGAGCTCACCCACCACTAGTTAGCTTAGCTCAAACACTGGGAGTCAGTGGGTAGCGCTAGCCTGCCTCTGCCTAGAGTCATCAGATAAACTCTACAGCAACTCTAAACGGTCCTGTGTTCTTAAATTTTCAGGCAATTTGCATTTAAGAATGGCTCGTAAACGAAGCTCACTCACAACTGTGAATTGTCTCTCATTGTTCACTTAATGGGCTGTTCAAATGACTCGACTTGTTCACGAATGTGTCCTGAACACCATCGTGGAAGTAAACAAAGCCTCTGTTTAGGAGTAGAAAAAGATAATATGATGATAGTAGAAGATTATGTAACATAATCCAGTAAAAAAAACAAGTCACAACAAGCACAAAGGACTGTTTACAGTTACTGAAGAGTTTATCAGATGACTGTAGGCAGAGGCAGACTAACACTATCCATTGATTCTTAGAGTTCGAGCTAAAGCTAACTAGCGGTGGGCTAGCTTTGTCTGTCTCTTCTTTGTTACTGAATGCACATTTGAAAGAATGATGTCTGTCTGCTTGTCATGGACTTGGGAGTGAGGCAAAGACATGAAAACAACAAAAATGTTGGAGTGTTCCTTTAATGTGATTTGGTTTCTCTGGGAGGTTTATATAAAGGATTGGGCTGTGCATCCGGGTGTTTGCAGGGATTTATTTTTCAATGAATATCGACTCAAGATTGTAAAATGGTGCTACAACTGACGTTTTGAATTTGCAGTTTTTTTCTTGAATAATGAACGCTGGGTGAAGAATAAGAACTTTCTGTATTATGATCTGATTTGTTAGGAAGGGGCAGCACTAGATAAGCTTTCTGTGTCATTCTGTCCCTTCTCAAACTGGGCTGTTTTGTTGACATTCATGCTTATGTGCATATATGTTTTTTGGTAATTTATTTGTTGGGTATGTCTGGTGTACATATGTGTAATACATTTGTTTGACCTTGTTTATGTAAGTTTGAGATGAATAAAAAAGCAAAGACTAAATCAAATCAGAAATGCAAATAAAAAGGTTCAACATGTATTTGGAAAGATCTGAGATATCACAACATATACTGCAATAGTATTTTTCGTTCTGGCCTAGTGAAAACACACCATAAGTGTAGCCAAAGACTTGTGTTAATCAAACTAAGTCTTTAAACAGAAGCGGCTGTAACATTTTTTCTCTCAGTCACTGTGAAGTCGTCTTCATTACGTCCGTCCTGTCAGTCTGACTTTTGGCCTCCATGTGAGAGCAGAGAAAAGAAACGACTCTTCCACCTCAGGTCACTGCAGTGTCACATCATTACTGAATCCCTCTCTGTGTGTCTTCTCTTCCTCCTCCTCTTCCTCAGTGTGTCAGAGGTGCAGAAGTCGAGTGTTCAGTGTGTGACGGGCAGCAGTAATAAGACCGGAGATCACCGGGTCACCCTGCATTACCACAACAGCCAGCGCCATCTCAACTCTCCAGCCTACCGCTACACCCACAACCCCAACATCACCCACGCCACGCCTGCTAAGAGCTTCCTGGAGTGAGTCTGACCTTCAACCCTGAACTTCATCTAAAAAGTTTTAAGTGTCAAAGGTCAGAGTCTAACTTTCTGTCTGTTGCAGCGGCGGACGGCTGATCCACGTGACGGGCCACAGTCTGGACGTTGTTCAGGAGCCTCGGATGGTGGTGACCGTCTCCCCGTTGGAGACTGTGGGCCAGAATAAAGGCAGGAAGAGAAGGAGGAGGAGGAGTGGGGAGCAGCAGGAGGACAGAGGAAGGACACTGGAAAGACCAGCGAGGATGCTTCCTGACCACATCTGTCCCGGAGACCCACTCTGCTCTGTCAAACAGGTTTGTGTTTGTGGCCGAAGCTCCTCTCTCATCTGTGCCTCCACCTCCGTCTGCTGTTGTCTGATAGAAAACCTGAACAACAGCCAACAGAAAAAGTCTTTAAGAAAATAAACATCCAGCTGAGCTGACCCTACCCAATGTCGCAACCTCAGTGAGATTTAATATGGTGCCCCCCATCGATGATTTTCATACTCTTACAAAAATATCAAACAGCATTGTTTTTGCCATTGTCTTAAATTTATGAGATAACATGTCATCCAATTTCATGCATAACAAATAACAAATAAATACAAAAAATTGAAATACAAGATAGATACCTTTACTACAAAATAAAAATATGTAAATAATTAAAGAATAATAATAGTAATAAATTATAGATACAACAATCAACACCGAACAGTTTGAATAACCACACAGTTTGAACACAATAACTCTATACATAAGCTACATTTACACCATACAGACTTATTTGCTATTAACATTTGAATTAATCCTAATTGGGCATTGCTTTACATTTGAATCAATGTGAGCTTTCCATTTTAAGAGTTAATAATATTAACTAGAAAGCACTCAGAGGGCACAAACCTCCCCCGAGGCAGCTCACATATTGCAGTTACATCTATAAGCAATAGTTCCATATAAAGTTACCATCATAATATGATTCCTTGACCCTGAAAACTCACACCTAGCACTCAGAATCATGTTGATATCATTATTATTTAGACAGTTATTGAGAAAAAAAGATTGTTCACGAATGGTGGTTTTCTGGATCACCATCAAAACCTAATCATTTTTAAGTTGGGCCCTTACCAAAATCTCCTGAAAACTTCAGCGTAATTCATCCAGTGGTTTTTGTCTAATCTTGCTTACAAACAAACAGACAAACAAACGGGCCAAAAACATAACCTCCTTGTCGGAGATGACTAGTTTTACTAACGTTATTTTGAAAGTGAATTTTTTCCTGATTGGCGCCCCCTGGAGGCCATGGCACCCTTAGCATTTGCCTGTATTACCTAATGGACCAGCCGTCCCTGCGTCCATAACTGTTCATCCAGCCTGTGCTGATCTCTTCTTCTACCATCTCTCCATCTCTCCGTCTCTCCAGTTCATGGAGCGCTGTGAGGTGAACTCCTCCGCCCTCATCCTGTGTCGCTCTCCAATGGTGGACGACTCAGCTCTGGGGTCAAAGGTCACCGTGGAATTTCTGCTGGACAACCTGCGCTTCAATTTCAACAACCTGAACACACAAAAATTTGCCTATGAACCCAACCCTGATCTGAGACCCCTGAACCAGCAGGACCCTGTGAAGGCCTACCGCTACAACCCCGGCAGCTTCATCCAGCTCGAGGTACGAGGACAAAGTCATGAAAGAAAATTCTGTTTTTATTCTGTTTTCCTTATGCTGGACTGCTTAAAGGTCAAATGCCCAAGTGTTTGCAGCTGTTGATATTTTTTCCAATTGAAGCATTATTATGACTCTTGATGGAGCTGTAATTTTCTCTGACATAAAACCTTTGAAATGTGATTTTTTTTAAAGACAGAGCCATCAACAGTTCAGACAGCTGTGTAGGGTTATTTCTGAACAAGTCACAATAAAAGGCCATAATTTTTTTAAAGGTATGATACGGGCTCTTTAACAGGGAGTTTTTGCCCGACGGCAACAATATAAAGATAACAGTGCGTCCACATTAATGGTCCCTGCAAATCCTTTAAACGTTTCATAAGTGTTATATTTGATTTTTGAACTTTAAGGCCAAAAACAGCCTCAAAAACATATTTTACCTGTATGAGCTCTTAAATTTGGGAGTTAATTTGACTAAGGCTGCTTCTATTAAATCCAGTTTTGACTTTTTTAAGAGCTGCCTGTTTAATTCATTGTCATTTATAAATATATAATTTCCTTACCCATCCATTCAGTGAACTTGTTTTATATGCTTTTGGTCCACCCTCTTCCTCAGCCACCAACAATTCTATTGCCACTCCTTCATTAATGTCACATCATGGTGATTAAGTATTTGACTGTCTGTTAAGCTGGAGTGTCTGTTGTTTGTGTGCATTGTCTTTTCTCAGTTTTTTTTATGTTTTTTTATTTTAATTTTATTTTCTTCTTTCCCCATTTCATTGTTTTAAACACTTACTTGTCCATTTTCCCCCTCCTTTTCTTGCCTTGTTTTGTAAATCTCACCTTGACTCACAAAAAAACAAACAGGAAATTTGAGGATTATGTAGTAAAATAAAAACGGTGCTGTATCTTGAATTCTGTTTTTAAAAGTGTGCGGGAATCCTAGTGTTGCATAGCAGCAGGGGTAAAGCCCTTTTTGTGCAGCTTTGCCCTCTAATTTGCTCCTAAAAACATCAGTCCAGAAAAAAGGATGGACATCAGTATTCAAGGTTCATATAGCTTGTTTGAGAATAACCTCTACCAAATATAAGAAATGCTAATTAGGAACATTTTGCGTGATACCAAAAGCAAACTGCAGCTTTGGCAGAGGGGACCGCCAAAGTAAGACATATCCAAACCTGACATTTCTATATTTACATATGACGCAACCCTGTAACCAGAGGAGTTGTTACTTTCTCGTGACCATAAATTATGATGCTGATGTATGTTTGCATGCATTTTTCTGCTCCGTAAAACATCCATAATCTATCAAGTTGTTTTAGAATATTTTACTTCTGACTAAATCACTGGAGCAACATGCGTTAGACAGAGTGCCAAGTTTAACAAAGTGGGACAAGCTGTCGACTAAAATCAGAGGAAAACTGAATAAAGCTGGAAAACTGGTTTAGATCCAGCGCTGGGTCGTCATGGCCTTGGCTGTGTACACTTCTGTTTGTAATTTTGGTGCAAGAAGTGAAATGGTGTCACTGAGAACATGGGCAGAAAGACTCGTCCATTTTGTTTTAGATTTATCTAAAACAAGCTTCTGTGATATGTAGCCTGCCATATTGTGGTCTTCAGAGTTTACCAAGAGAACATGATCACTTTAAGATTAAATTCACAATAACCTTCATCTCCTTGTGGTCTCAGGGGGATAACCTGGATCTTGCCATCACTAAGGACGAGGTTGTTGTGATGATCGGTGAGGGTGTGTGTGCTGTGAAGACTTTGACAAGAAACCATCTGTACTGCGAGCCTCCACCTCAGCAGCCCGCACCAATACACAACGGCAAGAAACGAGAGGGCTCCGACAACCTGCCCGAATTCATCGTAAGTCTCTGAGCTCTCAGGTGACATGGTTGCTGCAGCCTGTAAACTCTGACAGATACAGTATAAGGTGTGTCTGTGTGTTCCAGGTCCAAATGGGCAACCTGAACTTCTCCCTGGGAAAAGTCCAGTACGATAACCTGGGCCTGTCCACCTTCCCTCTGGAGGCCCAAATCGGAGTGGGTGTGGGAGCGTCGATCGTGGCTCTCATCGTCCTCATCATCGTGCTTATTTACAGGTGAGGGACTGGACTCTGAATGGGTTCTTTATCACTTTTTCTTTTCTTTTATTGATCTCAAACTTAAAAAAAAACTAAGTCAAAGCAACATAATATATATGTACATAGAACAACAGTACATGTCCATCAAATATATTTAAACGTGTGTGAACATACACATGTCAACACAACAACAAGTTTGAGACAGAATGAAGCAAAATATAATCAAAATTCAATACCAGCTGTTATTATTCATTGAAAAAATATAAATACATGGACTATAGCCTGATTTTACACACTATATTAAATCTTCATAGACAAATAAATCTGCAAGCACAACCCCATTCTTCATATAAACCTCTTACAGAATAAATAAAACACACAAATAATCCATAAGCACTTCAGAAAAATATCAATGTATATATTATACATATCTATACACATTTAAATGTCATACATAGTTAGTATTAATGTGTATATTATATACATATATACATATTTACATATTATACATACAGTTTATACATAAAAACTTATTTTAATGGTCACTTCTGTATTCACAATCGTACATCATAACTAAGTATATGCATACAATAAGCTTCTCTACAATTAATCTGTTTTAAAGTACTTTTTATGTTATTTAAAATAAATATTTGCACATGTTAATATTTATCAGTGCACTATTATACATAATAAAATTTACTTATATGCTAACAAATTGTCTTGTTATGAAAGCATATTTTGTTAAATTACTTGCATGAATCCATTAATACTAATAAGTTTAGCACCACAAACAGAAATGCACATACTTTTAAGAGTAGTATGGACGAAGGGACCAAACTACAGCCCCCATCTCTGGTTTTGAACATCTTTTGTAAATTACCAGGTAACAACGTTCTTAGTGCTTTATGTAGCACTTGTGCTGTTTTCAAATTTATGATGTCTTAAAATTTTAGCAGTTTTGATTTAAAGAACAGAGGGCTATAATGTGATATAATGTGCAGAACTTTTGTAGATTGGACTTGTATGTTTTTTCCCCGGACTTCAACACAGTAAGAGAGGTATGGCAGGATCATGGAGCTCTTTAGTTAAACAAATATACCTGAATCCAAAGGCCTGTAGTTGCAGAGTTAAACTAGTCACAAACTCTTCTTTCTTCAAGTGTTTTCTCTGTTAGTTTCCACAACAGTGTCATTATTAGGAATTAAGACATTCAGAGTGATTACATGGTAGCATAATTACTTGTTTTCACCTTTTAATCCATGTAAATCAAACTTTAGTTTAAATGAAATATGAAATCCCTATTTGTGAACCTCTTCGACTCATAAAATATGAATTGAATCTCTGGTTGTTTTCACACCTGGATCATTTTGGAGAGTTGTTTCAATATAGGTGGCCGTTCTGTGTCTGCATGGATCATTTTCATACATATGAACACATCAATTGATCCCTGTTTCAACAAAAATAACCCCACCAAGTAGGGCTGAAGTATTTATTGTTTTCAGATTGAAATTGCAAATAATGTTATCGATAAAGCTGCAGGTTTTTTGCAGTGCTCCTAACTGACCCAGGATCTGTTGTGCCAATTATTTTACAGATTTGCAGGCAGTTTGCATTTACAGAAGTGCTGGGAATCAGATAAACAATACAAAGCCTCTGTTTAGGAGTAGAAGTTGGAGTATCCCTTAAATAATGACATCAGGTTATTTATCATCAATATTAGATGATGAATAATGTGTTATGTGCTGTTGATCATTGATTTCCTTACTGTTGTCGATACTGTAAACATAGTGAATATTGCACTGATGAAAATTGTGAATCGTATTGAAAGCGCCAAGATTGCCTGAAAGAGGTGGTCTCAGCTCGTTTCCAGTAGACCCCTGGACACAATCTCCTCAGGAACCGACCCATCAGGGTGACAAGTGAACTCAATACACTGCAGCAGTAGTAAAAATAATTCTTTTATGTCCACCAGGAAACCAGACTGATAACAAAGAACTTCTTCATGATAATGTATAGATCCCACAGAGTCACTTTCTGTACACAGGCACAACATACATGAGAATTTCAACATGTGAACATCACACCGTCTCCACAGCAGATCATCTCAGGACTCAAAAACATGGTCTGATTCAAAAGCTCGTAAAGATTCCCATATTGTTTTAGTCGAGCTCGTTCAAGCAGGAGACTTTTCCTTTTTAAAGCTGCTGCCTGCCTTTCCCGCATCACAGTTTCTTTGCAGACACTGCTGCAGTTGTTATGTTGTAACATGTTCCCGTGCTATCTGATGTCCCCCACAGTCCGCCGGCGAGAGTTAAAAGCCCCTCTTCTTTGTACACAGTTAACTTATATTGTGAGGCGTGTCCCCCATTGATAAATATGTTCAGCTGTAATCTTACATAGGATGTTTAATATCTGCTTTTATAATTATTATTTTACAGTTTTGTGGGTTGTTTAAGCTGCCATTTTGTTTCCCATAATGCACAGCAAGACTCAAACTCACAGGAGCGCTAACTGTGACATACTGACAAAAGGCTCACGGCCTTGTGAACACAACATGATTCAAGGGAAATATCCAAATATGTGGCCTTTTTTTTAACTGAATCAGAACAAAACAGTGGAGCAGTAGGTGTGAAAACCACCTCAGTGTCTAATAGTTGGATTTGTAGGGTTGTGCGTCTTCACTGGTCTCATGATTTGATTTGATTATTAGGTTAAAGTTTCCGTTCAATATCACGATGCAACACAGTGAGAATTATAATTGATTTTCCATTTTACTGCACCAGACTACTTCTTAGATTAAAGAATACAAGCAGCCAGATAAATATGAACTCCTTTGTTAATTAGAGATGGCTTATAGATCAACTGCAGCATCAACGTCTTTTCATTGTAAACCAAATAAATACATTTCACAGGTCTCATCTTCCTAAACTTTTTTTTCTACTTCAGAAATAAAACTGATGCTGCAGTCTAGCAGCAGCTTCTGCAAGATCAAACAATTATTTACTGTCTCTGCATCTTCATCTACATCACTATGCATCGATTAAATGATATTCCTGACAGCCCTATGGATTTGAACAGATGTTTTGGTCTGCAGCTGTTTAATTTAAATCTCTGCTGTCAATTAAGCAGTTTAATTCTTGTAAAGAGGGGCAGACCATATAAGGTAATTCTTCAGCCATTTCTGAAAACATCTTCTAACATGTCACAACAAGCGATGGGATGGGAATCAAAAATGAATTCCAGCTGAGAATCGATAACAACTATCATTTGTCTTTTTGCTTATCAGTTCCTTCCGCTTTGTGCTTCATGCTTTGCGATTCAAAGACGTCACACTCTCATCAGAGGCAGTCAGCAGAAATGACAACAAAGAAGTCAAAAACGAGACAGATGGGGGCAGAAGTGGTGAAAACTGTGGCTTAATTTTCAGGAAAAAGGCGCTCACTGCACAGCTTAAGTGGAAACAATGGCAACTTGCAGAGGCATTCATCCATGCAGCATGACATTGAATATCCAGTGTTGTGTTTTTGAACACCTACCAGGCAACTTTTGCACACACAGAACATCAACAAGAATTGATAAAGGAATCTTTAAAGAATTTAATCAATAAGCAGAATAGTTAATGGCATTCGTACCAATAAAATCACATCAATTCCCATCTGTAGTCACTGAAAACAAACAAACTCAAACTGTAAGATTTTCAGTTTGAAGTTTCAAGGATGCCACAACAGGCAGAACTCAAACAGTACGGCAGGCAGATTTATCCTTCCTGTTAACATCTCTCCGGCATAATGGGTGCCGTAATTTGAAAATGTGATGCTGGTTTCGGGGAAGAGCAGCTGTTTAAGACTAAAAAAAGACTTTGAGCTGGAAATAAACAAGACAGCCATCATTATTTCACTTTGAAGACTGATCCTGATGAAGTTTTTCAAACATGCCACACACAGAGGGGATCTGTTTAGCCAACTCTGGGTGCTACCAAATCAGGTAGTGTTTCCATTTAGTGACCCAGCTTGACTCTGATTAACCCTGATCCTCAGCGTTGGGGGGTTTGTTGGGTCAAATTACTTGAGTCAACCTTTTCACAGGTTTAATGGATCCCTCTAATCCAGTGTGAAACTGGTATTACTCGTCCTGTGTGCTCTATCCCCGCCTGACCCCGCGCTCTTTCCTTTGTCTTCTTCTGCCAGGAGGAAGAGTAAACAGGCTCTGAGAGACTACAAGAAGGTCCAGATCCAGCTGGAGAACCTGGAAACCAGCGTGAGGGACCGCTGCAAGAAGGAGTTCACAGGTAAAGGATTTATGAGACAAAAGAGGGAGCAGGAAGGAGAGGAAGGAGGCTGGGAGAGTGAAGTTTATTTGACTTTGTGGAGGCTAACAGATCCACTTTGTTTTCTCACCGGCCACATGAAATCATCCCATTACTTCACTCATCCTGGATGAAATGTTCCTCTCATCCCACATGTCTGCTTCAGTGGAGTTTAATTTTAGGCTGTTAACACCGTCCAGTGTCAATATTTAGCTGCTGCTACCTCCCAACCAGGGCTGAGCAACATGGACCAAATATAAGGGAGAGATTTTACAGCTGAATAGGTATTTTAGTCTGTACAGGAATGATAAATGGTAGTCTCAATAACAGAATTATACATTTGATGTGTTTTTAGTCTAAATCAAATTAAATAAAAACCTGTTTGTTAGAACAATAACTAATGAACAGTCTTAGAAATCCAGAATTGGGCTTTTCTTTTTTATTTCTAATACTTGCACTTTCACTCTTACAGAAGGTCTAAGTTATACCAAAACATTGGAAACATACATTATGGCCGTCAACATTTTCAATACTCTTATGTAACATGCATTTAAAAATGAAAAAAAAAAAAACTCAACAATTTTAATGATCATTGGTGTCAAGACCTCAGAAACTAAATGATCTTTAGTCAAATGTTTGACCAAAAAAGAGAGAGGGCACTGTCTAAGTTACATAAATTAATTTCCTTAATCTAATGAGTTATTTGTAGCAATATTTGTGGAAGTGTGTCACCTACTCCACAAATATTGCCAACATATTTCCTCCATTTTGACAGTGTGTAGAAGTTTGCCTAAACGTTTTGATAACTAAAAGCACAACATCAACCTGATCTAGAAGTGCCCTGAGAGCACAAACCCCCGCCAAGGTATTTCCAAAGTTGTTGGCCAGTTATTGTTGAAAAAGTAGAAAACTGTACTATCTCACAATGTTGACAAATCCTTACAAAAATCCTGAATCTGTACTTGGATAAGAATCACCACCAAAATTTAATCAAGTCCTCCTTTTACCATGACGGTCATTCCATGAAAATTTCATCCAAATCCGTTCATAACTTCCTCAGTTATCCTGCTCAAAAACAACAAACAAACAAATGCCAGCACAATCGTTACCTCCTTGGCGAAGGTAGTAAAAGCTGCAGTTTGTATGAATTTGGGTTTCTGACTCTCTTGTGGCTTCTGAGTGTAGCTGCTCCATAGATAAACAGCGCTGTCACCTCCTCCTCATAGACAAAGTGCATTTATTGACATGAAATAAGTATTAAGGCCTGCTGGTACAGATATTGTGAGAAACCAGTGAACTATATCGACCAATAAAAGACAGAGTTATTACCTTTATGTGCAAATATCTGTCTTTTCTTGAGTCAACTGATGGATATGGTTACGTGTATTTAACTTTTACCGTGAGTATAGTCAATGGCAAAAGCTACTCAGGAGAGGTTAAATCATTGCATTGTTGTTAAGACACGATCAACAGGTTTGGGTTAAAAAAAGAGTACAACTTTAAATTATGATAGCAGATCTTACAAAAGGTACGAAAAGCTTGAAACAACTTTTAACGCTCATCCAACAACAACATAACCATCTCAGCTTCTGACCCACAGCCTGTTGTTTCTTAAAGCTCTCGACAGCAGTTAAAATCAGTCCAACATTCACTTTAGTCCGGCTTCTTGCTAAGTCATTCTCTCTTTTTCTCCTCCTAACCTCTTCTACCACCGTCCTCTTTTATCTCTTATTCTCAGCCATTGTTGATCACAGCACAGAGACGGGAAACTACCTCTTTTCTACCTCTTTTCTTATTTTACTGGTTTCCTGAAAAACAAGATAGCCACGGCTTGCCCCCAAACTTACATAGTGCTATATGTACCAAGGCTGACTAACAGATTGACTTTGAAATAACTGTTTTTAAGATGGAAAAATACATATTATTGCTTCAAGTATCAATCTAATTTTATTTCTACCAGTCATATAAATGATACTTTGAGGAAATAATTAAATTAAATTATGATTCCCCCTTAAGAATAAGTATCTCAAACTTCTTGTGATCAATAAGCATGCATCTGTTCATGGTTCTCGCTGTTGACAGTCTGTTTACTCAGCATTAGACAACTTGAGATGAGTATAAACTGTGTGAATAAGAACTATTACCCTTCAACGATGTGTTGGCAAACCTTGAATACAAACATATTCCTGAACCTCGCTCCTGCCACTCAGCACACTTTGAATAAACAGTACGACCCCTGACCTCTCCCCTCCTCCCATTTCTTTCTCAGACTTGATGACGGAGATGATGGACATGTCCAGCGACCTGGTGGGCACTGGTATCCCTTTCCTGGACTACCGGATGTACGCAGAGCGCATTTTCTTCCCCGGCCATCGTGAGTCTCCTCTGAGGCGAGACCTGGACGTTCAGGAGTGTCGGCGTCAGACGGTGGAGCAGGGCCTGGTGCAGCTGTCCAACCTGCTCAACAGTAAACTCTTCCTCACCAAGGTAGTCATCCTCATCATCAAGGCCGTGAAAAACGTTTTATTACCTTCGCCAAGGAGGTTGTGTTCTTGCCGGCATTTTTTTGTTAGTTTTTTGGTTTGTGAACAGCACAACTCGAAAAGATATGAACAGATTTGAATGAAATTTTCAGGGAGTGTTGGTCATGGCACAAAAAAGATTTGATATGATTTTGGTGGTGATCTGAATGCAGATGTGGATTTTTTAAGCATTTGTTAACATTTTGAGATATTGCAGTTTTCCATTTTTTTGCTGATAATTAAATAACCTGTCAGCAAATTTCACACATTTTCAGGGATTGTGTCATGGCACTCAGAAGAAGTGATTACATTTTGGTGGTGATCCAAATCTCAATGTGGATTCAGAGTTTTTAAAGCATTTCTTTGCAGTGCAAGGCAGTTTTCTACATTTTGACAAAAATATTCACGTCTATGGACAAAATCATTTGCTTACATCAACACACAAAACATTCAAGTGTTTGGTAAAGTGCTTCCTTGATCTATCAGTTTGTACATCCATTTATTCATTCATGATGTTTTTGGTTACCCCTTTCGGGGTCGCAGGGGGCTGGAGCCCATCCAAGCTGACATTGCGCGAGAGGCAGGGTTCATACTGAACTGGTGGCCAGCCAATCACTTGGCTGCATAGAGAGACAGACAACCAGTCACGTTCACACTCATGCCTAAGGACAATTTGGAGACATGAATTGACCTAATATTAGTGTGTTTTTGGTCTGTGGGAGGAAGCTGGAGTGCCCAGAGAGAACCCACACATGCACAGGGAGAACAGGCAAACTCCACACAGAAAGGCTCTGACTGACCCGGGGGTCGAACTGGGGACCTTCTTGCTGTGAGGCACATGCACTAACTGCTGCACCCTCTATCAGCTTGTGTTGTGCAAATTTTTGAGTTGGACTAAACTTTCCATATAAAACCAAAAAGTTGATTTATGATCCTCAAACTGTTCTTCACTTTGTTAATTCTGTCTTATAACAGCAGAACGAACATCTGCTTCGGCTTAAAGTAAACTGATCTTACATTTACATACTGTCTGTCTCTTAAGGGATCTTAATGTAACGTTGTCAGACACTCAGGATAACAGTCTGCGCCCGTCGGTGGCAAAAACAAGCGCATTTACTGGACGAACTTTGGCCGAGCCAATTAGCAAGCAGGGATTATGTTGCAGCCCTTACAGCTGTGCTGCGACAGATTGTTCTGAAAATTACTTGGACCATTCCCAGACCATCTAGTCACTGACACCAAATGTTATGTAAAATAGAGCCTGGTTCCCAAAATACACATATTGTCCATATTACCTTTATTGAAGCGGGGAACTCACTGACCATGTCCTTGTTCTCCTCTCAGTTTATTCACACTCTGGAGAGCCAGCGGACATTTTCTCCCAGAGACAGAGCGTATGTGGCCTCTCTGCTGACGGTGTCCCTGCACGGCAAACTGGAGTATTTCACCGACATCCTGAAAACTCTCCTCAACGACCTGGTGGAGCAGTATGTGGCAAAGAATCCTAAACTGATGCTGCGAAGGTAAGAGGAAGCTGAGAGGAGTAAGGATGAGATTGTAGATTCAAGGTGTTTTAAGGATGTTGAAGTTTTCTGTCTATCCCTGCAGGACAGAGACAGTGGTGGAGAAGCTGCTGACCAACTGGATGTCCATCTGTCTGTATGCCTTCCTGAGGGTCAGTAAACACATAAAATACATCTGCATTAGCACGGCTACAAGTTCATTTGAACTGTTTTTACCTGCACATTTAAGTGAAATGTTTTGAATTTTAGTTTTAAAGGGACACGCCAACATTTTCTTTGTTTTCTTGTCTTGCTTCACTCCAGAGTCCATGACAAGCAGATAGACACCATTCTTTCATCTGCGTGTGCAGTTGTGACTGAGCCGTTCGTTTCCTAAATTTGCAGACAACTTTCATTTAATAATGGCTCGCAAACGAACAACTCACTCACAACTGTGAATCGGTTTTCGTTGTTCACTTAAAAGAGCTGTTCAAAAGACTCTAGTGCAAACCACTGCGGAAGTAGGTCAACAAAACAAAGTCTCTGCTTAGGAGTAGAAGAAGATAATACAATTGTAGTAGAAGATAACGTAACATAAAGGGGTAAAAAAAACAGTCACACTACCCACTGACTCCCAGTGTTTGAGCTAAGCTAACCAGCAGGGGGTGAGCTCTGCCCGTCTCTTCCTTGTTACTGCACACAGTCAAAACAATGGTGTCTACCTGCCTGTCATGGACTCAGGAGTGAGGCAAGACACAAAAACAACAAAAATGTTAAGCGTGTCCGTTTAAGGGCGGACTGTATGTAAAACGCAGTTCATACTTCTCACAGGAGGATGTATAAAGTACATATTTGTGTAGTTAACTTCTTGGGATTAACCTGATACTCCAGTATATTTCACTTGTCTATTTTGGAAAGAGCTCACATGATCAGACCCTTCAAAGCATACCCGGCACATGATTGAATGATTGTTCCACCAACCACATTAATAACAGACCAATCATAATGTTTCAGGCAGGCACTACTGAAGTGGAGCAAAAATATCTTCTCATAGAAAAGTTTGTGGTGTTATTTGTTATTCGTTTAATGAAGAAATGTGGTCACGATCTGACGAGACTGCCACTGAAGCTGTTAGCATCAATGCTAATCCCTGTACGAGCAGTAGCTTCCTGCTGTCATTTCACTTGTTACTCTCTCCTCTTCCTGCTCTAAAGGATGCTCTAAAGTGCCGTGCCACTTTGGTCCGCTCACAGTTGTTGTAGATTGGAGCTTGGCAAGATGGATCTACCTGATGACATACATTGAATCAGGCCGATTCAGCTGCTGTGCCAGGTTATCTTGGAGTATGAAAGGGCAGCAAACAGTGCTTTGTAATGTCTACAAAGTTTATTGTAGTAACTTCTCATGCTGATGAACGGAGTGACATTTATAAAGTGCAAAGCAGAAGTCCTTCACAAATGTTCCCATGACAGAAAATCATGTCAATCAAGTAAAAGTAAATACTTGAAGTTTATCTAATGAAAGTATGTGCTTCAGCTTTTTCTGATCCTTTTAAGGTTTTGTTGAAGCTCATCTTTTAGCCTGTTGGTACTCGGTGAGTCACTGACTTGGGAGGTTGAAGACGGTCTGTGTTATTGCGTCTGTGATATTTGAGGCGCCCGCTCCCTCCTGCAGAGTGAGTTAGTCTTTCACTAATTAACTTCATCATGTCTGTGTGTGCTTTATGTTTGTGCAGGACTCTGCGGGGGAGTCTCTCTACATGCTGTTCAGGGCAATAAAGCACCAGGTCGATAAAGGACCGGTGGACGCTGTGACGGGGAAGGCCAAGTACACCCTCAACGACAACCGCCTGCTGAGAGAAGACGTGGAGTACAAAACCCTGGTGAGGACAAATCTGACCTTTAAGACGATTGTTTAAGTCTAATGAAGAATCTCATTTAAAACCCTCAGTCATTTTGACTTTACCTCTCTCTCTGCAGACCCTGAATGTGTTGGTTCAGGGTGGAGGAGTGAACGAGAGCCAGCCGCTGCCCTCCAAAGTCTTGGACTGTGACACCATCACCCAGGTGAAAGAGAAGCTGCTGGATCAGGTTTACAAGAGCGCCTCGTTCTCCCACAGACCCCACGCAGACTCTCTGGACCTGGGTGAGGAGCTTTACACAACATATAACACGCTTCACACCTTCAGAGATGATTCTTCAGCTGTCCTGTCAAAACTCTGGCCGAGCACTTTCAGCACTCAACTGTTTTATTTGTGGTTCAGTGGCACCCCCTAGAGCCAGACCTAATGAAATACAATGAAGGTTTACTAAGTGTTCAGTCTTTCAGGAGAGTTTTCATGGTATCAGGGTGTGTCATTGTGTGCTGTTAATCCTTTGCTTAATAAGCCTTACTAACTTAAGTCAGCTGGAATAAATAAAAAACACACTTATCTAAGTAGATATATAACAATTATCTGGAAGTATCTCCGTCTGTTTGGTTTGGAAACACCAGATGTTTTTTCATAAACACCCGTGTTTAGAAGGGTGAGGACTTATCAGGTCATCTGTGTCCAGACCTAAAGATAGCTTCTGTTTTGGTAAACAGGGTGCCTCTCGCAAGCTTCACTATAATATAAGTGCCTTTTACATGCTGAGCTAAAAATAATAAAAAAAAAAAAAAGACAATTTAACAAGGGTGTTGATGGGATTGCAGAAGTGTGATGGTTGTATCTGCACACCCAATATGTAGGGTCTTTAGTCCTTTGGGCCCTGGTTAGGGTCCAGCCTGTATCCCCTAACCCAATATAATTCAATTTGTTTGACTTTATGCCAAACATGTTTTCAAAGCATATACTGAAAGGTCCCATGTCCTGGAGTGTTTGACCATCTACATCATGTCTTGGGTGTCTATAAAGGAAGAATTTGATCTAATTTGGATAAAAACATGATAATTTTTGTCTCTGCAGAGGATCAGATGCAGATTTAAAACAGTCACCTTCTCTGTCTGTGACAAGCAGAAAACACACATGTAGGTGGAGCCTGTATAGCTTTGACATCATAAACTCCAGGAAGTACAAAAACTGTTTGTTTTTTTTGGGGGGAATTTTTCATAAAAAGGCACTGAGCATTTCTCCATGAACTGAGTTTACTAAAAGGTGCCATTTTTTTCCATTCTCCGAGCCCAGTCTAACAACATTAAAAGCAAAGAAAACTGCCTTTTGCAGGACATGGACCTTTAAATTAGAAATATTAAACAAACCATTTAAAAAATTAAACTTGACAAAATTGCTGTAATATTTTAATGTGTCATCAGTAATGAAGACAATTGAAACAGAAACCATAATGAATGGAAATAATCTTTATCAAACACAACATGTGTTGTTAGGGTCAATACTTACATGATATATTTAAAGTAGGGGTGGGGAACTGGCAGCCCGGGGGCCACATGCGGCCCCTCTGCTCCCGTAATGTGGCCTGGGTCAGTTTAAAAATATATCATAAAAGTGTGTAATATAGGAAAAGCTACAAAAATCTGCCATGACAGCATTAAAAATAACAATATGTCCAAGAATATAGATCAATAATTAGCCGGTCCCAAAAGGGATCAGCAGTATAGATAATGGATGGATGGATGTAAATAAATGTTGACAAAGTAATTTCTTACTATGACTAAAAATATAATGTAAGTTTTAGTACCTTTCAAATTGCAGAAGATAGTTGTTCCCTGTTTAAAACAGAAAAAAATCCCCCAAGCATACTTTGTGTTGGAAAAAAGAGTGACAAAGCATAACATTTAGGCCTTAATCGTTTGGACAAAATATTGATTGTAATAATTTTGGCCTATAAGGCATTCTTGATGTGATTTTTTGAACAAAAGGAATAACAAGTTTTGCCTTCAAAAGTATATTTAGTGTATTTATTTTTATACACCATGTTTTATGTATTTGTTTTGACGGTCTCTGCTGTCTCTTGTTCAGAGTGGAGGTCTGGTGTTGCTGGTCATCTCATCCTGTCAGACGAGGACCTGACGTCTGTCGTTCAGGGAAACTGGAAACGTCTCAACACGTTACAGCATTACAAGGTACACTTCACTCTTCAGTCACAGTCTTTCTCTTAAATTTCACTTTCTCTTAATGAGGGTTTGTGAATCATTTTAACTTCTTGTTTGTCTTTGTTCTTCAGGTTCCAGACGGTGCCACAGTTGCACTGGTTCCCCGTCACACCAAACACATTCACCATGACAACCACGACTACGTGGCAGGAGAGAGTGAGTATCTGTATTATTGTAGCTAACAGTCTCCTTCAGCATCAGGCATCGCTGTGCTTCAGTGAATTATCCTTAAATCATTTGTTAATTCCTTTCCCTGCGCAGAGACTCCGATGCTGGAGGACGCAGATGAGGGCGGAGTCAGACTGTGGCATCTGGTGAAAGCCAGTGAGGAGCCGGAGCTGCCCAAACACAGACGAGGGAGTCTGAGGGAGAGAGAGAGGGCCAAGGCCATCCCCGAGATATACCTGACCCGCCTGCTATCTATGAAGGTACATGCCCACAGATAATCACAGACAAAAGTCAAGTTTCAGTACACTGCAGAAACTCAGACCTTAGCACGTTTATTTGTCTAATTTCGAGTCAAAAATAGCCACAATAGTAGCTGAAATTTAATTTTGTCTAGATGGATATCTTATTACAAGGAACAAAAAACAAAAATAAAGCACTGAATAGTTTCTAATTATCAGAAAATATCTGCCAATGAAGCAAGCAAAATTTTGCTCCTTTAGGTTCTTAAAATCAGGTGTAGAAACTTCTTAAGATAGCACATCTTACATCCAAGACATAGTACAAGTAAAATTCATCTTGCCACATTGGCAGATATTTTAACTCATTACAATAAATCCAGGGTTTATTTTTTTATTTTTAGATACTGAAATAAGATTTGTAGCTGTACATGTCAGGCAATTTTGGCTTACAATAAGTGTTGTAAGATTTTTAGAACTGAAATTGGATGAATAACTTCCTTAGATTTGAGTTTTTGCAGTGTGGAGCTTTTGTGTCCAGTTCTTGGTCTTTTTGGATTTGGCAAAGATAACGAACTTATTGATAAAGGACTTTTCAAATACAAGTTTCAAAGTACAAGAATGTCCAGTTATTTATCAAAAACAATTGTTTGCTAATGGTGGTTAACTGGATCACCACCAAGATCTAATTATTTTTTAAGGTGGGCCATTACCAACATCTCCTGTAAATTGCAGCAAAGTCTGTCCGGTAGTTTTTTGTAATCTTGCTAACAAGCAAGCAAACAAACAGATAAACAAACAAACAAACAAACATCAAACATACATATACAAAAACATAACCTGGCAGAGGTAAAAAGGTTTAGGGTATGATTTTCACTAATATATGTATGAAGAAGCAGATATTGAGGGTTTGTATAGGTATTTCCACTTATACTTGCAGTTATGCAGTGTAATTTTAATAAAGAACATTAAATCATCAGTCCACCCTCAAAAACAGTCTTAATGGGACATCTACTGGCTCTCAGCAGCACAACATAAAGAGCTTTTAGAGGCTGAAACACACAGGCTGCTCATGGAGAATTTGCTGAACACCATCAGAAATGGTTAATGATAATAATAATAATGCAATATGAGCTACAGCCAACCCAAGGGCAGTTAGTTTTATAAACAAACAGTTCTTCTGCTGTGTAGAAGTGTGTATTACAGTCGCTGTCGGAGGGGAACAAGTGGGACGGGACAACAAGTGTGCTTAAAGGAAAATGAGTTAAAGATCCAGGTTGAATTGTAGCTCATAAAAAGATTAACATTTATTGGAAACTCCCTTTAAAAATCATGATATATATTGCAGGAAGTAAAAATATTGCAGTCATTTTTCCCAACATTCAGCCCATATGGAACATTTATGTACCATTTATTAACAGTAATTTAAACAGCTGTGCCCTCGTGCTTCCACTGTACAAAGAGTTGACACACTAACTCTGAGCTCCAGTTCATTTTGACTCTGTTCTCCTCTTTTTTTTCCCGTAGGGGACGTTGCAGAAGTTTGTGGACGATCTGTTCACTGTGATCCTCAGCACCAGTCGTCCCGTCCCATTAGCTGTCAAATACTTCTTTGACCTGCTGGACGACCAGGCAGGACAACACGGCATCAACGACCCGGAGACGATACACATCTGGAAGACCAACAGGTCTGATGCCCCCAAACACAGAGAGACAATGACTGATGTGTCCAGTTATGTTAGGAGCTTATTGAGTTTATTAAAACTATCATGAAGACTCTGACTTCCTTCTTCTCATAACATCAGCTCAGGAAAGTATTATTAACACCAAAAACAACTCAAAGGTCCCATGCTCCGGTGTGTCTGACCGTCATGTCTTGCGTGTCTGTTGATCAAGGATTTGACTTCAGTTGGATAAAAAAATGAAAAATTTCATCTCTGTAGAGGATCACCTGCAGCTCTTTTTCCCTCCCCCTTGAAAACACTCTGATCTGAGGGAGCAGGGAGGCTACAGGAGGCTGTGATAATGAGCACTGTGCTGATCGGCTGCCCAAACAATGTCTGATGGGAGGGCGGAGGAGGGGTTACTGGCAAACTTTCAAAGCAGTCATGGCGTCTGCCTCTGAGGAGCAGGGAATGGAAATGTAGGTGGAGACTGTATAGCTATGACATCATTAACCCCAGGAAGCAAAATACGGAGCGTCTTAAGGGGCAGTTTTTTGCTGTGTTCCAGTTGTACTGAGAAGTTGGGATTTCCCATTAGGAAATTTCAACCAAACGCCCCCTGAAGGTCAGAATTTCCTACTGGGATGTCGGGGGATCTTCATCGACCCCGAGTTGACAATCAAAGATGGCTACCCCCAGTGTAAACAGTTATTAAGCTCCTGTAATATTCCATTTATTAGCACTTCTGACTAGTGTTTGTCGCACTAAATCAGCCGTGTACATAGTATTGTTCGATGTTTATCCATAGAAATGCTGCTACAGTGTTATTCACATTCTTTATGTGGTCTGTGCGAATTACAACGCAGGGTGTGCTAACAACAGCTAACAATAACCTGGTTTTCTGACTTTGTAACTGGAATGAAGATAACTCGGATATGGCATCATTCCCTCTGCCCTCCTCCCAATTCTGATGTAAATGTTATGCAGCATTTTAAAGATGCATAGAGCATATGAACCGAGAGCTTTGGAAAAGGTTCACTGAAAAAAACTCTAAGTGAGAGTGTTTGTCCAATTTCAAGACAAAAAAATCTCACTAGATTTATTCTAATCCACATTTTCCTTACATGTCTGGATTAAGATCTTATTTGAAGATATAAAAACTAAGAATAAGGCCTGAGTTGCTTGTAATAAAAAGTAAAATAATCTGCCAATAAGTCAAGACAAATTTAACTTGAGCAGATATTAAACCTGAATTTTAGACCCTCACTGAGTCAAACCCTCCTTGTTTCATTGGCAGATATTTTCTCTTCATTACAAGGAACTCAGTGCCTTATTTTTGCCTTTCAGTTCTTAAAGTAAGATATTTATCTCAACTTTTTAAGCGAATGTGGATTTGATAAAAGTTTGAGATATTTTTGACTTGAAAATAGACAAACACACTTCCCTAGATCAGAGTTTTTGCAGTGTGACATGTTCTTCTGCCCCCAAGACCCTTGAACTACATTAAAAGAAAAGAAAATTGTTTTTGCAGGATGTTGGACTTTTAAACATCCATTAATGTGTCCTCCGTTTCTCCAGTCTCCCTCTGCGTTTCTGGATCAACATCGTGAAGAACCCTCAGTTCATCTTTGACGTCCAGGCGTCGGACCACGTGGACGCCGTCCTCTCTGTCATCGCTCAGACCTTCATGGACTCCTGCACCATCGCTGAGCACAAGCTGGGACGAGTAAGCTTCCTCCACCAAACAGAGCATATCAAGCACAAGCTGTTGATGTTTCAGTTACTGACAGCTGTACAGCTTTCATCACATGATGCTGATGCTATCGAGTGCCTGTCAAGCTGCCTCCTCTGTCTTCACTGAGTTATTCCTTACTCCCTTTGTTCCTTTTTTCACAGGACTCTCCCATCAACAAGCTGCTGTATGCACGGGACATCCCCCGCTACAAACAGATGGTAGAAAGGTGGGCTCGGCTTTTATTACAACTGAGAACAGTTCAATGTTTCATGGTCACTCTGGCTTTGGGAAAACATGACAAAAATCTCATCCTAAGTGCTTTAACCCATGTGCCAATGATTCTATATATTAACATAACAGTATGTATTAGGACTGAGCAGTATGACCCAGTGTTAATTTTTTTGACTAATTATTTTCGTCATAGTTTTCCCCACCACCCTTTTTCCCCTGATGAAAACGAGACGGTAACTAATAAAAACAAGTGCACATGGACAAAAACTAAAACTTAATTAACTGACATTTTCATCAACAGATGAAAACTTGACGAAAACGTTTGACAGAGACTAAATCCAATCAGACCTAATTTGGTCATGTAGAAAGTAGAGACAATTTAGGAGTATATCCAATCACAGCTACTTTGGCTGTGTGGAAAGGTTGGATGAGTCAAGAGGGACATCCAATCACAGCTGCCTTAGCTTCATGGTGGTGGGATAAGTTGGGGAGCGATCCAATCAGAGCTCCTCTCTTTATGAACTGATATATTCATGTAGAGCAGGTTCACTGTTTGTTGTCAGTTCTGGTATTGTAACTGAGATGCTCTGCCAGGTAGCCTAAATAAAGGTGACTGCATTTCACACAAAAGTTCAATTTGTTTCTGTTCATTTATACGTTCAAACTTTACTAGCATTCAATAAAGTAAAGGGTTATTCGATGTTTCATTTAATCCAAGTGTAAAACATGACTTCAGAAATTCAAGGAAACACAAAAAATGCCTTACACTTTACACTTCATATTTTAGACGACTAAATTTACAGCAGATTTTGTCGACTGAAATGTTGTGGAATTTCATCAACTAAAACTAGACTAAAATTAAAACAATTTAAATGACTAAATTATGACTAAAACTAAAAGATATTGTAGGCAAAAGTCTATAAATAAAATAAAAAGTGCTGTCAAAATGAACACTGATATGACCAAAACATCAAGTTTTTTAAGGTTATTATCACTGTACCTCTATAATATTTTGGTGATGCATTTATCTCCATGCACTGAATCTGATGTTTTTTGCTGTAAATATTTTCAGGTACTACGCTGACATCAGGCAGACCATCTCAGCCAGTGACCAGGAGATGAACTCTGCTCTGGCTGAACTTTCTCGGGTGAGTGCAGTCATGGCTGTGAGCCCTCGGTGTGGACAGATGCAGCGCACGCACACACAGATCGACCTCTAACATCAACTCTGTGTGTTTCAGAATTATTCCGGAGAGCTGAACTATCTGGTGGCCCTTCATGAGCTGTACAAGTACATCAACAAATACTACGACCAGGTAGATTCGTTTTACTCAAACATGGAGGAATTTGTGAACAGATGTTTGAGGGCGGCTGAGGCTGTCCTCTCAACCGGTCAACCGGATGGACGCCACATGTCAAAGTGTCCTTGGGAAAGACATGAACCTAAAGTTCAGCACCCTCTGAATGTGTGTGGATGATTTGTTCATACTGATGAACTTAACAGAGCAAAAATAACATGATTTGTGCACAGATGAGTTTCTTTAAAATACAGTCGCACTCGCTCCTGCGTCAGTGGCCTGTGAGCGTGTGAAGAAGAGATAAGTTCAGATGAATACATTTTATATTTATATACTTTATACACACATTTAATATTTAAATACTTAATACACAATTAATGTTTTATTATGAACAGTCGATGTGGGGCGGCACAGTGGTGCAGCAGGTAGTGCACTAGCCTCACAGCAAGAAGGTCGCTGCTCCAATCCCTGAGTCAGTCAGAGTCTTTCTGTGTGGAGTTTGCGGTGTTCTTCCCGTGCATGCATGGGTTCTCTCCGGACACTCCTGCTTCCTCCCACAGACCAAAAACATGCTCACTAGGCTAACTGGTGACTCTAAATTGCCCTTAAGTATGAGTGTGAGAGTGAATGGTTGTCCATCTCTCCATGTGGCCCTGCGATTGGCTGGTGACCAGTTCAGGGTGTACCCCACCTCTCGCCCAGTGTCAGCTGGGTTAGGCTCTGACCCCCGTGACCTTGAAAGGAATTAGTGGTATAGATAATGGATGGATGGATGGATAGACGATCAGTGTTTTGTTTTTTTTAGTTGTTGTTGTTTTTTTTTAAGTTTTAGCACCCTCTGGTGGCGGTTTTAGATTCTGCAGCACTCTGGCAGATATGTTTAACATTTTCTTTAACAGTGATTAAAATATTAAACTAGAGCTGGGCAAATACTTGAGTTTTAAAGTGCATTACAATTACTGCCCTCCACAATTATGAAAACTGAGTAATGAGGATGAAAAGATTACTGGGCCACATGACATGTTGAACTTTTTCCTTTTCCAGTATTAACATTTTTAGCATCATTTTGATATGTTTGTATTTTTACAAATCCAGTTCTATGTATTTCCCGTTCTTTCATAATTAAATTGAAAACGTCAAAACCACATACGTTCACTGAAAGCATGTGGTTCATGTTTTCAGTCAGTGAGTACTCATGTTTAATGACTGTGATCTTAATATCTATTTGAATATTTGTGGTAATGACTTTTGCAATAATCCAGCAGCCCTGATGTAAACACATCTGTCTTGTAAGGGAAACTAAACTAAAAGCAAAGTTAATCATTCTTTTCCGAGATGATCTACACCAGTGATGTCTAAACCTTTTTCTTTGAGGTTCACGAACAAAAATATGTCAAAACAATTAGGCTGAGGTGCCGGTGGTCAAGTATTGAGTCTCTAACTTTCTGCAGGCGGCCTGGGTTTGATTTCTGCCTGTGCCCTATTTTCCCATATTTTTCAGAATATATCCACTGTCCTCACAATCAAAAATTGCTAAAGGCCCCCAAAAAAGTCTTAAAATTAGGAATGTGTGATATTGGATTTTTGCTGATATCCGACATGCCGGTATTTTTTAATTCATTATCTTCAATACCAATATTTCTGGTCAAGAGCTCAAGCTCTGTACTTTACAAAAATGGACTTGTTTCTGTCAGTGTTACAGTATATTTTTGCGAGGAACAGATGTGAAACAAGAAAAACAGCATTTAACTCTTGCAAAAATGAAACCCTTGATTTTTAAATGTACCCATGCAGAGATGAGAAGGTGCATCAATATTGAACATTTGTGTAATTTGCTGATATTCCAGCCGATACATCAGCTGTAAATATCTCTAAAAATTAAATATCTGATGATACCTGGACGCTTCGATGCAACTACCTGAAGTGTATTAGCCAGTAAAATCTGTCCAACATGCTTGGAGAAAAAAAATCAGCCTCCATCTTAGCTGTCCATTAATAGCCCACCACAGCAGATAGTAATTGAGATTTTAGGATGGCCAATCAGATCTCAGGGGGCCCTGGGTGGCCCAGGCTACTGCGGGATGGGCTCCTGGTCCAGATGCTCACGGTTCATCTGAGAACTTTGGCGTCCCAGAGCAACCCCTCTCAGTGCTATGCCGGACTGTCCACCATGCCTTTTACAAGTTCCTATTTTTATCTGTCCCCCCCCGCTTGACATCAATAAAACATCATCTTCAATAGTCCCAGATTTTTACATCCACCAAGGAGGTCATGTTTTTGTTGCCATTTGTCAGGGTTCCCTTGCATCCTGGAAAACCTGGAAAATGATTGACCAATTTTCCAGTCATGGAAAACATGGAAAATAAGAAAAAAAGTTCAGTGTCTTTGAAAAGCTTGAATTGTGTTAAAAATGTGCACATAGCCTACATGTCTGTCCTCGGCTGTTAAAACTGAGCTGCAGAGTTTCTCTGCCTCGAGCCGGCACAGCGCCCCACCTGACACTACCAGCCAATCAAATTTGCATGTTCCCCTAGAGCAGTCCCACTACCCAGTGTTTCCATATGACTTTGTTGCGAGATTAAGCAACTTTTCAGACCCCAGTAAGGACATAGTTTTCCCCAAAGATAGCCCAAAACTAGTGACTTTCAGTTCAAGAGTGTTGCTATATTGTATATCGAATGAGAGGTTTTTATCTCCTCTCTGTCTCCTCTGCTGAGTGACAGACACGTCCTGGAAAAGTCCTGGAAAATAATTTCTGGAAAAGAGTGGGAACCCTGGTTAGATTGTTAAGTGAAAAAGTTTTTAACAGATTTTGACAACATTTTCAGAAAATGTAAGTCCTGGCCAAAGGGAGAAGAGATTCGATTTCGGTGATGATTTGAATCCAGATGTGGATCCAGGAATTGTCCTGGATTTTTAACAGAGCAAGCTAGGACAGTTTTCCACATTCTTGCTGAATCGTGAGTCTTAACTTCTGTCTTTCTCCTCTTGTCCTCAGATCATCACTGCGCTGGAGGAGGACACCACGGCTCAGAAAATGCAGCTGGGTTACAGACTGCAGCAGATCGCAGCTGCCGTGGAGAATAAAGTCACCGACTTGTGACAGAGTAAACACCCACCAGAGCCAAGTCAGCGGAGAGAGACGGGAGCTGGAGGAGGAGAAAGAGACTCACACCCTGCAGGATAAACTGAGCGCAGGAGAGCATCAGAGGGTTTGATCGGAGGATGAGACTTCTTATTTCTCTGTAGAGGAACGGTCAGAGTCGGCGGACATTTTGAAGATAACTTTTTTATCACCGAGGATCAGAAGAGTAGGGAATTAAACCCTGACAGCCTCTGGCGTTTTTTAGTGTTGACCAAGGATATATTGGCATCTTCAGCCTGGACATGTAGAGGTCCCAAACCCTTCAGACAGGACGGACAACACGAGGACTCACAGGAAGAAGGGATGTGATACCAGACCGTCCTGCTGTCCCTCTGTGAACTTTATGAAGAGACAAACTATGAACCAGTTTCAATTCTGCTGAGCTTTTGCTGGACATCAAACTTTCGTCTTATCCAGCGGCTCGGATCTAAAGACTGAAAAAATCCAGATTTTATGGTCCCCCCTTCTGTCCCCAAATCTCTGGAGTGAGTTTTATGAAGCAGTACCTCTTCTGCCTTTCGTGCTTGTCACTGCTGTACGGTCCAAGTTATTTCTTAGTGTGTGTGGTGATGTGTGTGTGTCACAGTTTTTCATGTTACCTGGTTTTCAGTCCACATCTGAGACTTTCAGTTTTTTGGTTTCTGATTCAGAGGTCTTTATTTTAGATGTTACATTCAGCAGTATTCAGAGGACGAAGACTCTGCTCCTTGATCAGCAGCAGCTACCTTTTTGTTGCCATGTGTTCAATAAGAATTATTTTTAGTTGGACATGGAGTCTGAAAACCTTGGTAAGAGAGCAGGGGATAGCATGAGGGGAAGGAGCCACGGGTCAAACCCAAGTCACCTGCAACAAGGACAACAATCTCTGTGCAAAGAGAGCACGCTGACATGACAAATAACCTATCTAGGGTTGAACTCAGCATTTTAACTTACAACTCAGGATCTGACTTTCATCTTCCACCAAGTCCTAACTGAACGCGACAGTCAGATGTCGAGTCGCAATGTACAGCCTGCGCCCCACTCTGCCTCCTGCAGAGTTTTTTTTAATATTAAACAGTTATGTTTAGTAAAACACAGACCCACCAAAACAAAGACACACACACAACTAACCAAAAAAAAAAAAACGGAGGCAAATCGCAACTTTTGAACTTTATAAACACTCAAATAAACATGGATAGCACTGATGAAGATGCTTATCCTGATGATGCACTTGCCTGTCCTGGGGTCGTTTGTATAGTCACCATGGGTCATGTGGATGACATTGGTGCCACAGCTGAAGGGCTTTTTATTGACAAAAGGTGGGCTCAAAGGCTCATCAATACTCAGCTCTCTGTGAGTAAAGAGTGAAAGTGAAAGTAAATCTTTCCACGCACTGAAATAGATAAATGCTCCGTTTATCTCCGCCATGTTAAACACTGAGAACAGTCAGAGAAAACAAAGAAAATCCCTCTTGCACCTCATCAAAATTTGTCTTTCCTCGCCCTTCATCCCCATCAAAGTGCGCAGCAGAGGGAAAATAGAGACAAAGCGTTTGGGCAAAAACGTTGTGCAGCATCACGCCACATTGCTCACAGGCAGGCATGTAATTATCCAGATTTTGTCACCAAGGCTCGCTCACGTTGCGTTCAGCTAGGACACAGTGTTATAGACATTCTGACTTGGGTTTTGTTTTATCATTTGTCTTTCTTCTCGGTGCTGACTTAATTATTTTTAAGTTTAAAAGGAGTTTCCTGATAATTAAGCTCCTGTTCTGAAGGTCAGAACACAAGTGATTACAAACTTGAAGTCAAAATGTCCAAAATGAAGTAAAAGGACCAAAGTATATTTTATTAATATTGTTTTTAATTTCAAAGATAAAGTCAGAAATGTAGGGAAAAAGTCAAAAATTCTGGATTTTTAAGTTGGACGTCTCGCTATTCTTTTTGTTTACTAAGGACTACATGATTATTTGCCTCTGTGACAAACGGGAGGAGTTTTGGCATTTTTTCTCAATTTAACTGAACGGAGCGCCCAGATATCACGGGCTAATAATTTATCTTATCCAGGACGCTTTTCAACACCAGCTTTATGTCATATGTTGTTTTTCCTTTTAAAGTTTGTGTTGCTTTCTGTGACATTTTTAATTTGTTTTTGTGGACATGCCCACCTCTGTTTGCAAGTTTCCTGTCATAAAACAAAGAAAAATTAGTTTGCTTGATTTCAATTAATGGTGACAAAAATGACAAACCCCTCCTGTTTGTCACAGAGGTAAACAATCATAGTCAGTCAATTAAAAAGTGTATTGTAGACACAGATAACTCCATTTTATGACAAGCTCTGAATCTCCAAATCAGGTGAAAGGGTAGTTTATTTTACACTGTACAAAAACAGATAATGCATAAATTTTTATGTTAAAAAATGTGTAAAAAAGCCTTCCAACATTTATTTTGTGGAAAATTATTGATTTCCGTCTGTCTTTTTATTTAAAAAAACAAACAGTTTCATCATGTTATGAGACTGGCACTGTAAGAGTCAAAATCAAAAAATAATCGAGACGTTACCCCAAACCAGTGGGAAAAATATGATTCTGTAATTTTCTTGCAGATTTTGGATGTGGACATTATTGTTCTAATAGCATTAATGTGATAAAAGTGTGTACAGTTATAATTTAATTTTGCCATCTGAAAACAATTACACAGCCAAAATAAAAATTCACCCTTTTTAAGGCAAAAATGTCCATTGATACCTGGAGGGTTAATAATCTTATTCCTCTTCTATATTCATTATGTGGCCTCATATTGTCAAAAGGCAGATAAAGAAAAATTAAGACGCATCAGGTCACAAACATTTTTTCAAAACCTTTCAAGTAAAAAATAAAAAATCTTCAAATTTTATGTTACCTTTGCGTAAGAGAACAATGTGTTCTTCAAATACATCCATGCTGTCAGAGGTTGATAAATAAATAAATGGAAGAAGCACTAAAAGACTAAACATTTGGTACATTTCAGTCCTAGACGTGTGCAGGTTCAACAGTTGGCCTGGAGGCTCCAGATGTTTCCCTTCAGTCAGTCGCTGCTGCTCTCTACCTCGGAGTAAATATCACATCAGTCCTTTTCCTTCAGGGAACATTTCCACCCATTTACAACAAAGTTTGATTCAGTCTTAATGCACCTACAAACAAACTAAACCCTCATTTACACACACATATTAACACACACACGCAAACACATTTCAGGCTTTTTATTTTTCCCTTTCAGAGAAACTAGAAAATCTGCCCATGTGAGCATTTAAGGTACTCAAACCAGACTGATTGTTATTTTAATTATTATTTCCTGCTTTTCTATTTTATCCATGTGGATGTGTCTATAGTGTACAAGTCACTGGAAAGAAGTTTAATAAGTGAGAACATTATCCTTCCATGAAGAAGCTCGTATATATAAATGAAGTGGGAGAGTAGTGTGCACAGCTGTGTTTTATAGTGTAAGTCAGTGATATTTCTTATTTTGTACATTTTTTAACATTCCTTTTAGATCTTTTACAGTTTATTAAATCATGTTTCACTCCAAGCTAAAGTATTGGTACATATTATTGAAATGTTGTATTGTCGTCGCCATGGTTGTACTGCAGTTCTGTTTTTGAACACAAGGTGGCGCTGCTTCATTCTCCAGGGGTCTGAGTGTGGAGACGATTCAAGTTACAGGTGTTGAATATATTCCTGATGTTTTCACTCTGTACTGCTTTCATTTGGAGCATTAAACACGAGCTCATGTTGGACGATATTTTCATTTTTAAAGGACGAAAACTGAGGCAAGGGAATTCCAGGGCTGGGGATGTGCGGACATGTGTTTATTTTTACACTTTAAATTCTGTGTTAGTGCATTTAAAGGCACTGCCCTTTGTAATGCTGGTAGAGGAATGCATTTTAAGACAGGTTCATGTCATAGTAGAGGGTGATTGACAGGGAAACAAACTTTTTAAACAACCTTGCTACACTCAATGGCATGGTTTTAGCAAGAAATCCACAGTTTGGTTTGGTTATGTTTCCCGATCTTGTGCTTCAACAGTCAACTCAACCATTGATTTGTAGACTCCAGTGTGTTTAGCATCACCCTTTAAGGATAGAAAGTCATGTTTGGTACGCCAACAGTGAATTTCCACCAAACGTTTCAGTTCAGTTCAGTTCTGTGTTAAGGCAGTCCCAATACCCCTGTATGGTTTCTTGAATTATTGATATTGTGCTAAAAATGCACATGATAATATCCCGTGGAAGACTGGTTCAGAGGAGGGGCCAGTGGGCTTTACACTGGTTGAAACCAACCATGAAACAGAGAAAACAAGTAATGAACAAAAGAAAATCTTTCACTTAAGTGCGTGTGGATATGTGGTGTGTTGGATTTGGGATAGGCCGAGTTGCAAGCGTCATCAGCTACCCCGACTTTACCAGCTTGTAACTAGATCGCATCTAGCTGGGATGTGAGGGAATTTCCACTCCCCTTGTCCCAGTTCAAGTGTAAATGCAACACACCAACAGAGTCGAAAAGCGGTAACTTATTGTTGTAGGCCAACGTGGAAGTTACTCTCCTACTCTCCTGTTGGCTGAAAAGTCATTGCGCTCTTGGATCATTGCTGAGAATAAGCTCTGTAGCAAATGAAACTTACATGTTTAATTCTTTGTGTTAATCTTGAGGAACAAAACAAACTTCTGTGATTTTTTTAAAGCGAAAACACAAATGGTGAGAGTAAAACGCTGTTATTACGCTACTGTGGAACTACAAAATGGCGGTTCGACTCAAGAGCTTTTGCACTATTTTTAATACTTCATGTCAAGCTGTAGCCTCTTTTTTGAAATTTTCCTCAAAGTCTCTTGATCTGATCAAGTTTGTGCCCATGGCTGTGACAATAATATGTGAATTATTGATAATTACAAAAGATCAAAAATGCTCTCATAGGGTCCTCAGCCATTTTTGTAGTCCTTGTTTGTAGTTTGTTAGCAACTGTCCATTTAAACACACAATAAGGCTTTAAAATCCCAAAGCGGGAAACATCAGATGCATTTAATTATTTAAGATGAAAGATTCAAATTGTTTGTGTGTTCATCATGAACCTTATATCAGGCATTTACCTGAAACAGGTATTCTTATTCTAATGGTGCGTTGGTTTGATCGCAGAAGCTGGATTATCTGAGTGTTAAATTAGATACATCACTGGGGATGCCCCCATTGTTCGGAATTTTCTACTGGGAAATCAGACGATCTTCAGATACCATTAACCTCATGTACTCTCGGCCTTTGGAACTTAACTCTCTAACGTCACGATTTTTTTGGCTATAATAATTACTCAACCATCATCTAGACCACTTTATTTCTTTCATGGTGGCAGGGGGCTGGAGCCTATCCAAGGTGACGCTGGGCTAAAGTTGGGGCACTCCCTGGAACTTGCCACCAACCAATCACAGGGCTGATACATAGAGCCAAACAACCAGTCACTAACACTCACACCTAAGGGCAATTTAGAGTCACCAGTCAATCTAACGAGCTTGTTTTTGTTCTGTGGGAGGACACTGAGTACAGGTGCAGCCCACCATCACGAGGTGAAGATCAGACATTGAGACAGACGCATTCGTCTCTATGTAATCATTCACTATCACTGTCAAATGTTGGGAAAGGTTACAAAATATCCAATCTGTGTTGTTCTACTTTTGGCCGCCCTTCTGTTGGGGTACCAAGCGTTGCTGTCTGACCCTAATCTTGCATTTTCACAGAGGGGTCCAGTTTAGCACAGTAATCCCTGATCTTGCTTGCCTTTGAATGTCAGCTGAGCCTGACCAGTGGATTTTAAACTCGTTATGACCAACTCAAGGCAAGCTATAAACTCAAGGCACGCCACATTCATATCCATGCCAAACAGCCTTGATAAAACATACTTTATAGTATGTCAGCTGGAGTAGGTTTATCTGCGAAAGCCTGATTATTTTTGACCAACAACTGTGATACTCATGAAATAGACATTGACCAAACTGATCATCAACTCACCTGAATATCTCTTAAATTTAATAGATTTGGCAGCAAATAATTAAAATTGACATTTTAAAATTATAAAGTTAGGTGAACTGATGAATGAGTGAGACAAAAATGTATTAATTGTGTCGACCCACTGATTTTCTGAGCTGTCAAAGACTTGTCCAGACTTATAATGGTTCAGAATGGTGTCAATAAGTTTCAGTATTTGCAGCTGGCTGTGTGGCATAGAGTAAACCACAGACTTGTCCATGAGTTGCTGTGTAGTTGTGAGATTTAATGGTTGTTCTTATTCCAGGGCACACCTGGACTTGCCTTAAGTCACAGCAGAGTGCCCTGCCACACCATCTGAGAACCACTGTGGTAGACGACAGTGTGTCAAGAATTACCCATCAGGGTTGGATAAGTATGCTTGGTTCTTCGACAGAAGTTCACCAAAAAGCAGGAGGGTACTGATTATTTTTGCACCTTGTCAAACTTTTTTACAGTTAAAATGCAAAATGCACCTACCAGACCCTAAAGCTGGAGCCAGACAGACTCTAGTCCACCGATTAAGGCTACAGGATGAACATGGGTATGAGCAAGAACGTTGCTGTTAACCTTGAGGCTGCACGGTGGTGCAGCAGGTAGTACACTAGCCTCACAGCAAGAAGGTTGCTGGTTAGATCCCCATGTTGTTCACTGCCTTTCTATGTGGAGTTTGCATGCTCTCCCTGTGCACGCGTGGGTTCTCTCTGGAAACTTCAGCTTCCTCCAAAGTCCAAAAACATGCTCATTGGGCTAACTGGTGACTCTAAACTGCCCTTAGGTATGAGTGTGGGAGTGAATGGTTGTCTGTTTCTCTATGTGGCCCTGCGATTGGCTGGCGACTGGTTCAGGATGTACCCCGCCTCTCGTTCAAAGGGGTCAGCAGTATAGATAATGGATGGATGGGGGCGTTAAAAGATGGTTTAGATTGTTGACTTGTGTACGTCTCTCAATTTCTGACTGTGGAAATGCAAATGAATGAACCTGTTGTGTCAGTGCAAAGTTGATAAAGGCTGTAGGACATTTATTCCATTTCAGTTTGAATATCTCACAAAATCAGCAAGAAACCAGACTGAGATCTGACCCAAAAGAAGTGCCAAATGTTGAGCTGACTGTTAAAGTTATATCTGATAAGTCTATTAAATAATTAAATCAGTGATATGAATCATCATGTGGAGTCACACCCAGCCCTTAGAGCCATGAGCCAAGCAGAGGGTAAATAGATTTGAGATGATTCAGTTTTTCAGACTGTCTCATAGCTTTCACCCTAACTTTATTTCTGTGTGTTTGGCCTGTGGTGAGTCAATCCCCAGATCTGAGTCTAAAGTAATGTTCAGGTTTATTCATGCTTCATTTAACACTCATTAAACTAACGACTCTTACGAAGAGGTAGATTCTCTCCATCGTCCACCATCAGTTCAGACTGAGGTGAAAGTTCAGCATTCTGAGGAAAAGCTCTAACTGTTGTAAAAATTTGATGATGTAGAGCAGGCTCTGCAAGGAGCATTTATGAGGACATTTTGTGTGTTAATATCATTGTACATACTGATTTCAAATGTAACTGTAGTGATTTAACCTGTTTAATAAGAGAAGGCGCAGCTTCTCACAGATGCTGGTGTAATAAAGTATTCTTAAAATGTGCAGAGGTGTGTTTGATTTCATTCCAGTTATTACATTTTTATTAAATCTCTTGGTGTAGTGGAGCTTTTATAACAAAAGGACAGGGGGACTTCTGATTGTTTTGCTGTTACTGTGAGACAGGGGGGAAAGTTAGGAAGACTCAAGGGCCCACGACTGACAGGGGCCCCCAAAAAGATCATATTATCAGTATTTCTAACATTTCAATTTGTTGACTTTTTCCAACAGGTCTTTAAAGATCTTTTTTTCATTTATATAAAAAGAGCCATTTTTATGGCAAAAAAGTTAAAGGTAGGGTCTGCAGGATTTTTCGTTACTGTTTGTAAACACAACATTCAAACGAAGCCCCTCCCTGAACTCCTCGCGACCTGATGCGGGTGCCCACCCTCTCCGACAGCAGATGGAGAACATGCCTCCCCAGCCCGATAGCCCTGCAGCCGGAGAAATGCAGCAGGAAAATGAGTGACGAGGTATCGCACATTACCGCCTGTGTCCATAACCTACTTGTCCAACAGCATGACAGCTAACTCTGCGTCGCTTTTTCATCCCGAGATGGTCCTTCAGAGCTCTGTTAGAACATTTTATAACACTCAAAGTCACATGCGCACTGGGCGCGCTGTGATCAGCTGGGGTCCTGAGACAACCAAAACATCAAAATACAGGCTGAGGAGGGGGGTGAGGTAAACAAAGACACCATCACACATCAATAGAGACCCATAGGAGACGATTGAGCAGGATTTCTCCTGAAAAAGTTGATATTTTATTTTTAAGGAAAATCCTGCAGACCCTGCCTTTAAATTCAGGCAGTCAACTCCCATAAAATAACAGCTCTTCTTTACCTAAGAAGAGTCGAAGCCCCAGGACCTACACAAAATAAACACTAACTGTTAATTGTTTCATGATGAAAATTAATTTAAAATGGTCGAACATACCCATTCTTGTGCAAAATACCTCTAAAGAAAGTGTCTCCTCACCATTTTATCATTGTTTTAGCCAAATGAAACGTTCTGCTGCCACCTGAAACGTCATGTCGACCTTTTGGGAGACAGAAACAGCTGATAATATTGGATCCGAGTGTCCATGATAAAATGTGGGGTTTGAAAAGGTCAGATTTAGAAGGTGGAGCAGCCCAATTAATGTTTTGTTAGTCAAGTTTGAAAAGCAGTATGAAAATGCAAAGAGAGCCGATTGTGGGGATGCTTAAGTGAGGGAAATACAAGGGCTGATTGATAAGTTGTGAGCCTTGTATTGAAGAAGATAAGCAGGGATGTCCTTTTTCAACTATACTATTCCCTGACTATTTAAGGCTGTGTACGCGAAGACTGGTGTCATTTGGTCAGTTTATGTCAAAGAGGTAGCCCTCTAAAGTAAACAAGACAAGTGACTTTTGCAAAATGGACAAAATGCCCCTGTTCACAAGTCTGTCATTGCCATGGCTGCCATTAAAGATTATGGCTTTGAATTGATTGAGCATCCGCCTTATTCACCTGATCTCGCTCCATCAGACTTTCATCTATTTCCAAATCTTAAAAAGGACATTTCCGGTACCCACTTTCAGTCAGATGATGACGTCATACATGCAGTGGAGGACTTTCTGAACGGTCAAGAAAAGGACTTCTTTAAAAGTGGCATTGAGGCTCTTAAACATCACTGGTAAAAGTGTAGATACTGAAGGGGATTATGTTGAAAAATAATGCAATATGTCTGCCAAAAGTCAAACTGTTAAATATGAGGCTCACAACTTATCAATCAGCCCTCGTATATTTGTTTATGTTTTCTGCAGTGGCATCCTCAACTAGCTGCAAATTAAGATTTCATTACCTTTAGCAAAAAGTAGTTTACTTCAAGTGTACTATGAGTATACTTATTTATACTAAAACTGAGGCAGTATATTTGAAGTTTACATTTCTATACTATATTTTATATACTTAAGAATAGTATACTGAAGTATACTTGGCTTATACTGAAAAGTATAAAGAAAAGTCTAAGACTAAGTACATTAATACTAAGACTTACACTTATACTTTAAGACCAAAACTTATACTTGTACTTTAGTATACTTCTTCCTTCTTCCTGCTACATAGTACTAATGCTTAGCGTAACTTGATCCATCCCCATTTTAACTAACTGAGATCAGTTAGTCAGTACCAGCACAATTTACTGTGCGAGCAACTCTGATTTATGTGTAGATACAGTAAGTCAACATTGTTTCCAAATGTTTTGCTAATTAAAATAATAGAATCTTCAAGAATACGCTGCATGTTAATACTCACTGCTGATTGGTCCCGTTATGTGTCAATGAATCTCAGCGCAACTGCAGCTAACCCAGTTTATCACTCTGACAGTTGCATATGTCAAGACTGATACCTCAGAGGATATCAGTGATTTCTAGAGAGCTTCAGGTGAGGCACTGCAATTTTTAATCCCTTACAGAGGAACTGCTGACACAGATAACGCTGTATTTAAACTAGCCAAGGTACAGACTGGAAATAGCACTGATACAGTGAAGGAAATGTCGCTGACATCCAATTTATTGTGTTCTACGAATGTAAGTACAGTGTTTGCATCTATTGATATACATAAAAAATAGTCATCAGATGCGTTATAAGAAAAATAATACACTTTATAAAACCCCAAACAAAGCTTACGGATTTAAAGAAAGCGTGTGCAATCAGAATATTCAATAATTATTGTTCATCAGTGGTTACTCCTAAATAAAATACGTATGAAGGATAAAGAGACATGACTATGATGAAGTATCATTATGCAAACACCATTATAGATTAATGGCTCAAAGTGCAGTAGTATGAAGAAAAAACACTCATTGAAAAATTACATAAAGTGTTAAAAAATAGCATGTTATAAAGCTATGTAAGATCATTATCTTTGAAAAAGGTATGATGAATTATAAAATAGATAACATCATTAATACCAGAAGATCATGTTTGGTATGTAGAGATTTTTATGAAGAAAAAAAAATACTTAGATTATTACTGTTAAAATGATAATAAAAAAAATAGTAATGATAATTTGTGAAATAACATTTGGTTGAAATAGTATAATAATGACATTATTAAAATGCAGTTTTGTTGATCTCTAGGTTTGATATTTTATCTGAGGCTCTGTACAGTGTTACAGCTACTGATGAAAAACCCTTTATCATCTTTTGCTCATACATGCTGGTTCGTGGTCACCCTAAATTGATGATCCCTGCTGAAGGTTATGTCCCGAGGGCCCCAAACTACCAGGACCACCCCTGTTACCACACATTTGACAAGAGGCATCATCATCCAGACGATAGTATAATCCAGAGCCAACAAACACACAAGTCCAAAATGGAGTAACGCTGAGGACAGCAGGCTGGAGTCCCGCGAATTGTTACAGGAAATCTAATCACGGGAAGGAGGGTTGTGGTGGATAATTAATTCTTGGGGCAACCACGGAGAAGTCGCCGCATTTTCCTGCTGCCGAACTAGGAGCGAAAAAAGCAGGTAGGTGCCCTGAGCCCGCTGAATTCATGCTAGCCCAGTTAGCTGTAGCCATAGAGATGCCGCCTGGGCCGCTGTTGTTCACGAACGCAGGCGCCATTTTAGAGAGGGGTTGTCACGGCACTGGAGGTACACCTATGAAAACCATTAATATACCATTGACCAGTTATTTGATTTTCAGTTCGTTCGCTGTACTGCAAACTTAGAGCATTCGGTTAAAATCGGTATGTTATAGAAACGTATAGGTTTGTAAATAGCGTGCAATGATTTCTTGAATAGAACTGTAATTGATCGTCTTAAATAAACAGAATTAATTTAGTTATATGGACGTGGGGCATATTTAGAAAAAGAATGTAAAAGTAACAGAGACATTTTGCATTTTCCTTCGAAAACACTAGGTATGTGTAATAAATGCCATGATTAAAAATGTTGTTGAAGCCAAAATGAAATGTATATTCCAATCAAAGAGATCCATATCTCGCTCAACAAACTTACGTCAAGTCAGTTCATCTTCTTGCGAGGTTATTATTCTGTGAATTATATGTTTATCTTCATTATTCTAATTTTTGAGTCACATCAACGGTATAATCTCAACGGTCGTTACCCCTCTTCAAAATGGCGCCCGGATAGACGCAGTCATGCTACAAAGTGGCATCTATCATGTGTGTATCTATGAAGTGCAGCAACTAATGCTAATCTTTGTGCTATGAGCTTTCAAACAAGAGACGAATTACGTTTGTGTATTTTGTTAAATCATTCCCAATGAGCATAATATTTTGATGCGTACTTTGTTTCACCACGCATTCAGTTTATGTTGTCGTGCGCTGGTTTATTCTGCTACCGTTAGCTTCATTGTTTTCGTTGCTAATATGAATGGTGTGCTACGTAATGTTGAAGCTAACTGTCAGAAACAGAACGAACTAGCGCGGAGTTGTTTTCCCATATTTGCATTGAGACTTGTTAAATTAGACTTTGTGAGTCTCTGAGACGAAAGCAACACGTTTCGTAGTTCCCTTTTCATTTATTTTAATTGTCGAGGGCGCAAAATATTGTCATCAGGTTGAAAATAGTCCCTGTTTCTAACATTTTGCTAAAGGATGACAACAATCCCCGCTTCGAAACCTAGTACAACAACTTACAAGTAAATAACTGTTCTGGGAAAATTAAATAATGAATTTAAGTTTTTATTTTTTTATCTCACACATTTAGTCTTTAGACTTTACGCTTTGCTCTATCTGTACATTTTCAGTATGCATTCATAAGTGGCGTAGGCTTCTGGTTTTAGTAACCCTTAAACCAAAGATTCCCAAACGTGAACACAGGCACTAATACTCTTCAGATTTAGACCAATCTGCATTCACAGTTTCATTCTGATGGGGTTGCTTGAGATCCAGAAACATGTGCAGGATATTTTATCTTTCCTGATTTCCTGTTTTCCTTCTACAGTGAAGGATGGAGCCATCAGAGCAGTCAGGTCCAGACTCTGCCTCTCAGGAGGTGAACCCTGTGTTTCTGCAGCAGCTCCGAGAGCTGGACATCCCAGAGGAGGCAGCCAAACAGGTGGGACCTTGTTTTAACATAAAACAGTTTAACATTTCAAGGTGGGGTTAGTGTGCTTTGATATTATTTAAATAATAAACAAAAAATAAAAAGGTAATGGATATCATTAGCATCACTAGGGATGGGAATCAAAACTAATTCAAGGAGTCAACATTATCAGTCTGTCTGCTCAATTTCCTAATCAGTGTCCTTCACGTTGTTCTGCATGCCTTGTAAATCAAAGATATCACAGTCTCATCAGAGGCAATCAGCAGAAATGGTTACAAAGAAGTCAAATCATGGCAGAAGGGTAGAAGTGGTTAAAATTGTGGTTGAATTTTCAACAAAAAGGTGTTGCACAAAGTTTAGTGGATGGAAACACAAACAACGTGCAGAAGCATTTATCTATGCAGCATGGCGTAGAATATCAGGAGTGTCATGTTTTTGACATTTTTGCCACTGAAAAGCAGCATAAACCACACAGAAAATCCACAGGAATCGATAAGAATCGTTCAAAGGTCAGATCAATAAGCAGCCCATTGATAATGGACTTAGTATCAATAAAACTGCATCAGTTCCCTTCCCCTCAGCATCACACATCTCTACACTTTGGTGAATAGATTTAACTTTAATTTCGTAACAGAGATGTTTTCTATTCAGATCACAATAATATCAACATAATTACATGTTTAGGTAATGTGTCAACAGCTCTCCCTGAAATGTAAGATCATATTTTTATTTCTATTTTACAACATTTCTTTTATTATTCATTCATATGCTTTCTTAAACCATAAATGCACCTGACACTGACCTTCACTGATTCATACTCACCAACATACACGCCACCTTACACAAAAAACCTTTTTCGTTTAGGATGTAAATTTAATTTTTTATCACAACACCTCTTGATCCTTCATCTTGACCAGGCATGTCAAACTCAGGGCTGGCAGGCCAAATCTGGTGCGGGAGATAATGGCGAGATAATTTCATTTGTTTATATCAGTGGCCCTCACATAAGTAGCGCTCTTACCACTTATCCCACAATGCACTGCAACACTGCCATTCAGGACCTGAGCACCACCCCCTCCTCCCACTGCTTTGATATCACTCTGATCAGTGGTCATCCGATGAATCCATTGGTCCGTGCTTTTATTGTGACTTTTGCACATAAATATACTGTTCAAATTCATATTTCTGATAAAACATAGTCCGTTTTAGACAGTCATATCATTGTTGATCTTGTTTGGCCCGCATCTCAGACTGTATTTTAAATTTTACCCCCTGTGATCGAGTTTGACACCTCAATCTAAACTTTCAACAGAGTTTAAGACTTCAATGATGCAGTGTGGATTTGGAAACTCTGGGACTTGCAAACGCTAAAGATCAATAATATATGCACATAGAATGCATGCGCAGAGTCCGATTAATGATGAATCAGTCCCAATTTTTCAGGCGTTGTACCCTGGTTGTAATATCTAATTAGATAATCAACCTAATTAAATTATCTAAAATATTACAGATAACCATATCTTATGTCTTCAAAGAAAGGGGTGGGGTTGATTTACAGAGAGATTTTATTTCTAAATCTCTGGTATTGACAGGTAATTTATGGCTAAGATTTATTTGTTGTTTTCAAGTTCTGATGCATGTATTTTGTACAGAGCCAGCACTGAATGACTTAATTCACTGGAATGAATCCATTTATCACTTTACCCCTCTTTTTGCCAAAATAATAAAAAATACAAACGCTGATTATTCACTGCTTTGTTTTCTGACTTCTTTTGTCATTTCTCACCCCTCCAGGCACTACTGCACACCCGGAACGTTTCTGCCGAGGAGGCGGCTATGTACTACTACAACAAGCTGGAGAATGAGGTGCCAATAAGATAGCCTTAGTCCCCACAGGTACACATTGGTACATTAGACCTCGTGGAGTTTGTCCAAAGCCAAATCTCAGTGTTCCCCTCTGTGTGCTTTGACCCTCAGGAGGAGGGAGATGATGACCTCATGTTCAAGATGGTGTTTGTAGTGAACATGGACCTTGCCATGGGAGTGGGAAAGGTAAGTCTGGTTCAGTCAAAGAGAGCTGAGGGGACGGTGCAGTGTTCTGATACACAGGGCATCACGGAGACAGTGTTTTCCTATTTTTAACAATATCTTTGTTGCTGCTGGCTGCAGCTCTTTTAATCAAACCTACTTTTAAGCTGTTAGAGCTATATTTGATAACTCCAGTCTCCTGTTTCACAGGCAGAAGTGCCCTGTGGTCTGTTATTTCACAAAGTCTCTATCTTTGGTTTACATTTGTTTAGAGTTAAGCAGGATTTCAAGTCATGCTCACATCATTTGTTGTAAAAACCATGATTGTTACATTTTAGTGTCTGAAAATGAGTTTGCTGTCAGATGAAGTGATTTATTAGTGAGCTTTACATTTTTATGTTTTCACCGAATCACTCAGTTAAACTACACAACAAGCAGGATACAGATGCCATGATGATTTATGGTAAAGCTGTAAACTCTGCTTGTGCAGGTGGCAGCCCAGGTGGGTCATGCTGCTGTGGGTTTATACCAGGCTCTCCAGGAGAAGAACAGCTGGAGGGAGATGGCCTGGAAGTGGGATCACAGCGGGTGAGGCTTGTTCAGTTTCTTAGTAGCACAAAAATATATAAAAATGATTACATTAATAATTTAAGTTACTCAGAAGACCGTGTGCCTTTTTTAAAAAGATCATTTTGCTGGTATAATGGCTATGCCATGACATAAATTTACAGGTTGTAGTGTATAGAAATGTAACGGTTAAATGATAAACTGCAGTAAGATTTCCAACAGTTAGTATTACTGTTTCCTATTTTAATAACTGTTGAACCGTGTTTAATTTCCACACTTTGTCAATAACTCATGGGGATGCTACTAATTGCCTGGAAAAGCCAGAACTATTTGTCTGCTCCTCAGCAAAGCAGCAGCGGTCCCTCAGATGCAGTTTGCAATGTTTGGCCTCACAAAGCGAAAGTATGGCGGTTGGTGCCCGCACAGACACTGTACCGGAGATTTTTTCCCCTTAAAATCAGGCAAAATTTGGTCATATTTGAGATTTTACAAGAAAGCCGAGAGGAAACTAATTAAAGAGGGTCACCCCCTCTGCAGAAAATGCAGAAAAAAGTCTCTGTGACGGGGAAGAACCACAAAGTACCAGCAGCACCTCCACCACAAACACCCCCACAGCAGCATCAGAGGGATGAGGCCTGGCTAAACTGTTGAGAAAGACCTCAGCGAGGAACCAGAGAGGTGGAGAGGGTCAGGTTCTGACCACTGCAGGTCGTTCTTAAATTCACATTATATTTTTAAATAATCAAACTTTGTTAAATGATTTCAGTGTGTGTAAAAGTGCTTTTTGAACATTTTGAGCACATTGAACACAATACCACGATAATAATGGCATGTTTCAACACTTAAGTTGAACAGCCTGTGCACCAGCACTGCATGAGTTGTATCTCGAGTCCACATTAAACCCTGTGCTGACATTGGTTAGGTAGTAGACACAGTTGTGTCTGTTTGGTTGCACCGAGCAGACAAAAGGTGCATCTTAACTAGTAGAGCATAACAACCAAACAAGCAAAATATTGTTACAGATATGCCATTTTAACAGAATTTCACCAGTCTGTGTAGAGTATTTTTTGATTTGTACAACGCTGCCTCTGCATTCTGAGGCCAATTGAATGTGCTATGTCTTTAATAATGCTAATGGCCCAAGGAACTATGGGTAAAAACTGTTAATCAATGTACATACACTGATCAGGCATAACATCATGACCACTGACAGCTGAAGTGATGGACACTGATTTTTCTTCATCATTTTAGGCAACCAGTGAACATTTAATCCTCAAAGTTGATGACAAAATGACAAGAAGCAGAAAAAATGGACAAGGGTAAAGATTTGAGTGAGTGAGGGCCAAATTTGCATGGCGTGATCAGCAACTGCAGGTCTTGTGGGGTCTCCCCAGTCTGCAGTGGTCCATATCTATCAAGGTGGTCCAAGGAAGGAACAGAAGTGAGCCTGTGACAGGTCACAGGGGGGTCAAGGTTCTCTGATGCATGTAGGAATGAAGGCCGGCCGGTGTGATCCAGTCCAACAGACGTGCTACTGTTGCTCAGAATGCTGAAGAAGTTCATGCTGGTTCTGATAGAAAGGTGTAAATGTCAGCTGGTATAGGCTCCAGGCCCCCCACCCCCAGCATGAATACGTGAGCCGGTCCTCATTTTCTGAGGTCCACCAAACTTTATGTTTATGTTTCAGGTCGGCCATGCTATTTACGCCTGCTTCCTTGTTCCTCAGTCAGCTCGCTCTTTGATTGGCTACATTCTGTTTCACGTCACAGTTCACAGAGTCATGACTCAGGAGTCGTCGGCTTTCACAGTCATGAAGAATTTTGGTCGTAAATATTGAACAAGTTTAATATTTATGATTGTCGGCCCTGACCCATTTCAGAGACGACTAACTGGACAAATTCACTCTTCACACCTCAGACAACAGGATATTCTTATAGGATAATCTTATAAGACAGAAGATAATCAGGCGTTTGCTGTCCTTGGTCGGGAAGGGGGAAAGTCGAGACAGAAACAGTCTGATAATCTTTATGTGTGTACCCTGCTTAAATCTGAGTAAATACAGACTCTGCTTATCCATGTAACTCTGACGCATTCAACAAAGGCATAGGGGGTTCATTTGTAATACTAATGCTAATCTTCTGTGAATAAAGCTTCAGTGAACATTCATTTAATAATTACATTAAAGCATTATATCTGCAAGGCATGACCTTTGAAAACAATTCACTCTATACATAAGAAGGCTTGAGTTGTGACATTGCTTTAACTTGTAATCCTGTGCAAAGTTCTACTGTTCAGATGTTTTTTGCCTTTCTCACTGAAGATATTTCCTTTGGAGAAAAAGGACAATGACAGTGTCCATATCTAAATCTTTAAAGTGCGACATTGCACATGAGAGAAGTTTAAGTGTCAACCTAACAGCTCTCTAATTCCTCTGATGTTAATACTTCTGATGGGCTGTTATGTTGGCTCAGTTTTGTTAAACACTTTTCACCCCTGCTCCCTTGAATTAAAGAAGTGTAATCCTGCAACTAGGTCAGGACAGCTGTGCTACTTTTACTTCATTTATTTTTCCACCATATGTGTCCTGGCATTGCTAAAGGCTTTCTGTACTGGGGTCCTTTAGTTAGTTCGTTCATTTGTGTCCATAGGGAAATTGGGGTGTGGCAGGAATCACAGACATTTGGCAACAAAATACAGTGTCAACACTGTTACAGTGTTAAACATAGATGAATAAAAACACATCAACATCACTAGAAACTCAAACACTGCACTCGCACAGAGAAGAAAGGCAAAGGAAACCTAAATGGACAGGCAGGTGGGTCGAGACCAGCTAGACCTGTTAAACATGACTGTTTCTCATTGTTCATTTAAAAATTTGATGGAACAAAAGAAAATTTGGATCTGTTTATGCCTTGTTTATTAGTTTTTTACAGACCATTTTGACAGAATTTATTTTAATGCTGATTAATTAAAAAATGCTTTTGTGAAAATCTTTTCTTATGACATTCACATGCTTGATGTTTACACAGAGCGAAGAAGGTGGTGGTCCAGGGCACCAATGTGGCTCATCTACTGGAGCTGCAGGCTCTGGCAATGAGCCTCAGCCTGCCCACATACCTGGTCCAGGACGCAGGGCTGACCCAGGTGAGGGAGTTTTCTTCTTTTATGACAGGTGGTCTAATAAATTTGTAAGCGCTGTATATTTAAAAATGTAGGTGGAATAAAGACTTTTGAAAAACAGAATTTGGTCAGTGTTATCAGACGTGTCTTGGACTGAAATATAACTGAGGAGATGCAAACAACAGGTAATATAGCTGCAAGTTAAACCATAACACCCGTCAGAGTTGTTGTTTGAATCAATATATCTTTTTATATTGGGACGGTGGTGCAGCAGGTAGTGCCTCACAGCAAGAAAGTTGCTGATTTAATCCCTGGGTCAGTCAGAGTCTTTCTGAGTGGAGTTTTCATGTCCTCCTTGTGCATGTGTGGGTCCTCTCCGGGCACCTAGACTTCCTCCTCCTCCAAAAACATGCTGATTAGGTTAACTGGTGACTTCAAATTGCTCTTAAGTATGAGTGTGAGAGTGAATGGTTGTCTGTCCCTCTATGTGGGCCTGCGATCGGCTGGCGACCGATTCAGGGTGTACCCCACCTCTCGCCCTATGTCAGCTGGGATAGGCTCCGACCCCAGAAGGGACAAGAGGTACAGATAATGGATGGACTTTGATAAAAGAAAACAGCTTTTGCATAGAAACAGCAAAAAACATGCATATCATGGACATGGTATTGTTGTAAGTGAAGCTATGTTCAAATATAATGGAACAGGAGGAGGACAATGAGAGTTAAAGTTGGACAAGACCGCAGATCCGTCCATTTATTGAATACCAGATCACAAACAAAGTGACTCAGCTGAGGCTTCTCTCACCTCACGCAGGAAGTGTAGCATTGGAAAGAGCCCTAAATTACAGTTGCAGAGATCCTTTTAGTGATCCTGGGTGGAGACATCACATGCATCATATGCAATAATTTGTATCGCAAGCTGATCCTCTGATTCTTGACGTCGGCCAGCTCTGACTCCCTGGTGACTGCATACTCATATCAGCAGTCAGCCACAAAGGCAGACATTCAGCTCAGACAGAACCGACTTTGAGAAGAGCCACAGGTAGCAAAACTCTAAATATGGGCATGTATTAGTCTATCACTTGTGAATGTAAGCTTGTTTTAATTAACCAGAGCATGTGTGTGTGTCTCGCCCTGGAGCCATCCTGAATCCCTTGAAACCACTGATAACACACCCACACACATGACCCTGCCTTCATGCAGATGTGTTAGCAGATGTTTTAACCTTAGCTTTTGACATATTTATAGTATCAAGGCAATAACTAGTGTTTAACTGACTGTTTTTGTCTTTGTGTGGATATTAAAAACATCTTGTTGGTGCATGTTTGAGAAAAAGCTCAGTTTTTGAAATCTGGCCTTAATCTGAAGTATTTACCTCAGAGAAACCAAGTGAATACAAACACAACGGAGGACAAAATCAGCTGAAAGCTGCTGATTTACAAGGTCACTGGCTGAACCAATACAAACAACAAATCGTCAAATATTTACTTGACCTGTGAACAGCTGGATTGTCTTTATTTCACGTTCGTCTTCGAGCAGATTCAGCTTCAAAGCTTGAGTTCAGAGTCAGAAAATGATCGGACCAATCAGCAGCCTTTGAGGAAAAAGAGACAGCAGCCTCAGGCCTGGTCAAGTGTTTTTTAAGGCTCTGCCCTTCCCAAAAATTGTTTTTGAGTGTTGCCCAGATGGACAGGATATACTGTAATTTCTTGATTATAACACGCATTTTTTTGCTCTTTGTGAGGAATTTTTTGAACAGTTTTTTTAGACTCATTGAATAAAACAACACCAAGGTCTGACATCTGTTTTTAGACAACTTTTGACCCCTTTGTAAGTAGGTGGTAAGGGTGGTTTTTAACAGGGTGTGAAGTTTTACCTGTATATGGTGTCCTGAGATCTTTATTCTCTTGAACAGATGCTAAATATATTGTGTCATGTGATTCTGTGAGTGCTGTATTTAAGGTTGGTGAACTGTCTCGTCTTCAGAGGACACCTCTCCAGGTCTCCTCTCCATGCTGCATGTTTCTGAGATAAAGGAATCATGATCCATAACACTGTTTGTCTTTTTTTCTTCTTTGTCTTTTCGGTCAATTTCCCATATTTAGGAAGGAATAAACTCACATCTTAAATAAGGTCTAATTTTCGGGTGCGTATTATACATGAGTACAAGCAAAGTACTTACTATGTTTTGTCTCACCAACATCGCAGTTGCAACAAATCTGATACAAAAAGCCGAAATATTCTCTTTCTCTGCGAAAACACAGGCAAACACAGGGTGCTGCCATCTTGTGAGTAAGGGGACGCAAAATAGCTGTACTGTGATTGGTCAACGACATCGGCATGTTGATAGCTGCTCTCTGATTGGTCGGTACACTACGACTGAGCATGCTCAGGCAGAAATCGAGTAATTGCACATGGTGTTTCCACATCTGTTTGAGAGAGAAAATCGTGTACGGTATTTGTTGTGAAACTACTGAAATTTCATTGATTAAAACTTTGAATTAAGGTCGTTTTTGAGTTGTCTGAGAGAGTAAGGTTTGGGCAAAATTTGGGTGGTGTTACATTGGAGTACAGTTTTTTTCCAGGCAAAAATCATGAAAATATGGGGTGCATGTTATAATCGAGAAATTACGGTATGTCCCAAAATGGTCCATCTGGAGTGTCAAGTTTGTCTTCAGTATTCTGGTGTAAATTTTCTTGGTGTGAATATGCTGAAGATTTTGAGTAAGAGATTCATCTCTCGTCCCTCCCGTAGGTCGAGTCTGGATCCCGCACCGTCCTGGCCATCATGGGTGAGGAGGACATGGTGAACAATGTTACCGGGAGCCTAAAGCTGCTCTGAGGGGCTCTAACCCACCATGGGGAAGGCATGACCCTGCAGTGCTACAAGGCAACCAGCAGAGGGCAACATTTCCCTGCGGCTCAGAGAGTCACGGCATGCAAGAGCCTAACGACCTTATAAAAGAACTTAAGAAGAAGAAAGGGAACGTCCCAACACCAGAAAACAAACACTCTCAGCCATTTGTCTCCCTTTTTTTCTTTGTCTGAGCAGCTTCGTCTGCGGTGGAGAGCAGGAGGGGATAGACGCCAGGTCTTTTACAGGGGAGCGAGACGAGGGCAGTCTCTTTCTGGTGACCTTTTTCTGTTTTATCCAGGTCACCTACTTAGAGGAGTCTTAATAGTATCTTAATCTGTTAGCAATCCCATTTCGTCCTTCGTCCAGTTTTAGTTATGGCAAGTGGAATCAAATATTTTTTTGGTGAATGACCAATATTGTTCTTATGCTTATACAAAGGGCAGTGTACTGAAGCCTAATACTTAATATTATACCATCACACATTTAGAGTTTCCTGTTTCATGCACCACTCTGAAAGTGAAGGGTGAACTATTAACTGATATCATGTGAACACTCATTTCTGACTTTTAAATGATAGTGTGTGTGTATGCAACTTCTCCCAAAGATCCCTACCCCGTAGACCTAAATATGTTACTTATTATTGATAAATGGCTATATTTTGAATATACTGTATACCTATTAGGGACTTATACTGTATACTCTGTGGTGTGCCATCCTAAACATTACGCACAGTTACTGGACTCTGTTGTGTTGTATTTTTTCTTCTGGAAAAAGTGTGGAAAAAAATCCTGATTTAATAGAAGATGGTGTAAGAATTTGATAATGCACAAGTTAACAGGTCGTGTAGTGTTTAGGTCCTGACAATAAGGAGTTTGGCTGCCTGTCATGGAAAGTTTACGTTAATGATGTTAGGAATGCACCAATACCATCACCATTATTGGTGCTGAAACCAAGCATTGTACTCTTAAAATTAGCCCATTCTGTACACAGCATCACTCTACAGCATGATAGTAGCCTCAAATTAATGGAGCAACAGTAAAGCTGAAGCAGTGCCTGCAGTTTGGAGATTTTCTAACAGAAATGGACTTCCAACTCTGCACTGCTGTATCAATAAGAGGAAGGCTGAAGAACATCTGATAAAATAATAGCTAAAAAAACCATTTCTAAGGCCTGTTTACTGCATTAGATCAGCATTAGTCCCCTTTATATGTGTGTTTAAAGAAACATTTGCTCCCAGTGTGGGCCTTTTACAGTCCAATCTTTGTTACATTGAGACTGTCTAAGTAGTCACAGCAGCTGTTATGTGGAAAAGATACCTGCAAAGACCTCTGAGTTTGATTTCTCATAAGTTGTTTCTGTCAGAACATTCTTGGACAACTACTCAATTCAAGTGAAAATAGACCTTTATGGATCTATCCAGTGAAAAATAAAAGTATTTCATTTAGGGTGCTGATACCCTGGTGGTCATGTCTGAGCGCGCTCATGTACTGAGGTTTGATTTGAAGCCTCTTGAGCACCTTTCTCTCTCAGTCCACCATCATTCTGCACAATAAATGAAAACTTTAAAAAGCCAGAAAAACAGATTTCAAAATAAATAATTTCAAACTCTCCCAAAGTCCTGAGTATTCAAAGAACACTCATGCGAATCAGAAGCCTGCAGGAGTGTGACGAGTCAAACAGATATTTGTCTCAGTGGAACGGAGCACTACATAAAACATGTGACCCAAATACCAAACCACAGACCTGCTATATTGTCCTAAGTATGCTCCTCAAGAAATTTGTAAAGGTTATTTCAGTCCATAATTTCTTCCCTTCAGTAATACCGATTGGTATAGTATTTTACATCACTGGATAGCCTGATTAGTCACCTTTACAATGAGGTACATCTTCTAAGGACTGTGCATTTGTCGAATGAGCAACAGTTAAACGTGGGGGCAGGGCTCCCAAAAAATGTGCAAACTGGAAGCTGGAGTTCTGGTACAGAGTGGCAGTATTATTTGGTGTCAGCCCTGTTACCATTTCAAACTGAGGACCACGTTCAGTGAGACTGGTGAAGTCAAAGACAAACCGAGAAGTGGGCGTCCCAGGAAGACAGCAACACAAGAAGGCCTGTTCCTCACTCTCGCTTCACTGAGGAACCATAGCACTTTTGGCACTTTTTTGGTGGGGTGCTACCTTCACGTTTAGCTATGTTGGTCATTCCACGAATGCATGACCGTTAATAATTGTACCTCTTTGTAAAGGCGACTAATCAGGTTTTCCAATGATATAAAATACAATACCAATCAGTATTATTCAAGGGGAGCAAAAATGGACTGACGTTCCCAAACTGTTTTTAAGAAGTGTATTTATAAAACTAGAAAGCATTCAGAGAGCGGAAACCTCCACCAAGGTAGCTCACATATTGCTGTTACATCCATAAGCAATAGTTCCATGATAAAATTAACATCATAATATGATTCACTGACCCTGAAAACCCACACTCAGAATCATGTTGATATCATAATTAGTTAGACAGTTATTGAGCAAAAACAATAATTCGCTAATGGCAGTTATCTCGCTTTGGACTTTGTGGGAGCTGCAAAATTATTCAATCACTAAGAATTCCACTTACTGTTTAGCGAAATATCTGTTACCAGCACAACCCTGAAACTTATGGGGAAAAATGTTTTGAAGAGGGAATTTGAAGTGATTTTATTATTTATAAGGAGTAAAGAGTAAAAACTAACTTATTATAATTCTTGAGTAATTGGCTCAACACAGGTTTTAACCTGCAGCAAATAAGAAAGAGTTATAATAGAGTAGATGACTAAGATCAAGATGATGAGAGAGGAAGCGTCTAAACTTGACTCAGATAATCCAAAGTGCATTAGGCAGATCAAAAAGACACTAATGTGAATCCAAAGAGGGCGATTTGTCATAGAACAGGGTGTCCGCCGAGCCTTTAAAGGTATTAAAAATTGATCAGTCACTTCAGGAAAAAATGAAGGTGTTTGTTCATAAGTATAAAATTATTAGATGTTTAGTTTTATTGCAAGTTTTCAAATTTGATAACTTCTTCATAAGAGGTAGTAGGCCTAAGTTTCTGGACATCCATTTTGTGTCAAGTTTTAATCAAAGTACATTTTTTTCTTTTTAGATCTTACCGTCATAAATTACTTCGTTTATGGTTGGATTCTGCCCCCTGAAGTTTTTGTTTCTTTTCTAGCTTAGGCCTTTATCGTGTCAGTCACTCTCAACTGATTTCACTTCCTGTGTTTCCACCCAAAATCTGAGTTATGCTGCAATAACAGCAAAAAAGTCATGATGTCCTAAAATTGAAACAAAACATACATGTGTGTTGTTCATAGAGTTGGTTGAATATTCAAGATGTAACAGGGTTTTGATAAGTGGACAGTGAGTTAGTTGTAATATTTAAAGGTCCCACTGCCTGGTCTTTTTGACTGTTTACATCATGTCTTTGACGTCTATTAAGCTAGGATTTAAGTTAAATTAAAAAATTAAGCTTTTGGTCTCTGTAGAGGAACAGATGTAGCTCCCTTCTCCTCCCCTTTGAAAACACTCAAATCTGAGGGGCGGGGACTGAGCTCTTCACTGATTGGCCACCCAGATGATGTGTGATGGGATGGGGGAGGAGGGGTTACAGGCTGCAGGCTTTCAGAGCAGTCATGGTGCCTGCCTATGCCAAGCAGAAAGCGTACATGTAGGCGGAGGCTGTATTGCTATGACATCATAAACCGCAGGAAGTAAAGAACAGAGTGTTTTAAGGGGCATTTTCTTTGAGGAAGGTGTCTCCCCAAGACCTCTCAACAACATTACAAGCAAAGAAAATTGATTTTGGAGGATGTGGGACCTCCAAAATGTACCCATGTAGTGATAAGTTGAAGCATCGTGGTACATTTGTATATTTTGCTGATATTCCAGCAGATATATGGCCAATATGTTAGGCTGTAAATATAAGCAAAAATGTAATTATCAGCCAATACTAATATTCAGCTTTTTATTCCAATATCTGCTGATAATGATATTTTATTGATAATACTGTGTGTCCCTACTGGAAACACAATACAGGTGCAGCAACACTGCGAAAACAACTCACACTAACACAGCTCATGTTTTTGGATCAGACGATTAAAAAGTGGCATCACGGTGGTGCAGCAGGTGGTGCAGCAGGTGGTGCACGTGCCTCACAGCTTGGAGGTTGACGGTTTTATTGATTGGTCTGGCCTTTCTGTGTGGAGCTTTAATGTTCTCCCTGTGCATGCATGAGTTCTGTCCAGGCACTCCAGCTTCCTCCCACTGAATAAAAACATGCTTATTAGGTTGATTGATGACTCCAAATCGCCCTGAGTTGCGAGAGTGAATGGTTGTCTGTCCCTTAGTGTGGCCTTGTGATTGGCTGGTGGCCGGTTCAGGGTGTACCTCACCTCTCGCCCATTGTCAGCTAGGATAGCCCCCCCAAAGATAGTGGATGGATGTTATTAAACAAAGCAAATGGTTTAAAGACACGAGTAATAAGAACACTGATGAAAATATGGGTAAAAAGTATGATTTTTGTCTCTTATACTCGGATTAAATGTCAAAAATCTCCACCCAAAATAGTACTCACAGAAGACAATACACAAAATTATACGTATAATGTACTTTAATATGACCTTATTTTATACTTAAAAATAGATTTACTTAATTACTTCCCACCAGTGGCCAGATTTATATTTGTACTGTATTGCTGGGGACCCAAATCTAAGCCCTTGTATTTGGTCTTTAAAAAAAGTGGTATTGGTGCATCCCTACATGAAATAAATCGACTTGAGAGAATGAATGTATGAATGACAAATATTTGAGATCTGGTTTAGTCTTGCACAGGTATGATCTTGAATGTAGGATGATGTGGACTGTCATGGTTTTACAGATAACTCTGGGCATGAGCTGCCACTCCCTGAATTCTTAGTTCACTAGATGTCAAAGATTTGTTTGTAACAGCGATGATTAAAAATGATAGCATCGTGCATGCAGTGTGAAATCTGTCTTTGAACAGAACATTTGGACCTCAAAGGCAGTTTTTGCCGTGCCCTGAAACCTCCTGTGTTACACAAACTTGTCATGTGAGTGCTTCAGGCTGTGGAGAAATTAAAAGCTTCTAAATGACAAAACGAGAGGCCTGCTTTGTGCTGTATTTTTCTGTATTGTGTAACACACAGGCTGCACATGAGAGGAGACATGCTGGAGCTGTGGCAGTGAAGCAGTGTGGGGGAGGGTTGAGCACAGCCAGCCATGTTGCAGTGCACTGCTGTTTGGAGTGGCCGTATGACATTGCTGTTTCACCGCAGCAACAATGGCACTATTGTTGTGTGTGGCCAGAGCCTAACATGGCAGTCTGTCTGCTACACTCCTAAAACTGGCCTTCAAATATTAACCCCATGACGTCTTCTCAGAAATATTCCCACTGGCCATGTGAAAACAAGGAAATAACCCAAGAGCTATTGCGAAAAAGACGGGACATGTGGTTTCCTACTGAAGAAATACAGCGAGTTATGTAAACAGTGGTGTAACAGCATGATATCTGACATGTTGTGGGTGAGCTGGGTGATAAAAAGTCACTATATGGTAACGAGGGCGTATAATATGGATCAACACAGAGCAGAGGCTTACACTGAGATATATAGCATTGTATAGCATGAAATATTACAGTGGTAAAGTAAAGCTGTCCTCCTCTGACCCTTATACAGGTTTTTAGTATTGGTACAAAGGTAAGATATGCATCATATGTAGCATATGGTATCACCAGAGCTCTGGATGTAAAATGGTGGTCATGTCAGAGCAGCTCAACCCTCAGGGCAGGATCATCCACTACATTTGCACAATGGCCAGGTCTTGTCTTTGCATATGCTCTTGGGGCCAGATTTAAGAAAATAATAATGACAAAAAGTATTTCCAATTAAAATATCATTAGTTTGATGTTTTGAATTTCTAACTTTTAGCTACGATTTATTAGCCTTTAAGAGTGAGATCAGTCCCTTTCACCCATCCTGCAGCAGCCACATGGAGTTTCATAAAGTGATCCATAAAACCACAACCATTTTTTGGTAACGTATACAATTAGGGCCACTGAAAAAAACATTTAAAGATTGAGCTTATTTTTAAGTCTGGGGAAAAAAAGCCAGAATTCTGAGAATGAGACAGAATGTTTTCAGAATTGATATTTTGATCTAAAATTTCTGACTTAAATGTGAGGATTCTGACCTGTTTTTAACAAAAATCGGATTTTTTCCTAACTTAGATTTCTGCCTTTTTTCTCAATCATAAGACAAAGCTCGGTGTCTAAATAAAAGTATTTGCAGCGGCATTAATCTTCTCTTGTATGAAAATACTTAGGGGGCCAGATGGAAAGGTTTTGGGGGCTTTTTTGGGCTGTTTCCAAGCATATGGCATGAATTTTTCCAAGGTTATGTATTTTTATTTGATCTTATTATTTCCAGCTGAGCTCCTACAGCGAGTCTAATATACTCTGTGTACAAACAACTGTTACACTCAGACTATTAAGTCCAAAAATGGGCCATTGAAATCCAGTCAAACTGCAATTTTTGACCTCACTTCCATTAAAGCATAGCACATGCTTTTTGTTATATCTTGGGTGGCAATCTGGTCTTCTGCCTTGAAATTTATGATTTTTCGTACTCTCTTCATCAGATGGCGTCATTTTAAACATAACAATGAATATGAGTATTTGGCATCATGCAAAAATTAAAAATATAAAAATTAGTGTTACTGTTAATTATTGACACCCCAGGCTATAATAATTCAACTAAAATATACTTTGCACATAGTATATTCAAAATCAATGTATTTTTCTCATCTAAAAACAAAAACAGGGCATTGAAAGGGTTAAAATCTTTTAAATTCATTAATATTTCATTTGTATCATTAGGACTGACCCTGTTTAAAAATCAAGCCTGAAAAAGCTAGAAATGTATTTTTTTTAGCTACCTTAAGAAAAGTGCATTATTTGTGCTTAGCGGTATGAGTGAGAATTTGATACAGCACAGAAGATAATTATACATAATAATCAGTGTTGCTGCCAATCATTGATATTTTCTAGTCTGTGGTAATCCAAAACAAAAAAAAATCTGTTTTGCATGTATTGATCATAATGTTTGTTACTGTTTTTTTCTCATGTGAAACATGGTGACATCATGACAAAAACCTGCAATCAAAGGACTAAATTAATTAAAATTAGCTAGTATTTGATATCAACACTTAGGTCACGTGTATGGGGAAGAATGATTAAATGAAAGCAGAATATAATGTTAATGTATAACAGTTTTTATAGCTTGCTTATGATTAGCACATTTTGTGCCTAGTGGTATGACAGTGACAAATATCAGACCCACCCTATATGGTGTTTGTACAAAGGTAAGATATGCATGATGTACAGCATGGTGTCACTAGAGCTCTGGATGTAAAATGGTGGTCATGTCACAGTGCAGCATGAATGCTGAAGTGTGACTACAGAAAAAAACTGGTATAAAACAGAATAATAACTGCACCAGATAATATTCAATAATTTTTCATAGTTTCAATGCTTCCTACTACATTTCTGAATATTTAAATGATTTAGTGTGTTTATGTTTGTGCTGCTTTTCATATATCCACACCCCTGTAAGCCTGATGTAACATTAAATTCACATTACTTCAGCCCTGTTTTCAAATTTCACTCATATTTCTCTCCATAATCAGCAGAAACGCTTAAAAACGCTGTCTTACTCAGGTTTCTGCCGCCTACACTCTTTTTTCATTTTTATGGTGGGAGCCCCTCACCCGCAGTATCACAGCTTGCATTATTCTGCTGTCTAATTTCATCGTCTTCAGACCACTGCAACAAATGACGTTGGCAATCATCACCACAGCCAATCAAAGTCGACCCTCTCCCAAGTGCCATGACATGACAAGAAACCAATCCCATCATTGTGACTGCTGGAGAAAGAGCCTCTATTGGTAATAAGATTGAGGATTTTAGATTTAGTTTATTGGTGTATTACTATGAAGACAGTCAATAGAAGATGGGACAAAACAATAATAATAATAATTTGAGTAGTATTGTGGGTATAGCTGTGCAATTTCTACAGGAATTATTAGCTAAAATCATTTAATTATGATATAATAAGCTGGAACCTTCGTTAAAAACTGTCTTCAGATGAGAGGATTTTTGCATTGGTTTATATGGTGCATTACATTAAAGTCAGCTGAAAATACTACAGTATGATTGTCTGAACTGTACAGTTTGGTGCAGGGACATTTAATCAAAATAACATCTTCATGTTCTTGAAAATCAGTATCTTTATTAGATAATGTTCTAAGATATATGGAGTTTTGCATTGTTAATTGATGCATAACAGAGAAGATAATCAGTGGAAGATGGTATATAGATATAATAGTGTTGACAATATGGTAAGGAGAGTTGTGCAAATAGAAAGTACTTATGTATCAGAATCTTTATCTGGCATAATATCTCCGGATGAGATGATTTTTGCTTTGGTGTATTGCATAAAAATATGTGAATCAAAAAAACTGACCATAAGGGATGAAAAGGAGTGCACAATGTGACTGGAAGGGCTGACTGTTAGCCGGAATAATCTATTACACAATCAAATAATTTAAGTTTGGATCGACCAAATGCTTACTAGAATTTCTAAATTATGACTAGTATTTTAGTGTATAAATGGCAAAAGATCGTAATGAAAATAAACTGATACTTTGTCTAATAGAGCGATGCAAAGTGCAACAAAACAAAAAACAAAGGGTGCGCCACATATTGGTCATGTCATGAAACAAATAGTCTGAGTCTTTATTGACTATATCTTCAATGATTTAGCATTCGTTTATTTTTAGGTTACAATTAAAACAGTCTGTAGATGTTATAACATTAATGACGTGTATAATATCACAGTCAGAGATAAACAGTGTTGTGCAGGAACATTTAGTTCATACCACGAACCCTGTAGTTCTGTTGTCAGAAAGAAGAAAAGCTTTAATTTACAACATGATCGTCAAAAACTGGTGGACACAGAAAAAGCTAATTCACGCTGGTCCCGTGAACGCATCATCGGGTAATATTTAGTACATTGTGACTCAGCCTCGTTTTGTTGTTTTATTTCCTCTGTCGACGGTCATTTTTTTCAGCCTGTGCCTAGTGTGGGAAGAGGCTAATTTCGGCAGCGGGAACAAAAGTAGGAGGGACCAGTAATAAGGAGGCGCAACCCGAGAGCACCGGTCAATCTCCCTGTCCAGCCCCTTACCAGAGCGACACCTCATACTCCATTCATCCGGTAGGTGGGGCTGACCCAGTGGGCTAACCCTGCCTCTGGTGTCCCTGGAAGAGGGCCCCAGAGACCCCGTGGAGCTAAACGTTTGCTACTATGTAACAGCGCTCCTTCCAACGGTAGAATAACGAGTATGACCCTCAAATAAAAGGCGATTAATCCCGCTAAAGAATTCAAATCAACTCCACAGCTTTAGAGACTTTATAAAGAGCATTTCCCGAGACTTTGAAGACACAAATCCTCTGTTCGATATCAATTTTCTCCCAGATCCAGCCACTGCCTCGCTCCCCTTCGTGTACGCCACCAGTACACATATCATAATGCTGCTGAGTTTTCGCACCCCTCCCCGAACAAGTGTCCGCCCGTGTTGCCAGATCCTGCGAGAGGAAGAAGTAATCTGAACCATGGAAACAAGCCCAAATGAGGGAGATGGCTCGTCGTAATCAGGGGCGCTGCCAGAAATGTTGGACCCCATGAAAAGTAATCAGGTTCACAAACCAGCACGGTCTCTCCACATAAGATTCTGTGAGGCAAATAGAGAGTATGTAATTGCGTCACAATTTCTGCAACAGACTGGCAGGTCCAATCGCTGGGTTGCAGAGAGCAATGTTTTATTAGTTAGACTAGTGGTAAGAAACAGTGAAACACTTTAGTTCACCTGAAAGTGCCCTGTTTTCTGTAATTTTCAGAAGATCTAATAATTTTTTGATATTGTACATTATGGAAACTGTTGAATGTAGTCTTGTGTATTATTAAAAGTAAAAGAATGAAACTTTTGGAGCCACACATTTAAATTAAAATGTCAGCATTTCATAACCTAAGCTGTGGAATTGGGCCCTGTGGTGACTTTCTTATACCACCCTGTTCAAAACTAACATTCAATAATTTTCAGGATTTAAAACCTTTAGATGCTAGTTTAAATACATGATGCCATTTCTTTTAGATAAAAACACAAACACTCAAAAAACAATTTTTTAAAATAATGAAAAGTGGGAGGTCAGGGCATTGCTGGTGATTAAAGTGACAAAAAATAGCAACAACACCGATTTCACTGCATATAACAAACGCTTTTGACATAGACTCAAATCACCAGCAATGACCCACCACTAAAAATAAATAAATAAATCAAGTGGGAGTGAGCAGAGTTGAAGTGGTTTAATAGGTTTATGCAAATTAAGGCTGAATTTTTTTTTTTTTTTTTTACATATGATGATTTTACAGTAATTTTTAGCTTATATATGTGTAGCTGTCAGGTTCCAAAAATGAGCAAAAATGCCAGTAGTGTATAATAGATTTGTAATAGTAACTGACCTTTTAGTATGAAAAAACAAAACAAAAACAAAAACAAGAAAATATGCAGAAATTCCTGCCATATGCTGCAACACAGCAATAATGATCACCAAATTTAGAGAAGAAAAATTACAAAAACGTACAAAAATGCTGAAGGGTCCCTAAGGGTTGAACCATATTGTGCTATTATGTGTACTACTTCATTACCTTGGACCCAGAATGTACGGGAACACGGAGTGACTGAATTCACACTTCATTTTTAAGAACTAGACCAAATTCGCTTACAATATGCGAACTTGGCAACACTGGTGCCCGCCCCGTGCTACGTCGTTATCGAAAAAACATATTGGACGCTGCACAGTGTGTAAAATGATTGACACATTTCTGCCCAATAGCCTGCGGGAGGCGGGACTTTGGGACAAGGGCCGCCCAAGGAGAGAGCCCCTGCACGGTCGCCAGGGAAACCCCGTTGCGTGGTTGTGTGTCAGTTTCGCTGGGACCCGCGGTCGATGCCGGCGAGGAGGGGGATGGGCGCCTCGGCGAATGTTAGGACCCGAGACAGAATCAGAGCCCTGTATCACATACAGCAGCATATACCCCATTATAAATAGCGACTGTAAATATATGAAACACTAATATAAATGGATTTCACCACCCAGGATTTATCATAGACACCCAATGGATGCAGTACACCCGAACAGGACAGGGAATTTAACTTTCCGTCTGTGCGTGGGAGACACTGAGAAGTTTGTTTTCTACCCCTGGAGGGGGAGCTACTTTTGAGGGGAAAGGATTCAGGAGACTCCGAGGTCGGACTTCAGGCCTACTGGTCTGGTTGGATTTGATGTTGGGATACTATAAAGACTTCTTACTGTTTATGAACTGAACTCGCCTGTTCAACTTGGGAATGCCTCTTTAGGTGAGTACTTATCACAATTGTAATATTGTTACCACATATATAATACTAACTACAGGGGAGGTAGTTACATATACACACAAGAGTCCCGCACTTAACGGCAGTGAAGCTAACCAACTTAGCCAGCCTTCTGCTAACTTTATTAAGGACATTTTTGTTTGCCTCACTATCCTCTCACTTTTGAGGGACTTGCTGGAGCTGCCATGAAGCCTCCATGTTCATGGTGTGCTATGCAGGCTTGCTCCTGCCTGTGAGGACCTACCCTCCATGGCTTTTTATCAGCTCCTCGTGTTGTTTTTCATACCAGTCCTGTTGAGTGTAGAAATACAACTTAAAGCTTTAACAACTGCAACAGCTGGGTCATAATTACAAATAAGCATGGCACACAAGCCATGTAGACAGTCTGCAAGTTTTGTGGAGTTTGACTCATGTAATGTTGAGTCTGTAATGGGTGCCTTCAGTTCAGGGTTTTCCCAGTTTCCACACCAGGGATGAGGCAGTGAATTCGGCTATAGTTACACGCTCTTACCCGCCCCAAATCCGAATAAAAGCCACAAATATGTGCCTTCTGAAAGCATAAACAATATACAGAGGCTTGTTGAACAAGGCTAATATGTACCTCAACGATTGTTAGATAAAGACCGATTACACAGCTCAAAACAACAGAAGCACATTTGAGCCATTTCATCGTTTTGGGGCGATAAATGGAAGTTTGTTAGGGATTTTGGCCTCACACTTTTATGATAGCAGGAGAATTCAGGTCACTTTGCTGCGAGGCTTTGTTTTTATCCAAATGTTTTGAAATTGAGGGAAGTGCTTCATATTTTGTGGTTTTACTTTGGCCATAAAGGCACGTCTACCTAGTAAAATTATATTTATTTGCGTATACTTTAATATCATATATCTATACCATGACTCATTTTCATGCACTGTTTGTTTCCCACAATGTTCTGAATGCAGAAAGTGTGTGAAATCAATGTATATGTGATGCAGATATAGTTAAAATAAATAGCTATTCTGTCAGGACTAATAATGATTGAAATTTTAATCAAAATGATCGATGTTATTGTGATTTTTGCAGCCTCAGTGTTGTACAGTAGTTATGTTCTGATACCAAGGCTGGAGTAGACCAGCTCACCATCTTTTAGGCTAGGAAGTTTGGACCCACACTGCCCAAAGAAGCAGCATATTTCGCTAAAGTGCAACCAAAACAGTCTGTTTTATGCCAAATTTCACAGCAATGTGTTTATTGTAGGTCTGGAAATACAGAACCGTCGAGTTTTTTCAAAGTTACCCACAACTGAAGAGGCAATTTGATCAGTAATGACGACTCTTGTTAGCAAGGCAACCAGCTGCTCTGTTGGTTAGCAGACACTCCATAGGCAACAATTGCCATGTTAGCCTTGTAGCTAACTTTTGGATAATTTCCAGTTGATTGTGTCCTCAGTAGGGCTGCCCAATCATGGCAAAACACCAGTTACACCTCAGTTGAAACTGATATAAACATAATCAAACACTTTACTCATTGATTTATCACTATCTGCATCATACTCATTTATTGGCTATAAAAACTCTAAACAGAAACATGCTGAACACAATGAAAAATAACTAATTAATATAAATAAGAAGGTAAAACTTAAATATATGCTACGCAAAGGGGAAACGAGCACAATTAAAAAGCAGCACAGTAGTCATTTAGCCTCATATATCTTGTTATTGTGATCATATGCAGCCAAAATTGTTAAGAAAATTAAAACTCACTGAATTGCCCAGTCCTTATTATAATCCACAACTTACCAACACACACAGTTCAACCTTTAAAGATTTGTACAGTTTTCACTTCTTTACTTCAGCAATAGGTTCTGTACTGCACTATTTTTAGTTGCATAAAAACATGCTGCCTTAATCTTTATGTTGTTTGGCCCACGTTACATCATGTAAATGCATTATTGGCAACATTCCTGACTTTGCTCAGGCGTGTGAATCAAGCTGGAAGCTCGGTAATGTTCTCCTTGTTTGTGTACTGAATTTCTCTTGAGTAATTACAAAAAGCAGCAGATCTGCTGGGCTGTGACTTGCTTTTCTTCACCTCCCCCACCTACCAACCCCCAGCCTCTGTGGCGGTTGAGAGAAATGGGTGGTATTTGTGAGGAGAGCTCTTGTTTCCTTTTTTTAGACTCCATTTTTTTGATTTGGGTGACGTTAAGTTGTATTACTGAGCAGGAAAGTAGCAATCACATGTACTTTCGATCAAGATAAATGCTTCACAGCTCCCATGCTTTATACACAAAGCAGCTGTGTGATTGTGTAGTCATTTCTGAGCCAAGTGAATGCCTTTCTTACATGTACACAATAAGCTGAGGAGTTTAGGGGTTAAAACTTGATCCTGATGTAATATATGTCTTATCGTTTTCACTGTAAATGACCTGAGCTCAAATGAAACTCACAAGGAGTTAACATGGTGGCTTAATTTGACATTAAATGTGGGATTTTGGAAAGAAAATAAGTAGCTGTTTGTGTTCCTGTGTTGCTTTCAATGTGTGAGGATAAGGAATCACGTTTCTTGAACACAAATGGCTGCCCTCACCGTTGCCTCTGTGCTTCAGCTCCACCACGTAGCCTCTTATTGTGCTGCACTCTGAGTCTGAGCAGTGGACATAACAAGCAGAGAGAAAGGGGATTGTTATCTTCCTTTAAAAGTCATGGTTGGGTCAATGAATCTGTCACCGGATGTATGACCGCTGCTCTATAGAGATATTTATGTCTGACGTGTCACAAATCTAACCGGTTTTACCTCAGGCTGCGGTTATATCACCCTGCTTCTTTCTCTTTTCCTCCACAAAAGCTTATTGTTTCTTTCTCGTTTATGTACATGTTCCTTTTTTTCCGTAAACTACAATACCGCAAAGTTATCTAGGTACTAGTAGAAAATCTATTTCAGAAAGTATACATGTGGCTGGAGGTACAGTGTGAGCCTGTTGTCGACCTTGTGCACGAGGAGTACAAAGATTACACTCGTGCTCTGTTAGGAGTGTACAGCCGGCCGGTGCCAAGTATTTGGATTGATCTAGATGTCGGTTGCGAGCCAGATTGCAGTGTGCCGAGCCTTGTGTTCATTGGTTACGACTGGCATTCTCTGAATATGCTTCACATCTTTTAATAGACCATGTGGGCTGCTGCAGCATGCAAACCTGGTCACTGCGACCCAAAGGAAACATGAGCCCCTCCAGCACTCACCCTGACCCTGGCCTGCCTTCTTTCCTCACCCTTGGAAAGCTAAGAATGTACAGCTTGGCTCTGTTGTGAACCGGCCAGCCATGTTAGCCTTCTGTGTCTCATAATCAGGCACACTTTGTTTTCCTCAGAGCAAGATATGAGTAGCAGGGTGTTGTGTTACAACTGTTTTTGAAGGACTGCCTACAAAGAACAGCCCCATACTTGAGGATCTGTCTGCAGGATGTGGACCCTTCTTTCCCTATTTGGGCCTCTGAATCATTGGAGATCTGAGGAATGTGCAGACATTCAAGGTTAAGCTTGGCCCAGTTTTCTGTTTACTAAGGAAATAAAGTCCGCCTCCCCCATTCACATTCAGGGAGCAGTCGCAAACCCAAAATGTAATTATTTGGCAAAGGAGAGCACGATGAGAATAGGTGCACTTTGGTCTGATGAGGATGGTGCTCTGAACAGAATATAAACAGTGGTATGTGTGGTGTGTGTGTGTGTGTGCTTGTACATGAGGGAGTGAAGCAGGATGTTGGCACCTCTCCAAAGAAGAAGACAGGATTCGGTCTCACTGCAGACAGTTGGAGAAGCAAGGGAGAAGGGGGTGTACGTGTGTGAGGAATAGGAATGGAGAGGGGGAAAACCCTGTCCTTTTAGCATAGCATTAGCATGCTGATGGCACCCTGTATCATTACATGGAGGGCAGGTGTAGCTATTGATATGTTAATTCTGCTTCATGTGTGTTGTGCACGTCTGACCATGTCAGCAGCCCAGTATTGTGGCTCTTCATATGTATGGAAAGATGTATTTAACAGTGGTAGGATGCTCAATTTGTTCCCGTAGTCCTTTATATTTAGCATTTAACAAACAGTGATCGAATATTAAAGAGGAAATGTTGTCAAACTAGTATTTATGTTTATGTTTTTCTGTGTGAAATTACGATTTCCCCCCTTTGCCTGAAAATACCTCCTTTCTCACTCCACTCCCTATATCCTCCTTCTCTGTAGTGCTCCCTCTGCAGCTGCTCTGTGTTGTGTGGCTCGCAGTCTTGCACAACGGGGTTAAAAACAAATCGCTCTGACGCCTGCCACAGCGGAGCGCTCCGATTGGTGCAGGAGCTCTGGAGCTGCTCCAATAGGGCGCAGTGTTTCCTCGGCGCTGGGGGAGCAGTGTTGCAGAGGGCTGTGCTGGTTAATTCTGTTTTGTGCCGAGGAGCAATGGTTCTTGGGAGAATAATGGAGGAGGTGGAGGTGGCTTGGGGGGGCGGGGGGAAGGCAGAAAGGGGGTGAGGCAGGCAATCTACGTAATCATCTCTCTCTCTCTTGCTCTCTCCCTCAGTCTTGTTCTATGTTTTGTCCTTCATTTCCTCCTCTTCTCTCCCTGTAACACAGTCTGTCCTGCTTTCTTGTCATACTTGGCTGAGCATAAAGCAGGAAAAAAAAGGCCCACCAATATTCAGAGTTTTTGTCTCCACCTTTTGAACTGCAGGCAGCCATTTTAGGCTTCACTAGATTGACTCTCTCTCTTCTCAACTCCCCCTTCCCCAACCACCTCTTTCTTCTCATGTAACTAACCGTAACATTAATAAACTAAATAATGGGGCAATTAAAATACCAACATTCCTCGCATGAACGGGGGAAAATCAAGACTGCAAAAGTACATTTCCAAGTGTGTTTGCTCAGAGGGTGTTGTCAAGCTCGGAACGAGAGAGCAAATAAAGAGCGGGGCAGGAGGAAAACAACCACCAGTGCTTTTTGAAGGAAAGTTTAGGCACTCGACACCGACCTGCTCACAGCTGCCTTGTTTTGTAATGCATAGCAGCGGGTCGAAAAACAAAAGGGCAAATGAATGCTTGGTGCCAGGTTTTTCCTGTTCATAAGCGCCTTGCTCTGTCACCTTGAGCAAATGGTTCCTGTTGGGATCAGCCAGGCGGGGGTTTTCCTTTTTGTAAACAGGCTTTATCTTGGCCATTCACATACTTTTAAACAGATTTGGTCTTAAAATAGACCAGCACCTCTGAGCAGTTGAATCTAGATTTGTTCCACTCCCAAGGCTGGCTGCTGATTTATTCACACACAGACTTTCTCCCTGATTTTCCATTCCTAAGACCTTTTGTGGTTTTCTACCATCAAGTCTGAACTCAACACAGTCAGAGTGAGGCAGGAAAAGCACCATAGTACTACAAAATGGCCACCAATCCTTGCGTTTTTTTTTCTCTAAGTAACACCTTACATCCCTGCATTGGTAGTCTCACACATGTGTTATGCTGCAAATGTTGTCACGAGGTGGAGCCGGGGCAAGCCCTCGTGTCGCTCTGGAATAGAGTCCCGGCCAAAAGAGGAAATGGAAATGTCATGTAAATGTGTTTGTCATGCAGTGTGAACAGCTATGAGAGGCAGAGCTTATCTCTGCTTTATGTTAGGGGCTTATCTAACAACAAGATGGCTGGTTTTAGCTTCATGCGTCTGCTTGACTCTTAGTAGGAAAACATTCCTTCCCTCATTTGGGAGCAGAGTTCTACTATTGTAAAGAGTGACCTATTAATACCATCCTCTAATCTAAATCAGACCAACAGTGTACAAGATTTAATGTCATTTTCTTGCCTTCATCCTTGACTTTGCTGAGCCCCTTGGTTTTCTTCATCAGAGTTGTAGATGTTTATGCTTATATATCCAACAAGGATTAATTATACCCATGAAAGTCTGCTTTGAGTTTAGTTTCAGAGGGACGCATAGGCAGGTCAAAAGGCTGTCAGGCCCAAACAGGCAGCAGTATTTTAGTCTTTTTTTCCCTCCTGCTTATTACTGCGTAGCTGGTTTGTTTGCCCTGAAACAGATGTTTCACATGTCCATGGTTTGATTTTGTGTCTTGCTGACTTAGCTGTTTGCTCTCTCTCCCTCACACCCCTCTAATATTACCTACATGGCCAGTGTTTTCCTTTGTGTCCCTCATTCCTGGTCTGGTCCCTGTACATTTAAGCAGACTGATGTAATGGCGGGCCTCGCTGCTCTCCCAGTATGCTTATCCGCTTAGCGTGACAAGAGCAACATGGCTTCAAGAGTTGAAGCTTTGTCCAGAGTGGGTGTAAAATATTGAGTTAGTATTGCAGCAGTATTTGCTATATTATTATTGTTGTCATCCCTTCATACAAACACATAACATTTAAATCCATAAATGGGTTGAGGTGTCACGAAGGTGACCAATTTATAGGATCAGTCTCGATTGTACCCCTTAGTCCTACGTCTTTGTCTTACCCCTTTGTCTACCCCTTCCCCTTGGCCCTCTGTTTTGAGGGCGAAGGGGTAAGGGTGAAAACACGCCCCTAAGAAACGAGACGCCACTTGATTCCCATTACCTCATCAACCAGAGCAACAGTTCTTTATCCACTTCCAAGATGCTGTCTCCCATGGTGTTACCCTTTGCTTGGGCCCCTTTGATTTTCTTTTGTCTGTCTGCAAAAATACTATAAAATCAATAATTATACTCAATTACTGATATCTATGTGCTTCCTTCTGTCTTCACTCTGCCATCTTGTCAGCAGGCATGGTGTATCATGGGTAATTTCTCATACCCCTTCCTTACATATGAGGTCCTGGTTTGTCTTTGTTTTAAGGGCTGTGTAGCCCTTCTCCTTAACCTTACTGAGAATTGGGATACCCCTTCACTAGACATGAACACGCAAAACCAAGGACTAAGTGGTACAATTGTGATTGACCTATAGTCAGTGAAGGGCTGCCAAATCTGTTTGGACCTGGATATTTTCCATACCTTCGAATATTCAGTTTTCTCCAAATATATTGCACTGGAAAGCTCTCTGAACCAGGCCTCAGTCACACCCATAGACATTTGAAATGCAGAGAAAAGCCTTGTACCAGATCTTCACAAGCAAAGATTTATGGCAGGATTTAAACATGTTTAGTCTGAACACTCATTACCCAATGGCATTTTTACTATATATCTATCTTGACTCCTTTACTTTTAAACTTATGTTTTGATACGGCAGGATGAAAAGAGTAAAGGTTAAAAAAATAATTCCACATTTGGCTAAACCTCTATTTAAATTGTAGGGCTGCACATAACTGGATTTGTTTTGCCAATATCTGATATGCTGATATTTCCAAACTTAGTTTTTCAGATAACAATACAGATATGCTAACACTATTTCCACAAAGAACACATGGTTTCTTCTGGACCAGAACTGATCCAGTCCTCTTATTGAGATAGTCATTTTATTTGAAAAAACAAGATTTAATGCAATTAAAACAATTAATGGTGCTATAATAAATTATACTGGATTCAATTTTTAAATGTAGGTGTTTTATCTGTATGTTCTGCTAATATGTATGGCAGATATATTGGCTGTACATATTTGCAGAAATGTTAATAACTGCCTGTAGAGATAATCACTCTTTTAAGCTATAGGCTGCTGTTAATGATATAGTACAAATAAGATCATGCATCCCATGTGTAAAGTTATAGGACACTCAGAAAGCAAGATTTAACACTCTGAACCCCACGTTTGACCGCAGTGCAGTGGGTTAACAGTGTAAATTTGGTTTGGACTGTGGCTAAAACATTAATGTTGACCATGTGAGCTGGAGCTGCTGGTCTTTTGTTCCCATCTCAGATTAGTGTCTGTATTTCTGTTTGAAATGTGGTTGCTTCTTGCTTCAGTCAAGTGATTATGCATTTGGGTCATGTCTGCTTCCCTCAGTGCTTGATGTTCAGGGCAGTCACCTTGACAAGATGCCCCCTCAAACTTAGCTAACACAGCAACATTAAAAAGAAATAGAAATTAAAATGATAAGAATAGAAAATTAAAGCAGCCTTTTATATATTCATAGTTAAAATGCCATTTCAGATTTTAAAAAATCAAATTACATCTCCACTTTACTCAGAAGAAGGCCTGCTTTGTATTCAGACATTAAACCGCTAATTGTCAAATAATGGGGACATTGAAAGCCTCATTTATCAATGAATGTCTCTAAAGAGTGTCGCCTATTTCTGCAGTGAAATGCATCACCGCCAACGTAACTGGCAGTTTTTCTATTAGAAACACATTGAACAGACTTCATTTAAAGTATGTCTTTGTAACGGTCAATACATTTATTTTATGTATCACCCATTAGCTGCATGAAAATATCAAAACATGGATTTTTGTATGTATCGCCCAGCCCTATTTTAAAGGCTGCTGCACATTTTGACGATCAGTTGCAACATATTGAACAAACCACCTGGACTGTGACACAGATCATGCTGCGATGTTGGAGAAATCAATCCTTATTTGTGCTTTACCTTCCAACAGCTCCACCCTATGCAAACAAGCTTTTCTGTTTATAATTTTATTGTAGCCTAAACAGTTGGCCAGTGTCTCAGTCTTATCGCTGCCTCTGCTTCCTCCAACCAGCTCTGCTGCAGCCGTGGCTGTTTCAGACACCCCCAGTGCAGTGTAACTATAGTGAAGGTCTGTGGTCGTGCTGCTGCAGTGAGAAATGGTCTGTTCCACCGCATCACATTAACATTTTCTCTAACACTGGCTGTCAGAGAGAGTTTTTGGAACAACACAGTTTATATAAGGTGATCGTTGAAGCCACATTTTAATAGTATTATTTTAAGGTTGTATTAGTGCCTCTTTGTTGTTGCTGTTTTTTCTGTGGTTGGGCTCACCCGGTCACCATGACAATGGATATGGACTGTGAGGAGGAGTACTGTACAGAGAGGACATTTATAAAATATGAAAAACAGAAAAAAGAAAGGAGCAAGTGCATTTGTTATGTAATTCCCCCCAGTTTTTGCGTATTTATCTGAAAATACATTGAATGCAAAGAAGAGAAGAAGTATTTTGGTTCAAAAGTGATGGATTTAGTGATTATTCCTTTAATGGACTATTCTTTACTGAAGACAACATATTGCTCTCTTTAATTCCTCATTATTGGCCCTGTTGCTAGCAAAAACATAACTAGTTTTCATCTTGGGTTTTTAATAAGAGCTGGTAAAAGAACAGAAAAGAAAACATTTGTCCTGCAGAATTATTATTAAGTCTTTAGACAGGGTTCATTCACAGTCATTTAAGAATGAACAAATTCACATTTTGATGTATAAAACCACTTCTAAAAGCATCCATTTTATATTTTCACACTGCAGTCTTGTTTTCCAGCTGTGTGTCTTTCATTTTCAACACATACAAAGCGTTCCTAAATTTATAATACCATTATTTTTTTGTTGTTTTGAGTGTTTTTACCTTCTGATGATGTTGTAAATTGTGTTTGGGTGAGTGTGAAATAAGATCTACAATGAGCGTTGCTTCCCCTCTGGCCACATATCCCGTTGGTCTTCGAGCCAGGCTCTATTGATTTGCCTTTTCTTCATCTTCAATTTCCTCCTGCTGTAGCTCAGAGAGAGCAGCGCGACCTGCGCAGTGCCGGGGAACGGCAGATATTCATATCCTGCCTTGTACAGCAAGCATGTGTGCGGGGGCAGACTGAGGGGGCTGGTGTAATCTCACTGGACTGGATGTGTTGTGGAGGTTTGGCGAGGCACAGGTGGACACTCTGAGAGTATGGACATAATGTCCAAAGCCAAATTTCTGTACATCTATGTGTGCGGAAAACCATCCTTGTCATCCTTCCATCAACTGATCCGGTACAAATCCTGTCCTCATTGTGTAGTTAAAATTATCATGGCTGATTATAACCATGAAGAACCATAAGCACGTTCTGCTAAATGTTGTAGTACTCATATTTTCCTTGTGTGTAATTTTCCTCTAGTTTGTGAGTGTTATATATGATCAAATTAACAAAACGTTTAATTAAAGGTGATTCTAAATAATTTTATTATTGAGGATACAATATCATGGGCTATCACTGTCATAAAGATGTGATTGATATGAAATTATTTTGTCCAAACGTCACACATTTTACTCCTTTTCAACAAGTTGACACTAGTCTCAGGTGTCTCCAGAGCATTTTTTTTTTAAGTTTCTTGCCTTAAAATCCACTTAGACTTGAGTTTTGGCATGCCTTAACTCTCCATTTCAGCCCTGCCTAGAACTGAGCAGCATGAGCAGAGGATATGTTTGGTGGGGCTTCATCAACCCTTCCTCCAGCTGTCAACTTTTCAATGGTTCATAGTAACTGTTTATAGGTAGATAGGTGACCATGATCATCAAATATTCTTTGCAATCTAGAAGTGGCATGGATGGAAAAAGCTTTTTTAAACAGTTTGCATACTTGTTAACAAACCCAACGAGAAGAAGATCCATGGTAATGAGTTAAAATGGGACATCCTTCATCTTTGGGTGGACACTCCCCTGTCCATAAATTTGTTTTCTCTTGGTGCCTGTGTTGAAAGGACAGTAGTCTAGGCGAATGGTGTACTTGGGATATTTTTTCCAAACCTGCAGCCTGTTGCTTTTCTTGCATTACCTCTGTTGAAGTTCATAGCGAGCTGAGTCCATGGTAAGACACTGGTGAAATAATCAGAGTATCGTTAGGAGGAGAGTAACAAGTGAGACTGACATTAAAATGAAACTCCTCTCATCATAAACTCTGAAATGCTGTTTGAGTAGGGATGGGAATTAAAAAACCAATCCAGTTGAAAGTTGAAAAAAGCAGACTCAAGGAATCAGCATCATTTGTCGACAACAAAGAAGTTAAAGATGTGATCATGGCAGAAGGGGTACAGAAATGGTCAAGATGGTCGCTTAGTTTTTAACAAAATGTTACCAACTGCACAGTGTCTGATATTTCAAAGTAGAGTGGAAAGACCAGCAACTTGCAGAAGCATTTGTCCAAACAGCACGGCATTAAATATCAGGAATGTCATGTGTTTTGCATTATTTTTAAATATATAATATCTAAGCTACTTGCAAGTGTCTGGAGAAAAACTTCAATCCTTCCTGTGACAAAAAAAACACAGGCCAAGATCCAGCTTCAGTCCTATTGTGATGTTCTGTCCTGGTGTGTTTTGACCTTCTGTCAGTTTTACACCACTGCGCTATGATGATCCTGCTGATGTTGAAGAGGTGTTACTAAAGTATATGGTAAGATGTACCATGGTCGACCACCAGATGCCGCCATTTTGAGAGCATGGGTGAATTTGCAACAGCTTTAATGGTTAGAAGTAGGGCTGAAAGATTTATCATTTTCGGATTGAAATCGCAAGTTCAGACATTGCCGAAGCTGCAGTTTTTTGCAGCAGTCCTGACTGACCCAGGAGCTGTTGTGTCAACTATTTTACACATACTGTTTTATTAATTTTAAGGCAATTTGCATTTATGGAAGTGCTGGTAAGCAGGTCAACAACATAAAGCCTTTGTTTAGGAGTAGAAGTTGGAGTATCCCTTAAATAATGATAACAGATTATTAATCATCAATATTAGATGATGAATGATGTGTTATGTGCTTTTGATCATTGATTTCCTTGCTAATGTCTATACTGTAAACATAGTGAATATTCACTGAAGCTTGATTTGAAGAAAATTGTGAATCGAATTGAAATGGCAGTATCTGCCAGAAAAATCGCAATTAGATCTCTTCCTGAAATCGTTCAATCCTAGTTAGAAGTGCCCAGAGAGCACAAACCTTCACCAGGGCTTTTCCAACATTCTTATTATTGAAAATATGGAAAACTGCCCTATTAAGCAATATAAAAAAATGATTTGAGGAAAAATCCATCTTTGGTCACCAGCAAAGTGTGATCACTTCTTCCTTGTGCCATTACCAAGATTTCCTAAGAATGTCATCAAAGTCCATGCAGAACTTTTTGAGCTATCTTGCTCACAGAGAGACAAACAAACCAACCAATGCTGGCAGAACAAACCCCTCTGTAGAGGTAATAAATAAAGTACAGAATCTTAGTAGAGCTGAGCCAAGTATGGTTGGTAAGTCACCCAACTGTTCAATAGAGCTATCTCTACTGTGTGTATAACATACCAAGTGTTTCCAGCTCTCATTGGCAGATAAGGCTATGGAGTAATCTATTGGAAACCTTGGCCCTACTATATTAAACTCAATAAACTAGCTTAATGTGTTTTCTGTAATGGTTCCCTAGCTTGCGTGTGTTGCTTTTCTATACATACAAATGGTAGAAAAAACAAAGTTCTTTTCAAAAAGCACCAACAGATTGAAGCAAGGCAAGCTGTTTCCTTTATGAGAGTGGTATTGATCTTTGTATCTAAATCATGACAAGTAAGGCCACACTCACTAGGAGGTCCATACTGAGCCCAAGCATATCTCCCCTTAAGTCTGGTTTGTTTGGGCTGTGCAGGTGTTGTGCCCAAGCATAGTACATGTCTGTGGCTCTGGTACATTTTGGTTTATGGCTGTGGTATAACATTTATTTTGTCAACTGTTCTGCTCCACAAACATTTTCACCAAATGCGGTGTCAGAGGGTCATATTTTACCATAACAATTGAAGGAAAGCCACAGAGACCATGAAGATGTGTCATTATGCTGTCAGACATTCTTGTAAAGTCACATCATATTAAAATGTGGTGAGCACAGGCAAGCTGGGAGCTGGGGACTGGGGAGCGAGACATTTATGATTTGACCAATCATGGCACATGGCAGCTGGGCCTATTGTAAGTGAACTTAAAGCCAGCCATACGTCACTAGAAGATGAATGTGCCTTAGGCTTTGTCCACACAAAGGCAGATGTTTTTGAAAACGTAGCTTTTCTGTGCGTCTTGGCTTTTTGTACTTGCATAAGGGCTGTTTCAGGTCACTAGAAATTAATTTTTATGAGCAGTCCGGCCAAGGTGGAGATGTTCAGAAGCTATGATCAAGTGTTTAGCTTTAAATGTCCCACCATGCACTTATTCCTCTTTGGTTCGATGTCACTGTGCGACGTAATCACTTCCTTTTACGTCAGACTTGTGCTGTGGCAGATGTTGCCAAACTTTTGCTATTTTAGCATTGCCAACACAATTGTTTACAAGCTTAAAACGAAAGTAGCATTGGCGCCTATGTTGTTGCTTTACACAACCCTTAAGACAGTACAAGTCCTGCCAATGTTTTGGACTAGAACAGGTGTTACAGTTTAAAATGTTATCGTGTTAACTGATGATCTGGCTGTCTGTCTGTGGTTGTTTTATTTACAGATAATGTTGAACTCATGAACGCTTTTTAAAAATTTGTCGCTTATTATATTGTATTTTATCATAGTACCAGCACTAAGTTCTGAAGTGTGTCTTGGATTTGAAAACTAACCAAAGAAACCTAAACAAAGAATACCAGTTAACCCAAGTTAATATGGTCACATGTTAAACTGTAACACCCGTCAGACCTCCAGTGGGTGGAACAACCTTAAAAATAAAATGTTGACTGCAGAGAAATGGCAAACAGTTTCTAAAGTAAGGGACACTAATGCATGACACTGGCAGCATTTCTGAGAGCATTTCCAGTTTCTCCCAGCAGTTTCTTGTGAATAAAGATAATTTTAAAGCTGAACTCCATTGAGGGTTATTTTGGTAAAAAGAGGAAACCTCCAAATTAAAAATAGGCTGCCCATGTGTGGAGATGGCCTTGGTTGGAGTACAGATGCAGACATAATCTGATTTATGCACCACACCATCAGATGGAAGGAACTGGATCAGATGATGTTTAAGGTATTTTTGCCTTTTGTGATTTCCTTGAACTTGCACATAAGTCTTCAATTTGGGACTGGACTAAAGTAAACCTTTTGAGAGTTCTCATGCCCTTACCCCAACATTATTTGCTCCTCAGTTTAAGAGAAGTGTATATAAAAAAGGTTTGGCTGTGAGTTTGTGCAGCAAGACACTAAAACTTTAAATTCTCCTTATTTTTGTCTCAGGATGGAGGTTATTATTTCTTGGAAAATAAAACTCCACATAGGTTTGAGCATGACTTTAATTTCCTACTGTTTTTACTCAATAATAATTGCAATCAGACTAAGGTGATTTTCACACCTACAGCCCTTTTGCTTTTTTTAGATTAGGTTTTAAAATAAAGGATGAATTGGCATTTTTTCCTTGGTTCATTTCCTGTATTATGAAATTGGCCAAACCGCAGACAGACAGGGCTGGCCTTGTAACACCATGGCACTGTGTTGTAGCTCAAATGAACAAGTTAAACTTGCCATGAGTACTCATCTCGCTCTGTATTATTGGGCGTTAGTTAGCAATCTAAGCTAACAACAAAGTTTTTGTTTAACTTGGAGCAGAGATGAGGTCAAATCTTCCATGATTGTTGGCACAGATGAGCATATTTACAGTGGTTTGACACAGTTCAGGATACAAAAATTAAAGTCTGTGCATGAGGAAGAGGAAGCTTCTAACGCTCACTAAGCCACCAGATAACACGGAACCTATCTACACCAAAACACCTGTAGAAGTGTTGTCAAAGAAACTGACGGTGATTTGGAAAGGCGGAAAGTGAAATTTCAAGACTTAAAAGCATTTGAAGCAGTCAGTGTTGTCTAGTCCTGTAGTGATCAGCTGATGAGACGGTGAGTAATGTTAACCTCCAATGGGGCTCCAAGCGAGCTGAGCGGAGTCCAAACATGATGTGGAGACACTGCAGACCACTGAATGGTCAGAGTATCGCCACGAGACAGGGGTATCTGACCATTTCCTATTTTAAACCATGTTGGTTCTGGTTGCTTGGTTGATTGTGATTTTACTGCACATGAACTACTTCCTTCATCTTTGTTTGATTGCTGTGTTAATTTGTATTTCTACAATATTTTTGGGGCTTTTTGGCTTTTATTGATAATATAGAGACAGTTTATCGACTTCGAAGGGGTAGAGATCAGGGGAGGTGACAGACACATGGGCCTGAACCTGGACCCCCTGCATGAGACAAGGGCCTCAACACACTAAATACTTGGTTGCAACCCCAAGTTGATATATACCTAAATGAACCAATCCAAAGGGAGAACGCCAACTTGTGTCGATAACCTATCCATTCGAAGTAAAAAATAAATAATAAAGCAATTCTCTCCAGTTGATAAATAAATAAATCATCTCAGGGTGTATGGTAAACATCACTTTTCAAACACAGTCCACAGACAAAGGTAATGAAGGCACTGGTTTACTCAGTCACCAGTTGAACCATGACACTGAACTTGTCCCTTTAGTTTGAAGCGTGTGAGCGTAGGGTATTTCCAGCAACCTCACGATACGATACGCATCCCGACACTGAGGCCACGATACGATATGTATCCCAGTGCACATAAATTGTGAACACTGACTACGCTTTTAACAGAATTCCTGACACATTTTTTTATTACTTGAAGAAAAAGAACAAGGATGAGTTTTAAATGATTCTACAACTTAAGAAACTTAAATTCAGGTCCTCTAATACAGTAGACCTAAGTTCACATTTGGAACATGTTTTTATCATGGAGCTTGGCTTCTACTTTGAACTTCTCACAGTGACAACAACCGTCAGAACATTGAGGCCATATCACTTCTTTAGAACCTGTATCGATACATGTAATCCCAAGGAGTGCATGATGATATTTTGCCATATCGATATTTTGAGCACAGGCCTAGTGTAGGGTGGAAACTGAGAAATGTTTTTATTTCTGTATGTTGCAAAGTTACAAGTGTGAGCATGATATGTCGAAAAGACACAAGTGTTGCAGAAAATGGCTGTGTTCCTTGCTTTCTTTAACTGGTTAATGACGTCTGTTTGTTCTTAACATTACCACATCTCACCACTGAAATCCATGAACTCTACACATAATCTCGACTCAGCCCAATTTTACTTGGTTGTTTTGATTTTCCGTTATGGATCATTCTTAGTATCTGGCACATTTTTTTGTACAACCTCCAGCCAGGGTGCAAGCAAGCTGAGCTGAGTCCAAACATGATGTAAACACACTCCAGACCACTGAGTGGTCAGAGTATTACCACGGGCCGGTGGTATCTGACGAAAAGAAAAGAAACCCCTCCAACTATGATGCTTTGTGATCTCCCAAACTTCAAAAAAGTAACTTTAAAATGCTTCCAACTTTCTTTGGAACAAAATTCATCTCCTCACAGCGACAAATAGCCAGACATGGGCCGGCAGCTCTATCGCCTCCATTTCCTCCTGTTGTTGCAAGGATGCAACAGTAGTTTCACACAACCATGCTATGAAGACCTTGCCTACGGTAAAGAGGTCCATCAAAGTCCATACTGTGGTGGAAAACAAAGCTACGAGTTCAGCAGATTCCACAAAATCAAAAAGGACCATAAATGATCCTGACTGTGCTCAAGCACCTCCTGGGCCTCTGCATGGTTTAGTACATACAGTTACTTGTGTACAAGCTGTTGAACAAAATGTGAACATCATGTGTGATTGAGCCACATTTATGCACAGCTTTGTGTAAATGGAAATATTAGGAGTGTGAGAGGGCTTAATCAAACCAAACCAGCTCAGAATATTGCTTAAAGTCAGTGAGGTTGCCTCCATGGTTTTGACATTTTCCTTGGTGTTGACTGAGGCTGTTTCATGATGATGTAAATCTGTATAGATGATGTTTTTGAGGTTATACTCTATGTACCAGTGGCCCAGTTGTGCTGGTGTAAAGGGGTCACATTGTGGTGAAACTGGTCCCACTGGGTGCCCTTACTCTTGCATGAATGTATCTCCATCATACAGGACTAGGTGTTCTGTGCATGGTCCATAGTCTCTGCACTGAGTTGTGACCTGGACGTCAAACTCCATGAATGTAAAACAAAACAGAAGCAGCGGTGGGGCCTGCCTTGGGATACTACCCTAAGCATCAGGGACAGCATGCATTGTTATTAGTATCAAAATTAAGTCTTGAGTTTCTATGTACGGTGCAAAGCTGTGAAGCTGTTACTAGTTGGTGATGACATTCAACCGGATTACTACTTGTTAAGCTTGTCAAAATCAACCATAACAGAGTCCAGTAGTAAATAGTAAAAAGGCATATTGTGACTTTTCTTATTTAATGTATTGAAGTCTTGTTTTATGTGTTTGATGACTGCGTGTGTTTGTCTAAGGCCCCGTTTACACGACAACGTTTTCACCAGAAGCGGAAAGGTTTTTCCTTTGCGTTTTCAAAAACAATCCGCGTTCACATGGAGATGCGAGAATGACTGAAAACGCTGTAGCGTGCATGCCAGGCCAGTAGATGGCGATGTAGGTTTGTCGAGAAACAACCGTGTCACAACACACGTACGAAGACGACAAACTTTTCACAAACAACAATAGAGAGTGGACGCATGAAGACGCAGGAGTTTCTTGTCTGGACAACAAATCTGTCTGGATGGTTTTGTCTGGATAACAAACCGAGCACAGTAAGCAGCACACATGTTGCTCTGTAGATGGCCGAAGCTGTTGTTGTTCCTGGTATTCGTGCGCAGCCTTCATGTGAAAGAGTACTGCGCATGCGGTGACATCAGCGTTTCACCCTGAAACGCTGAATACCATCTACACGGAGCCGGACACTGTTACATTTTCAAATCTCTCCAATCTCAACCCTGGTTTTCAAAAGTTTGCGGATTCAGGCACTCCGAGCACCGTTCTTGTGTAAACGGGAGGTGAAAACCAGCCATTTTTGGTTGTTTTCGTTGTCATGTAAACAGGGCCTAAAACTGTTGAATGTGCTGCTGTCTTGGCCAGAACACTCTTGCAAAAGAGATTTTTTTAATCTTAATGAGGTTTTTTTCTGGTTAAAGAAAGGTCAATAAAATAAAAAATATTGTCACTTATTAAAGCAGAGTAGAGAAACTACCACCAATAGCTGTCTGCTTGACCTTTACTGGGACAAGGACAGGAGTCCAATTAAGCCAAATCAAGTTTTGACCAAACTAAACTTAAGTTGCGTATGTTAGTGCTAAATGAATTGTTCTTAGTTTGGTGCAGAGATAAAAAAAATGTCCTATCTCTCTTTTCTTTAGATGTGCAGCTTTTCTAAATGTATCAGCACATCTTGGCTCAGCCCTGTGGTTTGGGAACTGCTGGCTTCATTTTCAATGACTATATGCTTTGGTAGTGCCTCTTTAGCAGGGTTATCGCACTGCGGCTGCACAAAACTATTGTGACATCCTCATAACATAAAAGAAGAAAAGGGAAGTGAAAAAGTTGCTTGTCACTGTAATTAGACAAGTTTTCTTCCAGAGAAAGTTGCAAGCAGCAAGATAACAAACCATCAAAGTAGAAGAGGGGTTGGAAAGTTGGATAATATTTGGTGGTCAGCAAAGTCTCCACGTCACATTTATTTCTCGGCTCAGTTGAAATCTCTGAAAAAGTGCCAGGTACTAGGTATGATCCCTAATGGAAAAAAATAGTCAAGATGAGGTGATCTAACAGAGTGGAAAAACATTAATCATGTAACAAAGTCAAGTGATGCTGTCCCCAGTTTTGGGTTTACGATTGTTTTTTAGGCTAGATTTTAGTTGATTGATTGTTTGTCCTGGAGTGCACTGGGTTACATGACAGCGATCATGGCCCAATAAGATGATCTTTACTTGTCAGGTGGATTGTTTCAGGTTTATTATTTTGCGATTGCATTGGCTCACACAGTGGAGTAAGTATGAGCTGTTTCAGCTGCTCCTTTTGTTTTGTCACTGTCAGATAGTGTCTGAAGTTACCATGGCAAAGATGAGCTTGCCTGTGTGTCCTCCCATTGTTTGAACACTGTATATAAATGTGCAGAAAAAGAAATATGTAGCTTCAGCTAACGAAATACTTGTAATGATTTAGCTGCTTGTTATGTTTGCAGGTGATACCATGTGTGCCCAACAGCCATTGACTGTAGACAGAATTGGACAAAGTCATGTGACCTTGATTATCAAGGAGCCTTTGGCCAGTCTGTGAATACAGACATTCAACAAGGGGTGTAAGAAAATAGTGATACACTAAAAAATTGCAATACTGTATCAAAATTAATAGAGCAATACTTTGGTATTTTATCAGTCCGTAATTTACAGAAATTCTTGATGTTTGTGTTGGATTTTAGTTTAGCCTGTTTGTTCAAATATTGTGGGTTTTTGGTACTGAAATATTGTGGAATTTTGTTGTTCAATAAAATATAGAATTTTTGTTTGTATTTCAGTGCAGCCCCTTCACTAATTGGCAACAAACATTCAACATTTTGACTCTCTGTCTCCCTGTTAAATGTATGCAATTGTTTTTGCCCACAGGAACAGACATAATTTTCTAAATGATAGAAGGACCGTGCTTTTTTAAGTAACAACGATCAGAAACTGGATTTTCATGCATGCGATATTGTAGGATTTTAATTCGATCTTTTTTGTGAAAACAAACTGATGTATCACCCTGTTTATAGTATTGTGATACATATTGTGAGATATTGTTTTGTTACCGTTGAATCGTGATTCGTATCCTTTCCCCAAATTCATGCCAATACACACCCCTTGTCACAAAAGAATTGTTCATCAGGAAAAGTTCACAGACAGAAGGTTGAGAGCTATTCAATATATTACACATTCAGACCAGAGTCGTTTGTTGACCAGACTGGGAATATGTTTAGTTAGGCTGTAAAAATTGTCTCTTTCATGCACATAATTGTGTAATTTCCTGGTTTTCTGCTGCGAGCCTCAAGCAGTCACTGGAGGAACTGCAGTTCTGTATGACTGTATGTCCTTTAATATGCTCTGTGTGTTTTTGTTCCTATTACGCATGTCTGTTTTTTGTTTTTGTGTTGACACCAACCTGCTAATGGGACTGAGGATGGAAATTAGCCACTTAGCTATAACCCCATGCATTTACATGGCAATGTTTATTAATGCATACTGTCCCACTTAAAAAAAAAAAAAAAAACCTCAAATCTCTTGGCTCTTTAGCAACGGCTTAATTTTTCCAAGTTTATGGTATTTATTAGTGCTACTTCCTGATTTGACTTGTGAAGACCATTATATTGTACAGTGTAAGTATTTTGATTGTGCTTGTGAGTCATGTGTTGTAGTAGGGCTGAACAATTATGGCCTAAAAATAAAATCCCCATGTTTTTTCCACAACACTCAATTTACGATTGTAATCAATCAGTGACACAAAATTACAAGAATCAAGTTTTGCCTTTATGTTGTCAAAATATATTCCCAAACCAAACAGAATTTTCTCTCTTAAAATTGAAGTGTGTGTCATAAAATGTTGAATATGTAGTTCAAACGTAGGCAGGTTTGTCTACATAAACACTGAATGCTGAACTATTTTCACAGTACATTAACAGGAAACTCTCTGATCAATATTTAATCTCATTTAAAAAAACAAATACAAGCCTATGAAAGTGCTTTAGCAAAACCTGACAGTGCCTAGCATCATAAATTTACATTTGGAGTAAGTCAAGAAAAAAAAAATCTTGATTTTTAATTTCTAAATCTCCTGCGGAAAATAGTTTGAATTAATTGATATATGTTGTAAACAGAGTAAGAGGACAATTCACCACGACTGATTTTATGGACCTGGAATCACAGAGTGTGTGTTCTGCTTTAATCTTCTCATTATGGTAGTATGATATACAGAATATATTCCAGTAAGGACCAGATTACTTTTACTGCAATATACAAATAGTAACGGCACTGTCTGTTTGTGCTGCTAATAAAAATGCCTGTCTTATTCCTACTCTTCCTGTGTTTTTTTAATAAGAATAAAACAAAAACTAGAGCCTTTGAAGTGTTGTGTATTTGCTCTGGATTTGCTTCGCCCCTTGAGACACATTAAAATATTTAAGGACAATCAAGTGGTTAGTTTGAGGGCAGTACAGTCTGCATATGCCAGCGCTTAACTGTGCCAGTGCTGTAGTTTGTTTAGAATAAAAAAGAAGAGTGGAGAGAGGGTAACATGAGAGATGATAAGGGGGAGAGGGAAAGGGAGAGAGAGGGAGAGGTTTTGCTGTTCATTTTGTGTGTACATCCCTCCCCCTTGGACTTGTCTCCAAAATGGCCTCTGTTCTGGTGGAAGTGAAAAGACTTTGTTGAGCCTGCCGGTAATTTGAGCCCGGTATTCATGGCCAGAGGAACGAACAAGGAAAGGAGGGAGGTGGGGGAGGATGAGGAGGAGGCGGAGGGGGTGAGGTAAAGAAAGGCTTTCCTTCTTCGTATGGAATTTACCTCCCTAGTTCACCGTCTGGCTCTTTTGGAAGAGGCCCAAATAGTGACTCCCTTTGTGAGTTAGGTAGGAGCGAGCTGGCTATTTTTGTGAGACAGCGATCATCCACAGAGATAATATAAACCGTCAGTGGTTTTTGTAGAGGCTCTGGATGGGGCTCCATGGGATCCACTCCATGCCATCGTATCTAAGTATGTTATAAACTCATATCTCTCATGTGCATACAGAGACAAACAGTGCTTGAACAGCCCAAATTGACCATCCAATCTCTGTCTTTGTTTATATCCATCTTTGTGTGTCTGTTTTCATTTGAGGTCTGCTTTTGTAATCAGCAGACAGCTGACATTTCTGCTGTTACCTCCCAGTGTATTTGAGTGTGTGTGTGTCCAGCTGGATTGGACTGACATTCTCCATTTGACAGTGAGCACAGCTGAACTGACCTTGACATTATTGGAAGTCCCCGGCCCGGCTGTGGTTGCCTCGGTGCTGCAGAGTGAGGGCAGTAGTCATTGTAGCCAGGGGACGGCTACAGAAATGTCATGCATCCACTTGTAGTGGCTTGGGGCTTGTGAAACAGCCTGTTTGTATATCAAGGTTTATTTTCTTCAACAAGAGGCTGGAATGCTGTTAAAGTTCAGTGATGCTGCGTTCTGGTCTTTTAAAGTGTAAAAACTTCTGGAATCCTTAAAGCTGTAATAACTTCATTACTTACTGGATATTCACCACATGAGAACGTAAAAATTGAAAGGTACTTGGGACTGTATTTCCAGGTATATTAGCATCAACGGTTTTAGAAATCCAACTCAAGGCCTGTTCAAAGTTGTGTCACTTTGCACATTACTCGGATGTTGGGACTGTAAATTACATCTTATCCCAGTTAAATGCACTCCAGTTACAAGCTGGGAACTTCAGGGTACCTGAAGTTCGTCCAAGCTTTCCAGTGAATACAAACTTTTCTCAAACAACAATGGTGAGTGGACGCACGAAGACGCAGGAGTTTCTTGTCTGGACAACAAATCTGTCCGGATATTTTTGGCTGGATAACAAACCGAGCACAGTAAGCAGCACACATGTTGCTAGGTAGACGGCCAAAGCTGTTGTTGTTGTCTATAGATGTGCGTGCAACCTTTATCTGAAAGAGAACTGCACATGCGCCATGCGTCACCGTTTTCCCTGAAAACACTGATTCCTGTTTACATGGAGATAAAAAAAAAAAAAAAAACTTTTTAAAAACTTTTTACCTTGAACCCTGGCTTCAAAAGTTTGGCACTCAGGCACCATTCTCGTGTAAACAGAAAGCTGACGTTTTCATTGTTGTGTAAACAGAGCCTTACTTGCAACTTGAATATTCTGACTTCTGAGATCAAATGCAGAACTTTTTGATTCACCAGTCAAGGTGGCAGATAGATAGAAATTTAACTAGCAGAGCATTTTTTTTTTCATTTTTTTTTTACCAGAAATGAAAATAAATCTGGTTTTGGTTTGGTATGATGTTGAACAGATTGGATAATTCCACATGATTATTAAATGATTTGTATAATTTTAACTGTGAGAGAATCCATCTCATATCTGATGTGGAAAATGCTTTGAATTTTATTTTATGGAGGTTTACTATTGCTATTATCAATAAGCACGCTTCTTTTAAAAAGCACAGAGTAAAAGGCCATAACAACGTTTGGTTTGCTACAGATTGATCAGATCTTCTTTACGAGCAAAACCTGGCATCGACAAAAGCCAGTAAATCAAACCAAAACACTGACTGGCTGGTTTTCAGGCAACTACTGATGAATACATGTACTGTTAAAATAAGACAAGCTAAGGCCAATCATTTCCTGTCCCAAACCACAAAAAAATAAATAAATTATCCATAAAAATTCTGGGCCCCCTTCAAAACCTTATCAGGAAGCAGTAAAGGGATTAAGCTGCTTCTTTGTATTTTAAAGAATTTTAATAAAATTACAGAGAAGTCAAAATGATCACCTGTTAATGAACATTTTATAGTTTTTCTTTTTCATTTGAGTCTTTTAATTCTAGAAATGATTGCCCCTCAGCAGTGGAGTCAGATGGTGAAGGATTTTTAAATTACTATTGTAATTTCAGTCCTGTTACAGCTTCTGAGGTGCAAAAGGTCCTAAAAAGGAAAAATGGTTAAAATATATTTGCTTGGCATGTGTTTATACGTGACTGTTTAGATGTGAGCATTTACCTCCATTTGCCAGAGGAATCTTTGGGAAGTCATAAGCATCCCAAAGCTGATGACGTTGTCTTTTTTCTGTGTGAGACACTCCCGACTCGTGGCAACGCTCTGACTATTCAGAGGTCAGCAGTGCCTCCATTTTACATTTTAGGCTCAGCTCAGCTTGCTTGGAACCCTGCTGGATAAAAAAAAAAACCTAAGGATATTAAAAACTATGCCCGGTATTACCTAAATGGCCTTGAGCTTGTATAGCACTTCTCTAGTCTCTCTGACTGCTAAAAGGGCTTCACGCTGCAGGTCATATCTACACATCCACATTCACTTTATGGTTGTTTCTATGTGAGTTATCCATCAGCATTAGCCAACACATTCTCGCCCTTTCATAACGGCATGATATGATATGGTATGTGACAGCCAGAGCTGGGTTCAACCTGCAACCTTCAACTACTGATATAGGGCCCTAAAAAAATCGGTGTTTTTTCCCAAATTCTGTTTTAGTTTTTCCCATGTTCTGTTTTTTTCTGTTTTAATTTTTGAGTATTCGTTTTGTAGTATTTTACACAAATTTAACCCTGAGACACTGTATAAAGTAATGAAATACAATCACTCACTCTTCAGCACGTATCTTTACGGGTCCAGGAAACAGTATGTTTACAAAATCTCCAGAACATTTGATCGCCTGACACATAATAATCGTTGGGAAACTGCTCTGTCCTGTACTTTGGAGTTAGCCGGGAGTTTCGCAGTTTCTTTGCTAACTTAGCCGGTGTCTCAGGTGGCAGTTTCGACATGTTTTCATCGTTAATGAGGGGAGGAGGAGGGGGAGGGGAAATGAAGCATGCTTTGTCCCCAGCCTTAGTAACCCCCTCAGAGCATTTTCCCGAGAGGTACGTTCCTTTGTATTCCGAAAAAAAAACCCTTTTAGATAAAATGTCATCCATTTCCGCGATATTCTGCGTTTATATATTAAATTCTGCTTTTATTGTCCAATTCTGTGATTCCATCTGCAATTCTGTGATCGTGGATTTCATATGGCCCTACTGATAGAGCACATTATCAGACTGAGCCACTTGGGTACGATCCCTAATGCAAAACTAAATAAGTGAACAGAGTGGACCTGATATCACCTCACTGAAAAAGCTGTAAAAAAGATGTATTTACATCCGTATCCAGCTATAGCCTCATCTACGCTGCCAAAATGTGTGTAAAGCCGGGCTGTAAACACCATGCCTCCACAAACATCGTTTGAACACATAATGTTTTTGCCAGTGTTTGTTGTTTGTAAAGTCTATACAATTGTGCATTCATGTCATGATCTTAATTAAGCTACCCTTTTAGTGAATAAATAGCTATCAAAGTTTTGACTGTAAAATGGCTTGATAAAGTTCACATTTTTTGCAATTTAAGCAGTGTTCTCCCCCTTGAACAATAGCAGATTTTGGTCTAAGTATGACAGAGGTTGTGATGTAATTTTTTATCCATATTGCATCAAAAATCTTTAAATATCTATTAATTTCAACCTTACATATTAGAGTCAGTATTATTTTTTTTAGATAAAGCTTATAGTATTGTTTGATTAAAGCTGATGATAGCTTGCAGTAAAGGTACCAAATGATATAGTATGTTACACAGCACATAATGCAGCAACACCCTCACTGTCGGTCATATGATAATCTTCATTAACAGAAATGATAAATGTGCCATGTTTCTTGTGTTTATATATATTTTTAACGTGTGTTTCAATTGCACAACATCTTAGTTGGTATATTGAGTCTGAGAGTCATGTCTGAGAAAAATGCTTGTGGTAATGATCCTTTGAATGGCGGTGAATCGGATCATTTCCGGTATTTGTTTGCTCGTGGATCACCTTCCTAAAATCCAACTCCTCTCCGAAGCGTGTGAGTGGAGCAGAGCTGGGCCTGCTCCTCCGTCTCTGCTTCTGGATCTGACTGAGAGGCTGAGCAGCAGGGAGGAAGAGAGAATGAGTGAGGGGAGCGGAGGAGTGTGGGTCAGTGTTTCAGCAGTCACATGATGAGAGGGTCGGGCCTGATGTTGGATGACTCACCCCTCCAGGCGTCTGGGAGGAAGGCGCCTCCTGCCGGTTCCCTGTGTTAGTGCGCTGTAATTGGAAACTGAGTGTAAGCAGAGCTGTAAAGCCCTTGGTTGTTTTTCTGCTCTTTGAATAGCCCCCTCCCCTCCATGCTTGGACCCTCTGTATGGACGAGACGCAGGCTTATCACATCATGTCCATATCAAGTTTTATTATTAGACGCAGATGGAAGTTCTCCAGCTTTTCTCACATGTAATGCCTTTGTTGTCCACATGAGTCAGCAGATTTTCATTCTTTCTCAGGGGGTGTAAGAGGATGTTTTTCCGGGCTAGTGGAGCAGTTTTATGGCCAATACTACCATCTGTCAATGTTCAATGAAGACAAACATTCAGCGAGCTGGCTCTCTTTATCTGATAGATTATTGCTATTTTTGAACAGGCCTTCATTTCAAATTTTTGTCTTTTACCAGTCAAAACTTTAATGTGTAGTATTTCACTTCAGGTTTTTTTTTATCCAATTTAATCTAGATTTTAATAGGTACTTAAACTATTTAGTTTAAACTTCTGCAAGGAAACCAGGACGACTGGGCAGTATATTAAGCTTTTAAGGATTTGATACATTGATACATGGAGTAGGGTGGTATTATTTATATATCATCATAGTTTATATTCTTGAGACATAAGATTTAGCTAGAAACAATATTCAAACAGTAATATGCACATTGATCACAAGATAGTCCTCTCAAAATGTTAAGTTAAACTGTGGAAATGTAACTCTAAACAAATAATTTCTGCTATACAAACTAGGATATAATTTTAATGTATTTTTTAATGCTCATGTTGACCTTGTGCTCTGCTGTGAATGAAACTCTCTGCAGCTGACATTTGGCATTTGCCAATGTGAATTTGATTTAGACTGACCTTGTTAATGTCATTTCTGTACAGAAACACATCCAGGTATGTTCAGCCAAGGCTGCATTTAAAAGCCCATGTTGAGGTCAGACATACTGAACATCTTTCTGTCTTTTCACTGGCCATTTAGATATTGACACTTGACATTGATTTAACATTGGTATCAGCCGATATTGGCTCTTTTACAAACATTAGCCTTTGGCAAATGTATGTGCCATAAACACATATCAGTTCACGTGTTTATCTGTCCCGTCACATTGAATGCTGATTCAGAGAACAAGTGTTTAATAGGGCAGAGGAAATTACCTACTTGGTCTGTTTTCATGGCCAAACATGAGAGAAAACATTGAAATTAATGGAGATTTACTCCAAAGAACAAATTAAAATCATCAGGTTCAATTTTTCCTAAATTGTCATTTTAATTGTTGGCACTGGCACCAGCCCTGATCTTTAAACACCAGTACTTTAAACCTGTTTAAATATATAGTCTGTATTTCCTTTTTTTTTTAGGTAATGAAGTCTAAGTTTGTAAGGTTGTCATTCAAAAATACACTAATAATCAATAATGATAGAATTTCCCCTCAAATGTGTACCCCCACTTGTGCATATTCACAAAAAAAAAATCGTACCATATTGCTATATTAATGAGTCAATCAGCTGAAAAATCCTGAGAGACAGGCTGATACAGAGTTTTCCTCGCCTGAGGCCTGAGGCTTTTGTTTTATCAAACAAATACCCATTGAATGTTTCCTGTAGTGAGTAATTTTCCACCTGGTCTGCATACTTTTGCTTGTTTCGTCTATTTAGATTTTCAGTGTTTGGTCTGTGCTATATGTCACATTAAAGTGTTGTTTTTGACCATGTAATGAAAGTTGGGTTAACAATGAGGTTTAAGGTGTAAATATAAAAAAAGCCACGACAAATCCTTTAATCCTGACCTTTGACTCCTCCTCACTGGTCATGTTCCTGTCTCCAAGGTGACCTTGTGTTGCTGAATTGACAAGGTGACATCCCGCTCATTCCCTCTGTGTCTGCACGACAAATCTTTGTGATAGTGAAAGAAATAGTGCTTCAAACCCTCATCCATTTTCTCTCATTGAGAGTGGTAATCATTTTCTATTTTTACAACCACAACTCATGCAGTTTCCTTTCATCCTCCTGGAATCGCTTGCTGTGTTATTGAAAGGCTCAGCTTGTTCTCTGTTGTTAATTGCGCTTCTTTGCTTCCTGATACTGTTCACAAATCTCTGCCAACAAAGTAGTTGTTGTTCTTCTGTCACGTGCGAGGCAGTGTGTAAAACATGACAGAAAAGCAATTATGTCATTATGAAAAATGCATCTTTTAGGATCACATTGTTGATAGTATGTCAAGTTTCTCAAGTCTTTTGGCAGGCATTAACATTTATGTATGTTATTTATTTGATGTAAACAAATCAAGTCTCTGATACTTAAATGCTCTGGTTTCTCTGACACTGAGAGTCTGTTTTGAAACAGACATTAAACAAGGTAATCTGTAATGAAAGGTTCTTTCTTTTTCAGATGCATTCTGTAATGAAGACTGAGACATTTTTTTTTAAATCATATGTACATTACATGAAATGTTTCCTTAATGGTAACTGTTAAAAAAAGCTTTATCTGCCTTTTTGAACGCTACAAACACCACTGTAACCATCTGCTGACAGAAAGTGAGCAATAATGTGCTCTATACCTTTAAACTATAATAATTTTACAAGTTAAATAATTTCCTAGAGTTTGACGTGCTCCTTCGACTAGATCAAACTGTGGGCTGAACAAACACCTATCCCAGACAGGGTCTCCAATCAAGGGGAGGTGGTATATCACCTTTTGACATCATTCGGGGAACATTTTCTATTTGCCTTTTTTCATGGATTTTCTGATAGACGCAAGGTTGGATATTTCTGATAATTTTATGCCTGTAATATTGTGTATCTTGAATCACTGTAGTTTCATTTTAAGCTTCCTCATCTCTGTTGATTACATTATATTAGGATATTTTGTGGTGCAATACCGTATTGATATTTTAGGGGAATATCGTAATATATTATTGTTCAAAAGTTTATAAAGATTGAGGACTCTTTTTTTCCTTTTATTTTATTTTAGTGCAACCTCCAACCACTAGTTGGCAGCAGATATTCAGCCATTTTATTCTCCTTTCCTCTGTTATATTATCCGTCACCAAGAACAATTAAGTTTCCAAATGTTTTAGAGATGTGTGCTTTACATAATCAACCCTGATTAGAAACTGTATTTTTTAATTCATACAATAAGTGGGTTCTTAATGCTACTGAGACTGTTCTATAAAGAAGCACCCTGTTTTTTAAATTTATTGCAAGACAAAACAATACAGACAAAGAGCAAGACAAATAACAGGACAGTGTAGACCGTACATGACATACACACAGGTCAGTTTTACAATTTGGGGGGGGAGATAATAGATAATACATAACAAAGAAGAGAGCAATTATACTTTTGAATGAGTAATAATGATTATACATACAACAGAGAAAGAAAGGGAGTGAGGGAGAAAAAAAGGAAACTCAAAAATAAATAAATAAAAAGGGAAAGAAAAGATCCAATGCTGTTCTCTGTGTGTATGAGGGGTGTGCGTGTGTGTGTTTTTGTGTATAATTCACATATATCATATAAATGGTGGTTATGGGAGTAATACAAAAAGGGAAATCAAAGAATAATAATAGTAATATCAGTAATTATAGTAACTATGAATAATAGAAGTTGTGATAGAAATTATAACTGTGTAAGTAACAGAAATAAATTCAAAAATAAAGAAAAATGGGAAATAGGATTAAAGAAGGATGTGGGAGGGGAGGATGGGTAAATACATTAAATTTGAGAGAAAAAGCACCCTTTTTACAGTATCAGGATGTTGTTTATTATCATTCATGTATCATGATATGTGTTGTATCACCAGATTCTTGCCTATGCACAACCATTAGCTGGTACTAAATTGTTGATTACACTTTCTCTCTACCTGCTGCAGTATAACATTTCTGCTAGTAAATTAATTGATGTTTTGATTATGTATGAATAAAAAAAAATCTCATCTTTATTTCATTTCAAAATGCTGCCTGATTTGTAGATTTATTGATGTTGTAGGTCCAACACCCTCCACATGTCTATCTAACCTTAAAATAGAGATAATCCCAACTTAGTTGATTGATTTGTTGCTTATGCTTTGCCATGTCAGTTTGGTTTTGTGTTTGAGACTGAAATATCTCTTTAAAAATGTCATTAATTGAGTAAATTATGAGAAGTATTGAACATTAAGTGATAATGCAGGATGCTGTTTGGAGGGGCATCAGTCCTCATTGTTGAAGGAAGTGCAGGTTTTTTCCATCACATCACATGACGAGCTGAGTCATGCAGCAGCCTGTTTGTTGCCTGTATCCTGGACCGGTTGTGTCTGTGCAGATATCGTCCGATGGTGTCTCTAACGTCTGCCCCCCCCTCTCTCCTCAGGTCCCCCATGACCGTCAGCCGTGGGCTGCGGCTCGGCGGCGCCCCACCTCTGGAGTGGTCTGCTGCTGTAGTTGGGACCCCGTGATTCCTCTTCTCACCTCCTCTCCTCCCCCTCCCCCCGTCCCATCCTGTCCCTCCCCGCCCCCTCCTCCCCCTCCTTCCCCCTCGTCCCCCCTCCCTCGCGTCGCTGTGCTGGACGTCATGAGCATAGTAATCGCGCTGGGAGTCACCACACCTGAAACGTCTTACTCAGATATGGCTGCTGGATCAGAGTAAGTACTTCCAACCCGCCAATCAGGGCTCAGATAAACACGTCCCCTCCTCAGAGAGTGAAATTAACATCACCACTTATTTTCTCTTATTCTTCCCCTCTCTGGTTTTACCTGTGACCCATTTCACTCTCACATCTGCGGATGTGTCACCTTTACTCAAATAAAACAAGTGTCACAGGCTGTAAACAAACTTCCCGTCTAACCTGATTATCTACATCACCTGCAAGGCTGCTGAGAGAAAAACAAAGTGGAATTCAAAGTTAGTTACAGGAAAAATCGAATACTGAGCACTTTTTCAATAAAGCTGATTGAAACCATAAAGAATTGGACTTCTGTTGGGCAGCTGCAGGGTTTTTATGCACAAAACAATTTTAGACATGAATGACATGTAATACACAGGAGATATAGAGAATCTGTAAGTCTATTTTTCCATTCTTTTACTGAAGACCTTATATTCTTTTTCTCCATGATATGATCGTTTAAAGTGCTTAAACAAAGGTACAGTGCTTAACTTGGAAGCTACAGCATTTGATCATGTTTAATTTGGAATTCATTCACCAAAACAAAAAAAAAATTGCCATCATATGTGGCATGTTGTGTTTGTGCCTATAGATTAAGTGAAGTCATCTTGCATTACTAAAAGCTAACACTAGTGTTCAGCTGATTTTAAAAATCGGGGATGATGTTCTGATATTCAAGTATTTAAAATATCAATTTAGCTGAAACTGTATTTCTATTTAATTCTTTTGGTGTAATTCTCCCACAGTGCCAACATTCTGTCTCATGTTTGACCATGGAAACAGATCAGGGTTTGTCCAACAGGTCATTTCCTCTTTTCCACTACGTGCTATCAGCTCTACTCTGCCCAACATGACTCCGTTGTTTTGGTTTTCTTTCGGGATTGTGCCCAGTGCCTTTTTTATTTCACCTCCATCAATGTTCCAAGCGAGCTGAGTGTGGACCAAATGTGTTGTGGAGACACAGCTAGGAAATTGTCAGCTCCATAATGCTGCTTAACTTCCCAAACATTCCTCTGATTTACATAAAATGCTGTTTTGGTCTATGCAAGCGACTGGAACCAAATTCATGTGCTCACTATGACAAAAAGCCACACAGCAGCCAACAGCTCTATCGCCTCTGTTTTGTCCCTTGTTGTGGAGATGATGGCATCATGCCTTCATTAAAGTATTACTAGTATGAGTATTCTACTCAAAGTTGAAGCCAAGCTACATGATGAAGCACATGATCCAAATTGAAACTTAGGTCTGCCATCTTTGAGGACCTGAATTTAAGTTTCTTAAGTTGTAGAATTATTTAAAACTCATCCTTGTTCTTTTTCTTCTCATAATAATAAACAAAACTTGTCGGGAATTCTCTTAACAGCGTAGTCAGTGTTCACAATTTACGTGTATCAGGATACATATCGTATCGTGGGGTTGCTGGAAATGCCCAAACCTAGTGTGCACCCTGCAAAAAAGTAGAAAGAAAACTGAAGTGGGCAGATTTTGGGGCGACAAAAGTGTGGGGGGATATATGACCATTTTTTTCACAGTAATTTATTTCTGTCATAGAAAAGTAACAAACACACACTTTGAGAGCCCAAGCCGGCGATGTATCAGTCGTAAAATGTCAGCTTGCACCTAAATCCTTCATAATAATCAATGCCCAGAATTTATATTCTCATACTGTATGACGTGATGATTTAACACAACCCGAGTGCTCATACTATACAGGTAAAATCAGGACAGAGTGTTAATGAAAACTCCCACAAGTCCTATTCACTATTAACAGATAAGCAGAAGCCCCACAGAGGCTATTCCTTAATGGCTACGAGGGGCGGGCATCACACACTCACAGTTACCATGGTGATTTCAGCTGATTTGTCATGGATCAAAGTAAAAGAAACCGTGGAGCTGGAAAATCAGCTGGTGTATCTCCTCTCACTGTGTGAATGAATGCAGTCGTACAGCCGAAATCTTACACATATTTGAAATCCATCTGACCATTTGGGAGCAGCTGACGGGACCTTGACCTGCTGTTGTGTCGTCCTGCACGCTGCACGGTGCTGACACACCATCGGTCTGAAATTTGGCCAGATCTCAAGAGCAGGTGTGCCACTCTATGGGTCAGAGTGACCTCAAAGCCTTACAGTGTATGCTCGGCTTACTGGATTACATGAAGCTAACACATAAAGTTTCTTGTTAAAACAAAAGTAATCTGAAGCATTTGTAAATTTGAGAAAGGACAACAAAACTAAAACGTCTATTCAGGCAGAAGCAGAGCAGCTCTTCTGCCTTGTTCAGGGATTAATACTGGACGTTTTATTGTTTGCTCTTGTTGGGATGATTGGAGATTGTGTGGTTAACAGGAGGATTGACCAGCAGTGCTAATGCTATTGCCAGGCTACCTTCTGTACTGTGCTGAGGTTTGGGGAAACAACTACAAAAATACAGTCACTTATCACTTGACGAAAAAAAGCAATAAGAACCATACAAAAGGTTGGTCATAGGGAACACACTCATCAGTTATCTCTAAAGTCAAGATCATTAAAACTCTTCGACATCATTTCTTACCAAACAGCAATGATAATACACACGGCATGAATCAATTACCAGAAATCATTCAAAGTCTGTTTTGCAACCGTGAAGGGGTTACAATCTGAGGGGTGAACACAACTTTAAAACATTAAGTAGATGCACAAACATGAAAAGCTTCTGACGGTATGAGAATTCTGTATTTCCAACTTCTAGTGAATATATTAAATCTGTAAATATATGTAATTATCTTTATATATGTGTAATTATACGTACTGCTGTTGATTTAAATATTTTGTTTGCAGTGTCCTTGCAAGAAATTAGTGTGCATGGTCACAGTTGTTTATGAGTATGTGCATGTACATTGTGTGCATAACATTTGCTTTGGTTCGCAAGTAATTGTTTGGAAAAGGGGTGGGAATTAATACGATATATTTTTACTTCCTCCCACTCTTTCGAATATGTTTGCTAGATACTGTCTTGTTTTGTTTTGTTTTTTCTTCTGTCTTTTTTTTTTTTTTTTTTAAGATTATTTTTTGGGGCATTTTATTGACAGGAGAGAGAGAGACGATAGATAGGCTTTGAAAGGGGGTGAGAGAGAGTAGGGGGAGATACTCTGCAAGCTGGCCACAGGCTGGATTCGAACCTTGACCGGCAGACGTATGTATATGGGTCATGCCTGGTTGCTTACCACTCCGCCAAACCAGCACCCTTTCCTTCAGTCTTTGACAGTGATTTTATTTTAACTCCATAGTTGAAAGAAATGACGAAACAAAGATAGAAGACTGTTTGTTGGTTGCCCTGTGAGCTCTGCTCTGGTCATGTTGCCACAGTCAGAGGTCAGATCTCAGCTTTCAGAGTGCTGAAAAAAAAATGTTTTAATCATTAGCCAAAAGTAAACAATGATGAACTGTGCAAACAAGTGGAAGAAACACCCTTTCCCTCAGTATCTGTGCTTCCTTGTGGGCAACCTCTGCTGGGCTTTGAGTAAGTTCCTGAAATTTTCCAACATGAAGCAAGAGATAATCGATGTCTTCACAGGGCTTATCGAGAAGCAGTTATGTGTGTTCAGACGTTGTGACATGTTCAGATAGATTACAGTTTGAAGACAGGTCCTTCAGAAGACAAAAGAAAAGTACATCATTCATATTTTATTTATTTTATTGCCGGCCTCCTAAAAGTTGTAATTTAAACCATAACAATTCTCATGACCTTTGCCAAAAGGTTGTGGGTGTTTGTTTGTTGGTTTGTCAACAGGATAACTCGAAATGTTATGAACGGATTTTGATGGCATTCCTAGAAAGTGTTGGTCATGGTGCAAAGGAGAAGCGATCCAATTTTGGTAATGATCAATGAATTTTTTCAAAGATTTGTCATTTTAAACTCAGATTTGTAGTCATTGCCTCCCGTTTTAGCTGTTTTTTGTGTTGTTGTATGTATTTGTTTGGTATTGTTCTGTCTGTAATAATTTACTTTTTTATTTTATTTTATTTTCATTTTTTTAGTATTTTTTGTTGTTTTTTATGTCTTTGAAGGCATAACTAGTGACAGACATTGCAAATTAGCTCAAGCTATAAATGCTGTAGTGTGCTGCATCATTAGTACTGTCCCTATACAGATTAACATTAAATAAATAAATAAACGGTGCAAGATAGAGTAGTTTTCCACTATTTGGGCAATAACTAGACGGACAGTGTTGTAAAGGCCTTGGTGGAGGTTTGTGCTGTTGTCTATTTTTTGTATCTTTTCTTATGAAATATTATTGTGTTGATATTCATTTATCCTGCACTGAAAAGATAAATGTCTTGAATTTTTTCAGTCCATTTCTTTAAAGGTCATGGGATTAGAATAAGAATTTAATCTTAAAAAGTTTGAAGGAACTTTCTCTGCTCTCTGCTAACATCTAAAGCTTATTCATCAGTTTTCAATGCCAACTCACATTTCAGATCATTTTGAGCTTTTATCTGCTGCTACAGATTTTGATGATAATACTCTTTTACCTCTACAACTCGTTTAATGTATCTCTGTATTCATGATAACTTTGCCTCTGGTCACTAAGTTATCTGGTATCTTGTTATACTTCCAGTTCGTTGTTATAAAACCAGTCTTACTCTTTACTGTGATCAATGCTTATTCCAACTCTTTGGTGTTGAGTGAGTGAGACATGTACTAAATGTACACATCAGGATCCATTAATGTGGAGAAAGGTCTAAAGACAGCTTCAGGACAAACAGTTGCTGTTTCTCTGGGGGTAAGCCCTCTTCTGTTTCTGAGCTTATGAGGTCTGCTCTCTCTTCTTTCCTCCCCATTCAAGGCCCCCTTTAGTTTCCTCCTCGCCTCAGTCAGGAGGATTGTTTCTGAAACACACGGAGAAAAAGCTGTCTCTGCTGGGTTAGACAGAAACACAGGGAGTACTGTTTTGAGGTTTGGTTCTTGTGATTTTATTCTTTTAAGCAGAAGTGGATGCAGGACTGGAGGTCATAGAGGGGAGGTGAAGGAAAGGTTGTTCCCAGTCTGGTCAGACTTCAGTGAAAGGGCACAGGAGGGAGTTGCATAACATAATGGCGGCCTGCATTCCATTTCCTAAACTGATGTTCACAACGCTGCAGAGGAACTTTAGGGGGCCTGCGCCATCTAGTGTCTAAAGACGGAGGTTGAGTTCAGTTTATTTATTTATCCACAAGAACCTTTAACCACTTCACCCTCTTTACTGTGCAACAAAACATAGACGTGACCTCTTGATACTGTCATTAGGACTGGATGTATATCAAGACTTTGTGAGTGATGGAAAAGTTTCTCTGGTTCACCTTTGATTTCACCTTTAATGCTTCATTTAAATCATTATATATAATTTTATATATTTTCACCTTATTTAAAAACACACTGATATCTATTGCTGTTTGATATTGTTGCAACAATAATTGAAGTTTCAGACTCTCATTTTAATTTTGAATATCTTCACTTTTTTTTTATTTTGGCACATTTTTGCTGGCAATATTTGGAAAAAGGAGTGATACCATCAGGACCTTTTTCAGTTCTACCTGTTTTTAAACTGTTGCCACACTGTTGTCCAGCACTTTCTCTCTTGTTGATGAAAGTGTGATGAAAGGTGGTGAGTTTCTCTACTTTTTGACACAATTCTGGAAATGTCTTGTGTTTTTGTTGCCATGCTTTCTATCAGGTTTCACTTCAGTTAAAGAACTTTTTCACCCACTTATGTGGGTGTTTTTAAAAATTATAATAATCCCGACCACAAAGGGAAATTTTGAAGAACTTCTTTTTCCACAAAATTCACTGTGAAACTCCATCAGTTACAAAAAAAAGAATCAGCAATATGCAAAAATGTTTTCACAGTTTCAAGGCTAACAAGGGCTGATATGGCCTAAAAATAAAATCTCTAATCTGTTTCCAAAAATCCTCATGTTCCGTTTTATTTTATTTTTCACCTGTTAAAGAAAAATAAAATTTCCAATGACACAGAAATAACAAAAAACAAGTTTTGCTTCAGTTTAATCAAAGTATGTCACAACAGTAAACTGGATTTCCTTCCAGGCATTAACGTGTTTGCTGTATTTTCATTATCAAATGTACTTTGTGATGTTTGAACAAACAGAAATATAGAGTCTACACTGAGAGTGGAATCTGCACGATTTTCACCAAACCATAAATATGAGTCTTTCACATCATTGTGTTTAGCATGTTTTTGGCATTTATTGTTTATTATTATATTAATAAATGTTTCAGTGGAATGATCTTAAGAAGAGACATATCTGTTCAGATTGTTCATGAATGATCAAGATTTTATTCTTGACCTACTCCAGTTGTAAGTAGGGCTGAACGATATGGACAAAATTTCATATCTCGATATCATGCCAGATATCTCGATATCGATAAGACACGATATGACTACGGGTTCGGTGAAAACCAAGCATTTTTCAGAAAAATAAAAACATCATAATACGAAAGAATGTGGAAAGTGCAGTTTTAGCGCGGGGGAAATCTATGTCATTTATATCGTGGCTTTTCGATATTAATATCTTGAATGTTCATATCTCGATATCGATATGAGAACGATATATTGTTCAGCCCTAGTTGTAAGTTGTTGCAATATTTGAAAATATAAAAAATGTAGTTTTCATGATGGTAGGCCTTGTCAGCTTTTGCACAAGCACTTTGATGCGCTTGTATTTGTTTTTTAAATGATGTTAAACATTGATCAGAGAGTTTCATGTTAATATACTGTGAAAATACCTCAGCCTTCAGTGTTTATGTAGACAAACCTGCCTACGTTTGAACTACATAATCAGCATTTCATGATGCACACTTTAACTTAAAGAGGGAAATTCTGCTTGGCTTGGGAATATATTTTGAAAACATTAAGACAAATTTATTTATGTATTGTTCATATTTATTTATTTATTTCTTGAGAGAGAAAAAATCGATAAAAATCTTAAATTGAGTGCTGTGGGAAATATCAGGGATTTTATTTTTAGACCATATTGCCCAGCCCTACATCAAGTGATGGAGCAAAAACTGAAAACCCGAAGATGTCAATAGTCCAGGTCTCTGAAACCAACAGAGGTCTCGGGAATGCCATAGCACAACTCATGTAAACACACGTGCTGACATTGTGCAGCGTGACGCCGCACAACAGAAACCAGCACACTGTGTGATCAAGCCGAAAAGCTGTTTCCCCTGTTTACAGGGGAAACACCCTGAACAGAGTCTGAAAATATTCACCCTGGCAAAAGTTTTCCATTGTGCATGTGCCTTTTTACACATGTAAACACTGTTTAATTGTATTAAAAGCACGAGAATGAACAAAAGAAGCTTCTTTTCCAAAAATATCTGCTTACATGTGGACACAGCATGAGTTTTATTCAGTTCATATATCAAAGTTGAGAATTCTGGTATTCTTACAGCAGTTTGTTAGTCCTTTTCAGACAACAGATGAAAAGCTTTATGTTAGTATAGTACCATGCTGTGCCAACATGTTTTTAAGTCCGGCCCCTTTGACTGGCATTGTAACCGTGCGGTTGACTTTTTGCTTATTTCAAACTTTGAAAGCCCGCCTTTGTTTGTTTTTCCTGATTCACCTCTCTAAAGTGTGTTTTTAACACCACTGGGAGGCGCTGCTGTACATGAATATAAATGTTTGAAAACTAGAAAATTTGGAGTGAATCGTTGCTGCATAGCTTCTCCATAATTTAACAGTACGCACATATATCGGAGTAAGAAAAGATCTTTTCACATATTTCCAGATCCTCTAACAATCATAATTTAGTCGAAGGAAATAAGTTTGATGATAAAAATGTATCTATGATTCCTCAGAAAACTGGGTCAACAGCTCACTATCTAAATTTTGCTCTCTGTGATGTTTTCATACGGAAAAACAAAAAAAATGTTGCAGAAATGAAAGAAATCCATTCATGTACAACCCTTAACAGGAAAGCTAACCAGCAGGTTGACCAACATATCTGCTTCCCAATTGGGTAATCTGAAAAGTAAAACTTGAAAAGTTGCTAAATGAAGAGGATGGAACACAATTTTACCAACAAATAATTTTTTGCAAAGGTGTATCTTAGTTTGGAGGTCGAAGGGTTAAACAGTCTTGAGTTGAGCTAATGGTCCGATGTCTTTAATACACATTCACAATACCTCCTTCTGTTTTCCTTCAGTTTCCTGCATATATTTCCTGTTTGGACTAATATATATTTCTGTTATTTTGCAGCCCTGAGTCAGTTGAAGCAAGCCCTGCCGTGAATGAGAAAAACTACAATAACCACAGCTGTGGGAGCGCACAGAGTCATGGGTATCGGGGACTACCATATGCTGTGAGTTCAAACTGCTCTGTCCTGATCATCAATTCTAATCATAGCATGTCTTATTGTATGAAATTAGTGTTACTTTCTTTTTATATTTTACTTCAATAAATGCTACAATAATAACTCAAGTTTAATTTACCAATCTTTTCTTGTTTGCTAATCTTTTTAGTTGCTTGTTCTATTCAATTGTAGCTTTAAGAGTAAAAACATGAGCGTCTATCCTGCTATTAGTCTTCTGTAACCACAATCTGTTTCTGTTATTAACAGCTGTACTGTTTCACATACCTGTTTTTTTGCCCTCATTTTCATTCGTCTCCATTTTCCGTTTCCCTTTTGCCTGAACACCCGTTGTTTGAAGATGCAACAGTCTTCCGTTGTGTGTTGTCAGGATCACAACTATGGCGCGCCCCCTCCCCCCACCCCACCCGCCTCCCCGCTCTCTCAAACCATCATCCCCCGCATGGATCTCAACGGCGTGGTACGCAGCTCCCGCTACCACGAAAACCCCGAGGACAACTCGGCCGACAGCGACAGCTCCTCAGACGAGGACGGGGCTGTGGCCGGCTGGTGTCACTGCAAACTGACGCCCGACGACCTGTTCATCAAATGTGACAACTGCAGGTGAGAGATGGAGACCCCCACAGCCCTGTTAGGGAGTAAAAGCAGCTGAATTAGGGGCGGGGAACGGCTAGACTTCAGATATTGATGAGGAAATAAGAATGGGCAGGAAGTGATGCAAAGTAACAGTGTTAATTTTGTTGACTAATTGTGTTCGTCATAGTTTTCCTCAACAGTCTTTTTTTCCCCTGACAAAAACTAGACAGTAACAAATTAACACAAGTGCACATGGACAAAAACTAAAACTAAATTAACTGACGTTTTCATCAACAAATAAAAACTAGACTGAAATGTTTGACAGAGACTTAATCCAGTCAGACCTAATTCGGTCATGTAGAAAGTAGGGACAAGTTAGGAATATATCCAATCACAGATACTTTGGTTGTGTGGAAAGGTTGGATGAGTTAAGAGGGACATCCAATCACAACTGCCTTAGCTTCCTGGTGGTGGGATAAGTTGTGGAGTGATCCAATCAGAGCTACTCTCTTTATGAATTGATATATTCATGTAGAGCAGGTTCACTGTCTGTTGTCAGTTCTGGTATTGTAACAGTGAAAGCTCTGCCAGGTAGCCTAAATAAAGGTGACTGCATTTCACACAAAAGTTCAATTTGTTTCTGTTCATTTATACATTTAAACTTTACTAGCATTCAGTAAAGGGTTAATAGATGTTTCATTTTATCCTAGTGTCAAACATGACTTCAGAAATTCAAGGAAACATAAAAAATGTCTTACCCTTTACACTTCATATTTTAGTCGACTACATTTACAGCAGATTTTGTCGACTAAAATGTTGTGAAATTCCATCAATTAAAACCAGACTTAAATGAAAACAATTAAAATGACTAAATTATAACTAAAACTAAAAAATATTTTAGGCAAAAGACTATAACTAAAACGGAATTAAAAAGTGCTGTCAAAATTAACACTGGTCTGATGGACCAAAGAGGAGTGGTGGTTTGTTTTATAACAACCCCCTAAAACTGAAGCATGTTCTGAGAAGCAGCTCAGATCTCCAGTGTCCGCTCAAATCTTCATTTCTCTTTCTTAATAAGTTTGAAAGATAAACATACATTCTTCAGTTGTTATGATATCTGCAATTTGCCTAAGTTGGTCTTTTTTTAAGATGGTTAATGTTCCTCGAATAAGCTATCAGAAAATTAAAAGAGTAAAAACAGAGATGGATAAACATTAACAAAATATTTCAGAAATTATTGTCAAATTAACACATGATCTCCTCCCTTGTTGGAGTTTTTCAGAATTGGTTGAGCTGCTATTTCATCTCTACTAAGCTGTCTGCTGCATATTCTTACCTTTGTGTTATGGCTTAATTTAGGAAATGACTGGAAGTTTTTGTGTCTCTTTTTTTAAAGGGGACTCGACAGGAGGAAAGGAGGAGATGCCCAACACAGGAAGACAGAAAATGTTTCAGGTACATCTTCTCCTGTCTTTTGTTTTTGTCTTTTTAGGCTTTATGCTGCCATCTGTATGCTACAAATTAGATTTCTGGCTGCATTCTCATTAGGGCTGAATGATATTGAAATAAGATACTGCAATATTTTTCCCTCCTGCGGTATTTATTGGTTTTTATGGAAACTTCCAGCAGTTCTCTTGAGCTTGAAATTACAAATTAACTTGTGTTTTGCAATTAAGTCTCTCATAATCACATTATTAAACTTCCTGATGATGCTTAATGTGGAGAGCCATGTTCCTGACTTTAAAAGCTCCCTCTGCCTGTGTTGGAGAGCATCTGCGGTTTCTCAGTCGAGACTGTTTTTGAAGTTGTTAAGTGTCTAAACAAACATCGATTAGGGTGCACTCACATAGTCAGTCTGTGCTGTGCCAAAGTGCAATCACATTTCCTTGACCCACTCAGAGGTCCTCTGATAGAAGTGATCCAGTCCTAAAGGCATCTCAGTTATCCAGTGATTTATTTTTGATGGTCTGTTTGCCTTTTTGATTGAGAAAACCAAGAATGCCTTTGAGTTTGCGCTGATTACAGATCTCTTTCCATACAGAGGCAATTTAAAGTGTGTTATCCTCCAACTTACAGAAGTGTTTGTCCACTAATTACACTTAATTTCTTAATTTTACTCAAATCATTCTCTTCTCTGCCTCCTGCTGCTGCGGTTTAACAAAGTCTGATCAAATGTTATATATTTAAGCTTTCAGCCGATAGCATCCTCTGCCTCAATGCTGGTGAAAAACGTTTTTTGGTCTACCACTTGCTTTTCGTGTTCTATAACCCTCAGGATGCTTTAAGACAGGGATGTCCAACTATGGTCCAGTGGCCAACCGCGGCCCTCAGTCCACTTTAAGTTAGACCGCTGCTGAATTTAAAAAACAAAATGAAGTTTGTCCCACATTAGAACATGAAGCCTGAGCATAACTGATGATTAAGACAAGTGGATTATTTCTTTCTTTATCTGCTCCGTCTCAAGGGACGATTTACTAAGACTACAGCGTTATCTTCAAGTACTACCACTGCTAACTGTTGACAGTTTGCTCTTGTTTTGTGTTTAAATATATCGATGAGCCATGAACTTTCTCCCTCTTAATTGCACAGATCTTTGTCATAATCCTTACCAAAGGACCCAGTGTAGTCAGCGCTGTCCAGAGTCCATCCTAAAATTGACCAAGCCGAAAAATTCTTACCAACCTATTTACAATGTCAAGCCATTGCTAGAAAGCTTTGGCACTGTCAATTTAACTTTCTTTAGGCATGTAAGATATCACAACTAACCTGATTCTATTTGAAGTGGGTACATAAACATGGCCCAGTCTTACTGATAATATTCCTACGGGGCCCTCAGAACATAAACTTTGTACACCCCTGTATTAAGAAATTCAGAAAGACTGTCCTGCTGTGTCCAACCTCAGCAGTGATGGCGTGTTGTGAGAGGCCTTGCTTATGCAGCTCAACAATCCTACCACGTTCAGAGAGGGAAAGCTTTTTTAACTTTGCCATCAGGAGGTCATAACGGTGTGAATACCAGAAAGAAAATGACATGAATCCACATTTATGTGCTGATTTTGTCTTCTAAAGGCTGTGGTCTTAAACCGCTGATCAGATGACAAAAGCATGTTTGAGTTTAAATTCAGTTTCAATAAATTCCCTGCAAAAAATGTTTTGTCTCTCCCTCACATTTTTTCTTTTTGCATTTTGAAGATCTACTTAGACCCAACTGGTCTGAAGATTTTGATCTGGGGTTTATATACACCATGTCCTGTTCTCTGATTTAGCCCACTGATGGTGACACAGTTGGACTTTATTATAAATAGTGAAGGAAACAAGAACACTCGTGTCTTTATTTTCCATCTCTGAGCACACAAATGGCAGCATGATGTGCTTTGAGTCATGCTGCAGAGATTGCTTGTGTTGTGATTATACTATTGAACATGTGCACATGTTCATATTAAATATTGTTCAGCCCTAATTCACATTGAAAGCCTGAAAGCTCAAGTGATTTTTTTCTCAGGTCTGATCTGTTCACATTTGAAATGTTACCCATTTTATACTGCATGGATTCACATATAACACTGGCGCAAGTCTGATTTAAAAGATCAGATTTCATGTCTGAGCTGTTCAACCTGCTATTTAGATTTTTTAACTTCATGGAGCAGCCCTGAGAAATATCTGTTTTTGTAGCTGGAGAGAGCAGCGCCACAGAGAGTGGTGACGAGGAGGTATCCCCCTCCACCATCTCCTACACCGCCACCCAGCATACGCCCACCAGCATCAAACTCACCGTCAACCGGGTGAAAAGGAGCAAATCCAAGAAGAGGAAGAAGAGCACGGAGAAGGCCCGGGGAACGCCGAAGGGCAAAAAAGTCAAGGTAAATTAACTGAAAGAATAAAAGAATATTATATTAGATTTGTTGAGTCTGTGAAGACATTGTTGAATGCGTTAAAAGAGTTGTAAGAGTAGAAGGTAATGTTTTAGAATAAAAGTGCAGTGATCTGTTTTGTTACTAAAGTAAAAAGTTTGACTTTCCTCCACAAAAGTCCACTTACAGTACTGAGGATTTTTCTACACCGAAAGGGGATGTATGCTGAAAGTATGCTGTGCTCCTTCCTCCATGTGCTGCACAAAAACAAGAGGAAGAGTCCTAAATCAGGCTGTTAAAACTGTCACACTTTGATATTGAAGTGCAGAAGCAGATTTATGAGACATGGAATCAAAAGCCCTGTCTGTGCCACCGACCATCATGCAGATATTTAAACCAAATAACTGTCAAGTTGAAGAACTGACCTTCTCTTTTGAGTTTTTAATCTTTTTTCCCACAACTCTTTAACTTTAACATCTGCAGGCTAAATTCCATCAAAGTACATAGAGGTTATGCTTTGACATCGCAATTTGTGTGGCGAACTGACAGCTCCACTCCCTGAGTGGCAGAGAGCAGCATTAAGTAATATTGGTGGTAAGAAGCAGTGGAACTCTTTAATTAATCTGAAAAGTGTTGTGTTTTAAAGTATTTTCAGTAGGTCTAATTATTTTTGATTATGTTCATGACAGAATGTGTAGATTCTTGTCTGATTTATGTTTAAAGATGACAAAATTAAACTTTTAGAGCCATAAAGTTTTGCTTATCATGCAGCATTTAAAAGCCCAAGTTAAAAGATGATGCCCTATAAAGACTATAATAACTCTGTATTTAACTTATTTTGTGTTCATCCAAAGTGAGATTGATGATTTCTCACTGCGTACGATCTTAGCATCTGCTTAACCGTCGTTCCCTCCTGTTTATTTCTAATGTGACACATGAACAGATCAGACTTTGATTTCATGGAAAACAGGAACAATAAGTGGCCAAATTGAAGACATTTTAATGTAACTTTTTCATCAATTTTTGTTGAATCTGTGGACTGTAATTTTTAAAATATTCTTTAATGCTAAACCAGCCATTGTAGCTGGACTTCTTTGGTTTTTATGTTGGCTACAAGCATGAAAACTTTTTAAGATATTGAAGTTTGATTTTATGAAAGGGAGAGGTGGGCTTTATATTCATCATTACTTGATTGTGTGTTGTATCACAGCATCGCCTTCATGATTAACCTAATGTCACAGCTCCAGTTGTTTCTGTACTCAATGAGTGACGCTCCATTCACTTCCACAGACTGTGACATTATGTATGTACTCTCTATAGCTCCCCCAAAATGCACTTCAGTCAAAGTGTAATTATTGATCTTAGAAAATACTCAGCAAGTGATTACAGGAAGCAGTTAAATATTCTTTTCTTTTTTTCACCCTCATGCACCAGAAGCTACTTTTTTTTTCACAATGACCTCTATCTGCTTCAAAAAAAGTCACTCCAAACGTGTCTTTGTATTAATGCAGGATCATTTTCTCTCTTTTAGGCTTTCAGAGAGGGTTCAAGAAAGTCCATGAGGATGAAGGTAATGTTAATGTCAGTCAGACATTTTTAACTCTTTGAGTTAAACGCTGCCAGCAGCCTTACTCTTCTGTCCATGCTGTCCAGAACTCGACAACAGAGGCCAGCGTGCTGGACGAGAACACAGCCGAGGGATGGGAGAGTAAGATCCGCCAGTGGACGGATCAGTACGAGGAGGCGCTGGCAAACCAGTACAGTGCAGATGTCCAGACTCTGCTCCAGCTTCATCGCACTGCCAGCACCACCGTGTCAAAGACTGAGAGTGATGCCTCCTCGCCTCCCTCCAACACCCAGATCCAGGCCTCTGTGGACGCCATGGACACCATCAACCGCACTGAGCTGGCCTGTAATAACACCGTGCTGGGCTCTCAGATGCAGGTCAGTCCCAGAAGAGCTCCTAAGAGGAAGACTATATGAATATATGTTATTTCCCTCCAAACGATGCTGCATAGTTTATATTTAGTCTTTAGTATTGGTGTCAGTAATAGATATGAAGACCCTCTTTGATGCCACATGGGAAGTGGGTAGGTTGAGTACCTTATTTGGCCTGATTACATCTTGGTTTCTAGTTTCGTTTCTTAGCTTTTTGTGCATGAGTTCTGTTTCATCATTCTGGACTTTGCTGCCCTAAAAGGGAAAGTTCAGTCTTGGCCCTGTTTTAACACAAATGAAAGCCTGAATGACTAATAGGCACAAAAATGTGATTGCTTTAGTCAGCAGTTGCTAAAAAAAAGTAGCAACAAATGTCTTCAGCAGTAAGTAAATGGTAAAAATGACTAAGCTGACTTCTTAAAGCACCTGAACACAACAGGCGGCCTCGCCCATTCACTCCCATCCTCACCACATGTTCATGGTGAAGGTGAGGTTGCTGTGTAGTGTCCAGAAGCATTGACTAACCAGATTCATTCATAGTTATAGACATTTTAGGCCACTGACACACTGGTTGGAACCCAAGGATACTTCAGCATGTTTCTGCAGGAGCAGAAAATTAAACCATAAAGCTTCTGGTTAATCGAGCCTCAGATTGTTTTTAATACAGTCTTTTATTATGGAGGATCCCCACAGTGGTAGACTTTGTCTTCATTTAGAGGCTTTTTAACACTAAAAACAACAAATCACAGGGCTCTCTTCAATGCCACCAGCCTAATCTGTCAATATAAATTCATTTAAACAAAGAATTTGTTGACAAAACAGTTTTTGAAGGCGTTTATCTGTGGTCCAAAATCAGATCCTGCCAAGAGCCAAATGTGGGTAGATTATCAAATTGGAAGATACGATATATCTCAGAGGGTCACGCACAACATGGCAGGAAGATGTTTGTACTTTAGCATTTGGGCCAAAAAACATGCTGAGTTTGAAGCATGTTTGGTTTAGCTGCTGCTTTTTTCTCTTGTTCCTTATAATCTTTAATTATTACCTTGTTTGCCAGATAACTCAGAAAGTTCTGGCTGGATTTTAATGAAATTTTCAGGGAATGTTGGTCATGGCACAAGGAGGAAGTTATGGTGGTGATCAAGCCCAGTAGTGGATCCAGGCATTTTTTAAAGGATTTGGTAACATCGCAAGATAGTGCAGTTATCCACATTTTACAAGATAACTTGTCTAAGAATCTCAGAAAGGCCTTGGTGGGGGGTTGTGCTCTATGAACTCTTTTAGGAGGTGTTTCTTTAGTTCTTTAGCATATTTTAAAGTAAATTTAGCAACTGTTTATAACTGTCAGAGCAAAATTGGAAAAAATTCCAGTTTTATTGGAAAAAGATATTTATTTATAGATTATTATATAGATATCTATTTCCCACAGATAAAAAAATAATTATTTTATGTTTTGTTTTGTTTTTTAAAACCTATTCAGATGGTTGTGATTAATGGGCTGGCCTGGGTGCTGTGTCTTACCCCTGAACAATAATAATAATAATAAATACATGCAAATGTTTCGAACTTTATATTGTAACCATTTTTAAATTTCTTAATCTAAAATATTTCCTAATCCAAATGTAAAGATCTGATCTATTTAAAAACAACACTGTTACTCAAATGAATCCTCTAAAACCATATTTATGACAAAAAAAGTACAATTTATTTTTTTGATAGGTAAAAATGTTTGGCAGGCGATTTATCTTTTATTTACTGCTTATTTTTTTAAATCTCTGGACCAATGTGGGAAAAGGTTAAAAAGGTCAATCTGGATCTTGGGTCTTTACCAGAAGCTACAGTCTTGTTTAGAGTTAAATGGTTGTTTTTGTTTATTGTTTTATTGCTTGAAAGAAAGTAATGTCACATCTATTTCTGGTTTCAAAGAGTATTGTTATGAACCTGAAAAAGCATCAGTTATTCTTGAATTAACGTTTGAGATCTGCCTGCCTTTTGAAATTAACCATGTTTAACTTGATTTTTGAAGCTCCAGTTAGGTCGGGTAACACGTGTGCAGAAACATAGAAAGATCCTCAGAGCCGCAAAGACCCTGGAGCCAGACACACTCATCATTGAGTATCGGGGGAAGGTCATGCTCAAACAGCAGTTTGAAGTCAACGGGCACTTCTTCAAGAAGTAAGACATCCTGGTGTTTTTGTCATATCTATGTGGTCTGTTCCACAGGCACAAAGGCTTCAGCTCATCTCTACTGTTTTTGATTCAATCTTTTTCTTCCTTCTCCAGGCCGTACCCGTTTGTGCTGTTCTACTCAAAGTTTAATGACGTAGAGATGTGTGTGGATGCGAGGACATTCGGAAATGATGCCCGCTTCATCAGGAGGTCGTGTACACCCAATGCTGAGGTCAGTCACTGAGCTCTTGGTTTTGTCTCTTGATTACTTTGAATCTTTTAGGACATGTTTATTAATCTTAAATATGTATAGGGAATGGCTGGACAGTATATTGATATTAAAGATGTGAATATATATTTTCAAAACAGATGCTGATAAAGACAATAATACTCAAATCAATATGGTCAATGTTGATTTGAAAAATAAATGACAGGCCTAGTGCTCTGAAAAACATATTGTGTATAGGAAAAGCCTCTAGCAGTGAAAATGCTTATTGACAGCAAGACACTCTTTTTGAAATATTTTGTCTAAAATTATGTTATGATTACATTTCAGCTTAAAAATTGTGAAAGTAGGTTCATTTGTTAAGGTTTTCTCAAAGAACAGAACATGTAAGTTTCATAATTCTACGTTTTCTACAGAGCTTATTTTCAGCAATGATTAAAAAAACTGAAAATCCCACAGGCTTTTAGTGGCCTACAAAAATACTGTTGAAGAAATATTTGTAATGGAGAAACTAGCATACAAATTAAGAGTACAGGAAACACAATTTGTGGGAAAAAATGGACTGATTTCAGGAGGACAGAAGAGGACACCACCACTTTCACTGGACAATAAGGACAATGATATAAGGAGGATTGATGAATGAAGTGAATCTGTTATGCCCTGACACTGTAACTGCTCAAGTAAAAAAACAAAACAATAAACAATAAGTTAAAAAAAAGACAGAAACATATCGAAGTTTCAAATCTGCTATTGTGACAAGTAATTCTTCCTTCTTGACTGAGAACATTTTGTGTCAACAATCAGCCATACCATGTTAAGATGGGATTTTTGGTCCCTTTACCCTGATTGAAGGCATGTGTTTTCTCCTCAAGGTCCGGCATATGATTGCTGAAGGCATGATCCATTTATGTATCTACGCTGTCAGTCAAATCACAAAAGACGCAGAGGTCACCATTGGATTTGACTACGAGTTCAATAGCTGGTCAGTATTGCTCAGTTCTTTGCCCCGACCCTTTAACCAAACTCAGGAAAGCTCATCATTAGCTGTAAGTCTTGTTCTTCAGTCTAATCGTCTCTCCTTTCATCTCCAACAGTAATTATAAAGTGGACTGTGCCTGCCACAAGGGCAACCAGAACTGCCCGGTGCAAAAGCACAACCTGAGCCCCAGGGAGAGCTTACTGAGCCCCCCCTCCCTGCCGCCTCCCCCCTCCGTGGTTGGTGCTGAGACTCGACGGAGAAAAGCCCGGAGGAGAGAGCAGGAGGGCAGCGGCTCTGGAGACAGCTACCAGACCCCGGACCAGATCCAGGAGGCCAAAGAGATGCAAGGGACAAGTGACACAGAGGTGTGTGTGAAATGTGGCTACACACAACAAATCCAGTGATAGTTTAAGGTTTAATGTGTCAAATATTTAAATGAATACAGAGATATAATCAGGTTAAAGGCTTGTAAGCCTCTATTCACTGAATGTCCTTCGAGGTAAGAGATCTTTTATGTGCTGCTTTTCCTTGTAAATAGGAGAGACTCCTGGATGAGGTGAAGGTGGAAGATGGAGAGGAGGGAGAGCTGGACGAAAATGGGGTTGCAATCTCCAGCAAAAAGGTTTGACATTTTGGATATTTTAGTATATTGATGAATTCCTGTAGAAGCAACACATCAGTATTTCAGAAGACTGGCAATCGATAGCCTCCATGTGACATCATGCACTTATGAAACACCCTCCTGGCAGGCGAAAAACTCTTCCCTTGTCTTAGGACATAAAGAAGATGACGGTCTCGGTTGCCAGTGATGTGATCATAAGTTTTTATCTGTGATTTTTAAATGAATGACAGTTGTTTATCAATTGTTTGCACTCATCTATGAGCCCAATTTACACTTCTTCAGAGCCAGATCTAAAAAGTAAAATAGTGAGGAGTAAATAGTGGGTTAATTAGATATGCTGCTGTCCGTTGAAGTTGCAATAAACAGTGGTGCCAAGTCCTGTGTTGAAGTATGATTAACTTGAAAAGACAATCTCTCAGCTGATGGTGACCCTGGCACTATCAACTCAGGATGTTAAAGGTCTCACCTCCTGGTGTGTTTGACTGTTTACTGCATGTCAAGGATATGATTGAAGTGAAATGAAGAAATGAGTAATTCAGCTCAGTCAAAGATTGAACATGCAGTCAAAGATATTTCTGCCTTGGATGGTTGGCAGAAAGAAAACAACTGTAGTTAGATGACTTGCAGAAAGATGCAAAATTATCCATAAATGGTTTATGTATTTATGTTTATTATCTTGGGATGGTAGGAATCAAGTCCCCAAGAAAACCAGAAATGTGCAGATGCTTTGCAATGCAAAAATAGTGTAAATATATCTTTGCAATAGTTTTTTAAAGTTCTTAAAAAGACCTGAATTTGAGTTTTAAAAATGAGCAGCAACCCTGTATGATTAGTTTTCTGAACAGAAAATCTCATCAACCTCAATATGCAGAAATGTCTTTTATGTTTTGTACAGTTTACATGAACAGGACTTTTTCTGCAATTTCTGATATTTCAAAACAAACAATGACTGATCATCTTTTTCTCTGGCTTTTAGTTCTGTTGCCATTGTATCAAACTGGTATTTTATTTTTATTTGAATATCAAGATTTAAAATTCTAGCATTGTGACACCATTTACATTTTTTCTTTAAGGAATTGCCTTATATTAAGAGGAAATACTTAACGATGTAATTAATGCTTTACCATTACACACAAAAAAAATCAACATGAGATATTTTGACTATGTTTTTAGGTAATTTAATCCCCTCTTTTGTCTCCACTTTTTATCCAGACCTATAACAATTTGGAGAGGAGGCGGAGAAGAGTGGGAGGAGCAGAAGCAAAGGAGGAGGGTGTGGAGACCGAGGACGGGGCAGGAAACCCAGCAGGGAACCCCCCCACACTGAGCAACGCTGGAGTTGGCATCAGCACACGGCGCACCACCTATGTGATGGTTAGTGAAGGGATCACGTCAGCTTTACTGACCTTGAGGGTTCAGATTTATGAAAATATTTTATTCACTGATGTATCAAGGCTGTCATAACACACTTTTGTAAGTCCTCAAAATATATGGCATCGACCAATTTACAGCCTTTATTTTAAAAGATTTGACATATTGCATTTCAGTTTTCACTCTTCTTGACATTTAACAACTTTTAAAACATTTTCTCAAAGACCAAAAGGTTTCTCTCATTTATGTTTGTGTTTAAGTTTTTCAAGAAGTGAAAAAAACAGAACAGCTGGTGTACAAGTAAGCTTAAAAACTTGAAATACTTCATTTTTTAAAATAAAAGCAACTTGTATACAATTCTAACAAAAACAGATTTGTTTATATACTACCACCCTTTTGCAAACATTTAGACCAACAACAATGCACAGCCTCATTTTACACTTTTGACGGTCAATGAGGTTTCGTCCATCAAACATTTGCACACTATAAAATTAAACAATTGTAGTGAAATAATGATAACCCATAATTTATAATTAAACTGGACTTAACCCAGGACCTACCACCATCTTTTGAAATAATATTTTTTCCTATTTCTTTTGAAAAACTGTAAATATTATGTTTATTCCATTTGAAAAGTTGCTTCAGTTAGCTTTTAATTATGCGTTTGGTTTATTTCATTATGCATTACTAATAGCATTTGAGTTTTAACACATATATATTTGTGCTATAACTTCTGATTAAAGCTATTTTTGTTAATGTGGGCCTGTTAATAACCAAAGTTCTCCATCCATAGCTTAGAGGTCTTTTACATCCTAGCTCTTTTTGACACAAATTTAACAAGTAACATGTTTATGACCCCCTGAGAGCAACTCTATGACCCACTTTTGGGTCCCACCCCACCAATTGAGAACCACAAATTCACCGATCAATGGAGTGTAAGTTTGAGGACATGAACATATTTGTTGGGTCTGGGTTTATAATTTGTGTTTTTCTTCTCCAAAGGACCCTCCATCCATTGAAGAGAAGACCTCATTAACAAACCTCACTGCCCCAGTCGCTCCCCCTAAACCTGCGCGGCCCGCCAAGCCTCGACCCAAGAGCCGTATTTCCCGCTACCGGTCCAGCTCGTCCCAGCGCGCCCGGCGGCAGCGGCAAGCCCTCGCTCAGCAGGCGGCCGCTGCAGCCGCAGCAATGGCAGCCATGCCGTCATCAGGGGATCAGGGTGCTGCTGTAGATGAGGAGGGATCTCAGGGCCCCTTCAGTGCTGAGCAGGAGAACAGTTTAGGCAGTAACCTCCTGGACGGAGAGGGTCAGGGCATGAACTGCATTAACAGAGGCAGTGTGCGCTACCCCAAGACTAAGAAGGTAAGAGAAAGGAAGACTTCAGGGTAGGGCTGAATGATTTATGGTTTTCTGATCGAAACTGCGATTTCAGACGTGATCATGTGATCATCGCAGCTCTTGACTGACGCAGGATCTGTTGTGTGAACTATTTGCTCGTGGGCGATGTTATCACATGTCAACGCTCGTGTCCCAAACCATCAAAGGCTGACATACTGGTTTGGCATGGCTGCCTTTTTTCCTTCATTGGAATTGTTGAATTTTGTTTTTCTTATTATTACTGATGTAACACTGGGATTTTTGGGGGAGATTTTTTTTTCCATTTTATTTAACTTTTTGAACTTAACACAATGAAGGATTTTTGCACTACATTTCTTTAAGTTAAGACAGACAAAGATGGCTCTCTTAGTTCTTCAGTTGTAATAACTGCCGTTGGTCGAGGACTTAAAAGAGTGTACATGCATGTTTCTTGTTAATAAATACTTTTGAAGCAGTTCTTCCCTGTAGTTTTCATCCCTGCCTTAGACTAATAGCTTTTAATGTTTGATGGTATGATGTAATTTTCTGTCATGTTTGTAAATGTTACTGTAAACATAGTGAATGTTGCTCTGAAGCTTGATTTGAAGATTATCCTGAAATGAAGTGAAGTCACAATATCTGCCAGAAAAATCGCAATGAGATCTTTTCCTAAAATCGTTCAGCCCTACTTCAGGGTGTTATTTGTGTTATTCTGTGTCCGTTATGAACTAATGGTGGATGTGTTTTGTGCTCTCAGTACCTGGTGACAGAGTGGTTAAATGACAAGATACCTGCAGGGGAAAAGGTCCACCAAGAGGTGCCTGTTGAACGCCCGCTGCGCATAACCACTGATCCCACAGTGCTGGCCACCACCCTCAACATGCTGCCAGGCCTCTCCCACTCATCACTCATCTGCACCACACCCAGACACTACGTCCGCTTCGGCTCTCCTTTCAACCCCGAGAGACGCCGGCCGCGTCCGCTTCAAATGGACGGCACTTATGGCTGCTTCAAGAAGGTGAGCGATGCAGGAATGATTCATTCTGAGGCTGCACTTGTTGTCAGTGTTGGGCTGATTGTATTAAACCTTAGCTGTGTGTGAAACAGTGTTGGGTGTGTTCATTCTTAAAGTGAGTCGCTCACAGTTGAATTCAGAATACTTGAAATGAAGTAGTTCATGCTCTTTGTTTATTTAAATTCAAGGTCTTTTTCTGCTGCACTGAGGCCAAAAGATAAAATACAAAAGTTTAGGTTGTTTGAAACTGGTTGGAGGCGTCATGAGGACCAATTCTGTCCATACACAGGACTGATGAGCTGTGAGCTTAAAAGTAACTCATCAATAAAAAGGGAATACTGTTTATTTTAAGGTCTGCTGCTTTATGGCAGATGTGGTTTAAGTTCTTACGAGGGTCAAAAATTCAACTATTGGAAATATATTTACATATCAAACAAATGCTTGTGCAGAGAATGATTCATACTTTCATGGTCCCATCATCCATACAACTCTTAAAAGTGCATTTCTGTTTGCGGTGTCAAACTTTGGAACAGACTGGATGACACTTAAAACTCTGCAATAACATAAAAATATTTAAATTACACTATAGACAAGTATTTTTAGATTCATACAGGTAATTTAATGAAAATGTGGTTTTATACCAAAACACTTTGTTAGCATATAAGTAATTTTAAGTATGTATATTAACACTGATTATTGTAACATATGCAAATAATTATAGAAAATAGCATACAATGTAGTGTAGAACAGATATACTGCGGAGAAGCTTATTGTGTGTATATAGTAGTTATGAGATGGGTCATTATGAATACTGTAGTGGACATTTAAATAGTATGTTTATGTATCAAATGTAGATATATATGGATATAAATATATATACAATTACATTTTCTGTAGTGCTAACATGTTATAAGAGTGTTTTGTTTGTTTTCTTGGAGGTTTATAAGAAGAATGGGGTTGTGCTTAAAGAGATTTATTTTTCTATGAGGACTGACTAGTTTGTAAAATGGAGCTATTACCCATGAATTTAAATTGTTTCCATGAATAATGACAGCTGGTATTGAATCATAATTTTGATTCATTATTTGATCTGATTTGTAAGGAAGAGGCAGATAAGCTCTTTACTTCATTCTGTTCCTTCTCAAACTGGTTGTTGTGTTGACATACATGTGTACGTACTCATGTTTAAATTTGTATGATGGACATATGTATTATTTTGCATTGACTTGGTTGTTTTTGGTGGGTTTTTTTTTTTAAAGTTTGAGATAAATAAAGGAAAGAAAGAAAGAAAAGCAACTACACACAGGGAAAAGCAGGGATGGAGAACAAGGGGAAGATCCTAAACTGTAGTCTGAGTCTAGTATGGAGTACACTCACAGCTCCTTTGCTTCTTCTTGAGAAATAGAGTCAATCCAGTCAGAGCCTTTTAGAGCAGGAAGTGGAAAGAGATACGAGTGAGACAGCAGCAGGAAGTGACTGCACTTTTAGAGATTAGCAGCTTCAGTAGCAGTTTTATCAGATTTGACCACATTTCTTTATTAAATGAAAAACAAACAACACTACAAACTTCTCTAAAGTAAGGATATTTTCACTTCGGACAGAGTTTGTTTTATGAAGTGGCTGACGTTCTGTAGCGCAGCTATCTGATTGGCCTGTAATAAATGTTGATTGATGAGATAATCATCCAATTGCCTGCCGGATACGCTTCTGAAAGTTTCTACCCTCCCCAAACACTTTCTGTGGACACATTTGATTGCAGCATTCTTCCAGAACTGGTCTAACTTAACGTGTCTTTCCTTGCAGTCTCAGCAGATGTTTTATTTTAATAGTTGTTGGTAACACTGCTTTTGTCTCACGCAGAGATGGTTAAAACAGCTGGAGGATGAGAGCTGCTCAGCCAGTGTGGAGGACGGCACAGAATCCACCTCTTCCCAGCAGAGCACCAGTAGCAGATCAACCCCCAACCCGCTGTCTGCTGGTATGTGCCCCCCCCCCCCCCCCATCCATCTGCATGAGTAAAATTTGCTAATAATATGAAAATCACCAAATATTGCTGAACATGCTTCAGACTGCTGAGTGTAATTGATGAATGACTTGTAAAGCAAGCACAGTCATGAAGTTGATGTTTTTTTTTCAACTCTCACAGTTTATTCTTCTTTAATCACAGAGGTCAACGCACCTTTTAAGAAGCGTCATTCCAGGTATTTGTCAGAGCTGACACCAGCACCCCTGGACCACCTGCTTCGCCCGCTGTCACCCATCACGCCTCCACTCCCAGACGACTCTCTCCACCGGCCGCCCCAAACCCCCTGTGGCTCCCTGCTGCCAAACGGCCTGGTCTACTCTCCCATGCCCTCTCTGCCCGCCAGCCGCTGCAACACACCGCTGCAATTTGAGGTAAGGGCCCATTCCTCTTTACGCTCAGGCAAGGCAACTCAAATTGTGAAAAAAAGGAAGTTTTTACAGACATTTTAGATTCTATTGTGTGTGTGGGCATCAGTGTTAATTTTGTTGACTAATTATTTTTGTCATAGATTTTATCAACAACCTTTTTTCCCTGACAAAAACTAGACAGTAACTTAAAAAAAAACAAGTGCACATGAACAAAAACTAAAACTAAATTAATTGACATTTCGTCAACAACTAAAAACTAGACTAAAATGTCTGACATAGACTTAATCTTATCAGACCTAATTTGGTCATGTAGAAAGTAGGGACAAGTTAGGAATATATCCAGTCACAGTCAAAGTAACGCTGGTGGGGATGAGCTGATGTCAGAACACAGTGGGAGATAGTCAGGAAGTGTTTTAGTGTTTTCAATTAACATTGCTTCTGGGAAAAGGGGAGTGGGAATTACATCACATATCAGCTGGATGTACAGTTATGAGCTGGTAAAGATGAGGTAGATGAAAGACGTCCGACTTCAAAGTGGGAAAGTCCAACCAAAGGGCTTGTTCCCAGTGACGTTATCTAATTTGCAGCCCAGACTTTCGCAGTTTCGAGATCATCTGGGACACCATCAGTACAAGCAGATATGAGGGGTTGATAAATGTATATCTTGCTGTTGGCACACAACTGGTGGGCTCTCCACACATGTATTTGGATTTTTTGATGTTTCCTTCCAAGTTTGATCCTCTACTCATGTAGATCTGCTTCAAAATCAGAAAGACAGTAACGCCTTTAGAGTAGTAACTAATTTAAGGTTTTTGTGGACTTTCATGCAGTAGCAGACTGTGAAGCGGTGGTATGTTTTGTGGGGTTACCACATATATACCGTCAAGTGCTGCTTTTTTCCAGCAGAACAGCAGGTGGATGCTTAATACAGGGAACTCAGGGCTTTTTAGGCCGTTCAGCTATTTAATTAAAAGTTTTGTGTTTTATTATAGCGATTGTGAATTAGTGTCTAGTAAAGTACTACTAGCACTAGTACTAGTACTTCAATAGAGAAACTGCTGGACATTATGGATGATGCCAGTTACCCTCTGCACACCGTCAACAGCAACCAGAGGAGCCTGTTCAGCCCAAGACTGCTCCTTCACAAGTTCAGGACCAACAGACTGAGAAACTCTTTCGTTGCTCAGGCCATCAGACTGTACAACTCCTCACTAAGGGGAGGAGGAGTAACAGGAAGACAGAGGACGGGAAGGAGCAGTAGCCAGCCAACAGCCACATTTCTATTTTTATTTTTATTTATATTTCTGTTTATATCTATCTGTTTTATATATATATTTATCTGCTATAAACAGCGCTACTGGTATCTCAGTTTCCCTAAGGGAGTCTTCCAAAAGGATAAATAAAGTTCTATCTAATCTAATCCAGTCTAATCTAGTAAATAAAGGTTGATATCATGTAAGATTATTCTTCTTTCTGCTCCCTTTGATTCATGGTTTGGCCTTTTGAGGGGTTTTTTTTGTATCAAAGTGCTGTCTTTTATTAATAAATGAAATAAACATTGAAAAGAGAAAGAAGATAACAGCCTGTTGCAGTCCATAGCTGTAAGCTTTTCCAGACAAACTTCCAAAGTCTCAAGTCTGATTAAATATCCTCCCTTTGGATATATTTAGTGTTTCTAATAATACACAGTAATATCTGGAAAACCTTCATAATCAGATGGAGACGCTGCTGTTCGTATGTGTATTAAACCATTATTCAATCCGTTTTGGTTTTAATTTAATCTTTGTTATGAATGTTTAGACTTTTATTAACCTAATTTGTTTTTTGTATACCTGCACAGATTGTCTGACTGTCGGCTCTAACAGTCTCTGCTTGTCTGTTTAGAACATATCATCCCCTGAGGCATCTCCTGTTCATCGACCGGAGTCCATCTCTCCTGAGGTACGCTTAAATCCCTCTGCCAGTCTCTCTCAATGCAAACAGTGTCCAGCCACCAACCTCTAAATCAAATAAGTCTAATTAACCTCCTTTTCTTTGTTTCCATGATCAGCCGTGTCTACAGACAGACTTCGAGGTGCCTCGGCCTCAGTTTCCTGACCTGTCCCTCCCCTGCAGCCTGGAAAGTCCGGTAGCTGTGACCTTAGACGACTTTTCACTTCCTGGAGGCGCTTCGGGTCAAGACTCCCAGGGCGCATCTTCTCTCGGGGCCACTTCCCTAAACCCAGTGTCCTGCCCCTCCTCGGACCTCAACCCCCAAACCAGGGAGCAGGCCTTCAGGACAGAGTTCAACCTCATATACACTTGTTCGCCCCTCAATGCAAACCTGGGAAACCCTGTTGCCACGGACCGCCGCCTCTCTCAGTCAGAAGGAGGCTTTTCCCCTGCAGAGTCCTTCCACAGCTCCATCAGCGGCCAGGGGCTGCTGGGAGATGTGGGTGCTGGCTCCATGTCACCCTACGGCGAGCCTAATTATGGTGGAGGCTACCCGGATAGTGGAACACCTCCTCACACCAGCAACCCACCACAAAAAAAGAAGGCAAGTTCTCCTTATCCTAATTTTGACTTCAGGAGATTATGTGTTCAGGTACAGTAAGATCCAGAGTTTAAGTGTTTGGTAGGATCTCAATGAGGAAAGAAAACTGTCCTCTTCTGTAGAGACTTATAATGTGTGTAGTAAGAGAGCCAATATTATACTTTTTTGAGTTTTATTTATTCTTTAGTGTGTTTTAACAAGTGGCCTCTGCGTAAAAAAAAAAGAAAGACTTTTATTAAAAAGGAAAAAGTCTGAGAGGTTAGGACTTCTCCCACTCTCCCTCTTCACAGTTCAAGAAGCTGCTTTAAATGCCCCCTCCCCCCTCAAATAGGCCTACCAGTGTGACGCCCTACCATTGTTTTGTCACCAGACAAAACAAGCCATAGGTCATGTGACTGAGGCCCTGTCCATAAAGATAAAAAGTGTTCTCTGTAAAGACAGCATCATTTCAGTTAATGTGTCTGTCCTCATAAAAACACTGAAAACGTACACCTACGATTAAGAGCATACACTTATACTCATAAATACTTGGCTATGATATACCTCTGACATGAAAAGTGATGTTCTTGTGATCCACCAACACAAGAAGAGTGGTTGAAAACTGTATAAGAAATATACAGTATGCTATGGAACACTTAACCCGACTTGCAACGACAAGAAAGACATGATAGAAAAGACAAGAAAGAATTAATAGAAAAAAGGATAGAGTAACATAGAGTAGTTGTTTCAGAGTCAAGGCAGCAACCCTTTACGTATTTTTTGTTGTTGTTGTTGTCTTCTGAAAAAAAACAAAAAAACAGTGAAAATAAAGTGCAAAAAAAACCCCACTGAAAACGCTGTAGTACATATGACAGGGCTGTAAGTGGCGCTGTAACGCTTCTGCAGACACATACCAAAACCAGAGAGGAAGACATGGAGCATGAGCATACATCATGAGAAATGTCAACAAGCTCTGGCATATACTGTTCTCCATTTCCTCTTGTTGCTCATGGTGATCGTAGAAGATTTTGCTGTTAAAGCCAAAACAAGCTCAGGAGCTTCTGCAGCAGGAACGGGAGACCGAGTTTTTGTTGTCAGGGTTCACACATGTGTTTTAGGGAAGAGACAGGGCTACTACTTCAAAAAAAAATTGAGCGAATACACCTGAATTTGTATTTGATATTGCAGGCTCTGGGATTGGGATATTGCACATGCACATACTGCTGTTGCGATGTTTAAACAATGCTTTACTTTATATTGGCACCAATCTCCAGGAGCTATGCCTCTGCCCCAGTATTTGCCATATGTCTTGGGCAGTGAAGAATAATCATTGAAGAAATAAAAATACAACAATGAATGGGCACAAGTTTTCAGTGATGTCAGAAATCATACCTAAGCAGCCACAGTGAAACAAATCTCAGGGTTAATCCTGGTATGTTAGTTGCATCAGTATGTAGGAGGCATTCAGGTGCTAAAGTGTCTTATGCTCTGGATCTTTCTGTAAATCTTGAGTTTTGTTCTTTCAGGCAGTGTGCTTTGTGCAAACTGAAAAGCCAAACCTCATGATGTGCTTCTTCCCTTGCTCTGTCTTTGACCGTGTCTCAAGTATATCAATCGGTCTTTGTGTTTGGCTGGTCAAATCAGAAAACCGCAAACATTTAAAACAACACATTTAACCATTATCTGTGCATATCTGAACTGATTTTCACTCTGTAGCTTTGACCCCTCCTCCTCCTCCTCCCCTTCCCCGCCTCTCCTCCTCTTCCTCAGTCGTTTCTCCTTCAAACCTTTTGCCAAGTCTCTCTTCCACTTTTCTTCCAAGGCAGAGGGCCAACCAGCATACCATTAGTCTGCTGACAGGGAAACCAGATTACCAGGCTATAGCTGTAAGAAGTGAATACAAGCCAGTTCAAAATATGGTGAATATTCTCCCTACAACTACATCTTTAGAAGTGTGCATGTCAGTATTGTTTCTCTGCATCTGCATACAACACCCACACCATACTCCGACAGCTCCGCCCCTCCCCTCCCACAGACCTACATCTTAATATGACTCGGTGATTATAAGTTACCGTGATGCCATTCCAATCAAACTCATTGATCCGTGTAAAGGTTCATCCATTGCCTTCAGCACAAAAGGCTAATGGTTCATGAATTCCCATGACAGTGTTGAGATGAAGCCTGTGTGTCATCTCATCCATGGCTTGTTTCAGTCAGTGTTCATCCATGTCTGCTGGAAGGAGGGCTCCGTTTAATCTGGTTTGTACACGAGATCAGGGAAATTAATCATCACAAGGCTGATGAAAAGTTTTGAGGCTCAGGGTGAGATAACAGGGTTTCTGCGGGGCATTAAAAAGCATTAACAGTCATTAAATTGATTTTGCAAAAAGTAAGGCCTTAAATGGCATTAAGAATTATTAAATTTGATTCTCAGTGGTATTAAAATTCTTCCTGTTGTTTCAAGAAAATAGTTAATAATATATGATGATAATATAATATATAATTATAAACTCCAATTCACCAGATATGTACATCCGCATAAACATATGGAACTATTGCAGTAATTGTTTCTGGCCGATCGGGTACAACTGCTGTAAAACCGGATGATTGGAAAGTGGCCGGTGGGCTAGACCGGATGGAGGAACTAGTGGTCACCCTCCAGTGTGATTTAAGTTCTCTCTTAGCTCCAGAAGTTCTGATATGTTTAAGATGAGATATTTGAAGGGACAGTTTTCATATAAAAATCACCTTTTATGAAAAAATAATCTGTGGAATTTGTCTTGAGTTCACAGTCATGGCATAGAAGTATAGCATTAAAAAGGATTAACTGGCTGATTTCTGCAGAAACCCTGGATAGAGTGTGGAAAATAGAGTTGTGGTAGTGTCTCAGAACAAAATTCATCAGTCTTCACCCCCCCTGGTTTTATGACCAGAATAAAGATTGTCACTTGGTGCATTTGTATGAAGGTTGAAATAACAATCTGGATTGAACAAAACACTGTCTGCTACAGGAAACATTGGCCTGTAACTCGTTGCGCGCCTTCCCCATCAAGCTTCATGTTTAAAATCCAGGGTTGTCATGGGCTGGAAATATTATTCTCATACTTTCCTGTAATAAACTTGCTGTCCTGCAGTCAGAGCGAGGGAGTTTAAGTGTTTTTTCAACCAAGTTTTCAGTAACTAATATTTATTTATTGGTCTGATATGAGCCTCTGATTCTGTCAGGTTGATGTTGTTGGGATATCCTAACAGAGCAGGTGGACTTGCACAATTCCGTCTTTGTCAAAAGGCAGATCCATTTTCCAAAGCTTAAGACTGAAGTTATTGTTTTGGGTAAAAAAGACAGTTTTTCAGTGTCCTTTTAGGGACAAAGAGGTAGTAGATACTACTGTAGGTCCAATGTGCTGAAGGTGAGAAGTGACTTCAAGCCCCGTGTTTAAAGCCTGTACTAAATGTGACTGATAAAATGCTCGTCAAATCACCTTCTAGTTTTTCCTGAAAGCCTCTGCCCAACCCAGTTACTCTCTATGGGATGTTGCCCAGATAGACTTGCACTATATCCCAAGGATATGTGAAACAGTCCATCCGAAATGTCAAGGTATTGTTGGGAATCTTTGGGAATCAGAATCAGACAATTCACCCGTGCTGAAGGGCAAGCAGCCGCCAAACCATGAATACATCAGGTGAAAAAATAACAGACGGGGGTGCAGTATGTCAGAGGTAATAGACTAAAGCTTATACACTCATGGAGATGCTCACTGGCGCCCTCATGCGGCCCTTTTTGAGAATGAAAAGTCACAGAAACCTGGCAAAGCAGGGTAGGACATTAAAGAACCAATCCAGGGCCCATTTGTGGTGTTTTCAGGAGCTCAGCCATGTGGATATACTGGTTTTAAATATTTTACAAGGTTATTGAGCTGTTAGTCAAACAAACTCTACCACACCCACACAACCCTGAGAGGAGATCTAACCAAGGGCTCTGTTTCTTACACCTCTGTGGGTGTCCAGAGCTTTTAAATCAATGCCACAAGTGCTGAATGCTGCTTAAATGTTTGTTTGGAAATGCACAGGACAAAGACGCGACCCTTTTAAAAAACAGTTTTGCAAGGTGGTTCACTAAGACTGCTCTGATAAAGTGTTAGAAATGACACAAAAACAGGATCCTTTATGTTCAAAAAGATTAAACAAGCTGAAGTTCAGCTAAAAAAATACCTTTGAACGAACTTAAGATAAAAGGCAAGAAAAAGTGAGTCTGTTGATTTCACTTAAAACAATCATACAGGCAGAAATTTTCATGTAATAATCATAAATACTTTATTTTGATGGCACTTTTAAAAACATAGATTTACAAAGTGCTTTTACAAACAGGCAGGATCATACAGAAGACAAAGCACAAGAGCTAAAGCACAAAAGGATCCAACTGTAACTCACAAAGAGCAAACTTTAATTCAGAGAACCATCACACACATACACAAACTGCAGAATAAAACAACTGTACTCATGAAAGGGAAAAATTTAAGCAAGGTGAGGAAACCTGAGACCAAACAAAAAGTGGGCACAACAATCCAGGCCCAGGCACCCAACATGGTCCAGTAAACATTGAGGGCCCCCAGGCCATAGGGCCACAGGCATCAACCCAAGCCCAGACATGCCAGTGCAGCCCCCAGAGACCTCCCATATCGTTCAAACCATACTGAGTGGCCGACCTGGACCCAGACAATACATAAACTGACCAAGACCAAGCTGAATGATAAAAACAAGGAAAATGGAAAAGGCAATGAAAAGGGTGAAAGCATTACGACAAGAAAACAATAAAAAATAGATGAATGAATAAATTAAGTAGTCTTAAAATGATAGGAAAACAGAAACAAGATGAAGACAACATCATTTAAAAGCAAGTCTATAAGAGGGAGTTACCTGTGATACAGAAAATTAACTTTCTCAAACAGAAATCTTCTAATATGGATATCTTGACAATAATATTTTGCATCCTTAACATTTAGCAGTAGCCAGAGAGAAGCCCGATTTATTTATATTTATATTTATATTTTTGTATATCTATCTTTTTATGTATCTTTTTATCTATTTAAACTGATAATAGAATCCTAATTTCCTTGAGGGAGTTTCTTGAAGGGATTAATAAAGTTCTGTCTAATCTGATTTTATCTAATTTAGTCAACAAAGTAAGGAATGCTAACTAGACATTTTCAATACCCCATAGGCTTCTTTTTTCTTATTTTAATGGCACATAAACGCAGCAAATCCTTTCATTTCATAAACTGGAACCACGGCCTGTTTAAAGAGTAAAAGGTTAATCCTGTTGAGTAAATGCTTGCAGCTCCGGCAGCAGGTGAACCGCCTTGTTGGCTCTTGCAGGACACTCATGGAGCACTGGAGCCGTAGATGATCATTCGCTCTGGGTGTCCATTTCCCAGCTCTGACTTACTGTCCACGGCTGACTCTCCTGTACATGTAATAAAAAAAGAGCCGCTCATGTCAGGATGTGACCCTGGGGTCATCATCCTGCCCCCCCGCCTCTTCCACATCCTCCATATTCTCTGTATCATGTCAGCATTAAACCGGGAAGTGTGTGGTCATCCTCATTACTGAGCGTGGAGGTGTGTGTGTAAATTGTTGGTGTGTGTGTGCTCGATCTCTCTGTGGATATTTGTGTTTGTGTCATTGTTGTTACAGCCTGGTTGCATCATTGCGTGGTGCATTTTGAAAGTTGCCTGCTCTGTTGTCGAAGCTTCAGCTGCTGTATGTTACTAACATCATGAACACAGTTTCAGACTGTATGCTCCATTTTTGGTTTGGTTATATTAACTTAATAAAATAGAAACAGATATGCATGGTAGGGCTGGGTTATATGGCTAGTTTCTAAAATATTTTGATATATTTTCAATCAATAACAGAAATAGAATATTATCTATGTTAACATTGTTCTTGTTGATGTTTAAAAAAAATACTCTAGCCAAACTGAGGTTCATCTTTTTATGAGTTTTGTTTATTTTAGGAGTATGTGTATGTGTATTCTTTGGTAAATCAAATCATTGAACCCTGGTTGGACTTTGGACTTTTATTTGTATCTAAATTTAAGGGCAGACCCTCACTCTGACAAAATTGGGGGAACTTTTGGAAAAGTAGGTGAAGCTCCCAAAGCTTCTCCCAGCTTCACCCACTTCTCTAAAAGTTTGCCGACGTAAGTGCAATTTTGACAGTACACTTTCTCTCCTTTTAAGTTAAAAATGTGTCTAAAGAACATGTAGTTCTTACTTTTCGTTAAAATAATACTTATAATAATACTTTCATTACTTTAAAAGACGTGTTTAAAGAGCAACTTAATTTACCATGAAGGCCAAATTAACTGTATTGTCTGTTTCAGAGTCAAATTATGATGATTTGGACAATGCTCTCAATATGACAACCATGAAGACTTTGTATAGGCTTTCATTTCAATTACTTATGCCAATTTTTATATTTTTAAACTAAAAAGCAGAGAATAAAGCTACATTTGGTCACCTTAACATGAAATCAGAGCCCTAAAAAGGTACTTAGCCGTCTAATGGACTAGTTTATGTGACTCACTTTACCCAAATGCATTTAGTAATACTTCATAAGACCTAACAATAAACAATAGCAGAAAAAAAACATTTATTTTCTGTACAGAACAAAGCATTTTGTCTTTTACTGAGTGAGAGAAAGAGCTGTCTGTGGCTCTTGGGACCATGGACATTTTCACAGCCTTCATAGTCACAGTATTACTGTCAAATCTATTGTTTATCTATAATTTAGCTGTTGTTTTTGGAACTTTATGCACTTTTTGCTCATCAAAAAACAAAACAAAGTTACCCAGTGTTTGGTGTCTTAGACTTGTAATCGTGTTGCTTTGGTATTTGACAGATATCAGTATTGTCTATTTTTTAAAATTAATATTAAAGTCTGTAATTATGGTATTGTTACAAACATTTGTTATTTCTTTACAATTCAAAGCATACTGCCATTTATAAGACAACCCAGAGAAACAACTGTAGGTCCATATTACCCACCCTGATGCATCGTGTATTCCTGACGTGTGAGGGTCTAAGCTGGCGAAAGTTTGTTTTATTGAATTATTAAACTCCATTTCCAGGTGAGTCCTCTGCTGTGGTGCATGTGGTCTCCCATTACTCTGTACAGTTTCTGTCGGGGAATGTTATTCAGCATCAAGTGTGAATGATTGGATTTTCATGTCACACTTGTGTCGGTCCTTCATCACCTCCTCCTCCTCTCCCTCTGCCACCTCAGGTGTCTTTGCTGGAGTACCGTAAGAGGAAGCAGGGCGGTGGGCGGGACCTGGAGCCGGTGGGAAACAGCTCGTCTCTGGGCGGCACCCCCACGAGGCCGAGCTCCCAGTACAGCCAAGACTCCCATCATCCCCATCCCCACCAGCAGATGCAGCCCCCGGCCTCTCCTCAGAGCTCCACCTTCAGCTCCACGACACACACGCCCTCCATCCCGCAGATCGAGGAGGTCAGCCCGCCCGGGCACCAGGGCTCTTCAGGGCCGGCCAGACGGCAGGACAGCAACAACCAGTGGTGAGAGCACAGGGTTAAAGGTCGAGTTCATAGGTCTGCCCTCAGGACATGCAGCAGAAACAACTCTGATTTTGATAGTATCCTTAATTTTGTTTATACTGAAGGCTTTATGAAATAATACAAGTATTTAGACCATGTTAGGGGGTCTGTTTATGGTTCATAACCTGTCGATTTGTTTTTGTGTTTTAAGGATGGTCCCGACAACTGTTGAACGCTTAAGGGAGGGTCAGGGGGTTCTGGAGCGAGTGCTGAGAAGCATCAAGATCGACCGAAATTATAAGAGAAGTGACGGCTCTACAGAGAAGGAATCAGGTATGAAAACATTTTTTTAAACCCCATATGTTTTGTTATATACCAAAAAATGATGTATAGCGCTTAACAAATTTATTAGACCACCTCCCAACGTGGGATTTATACCACAGCTGCCTTAAATTAACAGCTTTGTTAATTCTCAAAATCATTGTGTATGTTTCTGTAATTGTTCACACACAGTATATAGAAGCTCTTTAACAAAAATGATATTTTAGTGTATAGAAGTGTGTATTTATGTAGATGAAATATTCAGTTTGTAATTGTGTATAAGTAACTTATACCATTTTACAGTCATATTATAAGGAACATTGGCTTCTAAATAGGTGATTGAATCTTGTGAATATTATAGATGTGTAAAAAATAAAAAACATCACATGGTAATACGTGGGGTAGGATTAAATAAGTTTGGACTTCTTGCTACTCCTTTTCGAGCATGTGTACTTGCTACACATGCAGGATGTCGTCATCAGTTTACCTTGATTGTTTTCCTTTGTTTTTGGTATATGCATGTGTTTGTTTATGGTGACTACCCATGTTTGTTTTTGCATTTTTGAAATAAAGCATTTATTCATTCATTCATACTGCTTAACAAAAAAAAAAAAAAAATTTCTTGATTAAGATGTCATATTATAGTTATTTACTTGCATTCCTGAACAGAAAAAAATAGTTTTAGTGGTTGAGCTGCTTAAATTTGGGTATAAAAATGTGAATTCAGATTGAAATTCCTCACTCCTGCTTAAAATGTGTCCAATAATGAGAACATTTTTAATCTGAAACAAGCCATGAAAGACGAAAGACAAGGATTTTTTTCTCGTTTGTATGACAGGTGGTCTAGTGAATTTAAGATCTTTAATTGTTATCATTTATTTCTTGTGAATAAACCTCCATCATTCAGACAGTGTTCTCACTTTTAATTTCAGAAGCAGACAGATACGACATGCCTGCAGCGTCCATGGCCTCTCCCATGAAGAGTCCTCATAGATACAGTCCCTCTGTGTACTCACACCAGGTACGCCTTAAACACCATCATCCTTCGTTCCCCAGTCACCTGCACGATGATCCTTGCACCCTCTGAGTTCCAGTTTTTGGGGACTTTTAAACTCGGCTGCATTCACACATGTGGCTCACCCACATAAAGTCTGGATAATTTCAGGAGTTTTTTTTATGAGTGAGGTTCATGTGACTTGATGCCTCTACGTTAATTTACAGTAATCATTTCTGTCACTGGGACAGAAAAATAAATTATTCATGTTGTAGGGAATGTGACATAGGCAGCAAAATGAGAAACTGTGCTTTGTTTTTTTTTATGTCATAGGTTCTGAATATTATACATTTTTTACAAAAGGGAAAAGATTTATCACCCTTACTATAGCATCACCGTATATACAGTGATATATTGAAACGTCACCACTGTATGGCAAAGTTATATACCTCCAGATTCTGATGCACACTCTACTACAAATATAAACTCAATTCAGAAATTACAAAAACTATTTTCTCACACTCCAAAACACTGATGTAAATTTTACTGTAAAAAGAGGGACAAAAATGGTGTTTCCACCAAAAAGAAATCCTTAAAGCTGGAATTAAATGGATTTCTAATGTAGCTATTACTGTTTTCATTTTAATAAAGCTGTGGAGGATCAAGATGAAACTAAAATAAAAGCCTGACTGTCTGTTTTTTTACAAACATCATGCCCCTGTCCCAGCTTTTTTGAAACATGTTGCAGGTATCAAAGTCAAAATGAGTATTAATTTGCAAAAAATATATAGGTTTATCAGTTTGATCATTAAATACATTGTCTTTGTAGTTTATCAATTGAATGTAGGTCAAAAAGGATTTGCAAATCTTTGTGTTATTTACGCTTTACACAACGTCCCAACTTCTTTGGACTTTGGGTTTTTAATATAACATCAGTACTACCTGTGCTATCTGACAGTATCTGTTTGTTAATGTTTGCCGTGGTGATATTATACAAACTTTTTTTGTAGAGATGTGCAAATAAATGTTTTTGCATCCTGTTGTTTTGGGAGAATCTTGAGCAGGTCCATAAAAATGAGGTCCAGCTCTTTTTTAAGGACTTTGTGTATAAATGTTCCTCAGCATGGAGGAACAGTGATGACTGTGATCTCCACCTTCTGTCTAAATACATATTTATTCATTAACTTTGTCAAGCTTCACCATGTTGAACAAGCAGCTGGTCTAAATCCTTGCACTCTGTTATGATAAAGGTCCTGGTGTTACCTGACCTTATAAATAAAGGTGTGTTTGTGTTTTTTGTGTCTTCAGTCATCAGAAAGCCACCGTCAGACTGACAGCCCATCATTCCTCCAGCAAGCCTCCAACTCTCCATTCCGGGGTTCCTGCAGTCCCTCATCAGGCCAGAGCTTCCACCCGCGCCTCTCCTCATCTCACCCAGGACTCTCCCAGGACCACCACCCTCCTTCCTCCTACCCCAGCCACCCTCCGACCTCTTCCTCAGACTCCAGGCCACCAGGGGGCTCCCTACACCAGCAGAGTGGCAGCAGTAACGTGGATGGGGGCCATGGCTACAGCACCAGCCACTTAAAAGCAAGCCTTTTGAACAGCAGCGGCCTAGCAGGGTCTCCCAGCCCGGGATCCAGGGCTCACGGGCAGACTAAACTAGACTCAGGCGCCCCCAGAGGGAGTCAGCCGCAGGCGTCCCGCAGCCTTAAGTCAGGCAGCCCGGGCCAGATGGCGCTGCAGGCCGGCTCCAGGCTGCTGTCGGCCTCCCCGTCGTCTCACTACCCACAGAGAGGGACGAGCCTCAGCCAGTTCCAGCACTCCCCCCTCCAGGGACCCGGAGTAAGGACACAGTCAGGAAGCTTTTAGGACCTCTGTCAAGTGTGTATACGTGTGAGTGTGTGTGCGTGAGTGTGTGTTACCTCCTCGACCCCGTAAAGCTGCGTTGACATGGAGCTCAGGGAGTTTGGGGAGCAGAAATGTACAGACCTAAGAGGAGCAAGGACTTCTTGACGGATTTCTCCTTTTTCTTATTTTCTGTCTCTTTCTTTATTTTCAGAAAAACAATAAAAAGATAAAAATGACCACGTTCTGCTCAAAGCTAATCACTGACTTTGGATGCCATCACAGAATTTGTGGAAAACGTGATTTGGACAAGATAAAAAAAAAAAACAAGAAATCACATGTAACTTGAAATTTTTCCCCAGTGTTTCCTCATGTGCCGGACTGTGCAAACAGGCTCTATTATGTCTGGAAAGTCAAAAAAAACTTCCACACAAATGTCTGTACAAAGTTCTAAAAAGTCGTACCTGTTGTCATGGTACCCAGGGTGGATAAATGCTGAGATGTAACTGAAAGCAAGAGTTGTTTTATTTTTTATTTTTGTCAGCGTTCCATATTTTTTTTTCTGATTTGGCGCGTTGCTGAGTCTGTGCTGCAGTAAACATGTTTGATTTTGGAAAGGGGGGGAAATGTTATAAACAAAGTGACACGTTAATCATCCGTTTTATAGATGCATTATAGAGGAGGGGGAGGAGGAGGGTTTCTCCCCTGATAGGATCATTCCATATGATTACCAGCTTCAGTGTTCACCCACTGAACACTGGAAACAGCCCATTTTATTGTGAGGTTGGCCGTCTGTTCAGATTTTCTGTTCATTTGAGTTCTTTTTCTGTTCTGTTCATCCCCACTGGACTGTTTTTGGTTTCACATTAGGACTACTTCACTGTAGACTTCTGATATTGTACTTGAGACATACAGGTCTTATGACTCATGGTGCTGCATTCTTGTTTTTTTTTTTTTTTGGTTTTGTTTTTCAAATAAATTTGAAATCCAGTTATGTTCCCCACATACGACTGCATTCATCTTGTCATTGTATCAGTTTTCCGTTCGTCCAGATTCATACCAGTCAGATATTGATGAGAATGTGAAGTTACGTTGTGCCACGCTGCATGTCTGGTCGACTGAGGATCACTTTTTTGCCTTTTGTTCATCTGAAATTGATCGACATGGGAGGACGGTGCTGCTAACCTGACACACCAGGTGGACTGTTTCACACATCCATGGGATAGAGCTAAACGATCTGAGGAAAAAATCTAATTACGATTTTTCTGGCAGATAATTTTCTTAACTCAAGCTTCAGTGCAATATTCACAATATTTACAGTGTAGACAACAGTAAGGAAATCAATGATCAAAAGCACATAACACATTATTCATCATCTAATATTGATAAATAATCTGTTTTCATTATTTAAGGGCTACTCCACTTCTACTCCTAAACAAAGGCTTTATGTTGTTGACCTGCTTACCAGCACTTCTGTAAATGCAAATTGCCTGTAAATTTGTAAAATGGTTGACACAACAGATCCTGGGTCAGTCAGGAGCGCTGCAAAAAATTGCAGCTTTGGCGGTCACATGATTGTGTTGTCTGAAATTGCAATTTTGATCTGAAAACAATAAATCTTTCAGCCCTGCTCTGGGATACATTGTCAGTCTATCTGTGCAACATCCCACAGACACTGACTGGAAAGTGCAAACCTTGATAACCTGGAGGGTGACCGAACAAATGTTTTGACGGTCACATCCAATTATGAGTCAGCCAGAGGCTCACTTTGACTTTCTGTTTCAAGCCAGCTTAACCACACTCGTAGTTACTGCCTCTTTGTTCTTAAAGGATGCAGAAAAGCCATTTTGTTTTCTGACCAGGGACAGTCGTTTCTGCGTGAAGCTTTTCAAGATTGATCCGCCTGATGACAGACATCCAATCAGGCAAATCCAGCTGCTTTGCAAGGTTACTGCACCACTGGATTAGAGAAATTAACCAGATAACATGATTGAATGGGAGGTATGATTAGTACTGAAAAGTGGGGAAATGAACAGATGGGTCATGACGTCCTCTGTAACTGAGAAACTAGACTAAATAGATGATGAATATCCAAGGTCATTGTGTCATTTAATCTAAAATAGAGTTTATGTGGCACCAATTTCATGACAATCATGTCAAGACACAACAAAAGAGCAGGTTTATGCTGAATTGATTTTAACATCATATTTTGCAGAAGATTAGGACAACTTAGAAAAAAAATTGGGGTCCTCTTTTAATTCTGAGTAAAAAATGCTAAGATGAAAAACAGAATTTGGATACAAGAATAAACACTTGAGAAGTTAAAGACTCCACATCTGCTGTACTTTGCACCACAGTCCCTTGTTCTCATTATTCATTATTGTTCAATGCCCCTGGGCTTAAAATCGCCCTCATCAGCTACTTCTTGGTGCCACGCTCCCATCCATCGTCTTCGCTCGTACCCACGATCCTGTTCTTTCAGTCACTACCCACAGCTCGTGATCGTAGGTGAGGGTAGGAACGACAATTGTGTAGTAAATCGAGATGCCGCGCTCCCACTGCTCTTCATTAATATATTCAACTTTTGGAGCGGTGCTGCACTCATCAGTGTCACCTCTCCCTCACTGACCAATCAGCTTAAGAAGGGGCACGACTTCTGATGTAGGGCTGTCATTTTTCCTGAAAATCAAAGTTGGACAGTTTTACACACTTATAGCTGCTTTGCCTGTCCTCCATTTTCTCGAGTTGTGCTTCCTGTTGAGGTCGAGAGTAATTGACGGTGAAGTTGCACTGCGTTGGATCAGGGCGTTTCACTGCTCCTGGTGCTCTGCAGACCTGAATATTTTAATGCATATATGCAGATCGAGTTTTGATTTTTACCCCCATGCCCGCACAGATATCTGAATATTGAGTACAAGGGACAGCCCTAAGGCTTTGGAAACAGCGAGGGCAGAAGAGGAAGTAAGCAGACACTTTCTTGGGCATCATTCCTGGTCTTCAACTGCTTTTAGTGATAGGACGTGATTCTTCGACTTTGTGCCTGTGCTTTTGGGACATGAAAAAATGAAGCCTGTGGAGACACTTACGGATAGTCAGGGAAGCTTAAGTCAAATTTTGTTAACTCAGTAACAGTAAGTGCTGTCGAGAAGCTCTCTGAAACTAAGGTTAAGAACTTGCAGCTGTAGACAGGTCCTGAGTTGTAACTTTTGTTGTGTCTTTGTTTGGATACAGAGACGTTACGTTCATCTTAGCTAGAGGAGTATAACATCTGAACTAGGAAAATATAGTAGCAGATGTGACGTTTTAATCACTGAAAAGCATTTTTTGATTTTACACTGCTGCCTTCAAATTCAAAGACAAATGGAGCACACCATAGTTCTTATATAAAGACAGTAGATGTTAATGATCTCAAAACAGTGTGATAACTTGAGTTCACAGCCTAAACCAACAGACACAATAGAATTATAATGATAAACAGCTGTTAAATCATCAGTCATACAAAATATTCCAATGATACCTCACTGTTTCTTGACTAAAGTTATCTTCATCAATGCAAAGCGGGAGAAAGAAAGTCATACATGTTGGAGGGATGGACTCTAACACGGAGAACACATTGTTGACACCAAACAGCCGCCAAAATTACTAAACTCCTCGTCATCCTTGATGTAAAAGACGGTACATCTTTTAGCAGCATTTTAAAGACTTCAACCTTCTTGGAGGGAAGTGTGAAGTTTAAGTTATAATTTCAGCCTCTGTTGGAATTATCTCAGCTTGAGTCACGTCTCAAATATAAGTAAAGTGTAAACTAAACTGGGACGTACATTTAAACTGAGATATGTTTGAACCTACACAGAGCTGGTTGGATAAAATGATCTGATTTGGAAGTCCTTTGAGGAGAAGTTATTAACAATTATGGCAGCCTTGGACTAACCTAGCGCAGCAGCTGGATCCATCTGATTCAATGTCTGTAATCAGGCAGATCTATCTTGCCAAGCTCCAGTCTACAACGATTGTCAGTGGCTCCTTCAGAGCAGAAAGAGGTGGGATGCACGAGTGAGACAACAGCAGGAAGCAGCTGCTCCTACAGGGATTAGCAAAGATGCTAACAGCTTCAGTTGCAGTTTTATCAGATCTGGGCTGCATTTGGACAAAACTGAAAGCATTTCTCGATATTAAGAATACTTTTGCTCCACTTCCAACATGTTTTTGTGAGTTTGTTCAAGAAGTGGCGTGCATTTTGTATTATACACCTAGCAGTAGCCACAGCATACTACATTATCTGATTGGCCAGTAATGAGTGTGATTGATGAAACGATCATCCAATCACCTGCTGGATATGCTTGCCCTCCCCAAACACTTTCTCTGGGCTCTTTCCCAGGTGGACCAGTGAAATATATTGAATGGACAATCTGGTGTGTCAGGTTTGTCTCTCAGTCTAAAGTAATGGAAGCAGAACATTGGTATTCAGTTAATATCCGCTCTAATTTCCACATTATAATTATTTCAGATGATAATGGTGATAAACAAATTGTAGTAAACATAATATGGGTGTTCCTCAGAAAATGGTGCCAACACCTTGGTGCAGCATGGCAAGACGTCATCTTCACGTTCTCTAAAGGGATGGGGTGTTGGGGTAGATAAGATTTTTGGCTGTTTCTGTGCAGCAGGATTTCTTTATATATAGATGTGTTTATATTTCTGACCAATCCTTTCATTCCGAGGAAACAAAACAGGGCAGGGTTTGGAGGGAGTGTTTGGATTGTTTCTGAAACCTTGGTTTAAAAAAAAGAAAAAGACAAAACGCTGCTATGTTCTCCTGTGAGAGCTGCCTCCCTTTTCCACAGAATGCTGTATATTTTTTTGTCTTGTCTTTTGACCCCCATCCTCACAAACTGACTTGTAAGACAGAGACGGCTCTGGGATCTGAAAGCGATGTTAAAGCTGAAAGATCGGTGGCTGCAGGAGTCGTCATCCTCTCCCCGCCCCACTCTGACACTTTGATTTTGAAGTGGATCAAGAGACGCGCTTGTGTGAAGACTTCAAGGACCGAGGGGCCCCGATCATACGAGCGGACCCGACAAAACCCCCAAACTCCAAGTCGACATAAAACACAGAAGGGTACTCGTGTTACATGAATGTTTGAAAAAATAAAGTTGTGACCCAAACTGAACCAGCACCTTAGAGAAAGACAGAAATACAACCTAAAGACACACTAGGACAATATGTATGACTATGTGTACTTGTATAGAAAGATGTGATATAGACTTGTATGGAGAAAATATAGTACACTGAATTTATCGCATGATTTTTGTTTTTAGGGTCTGAGTGACCAACCATGTCAGAAAGGTTGGTGATCTTTGGGTCTGGGTCTAAAATACCAGACGCTGCGTTTTCTTTTCTCTTGTTTGTTTTGTAAAGATTTTTTTGTTGGTTTTGGTTTTATTTTTACACAGATCATAGAAGTTAATTATTTCAACTGTCCCTTCCCTACAAAAGGTTTAAGAAGCAAGAAATGTAATGCATTTTGATAATAAAATAATCATGATGGTAATGTATTTTGGAAACTACCATTGTGATGTGTCATTTCAGGGGAGTCGTTTGTATGTTTTGCACACATTACAGCCATTCAAACAGGGACGACTGAAGTGTTTTATTCTGTGGCAGTGGTGTCCAAACTGTGGGCACTGCAGGGAACCAACTGTGGCCCATAGTGCTTGTTTGATTAGATCAGTTTAGATTAGATTAGATTAGATAGAACTTTATTAATCCCTATGGGAAACTCTCTCAGGGAAATTAGGATTCCAATAGCAGTTTCAAAAAGTAGATAAAAAACATAAAAAGATAGATACAAACAAAATATAAATAAATATAAAATAAATATTTAAAAAAATATATATATATATATATATAAATTATATATATATGTATATATATATAAATTTTATATCTATATCTATATATCTATATCTATATATCTATATCTATATATCTATATCTATATCTATATATATCTATATATATATATATATATATATATATATATACACATACATATACATATATATATATACATATATAAAATAAAAATAATAATATATGATCAGAATAATTGGCTGCCAGCAAACACTAAAAGGTGCAAGTTATTTCGGCCTTCAGCTTTACCTGACTGATAAAGTAGTTAAAAGAAATATGGCAGTAAATAGCCCAAATCACGCTCATCTAGACCATGTTTTTTGTATGAGTGTTTACAAAGCATTTATGAGGCACAAACACTCCTTTAACATTTGATAGATTTATATATTTTATTGTTAAGTGTTTAAATATGATCGTTAATCGTAGCCAAGGCTGTCAGGAGCCTTTTAAAGGTCCCATGTCCTGATGTGTTTGACCATTCACGTCATATCTTTGGTGTCTGTTAAGAATGGATTTGATTTAAGTTAAATTTAAAAAAATAAACATTTTGTCTCTATAGGTCAAGGGTCATCAACTACATTTGTACAAGGGCCAGTATTTTGGGGCCCTTTATAAACAAGGAAAAAATATCAATATTAGGTCTTACTAACAAACAGATGCAGCTGCCACCGTTATGTATATATATATATATATATATATATATATATATATATATATATATATATATATATATATATATATATATATATATATATATATATATATATATATATATATATATATATATATATATATATATATATATGTAGAGAGACAGACAACTATTCATGCTCACACTCATACCTGAGGGCGTTTTGGAGTCACCAATTAACCTAAAGAGCATGTTTTTGGTCTGTGGGAGGAAGCTGGAGTGCCTGGAGAGAGGTAAAGTATGCACTGGAAGAACATGCAAACTTCACACATAAAAGACCTCCAAATTTGATCTTTAACTTTATAAACTAATTTATTCCTCTTTAAAAAAAACCCAGCAGCCCTCAGAAAGTGTTTGTCATCCACATAAATACGTACAGAGGAAAAAGTGAAGCTGCTCTATAAATTAACTTGATGTTTGCAACTGTGTCACATTAAGTCCTCATTATGAACAGTTTCTGATGACATCTAAAGTTAATCGTCCACGTTTTTACTGCTAGAGGCTGTCTGTGTTCACTGCTGAGTGTTTGTGGTTGTCACAGTTCAGTTATCAAAGAAGGAAACTGTCCAACTGACTGTCATTAAGGACACCTATAATGACTTTATTTATAATTAAAGAAGGCCAAAGGAAAAAGAGAAAAAGCAGAGTCTCCACATTGAACACAGTCACTATTTGAACCATAACACCACTGCAGTTGCATATTGCCATCTGTAGCTCATATACAGTATTTTACAAGCAGGGTACACCGTTATTCTACAGACTCCATGGTCCATCATAGTTTTCATCAACAAACTTCTTTCCCCTGACGAAAACTAGACAGTAACTAATAAAAACAAGTGCACATGCACAAAAAGTTAGTGGAATAAGACTCTAAACTCAATAATCGGAGTATAATTTAAACTAAAGTAACTGACATTTTCATCAACAAATAAAAACTAGACTAAAATGTTTGACAGAGACTTAATCCAATCAGACCTGATTTGGTCATGTAGAAAGTAGGGACAAGTTAGGAATATATCCAATCACAGCTACTTTGGTTGTGTGAAAAGGTTGGATGAGTTACGAGGGACATCCAATCACAGCTGCCGTAGCTTCATGGTGGTGGGATAAGTTGTGGAGCGATCCAATCAGAGCTCCTCTCTTTATGAATTGATATATTCATGTAGAGCAGGTTCACTGTTTGTTGTCAGTTCTGGTATTGTAACTGAGATGCTCTGCCAGGTAGCCTAAATAAAGGTGACGGCATTTCACAAGAAAGTTAAATTTGTTTCTGTTCATTTATACATTCAAACTTTACCAGCATTCAATAAAGGGTTATTAGATGTTTCATTTTATCCAAGTGTAAAACATGACTTCAGAAATTTAAGGAAACATAAAAAATGCCTTACACTTTACACGTCATATTTTAGTCGACTGAATTTAGACTACAACTAAAACTAAATTAGAAAGTCCTGTCGAAATTAACACTGCTCTGATGGACTTCTATTGTGGTCAAGGAAAGTACAAATTGGCAACACAGAAATGGCGCCATGAGAGGCTTTGGGTCATGTAACTGAGAGTCATGACCTAAAGGGAGGGCCGTGAGGGCCGGAGCACAGGATCACCAAAAACACACTGCTGTGGATGAGGAGAAGTCAGAGATGTGTACACATAGAGACCACTACGGGTGCGGTGTGTTATCATGGATGCCATATTTGAGAGGGGTAGTTAAAGTAGAAAATGAGAGAAAGTCTATGGTGGTGATGCGTACAACCACAACTTGCCCTCTCCAACATGGCACACGTCAGAGGCTCAAAAGCAGCATCTATGTGATATATCTCTGCTGCGTTGTTTTATATACTTTACTAATTATCAATCACTCATGTAGCCCCTCAGCAGCAGACCCTCAGTCAGAGTGAGGGAGAGGGGCCATCACAACCAAGCACAGACCAGAGAGGGCAGGGAGGATTCGATGTTAATTTGATAAAAGCATGCTGTTTATCCCTTTCTATTGTTAAAAATGACCTGACTTAAAGCCAGTGGAAAATGAGGGGAAACTAAAAAACAGACTCATGGAGGTGTATAAATGTTACAAAAACTTTAGCGGTATAAAAGGGCTTTAATATGGGTACATGACGGAGTGTCAGAAAACAAAGAGAGGTGAGCATTAATCAGCTGTACCACATCTGTTCTCTGTGTGTCTGACAAATCCCCCAGTAACGCCCCCAGATTGCTCAAATACGCTGAGTTATTCAGTTTGCCCACAACTGTCTGCTCAGATTGGACAACAAAAAACTGAAAAAATTAAACTTGATTTTTGTGGCACTTAAAGGATCTAGTGATGTCGGCAGAGCATTTGTTGCTGTGAATGAAGAAGGCACAGGTGATGATCACATTTTGTTCCAGTACTAGCAGTATCTATGTCCACAGACTACGAGTGATCACTCGTGCTTTGTAAAACACTGACAAAAGAACAGTTTTATCATTAAAAACACCCAATCCAGACCTGAAAAGGAACAGGATGAGAGGAATTTAAAATAATACACTATATTTTGATAGGATTTTTTTCTGATTGCCTCAATCAAGTTTCCATGTTCGATGAAATTATAGATTATGAATAATGAGGATGTGGAGAAAACTGCAGTTTTTCCATTCAAATATGTTTAATAAAGGACAGGATGGTCACATAGTTTTGAAAACACATTTCATCTTTTTTTCTTATTTACAACCAACTAAACTCAAAGGCCTTATATGTGAACAGAATGCCTTTAGGCATGGACCAAATTCTTTAAGAAAGGAGAAACACCAACAAAACCTTATTTACAACATCAGTAGGGAAAAGGTATAGTTAGTATTTCTTTCTTCTTCCAAAATAGAAGTATACATTTCTTGGCTGTGAGAAGGTCCTTAGGAAGATTGGAGGCCCTTCTGGGCTTTTTGTAAACAATTCAGGCCTGCTGAAACTACAAGATTGATCAGTGCTGGATTTGGTTTGACCTCAACTCCTGTGTATTCTCAGAAAAATTACATTATTTCAGGCATTTTTTCTTGTAATGCTTAAAATATACCCACAAGCTGAAAGCCATAGTGGACTGCTACACCATTAAACTCCAGGGCTGAGTCTCACTCCGGCCCTGCCAACTCGTGCAAATGCACTAATTGCAATCGCAAAGTTAAAATGATATACTGTTTAAACTTAATATTTAAGACACCTGTTAATGGAATTTAGCCGAGATGTGTTGAAAAACCTTTGCAGTCATTTAGATTGGTTATTTATTTGTAATCTGATCTGTCAGGAGAATAAAAGTAAATAAGAGTATTTTTTTTCAGTCTGAGAAAAATTAATCAAACCTTCTAAAATTCAAGACACATGAAACCACAATGGGTTTGTGATCAGCTTTAACAACATTCAAATATTTTCTAATCATCCTGTTAGTTTGGCCCTGACTGAGGCAGCAGCTCTCTTCCTAACCACTAGAGGGAGGCGTTTAATCAAATAAAGCTAAGTGGCTCAGTGAGAGCGAAAGCATCCGTATCATAGGAAAAGCCTGCTGTGGTCTGATTTAAGAATGAACATTAGAAGAATTAATTTCAGTTTGATTACAGTCTTTCATGTCAGCAGTTAATACATCAATGGACAAGAGAGATTAGGGTAAATGAAAATTTAGAGCTACGTTCAGTCAGGCAACAAGCATAGAAAAAAATATGTAAATATGCAGTACATAACAAGTTTATTAGACCACCATCCAGTGTAAGGTTATTGCCACAGCTGCCCTCAATTAACAGCATTAGCAGTTAACAAAATCATTTTTATGCTTCTGTAATGGTTAATACACCAGTATGTAAGATAAGATAAGATAAGATAAGATAAGACTTATATTTTTGCGTTTCCAGCTGCATTGTACAGTACACAGGTATTAAACACAGGATATCATAAAGCAAAAAAGTAATAAAAACAATTAGCAGATAATACTGTATATGTATATATATACACATATATATAAACTAAAACTAAATTAATAAGTGCTGTCAAAATTAACACTGATTTGATTCACTTCTGGGAAGAGTAGGATCTGATCAGCTGTGTACACACCAAGTGCAAATTTCAGTTTGTCATCTGATGAAAATACGTTGGAATGAAGCGAAATCTAAGCTGTTCACGCACAAATCCATCGCACGCCATTTTGTGGCAAAATTGTCACAGGAAAAAAGTGAATATTGCCTCTTTCACCCCTCACCGTAATTGAAAATAAATTTAACTTCTGCGACAGATTTGCCTGAAGCTGTGGCATGACAGCCAATCACTTTTCTGGCACATTTATCTTCTCATTTTCAAGAACAGGATCATGGAATGAGAAGGTGGAAATTCATGTTCCTGTGGCGAAGAGACAGGCCCTGCCCCTTATTTCTAATGGCTTTTGGGTCTAAAGGGCAAAAATTCACCTATGAACCATATGAACCATTTGAGCACGTGAATACATACAGCACGTGAAATTTAGTCACATGTAGACACAATTTTTTTTCTTTTTCCACGTGGTGTGAACACAGCTTAAGAGTTAAAAACAGCTCCTTAGATCTCTAACCTCACATTGCAGATGAAAAAGCCGATTCAATGCCTGTCAGGCGGATCCATCTTGCGAAGCTCCAATCTACAATGATTGTGAGCGACCCAAAGCAGCACGGTCCAGTCAGAGTCCTTTGGAGCAGGAAGAGAGTGGGAGCTATGAGTGAGTAGACAGGGGGAAGTGACTGCACGTTTATATATTAACATAGATGCTAACAGCTTTGATTGCAGTTTTATCAAGGGTGACCATAGATCCTCTTTTGCCAACATCTTTCCCCAACATCGATGTTGTGTTGCACTAGATGGGTACATGACGGAGTGTCAGAAAACAAAGAGAGGTGAGCATTAATCAGCTGTACCACATCTGTTCTCTGTGTGTCTGACCCAGTAACGCCCCCAAATTGCTCAAATACGCTGAATTATTCAGTTTGCCCACAACTGTCTGCTCAGATTGGACAACAAAATCCTTTGTTGAGTTGGAAACAAACTTTGTAACGAGAAACACAGGCTTGGGCTGAGAATTGTTGACAGAGTCTGCAGCATCCCCTTTCCCCAATCCAGTACGAGTGCACCCATCATGATGTGGTTTCAGAAGATATCAGGTGTATGAATCAAATAGTCACAGTCAGACATATGACACTTAACTATGTATGGCCCTCTAAACTTGGCCTGGAAAGGAAACTTACAACAGACAACAACACCAACACTTGATCCCCTGACGAGCCTCTGATTTACGATCAAGAAGATCCTTCATTTTTCCCTGTGACACACCAAGCTTTCTCTGGGCAGTAGCACAGACAGTGTACATATGACACCGAAAGTCATTGACATAATCCAGAATATTTTCTGGGGGTTTAACTGATTTCCAGTGATCACTCAACACTGCCAAGGGACCTCACACAGTGTGTCCAAAAACCAAGTTTTTTGGGGCAAAGCCTGTACCTTCCTGACAAACCTCACGTTCTGCAAGCAAGAGCCAGGGCAGACCTTCCTCCCAGTCACCTGAAAGTTCAGTGCAATATGACCGTGACATCGATTTCATTGTTTGATGAAATCTTTCCAGAGCACCCTGAGATTCCGGATGGTATGCAGATGAGACATTATGTTTTATATGAAGCTGCTTCAACACCCGGGCAAAAGTCCGAGACATGACGTTTGTTCCCTGGTCTGTCGGTATCATCTTTGGAATACCAAAAGTAGACACAAAGCAAGTCAAGGCCTTCAAAACAGACTTAACTTTAATAGAGCGCAGGAGGAAAGCTGCTGGATATCTTGTTGCCTTACACATAACAGTCAAAAGGTAACTGTTAACAGTTTCACTTTTGGGAAGTGGACCAACACAATCAACAAGCAGTCAATAGTCAAATGGGTTCTTCAGTCATGGTAATGGGGCACAACGGGGCAGGCCTGATCTACATCATCTGGCACGTATGACACAATTTATAGTAAACGGAGACATCACGGTTCAAGAGAGGCCAGAAAAAATGACGAAGGACATGGTCATACATTTTCTTAACCCCCTAAATGACAAGCGACTTCATCATGTGACATACTTAACACTAATGTCCTGAACCTGGAAGGCACAACCACCCGAGTCACTCGATCAAGTTTAACATTGTCAACAACACGGGTCCATTTTCTACACAGCACACTGTCACCGAGGAAGTAACCATTGTCCAACTCCTGTATTTTCTCCTAAGAACAAACAAGGGGAAACAAAGAGGCCAGAGAAGGATCTACCATCTGCTCTGCAATCAGCTCATCTCTACTGATAGCTGGAAGAGACCATGGATACACAAGAGTCTGGTTTTTGATTACCTCAGCAACAAAACCCTGAGGACCTAGAGAGGGAGATGGTGTAGAGTCTACAAAATTGTCTGAGCTGGCTCTGGTCATTCCCCTAATCACAGCACATACAGGAACCACATGTGGGTGTTAGCACAGTCATCCAGATGGTCAGAAAACTCTGGCCATGTTGTGACCACAAGTGGCGGTGGACCATCTTTTCACACTCTCCCCCCAGCCAAATCATTTCCCAGAATAACATCTATCCCGTCCATAGGCAAGGAATTACGTACCCCCATGACAACTTCCCCACTAACCAAGTCTGAGGAGAGATTAAGACGGTGTAGAGGCACAGATAACGGAACCAAGCTAATGCCAAGAGCCAGAGCTCTATCCCCAGTGTCTGTAACTGTAGAAAAGGTAGTAAGTGCTCCAAAATAAAACTCTGAGATGCCCCAGAGTCCCTCAAAATTCTAACAGGCGCATCTCACCTTCATTCAGAGAAACAAACCCATTAGACAAGAAAGGAGCATACATTTCATCCAACCCTTTTGACAAGAGTTTAAGAGAAGGTTCAGATATCCCTTGACTCAGGACTGGAGACACTGAAGTTACAAGACCAACAGACTTCACATACACAGTTGAGTTGAAAGACTGCTGTTCAGCATTGAAAATCGGACACTCTCCCTTCCAGTGACCTTTATTTTCACACAAATTGCACATTTTACCTGGATCAAATTCGCCATCTGTCCCCGGCACATTTCTGACACTGGCCTGTGAGCCTTGCTGAGCACCAACAGCAAGTTGGGTTTTCAGAATATGGTCATCCTAATTTTGCTAGATCTGGACCACATTTCTTCAATAAGTGAAAAACAAACATGACAATCTCCTCTATCATAAGGATATTTTGCTCACTTCTGACATGTTTTGTTGAGAAGTTGTTTTATGAAGTGTCTCACATTCTGTCCTCTACACCGCGGCAGTAGCGCCAACCTACTTCATTTGATTATCCAATCACCTGCCAGATACGCTTTGGAGCGGATGCATTCCCAAACACTTTCTATGGGCTCTTCCCCAGATGGACTAGTGAAATAATATTTAACAATCTATCTGGTGTGTCGGGTTACTGGTTCTCATCACCCTCCCAAATGTTACACCCAGAAAACCCTCATCGATGCCTCTGAAACATCAATCTGTGTGAGTGCTTGTCTCACTCTGGAGGGTCTCCCATCAGGCTGCAGATTATACTCACTCACCTGAACGAGTACAGAGGAGCAGAGGTGCAAACACAAACATCCTGTGTGGAGGGTCTCCTCTGTGTGAGTGTCCTCCTGCTGGAAAGACGCACACACACTCTGACTGTGTGAACAGGTATGTTTATTCTGAGCAGCGGCTGCTCTGACGGCAGGTTGCCTGACGGGAGGAGACTTGGAGAGCAGATGGTCGGTCTGTGGCTGTCAGCATGAAGAAGTCTTCATTCTCTCTGCTCCAGATGGCTTTTAGACATGTCCACCAGAGCCAACACATGCAGACAGTCTGAGAGAAGACTCAGAGATCAGCAGAGGATAACGCGACTCCCGAGTCCCTCACAACAATGCAGGAGTGCCTCCAAGAGAACAGGAGCAATCTTGGTCTTTGTATTTTTTGACTTACTTTGTACAAATAGACAACATCTCATCTTTTGAACATTTCACCACCAACCCCCACCATCAACTACACAAACAAAGATCCTTAATTAGAAAGTAGAAGTTAGATATCAAATTTGTCCAGTTAGAAATTGTGTTCTGCATTGGACCATTGATTCTTGCTGATGAAAGTTCCATGTAAGAAATGTCGGAAAGGTTTGAAGCCAGTACTTGAAATATTATTAAAAAGGTTCGACACAGCAAAATCTGCATGGATAAATGAACACTATCAGATTTAATATTAACATTCTTAAGTGTCTTTATGGGTCCACATCACGCAGTGTTTAACTGTTTTTGGAGGGCTGGTGCTTTAACTCTTAGCAAGTGTAATTGTTAAGTCTTTCTGGAGTTGAGATTTAAAACTTTCTAGCACTTGAAGCGTTACTTCTAAACAAAACTCCTGTAGACTAGAGTGGTGCAGGAATGAGCCCAAAAACATGCAATTGAGTTAGCATTTAGGACTTTCTGGTTCCAACCCCCCCAGAGTAAACTGGATTTAGAATACCGGTTTCAGACAAATGCCTGACATAAGATTTGTGGTGAACACACACACTTGAAATTGTAATTTTTAATTGGAAATAATAAAAATAATCTAATGTTGCCTGCAATGGTTGCTAACTAACTGCTAACAAGGACTGCACTTCAAAAATGGCTGAAGACCTGATGACAAGCATCTCTGATTGTTTTTTAATAATCAATCTTTCATACACTATTGCCACAGCCATTAGAAGGAACTTGATCAGGTCACTTAATTTACATGGAATCTCTCAGACCACAGGTTACAATAAGACGTTACACTTTTGGAATATTGTAGTTGCTTATAAAGCCCTTTTCACACATGCAACCCTGATATTATCAGGATAATACCTGGGCATCTCACCCAGGTAGTTCACTGACATGGTCCTAGACACATGCTCCGCTAAAGCTGTTGTTTTGATCCATCCTGTCAAGTCTTTTTTTTCTAGTTTTGTGCAGGTCCCACTTGCCTTAGTGAATTACCTGGGCAGTTTGCTGCTGCATTCAGACATCAGCTTACTCAGAGTTTAAGTGGGTAAAATACTAGGAAGGCACAAGGACATTACCCGGGTAAAGTCTGGGTGTAAAACTTGGCTGTTTGTGTTCACACATCTGGCTCACCCACGCAAAGTCCAAAAAAATTCTTTTTGTTTTGCAAGTGTCAATGGGGTTAACATTGAACGGCTATGTTGTAGTTTCAAAGCAGTTTAATAATATATTTTCATTCTCTATAATTATGTTTAAGCTTAAAACAATTAGAAAAGTGTTATTTTAAGATGATCACAGCTTATTATCAGCAATCCACTCTCTCAGAGTATATTTTTTAACTAGTTTAGAGTGAACTCTTTATTAATGCTGCAAAAGTAAAGATTGCTCTATCTATCTACTGTATATTTTGTTGTATTTGTCGATGCCATTGTCAGTTAACAGTATGTGGCTACATCTACAAGTGCAAGTTCGAACTCTACCACACAAAACCAACTCCATTTATTGACAAGACGTCAGTTTCTCTGACACAAAGAAGAAAAGTGTGCTGTGGTCTGATGAGTCCACATTTCAGATTTGTTTTTGAAAATCATGGACCTCGTGTCCTCTGGGCTAAAGAGGAAAAGGACCATCCAGACTGTTATCAGTGCAAAGTTCAAAACCCAGCATGGGTAAACTGCACATCTGCGAAGACACCATTAATACTAAAAGGTACATGCAGGTTTTGGAGCCATCCAAGCAACGTCTATCAAGACCATGCCAAGCCACATTATGCACATGTTACAACAGTGTGGCTTCATAGTTTAGACTGCAGGTACTAGACTGACCGGCCTGCAGTCCAGACCTTTTTCCCATTAAAAATGTGTGGTGCATCATGAAGTGCAAATATCGACCTCGGACTGTTGAGCAACTGAACATCAAGCAAGAATGGGAAAGAATTCTACCTACAGAGCTTCAACAATTACAGTTCCAAATTGCTTATTGAGTGCTGATTAAGGAAAGGTGATGCAACACAGTGGAAAACATGCACCTGTCTCAGCTTTATTGGAACATGTTGCAGTCATCAAATTCAAAATAAGGGAATATTTGCTAAAAAACAAGGTTTAGTTGAAAAGTAAATATCTTGTCTTTGAATTGAATATAAGTTGAAAAGGATTTGCAGATCATTGTCTTGATGTCCCAACTTCATTGGATTTGGGGTTTGTAGCATTAATATTTTTTAAAACAGGTTAGTATTAAAAACATAGTCTTTTAATGCTACAGTCCTCTAAAACCACTTATGGTTAAATGTATTAAAAAAACATTTGTAAATGCGTCATTTAACCACAGTGAGAGAAAGCAGCAGTTTGACTGTAGTTGCCAGGTCCACTTAATCTAAACAACTTTGGGTGTCTTTTTTTTTTTAAAGTGGCTTGCTTGTAATATTGGCAGTTGCAGGTTGCCTATTTTTGGGCTTGTTCCAAAAGTGCAGTTGCTTATTTGGGCTTGTTGAGGGTCTGATGCACACTTTACCACCAATATAAACTCAATTCAGAAGTAACACAAACTATTTTCTCCCACTCCAAACACAAATGTAAAATTTACTGTAAAAAGAGGGTCAAAAATGATGCTTCCACTCAAAAGAAATCTTTATAGCCAGAATTAAATTGATTTCTAATGTAGCTGTTACTGTTTTCACCATAATAAAGCTGTAGAAGATCAACATAAAGCCTAAATAAAAGCCTGACTATGTCTGTTTGGTTACAAAAATCAATGTTATTTAGTGATAACAGAGATATAAATAACAATAGCCCCTCTCTTTACTTCTGAATAAATAAAAGGATGTTCCACCTCCAAACAAAAGGATGATGAATAAGTAAATTAAGAGACAAATAAGAAAAAAAATGTCACTGTGAGATTGAAATGTAATGTAGATAAAAATCAAAACATGCTTTATTGTAGATTTCACTTAAAAGGAAAAAGAGTAATATATCACAGTAGAAAAAAAAATAGCTGGAGGTTGCTTGTTTTGGGCTTAGTTTTATTGGCCTGGCTACTTATTTCAGTAGAACAATCTGGAATTGCTGGTTTTGACCACTTTGACATTAATCTATGCTTGTTTTGCATTCGATTACACGTCAGTGTGATTTTAGACTTATATAATTAAGAATTAGTACAGTTTAAAGTAGTCCAACCATTACCAAATGAATCATATTTCAAACAAAGTTGTTAAAAGTGTATTTGTACATTTATATTGGGAGAATACGATGTAATTCATGTGATCCTGGTCACCTTAAATGGATATCATAAGAGACAGCAGCATTTTAACAAGTTTCTCCCACCATTTATCAAGAGGGGAGGGGCTCTGGTGATAAATAAACTACATCAATGAAATAAATCATTTGTGTGTAAACTGTTTTAAAAGAGCAACAGATGTACTATTACTTAAACATTTCAAAACACTGTTAAAAGATTTAAAGCTTCTACTCAAGATTTAATGTAAGCTTCTGCTCAAATGGACCCAGTATAATAATATGAGAGGATGAATGAGGTCATGTTAAACGTTTGGCTCTCATTGATTCAGGGAAGCATCTGAGGTAAAGTGTCATAAAGTATCAACTAAAAAAGTGCACTTGATGAAGACATGTTGTTGAGATGAGGGCAAAGAGTGTAGCAGGAGTGTGCACTCAATGCGTCCTGCAACACCGTCACCATTTTTAACTTCTCACTTCCTTTGAGAATAGAGTGGTGCAGGAATGGGTCCAGAAACATGAAAGTGAGTTAGCATTTAGCTCTTTAGATTCCCAGCCCCTCAGTAAATGGGACTTACAACACCAGTGTCAGATACATGTCTGAAATAAGGTTCATGGTGAACACACACTCGAGTTACTGTTGGAATATTGCTTAAAATAGCATAAACTAGGACTAAAGCTTTGACAAGTAAATAATAATTACTATTTAAATAAGGTCTAACACAAATGGCACACCACTGGACTATGGGAACACAGAATAAGTCACCCATAAGCACTTAATGATGCCTTTTAAACAGCCAGTAAGTATAACAATAATATTTAGCATGCTACCAAGCTGCTAGCTAATGGTTAATATATTGAAGGTGTTAAAATCTCCAGTGTTAATTTTGACAGCACTTTTTTAATTTAGTTTTAGTTTTAGTCATTTGCCTAAAATATCTTTTAGTTTTAGTCATGGTTTAGTCATCTAAATCATTTTAGTTTAAGTCGATGAAATCTACTGTAAATTTAGTTGACTAAAATATGAAGTGTAAAGTGTAAGGCATTTTTTATGTTTCCTTGAATTTCTGAAGTCATGTTTTACACTTGGATAAAATGAAACATCTAATAACCCTTTATTGAATGCTAGTAAAGTTTGAATGTATAGCTAAGCTAAGGCAGTTGTGATTGGATGTCCCTCTTAACTCATCCAACCTTTCCACACAACCAAAGTAGCTGTGATTGGATATATTCCTAACTTGTCCCTACCTTCTACATGACCAAATTAAGTCTGATTGGATTAAGTCTCTGTCAAACATTTTAGTCTAGTTTTTATTTGTTGATGAAAATGTCAGTTAATTTAGTTTTAATTTTTTTGTCCATGTGCACTTGTTTTTATTAGTTACTGTCTAATTTTCGTCAGGGGAAAAAAGGTTGTTGACGAAAACTATGACGAGAATAATTAGTCAGCAAAATAAACACTGTCTCCAGAGTCCAGAATAAGTCTTTGTTTTTTTCTATAAATGAAGAACTTTAAAACATCGCAGCCATGTCACCAGACCCTTTTCTATGTTCCCATGTTGACCCTTGACCTTTGTGTTGATGGTCATGTGCAGTCCCACCTGAGCTGTGTGAGGTCTCGCTCCGCTCTGAGCCGTGTGGACAGACAGACAGACAGAGTGATGACAAAGTGAGAGGGAGGGAGGCAGAGAGGACTGCGAGGCACATCACTGAGGATCTCCGTTATTATCCCCAATCCAGCTAGCAGTCTGGACACGCTGCACCACAACAAAGAAAGCGCCAATCTCTTGTGACATACCGCGCGGCCCGCTGCCCCCCGGCCATCTTTTAGCTGCTCCGTCCGGGCTAAAAATAGCACTGGTTAGCGTGGGCTAACAGACTCAGAGGGGCGGAGAGGTTTGAGCGGTGTGCCAGGAGATGTTTTATGAGGTTACATGATAATGTGTTTCCTTAAACGGCCTCGTGGAACCCTTAGTTTGATAAGAGCTGGGTTCAGGATCTGAGGCCAAACTCTTTATCAGTATCTGTTCTGTGTATTTGTGGAATATATGATGGATTGATGATGAAAATTTATGTTTCATGCTAGGCAGGCCTTCAGGTACACCGATATTTTAGCCAGATACAACACAGGTGAGACATCAAGACCATGACAGTAGTTTTGGAAAATGCATTGGAGTTTTTTTTGGTGAAATAAGTTTTACACACAGTCCCAAAGGTGATCTGTCTCCAGGGAGGTTTTGTTTTTGATGGTGTTTGACAGATTGTGAACAAGATAAATTAAAAAAGTTCTCAAGGGATTTTGATGAAATTTTCAAGGATATTAGTCATTGTGCATGGAATAAGTGATTAGATTTTGGTGGTGATCCAAGTCTTGTTGTGGATCCGGGACTTTTTGAAGGATTTGTTAACATTGCAAGATGAAGTACTTTCCTCATTTTGGCCAATAACAATGAATTCTCACCAGATTTGGATAACATTTTCAGGGACTGTTGGTCATTGCACAAGGAGGAAGTCAGAATGTAGTGATGATCCAATTTGAGATGAACAACCCAGATTTTTTTCAAGGATTTGTTGACATAGCGAGATCAGCATTTTTCCACATTTTTTGTCAAGGAATGATCCCTAGGAGTTTTAATGTTGGACCCAAAAGCTTCAAAGATGGAGGCAGAACAGAGTTTTTAGTGATTTATTTTTCCAGCACAATCCGAAGGCAGTGTAAGTTTCTGTGATCCAGTATTTAAAGGGGCAGTGGTGGGAGCTCGTGGAGAACACTGTGAAGACAAGAGAAGAGTGTTAGGTAATCCGTGGCAATCGGAGCAAAAAGTCACACGAAAATCACAACAGGAAAAAACCTCCAGTGAGGAGAGAAAAGGCATAAAGCCAGCACAAGTTTACATAAAGGCAGCGGCCAGAACAAACCACGTAAGGAGTGGAAATCCACCAGAGAGGTGAAGGAGTCCACGAGCCCGTCTTTGTCGTGAGCGTTGATCAGGTGAGCAGGAATCAGGTGTGCGGTTGCCATGGCGAGACTCAGGAAGCCACGCCCACTGCTCGAGAAGCAGAGAGCAGGGCAGCAGTGAGGGAGGGGGAGATGAGGACAGAGAGGGAGGAATCCTCACATTTTTGACAATAACTTGTTCAACAGTTTTGGAAATCAACTTCAACTTCACTGTATTAGCAAATCCCTTAAAGGGTGATTTGGTGTACAGCAGATAATAACAAAACACTCAGAATAAGACAGTAAGAAGTCTCAACACGAACAAAAACTGCCAAGAAAAAACAATCATAACATAAAACAATAGACACACAACAATCAGAGGCATTATGTCAGATAGTCAGGTCCTGCTCAGTGCACACACAGCAGCTCAACCAGCGCAGAGCATCGCTTTAAAAAGGTTGCAATGCTATGATTATCTACTGTACATATTGCACTTGTTACATCCTATACCTATACACACTATAAAATTTATACCATAACAATAAATGATGCTCCACGAGAAGCTGACAGACATGGATAAAGTGCATTGACAGCAGCAAACAAGAACAGACACAGTGCATTACCTCAAGAGTTACCTCCTCCCCTCAGAGTTTACAGCTCAGTTGGGGGACGGCACAAAGGAGTGAACTTGTACCTGTTTTTGTGGTCTGTGGTACAGCAAAGTGAAGGCCGTAGGGGAGCTACTTGTACTCCTGATTAACAGAATGAGTACTGTCCATTAGACCGAGCTTTCTTAAATACTTGTGTGTTAAACATGTCCTCCATTCTGTTAAATTTCTCCAAGCCACTCTAGAGGCCACTTTGACATCTTCCCGAGGGAGTTCTTGTGTTTGCTGCTGAGGTTACTGTACCAGCATATGATGGGAATCGAAATGATAGATTATGTTATAGAGCAATAATAAAAGCTTCACCAGAGTCTTATCAACCTGAAATTTAGCAACAAAATAGTAGTTGCTGACCTTTTTTTAACCAATGATTCACAATTTAAGTCAAATTTGACCTTACTGTCAATTAGAGCACCCAGATACCTTTAATTAGTCACCAAGTCCACTGGTACGCCATGCACCATGCTACACTGAGGATCTGGGGAGGACTGTCTAAAATCAGTGCAGACCTCCTTTGTTTTGGTGACACTAATCTGGAGGAAAACCTCTTCACACCATGATGTAAAATCATCAAGAACCTGCCCATGTCCAACTTCATCATCCCCGAGCAGGCTGACAATAACAGAACTGCCAGCATACTTTATAATGAACTGGTCCTCATGACAGCTAAAACAGTCATTTGTATATAAAATGTATAAAAAGGCAGATACAACACAGCTTTGAGGCGATCTGGTGGAGGAGGATAATAGGCTGGACCATGTTCTGTTAATGAGAAAGAAATCCAACCCACATGACAGGTATCAACATAAAAAAATTCACAAGCTTATCCGCTAAAACAAGAGGCTGAATTGTGTTAAAAGCTAATGAAAAATTGACAGAAAGCAGCCTGGCATGATTCCTGTTACCTTCCAAATGTTTGTAGACAAGGTTAAGTAACGTAGCAGTAGCATCTTGTACGGCTCTCTAAGCTCTATAAGCAAACTGCAGAGGATCTAGTAGATACTCAGCTTTTGAACTAAACTCTGCTTTGACTAATTTCTCAAAGTGTCTCATAGAGGTTAAGGCCACTGGACGATGTGGAGGGACAGTTTATCTTTGCTACAGGCACTACTATGGACTTCTTCCATAGAAGTGACACCCTCTGCTGGGCAAGAGACAAATTAAAAGTATAATTAAAAATGAGGCCAAGCTGGTTAGATTAGATTAGATTAGATTAGATTAGATAAAACTTTATCAATCCCTTTGGGAAACTCCCTCAGTGAAAATAGGAAATTCCAATAGCAGTTGAAAAGTAGAAAGAAAGATTTATAAAAATGATATGTATAAACAAATAAACAAATATGAAATAAAAAAAGTATACTTTTTTTTTTTTATATATATATATTTATGGCTACTGGCTGAGTACTGCTCCTTCCAGTCTTCTGTCTTCCTGTTACTCCTCCTCCTGTTAGTGCAGGTTTTTAACAGACAGCCAGTGGACCCAGACTTTTCTTTGGTTCACACTGCATGAAACACCTTATCACATCACCCTCATCGAAAAAGAGGTTCTGTGGAGAAGCCGACATAGGACAGTTTGTCATCTCTGCATGCTCCGTAATGAAATTATGGGAGTCAAACCTGACATAACAATTATTAAAGGATAAGTTCGTTTTTTTGACACCTGGACCTTATTTTTAGGATTAAATACGCTCGTTGACTCACCCAGACAATTTTGGTGGAACTCGGAGCTGTTTTCGAGCAATTTAGATCCATCTGACGACGTTTTTCTCTCATGCCGTAGTAGCAGACGGGGCCAGAAATCGTAGCCCCTAAATTAGACATTATCTGCTGCGAAACTCGCTCATTTCAGCTACATTTTATAAATGAATGGCCAGTGTTATCACCATGTCAGCTCAACTTCGTTGTTATGGTCACCCAGGGCTTTACAAGGACGGGTAACTTTTGGTGACGTCACAGACATGCACCGCAAGAGCGCAGCTGAGCAGAGCCGCTGTTGTTACTAGGCTACATGGCTACACGGCTATTTTTGTGCAACATGGCGGAATATTTATCCGATGTAGAAGTGTCTGACAACGACTTTGAGTATAATGGATGCCCGTATCGTTTTGAGCCAGAATATACCGACGAGGAGCTATTTGAAAGGAGGATGCAGAGGGAAAGAGCCGAACAGCTGGCCAGAGAACAAGCAACCACTGCACGTCCACGAATGGGGGCTAACTGGAGGTGTTGTTGTGGACATTGCACAGCAATGGCAACAGAGGAGGAGCGAGTTTCGCAGCAGATAATGTCTGATTTAGGGGCTTCGATTTCTGGCCCCGTCTGCTACTATGGCATGAGAGAAAAACGCCGTCAGATGGATCAAAATTGCTAAAAAATGGCTCCGAGCTCCGCCAAAATTGTCTGGATGAGTCTACGAGCGTATTTAATCCTAAAAATAAGGTCCAGGTGTCAAAAAAACGAACTTATCCTTTAAGACTTTGTGCCAGCTCTTTATCAGAATTATAAGCATGGAGCTGAACCTTCTTTCTCAGTGGGTTAGTCCTCTCAGGGCACCTGTTGTTATGTATGCATTTTCTCTCTATATATTTTTGCTTGTTATAAGGAATTTTTCCTTGAAACTTAACAAAGGGCCTTATTTTGATTCTGTGAAGTGTTTTGTCTTAAGGCACATGGCATAAACATAACCTTGAAGAGCTATGCTTTTCCTGGACTTAATTGCCTTTTACTGGTTTTTCATATCTCCTCTGTGTGATGGAGTACTTCTATGAACAAGACATCAGGACTTGGGCATATCATATTCTGTGTTGATAAAATGAGCAGGAAGTCAAGGACGTAGAGGAACACACACACTTTTTACATTCCAGATGCCTTTACATACGTCCTCTATGTCTCCTCATCATCCACAGTTGTTGGGCGCTTGATTACTTGATGAAAACAAAAACTTTAAGTAAAGCAACAAACACTTGCCGGTGTCTTGTTCACTTCTGCCTGAGTAACATGAAATAAAGCCCTTCCACTTCGTTCCACTTAAAGTGGTATGAGCCTGGGCAGTTTCGCTAGAAAGCACCAAAGTTCTGAGAATCCAGCACAGAACCGGTTCCAGAACCAGAACAGTGCTGGTGTGAAAGCCTTCACAGAGTCAAAAGAAGAAGGTGAAATGGCAGCTTTGGTTAAATTATTTTACCCCAACACATATTTTGTCCATATGAACAATACTGTCTAACACAATTGTTCAAAAACATGTATATATATATATCACTAAACCACCATCACACTTTTGTTTTTTTGCAACTGAAAACAGAAAAAGGAATTAATACAAATGTTTTAGCTTTTTTTGTTTGTTTTGATCTCAAAATCGATCAAACTGTGGAGTTTCACAACAAATTTAATTTGTTTAGCTTTGTTTATTTCTATTTAAGTGCTTTATCAGATTTTGGTAACAGAAAATGTGGCAGCTCTTTGGCTTTGTATGACTTAAAGCAGAAAACATGAGAGAGAGTGAGAGTGTGTGTTTGTAGTGGGATTTGTGAACACTGATAGTCCTCCTGATCAGTAACAGTTGCTCCTAAACGCCTCGCTGCTCCAAAAACAGATGGGACCAGACCCCCCCCCCCTCCACACACACACACACACACACACACGCACAGACACACACACACACTTATGCCACATTTTTATGTATACACAGACCTGAGCACAGTGTCGGAGTGTGCGTGTCCTCGAGGCTCCATGTTCAGGCAGTGGCGTCTCCTGTAAAGTCTGCAGGACGAGGAGCTCGGGGTCAGCTGCTCCTGCTGACGGTTATATAACCACAGAGAGAACAGGATGAATGGACGAGTGATGAGGGGTGAACTCACAGCACTGAGGCTGCAGAACAAAAAAAACAATCTGTGAATAATGTTTCTGATGGAGTGCTGTTCTTATATCAAACAAACAAAAGATTTTTTTTACCATCGACTTCGTGAAAAGTCTGTTTTAGAAACGTTATATTTGTGGATTTATAAATCATAAGAAATTATAAATCACATAATCTTAATTAGAGATTTTGTCACATTTTCTTGATTAAAAAAAACCAGCTCTCATATTACTAGACTTTCATTTTGACCATTCGATAAAGTGACAACTTCCTGTCAGTATATTAACCAGTCAGATGCTCCTAACTTCGACCTGTATTGTTTTTTATTAAGGTAGTATCCAATCAGGAGCCCCCAAAGGTTAAAAAAGAAAATATAGTTATCTGTCATTTCCTAAAAGAATAATAAAGAAAATAAGTGTAATTTAGTGCAGTCCTTTGGAACATTTGAGCCTGAAATTGATTCAAAAAGATGCACAAATGACCATATGAATAAATAAAAACATCTAGAGGATGTAAATATGTAAATAATTTTTGCTCCAAGTTTCTTTGCATACTTCATTTTCAATTCTGTCATAGCTGAAGCTTGACAGAAGCATATTAAAGCCCCACTGTGTAAGATTTAGGTTTGTCTGCTCTCGAGGGGCCTCTCTGGTCGTTGGGTGTAATTGCACTGTCGTAACACAGCGCCTCACAGCAACGTGCATTTGTTGACATACAGAGCCGGGGGAAGTGAGTCGACAGGACGTCCCAAGACATAGAAGAAATAGTGAAATAGTGAATGACCGAGCGTCACAGCGCCATGAATATCTCCAGCAATCTGAGAAACTCGCCGGCAAATAACCGCTGGTAGCATTTAGTGACAAAACAACGTCTGCCAAGTTACACAAAGCATGCAATGCTATGGAGCAACCACCGACTGAAACCAAGTGTTGAACGGGGGAAAACCTGACGAAAACATAACTTACCTCTCCAGCAGTAACTTTGCAAGCTCGGCATCCGTCTTGCAACCGACGCTCTTGCCACCGAGCAAAGTGGGCTCCAATGTCAATTCTAGTTTTTTGTTCCTTGCATTGTCCGATAGTCTCTTTTTGGCCCTTGAATTTGGAGAAAGAGTCCTCCTCACACGCTTTGCGGATGCCATTGCTGCTACTACTACATCCATAACACCAGCTTCTTTAGCTGGAAGCCAAATCTCGCGTAGTGCCGTAAAGCAGTTTGCACTTCTCGCAGCCGCTCACGACATGTGTCCCCGTCACGGGAGCAAAAGTTACATAGACCCTAAACAGAGCAGGGAAGCGCTGTGGGGGGAAGGGGGCGGGGCCATTCTCTCTGTTACAGCGCCAAGCTTCACTGAACAGACTTTGGAGAGAATATTTGAAGGCTCAAAAGAGCTGCAGTGCTGCTTTAAGCTGCTGTAATATTCCAGTTATTAGCACTTCTGACATGTGATTGTTGCACTAAATCAGCCGTATACATGGTATTGTTTGATGTTCGTATGGAGATACTGCTGTAGTGTTATTTACATTCTTCATGCGGTATGTGTGAACTACAATGCACAGAATGCTAACAACAGCTAACAATAGCCTGGTAGATCTGCAAGTATTTTTCCCAACTTTGTAACTTGAACGCTGTTAGCTCAGATATGATGTCATTCCCACTCCCCTCTTTAATGAGATTAGCATAGATGCTAACAGCTTCGGTAACAAATTTATTTAATCTGGACCCCATTCCTTTCTTAAGAGAAAAACAAATATCAACTCTACAAACTTCTCTGTATGGAAAAGATATTTTCCCTCCACTTCTGGCATTTTTTGCCAAGAGTTTGTTGTATGAAATGGCTCACGTTCTGTCTTTGACATCGTGGCTGTCAGACATGCTATTGAGAGGTCCTGCGCTACCCAAACACTTTCCATGGGCTCTTTCCCTGATGGGCTAGTGAAATATGAACGGTCCATCTGCTGTGTCAGGTTAAAAGCCAACTTTCACTTTTAAGCCCTTCTTCTTACGTCTTCAATGTTATGTTTCATATTAAACTCAGGACGCAGATACAGGATGCCCAGAATGAGGACTAAAAGAGACATCACATCCTTTATACCACGGAGCATCCAGATGCTAAATAAACTCTGATCTCGCAACAACTTGAACACACTGCACTTTTAAGACCATTTAGTGATCTTTTTATCTACTAATTTATTGTTATTATAGCTGTATTTTAAGATTTAATTCTTGACTAACTGTTAGTAAATGTTGTTATGTGCTGTCTTGTCTTGTGTGGTTGTTGTTGTCCTATGTAGTTGTGTATTTATGCTCTCTGTGCAAGACAAATCCCCTTAGGAGCAATAAAGGTTCATTCATTCATTCATTCATATTAATGCCATGACTTACTTTTAATTCAGATTTTATCTAATTATTCTTCACCTTTGTTACACTTTTAATCCTTTTCTAGATAACCTTTTTAGACTTTTTATTGTTTTATCTCCTGCTCATGTCTGTTGTTTTATTCTGTCATTGGTATTTTTATTTTATTATTTTATTGTCATTACTAATATTGTCTTTTTCACCTCCTTTTTACTTTTTCTTACTGGTTTTATGTTTTTTTTTTAGCTTTTATTTTGGTTCTCATGGTCTCATTTTACTTTGCATAGTTCCTGTATTGTCTGGGTTCTTATGACGTGTTTTTCTGTAACAGTGCCTTGATTTAATCTGGGCTTTTTGTTTTTATTACCTTTTGTGCTGAAGCTCTTCTAATTGCTGTCTGTATGTTCTTTTCTGTTTGTCAAAGCACTTTGTAAACCTCTGTTTTAAAAAGTGCTATACAAATAAAGTTGTTATTGTTATTATTATTATTATTATTATTATTATTATTATTATTATTATTGTTATAATTATTATTATTTTTATTATTGTTATGAACTGAATGCATCGAAATCTCACGCAAACTGTCCCGAGGGCGACAGTTTAAATGGTAACAAACATACCAGTTGGTGGTGGTCATGCATCAATTCGTTGTTTGCCACTGACTCTGTTTCCTGTGTCCTACCCTCTCTTTTTCTTTGGCTTTTGGAGGTTTGCAGTTTGATTGTCTGCAACTGAGTTCGGGTCAAATCTGTTCCCCTCAAACACTCACAGATTTTTGTGCCAACTAGCCATGCAGACTGTCCTCAACTAGTGCAGACAAGTGCGAACTTTACCCAACTGGGACTTGTGGGTTAAATCTGGAAAAAGAATCTTGTAGTGTGTCCTCAGCTTCAGTTAAAGGAGTTTGTTGAGTCCTGTCTGTATCAGAGTTTGGAGACTAAATCTGAAAACAGTAAGAGAATTTCTGAGATAAGTACTGTATGTGCCTTTATCATTTAAAACACTGAAACAAGATCATAGGTCAATTCTTTTATTAATGTTCTTGTTATAACAACAGCAGAGGTGAGACAGCTGTGTGAAACACTCTGTGACAATCCTGCAAAATATTCCCATGTTTAATACTCACACTAACCCAGAACTAGAAAATAAGACCAACACAAGAGCAGAGCAATAAAAACTAAAGCATGATATAAAATAACATGTGTATTAAAGAAGGAAATAAGAGAAAAAGTCATTTATCTGGCATTGGCACAAATGAATAGTTATGTTGGGAAGACAGTAAGAGATGTGTCCAGGTGACAACAGCAGAAAGAGGATACGTTGTGAGTATAGTGTCCTCAGTGAAGCTCTGCTCCAACATTTTACTCATTCAGAAAGACTCAGTAACACAGATGAAGCTTAAATATCAAAATTCATTCCAGCACAAGCTGCACAGTGAGAACCACAGATCAGTTTCCCTTCTTTAAATCTGCTCCATTGAGAAATATATCTGCTGTGATCTACTGACCAAAGGTCAAAATCCCACCAATCCTACCACCAACCACGCGCACGTTCAGGCTGCGCCACCAACGCCCAAAAGAACACATAGAGCATGTGCATTAAAACATACGATGTTAGCAAACACTGGCATCTGCTGTTCTCCGTGTCCTCTTGTTGGTCCCAGAGGAGCAGAAGATTTTGCTGTAAAAGCCAAAACAAGCTCAGTAGCTGTGGCACCGTATTCTGCCATTGTTTCTGTTGTTGTCAGGGTTCAGGCTTGCAGTTTAAGGGAGAGGTGGGGGTTTGACGTCATTGTTTCTGAAAATATCATATCCATTGAACACACGGAAACACAAGGACAGCTATTTGAAATTCATCCACTTTGGGACCCGTTTTCAAAAATGTGCGTTTTCTGGCACCCAAAACGTCGTATCTGTGTGGACGAAACTACGACTAAAAACTTGTGCCTCCTCTCCGTGTGGACGGCCCCTCAGTCTTTCGTTCCTCTAGCTGACAGAATTCTTTTTTTTTCATTAATTAATGCAATTTGGAAGCACTGTTGTCTATTGTTTTAGAGCAGAGGATTATTTTAGGCCTTAAAAAAAAAAGGAAAGTTATCATTCATGTCTTTGATTGTATGTCCAAATAAGATCTTTGCTATGAGGATACCTATTGTGTTGGTTCTTGTAAGTCAGTTGGAATAGCATCCATCCACCTGTGGTGCTTGCCAACATTGCATTTCCATGCTGGTTCGCTGGAAATGTGCGTCAAGTCTTTTTTCTTCTGGGGCCACAACCACGCAATTTCAAAATATATATCATAAGATGGGACAATAATATCAATGCAGACAGCAATTTAACATCAGGCATGTAATTCTGTCAATTGATCACTCTAGAGTGGTGCAGGAATTAGTCCAAAAATGTGGACGTGAGTCAGCATTTAGCACTTTCCTGGTTCCCAAGCCTGAAACTATACAGGATTTAGAATACTGGTTTTGGATAAATACCTGAAGTAAGGTTCATAATAAACATATGCACACAAGATTTTAGTGTTTAATGGGAAATAATAAAATGCATCTGATGTTGCCTGCTTTTGAATCTTAAAGCGTTGTTACTTATTTTTAGACAAAAACACTCAAACATGGAGCATGTTCATGTTACTTAAAAAGCATGGGAAATGGTTGTAGGTTGAAAATAGGAAAGACATCTGTGCTGCACGCCAAAACACTTTTCAAAAGGCACATGACAGGGCCTCTTCTGTTCTAGACAAACCCATTGGCTCTGCTGCCATCAAAATTCACATTTAGAGCACCTTTGGATGTAATTTATGTTGAAAGAAATAAAAATATCTTCAGCGTGAGTTTACCACAGACCTTATTTTGGATATCCAACCAAAGACTTGTTCAAAAATCCCAGACTACGAGACGTTGGTATTGGAAATGTTAAATTTTAGGGACTCATTACAGCACAGCTCTCTATTGCCAGGTTTAATTTTTATGAGTTTGTTTCCAGTGCTTCCAACACGTTTTTCAAAGCACACTAAAAATGATTAAAGGTTTAAATAAAAGGATCAATATTCCTCAGTTTCCATCTTTGCGTTCATTTGTGCCTTCAGTTAGAAACAAACAAGCCAGATGAGCAGAAAGGTGTGTGTCTGTTGTGCTATGTGTTTGCAGTATTGATGACAGTCTGTTTAGGGTCTCTCAGCTCTGTGTGGTGGTCCTGGTTTGTGCAGCAGACCTCCTGTAGGACAGAGTCTGAGTCCTGCTGAGTGTAAAGAGGAAGCCTGAGATAGATGCAGCATGCAGGGCATTTCCTGGGGGGACGATGGTCATATGACATCAGAAGAACTGAAACAACCGGTGAGTGGGAGATAACACGCCATGGAGAAACAGAATGTAATGAGAGTCTTTTCTCAGTGTGGGCTCAGAGATGAGGGGCATGGATTCATCATATCACATGGTGGTGATTTTTGTTTGACATGATGCTCAGGAGAGAAATTCTAATGTTTTATAACTGTAACGTGGCGTGTTTATCATGGCAACCAGGGCGACCGAGCTGTCATGAAAGACACGGCTTGCTTTTCATTGCTATGAAAACACAGTATTTTATGTGAAAGACTGCTGCAAGTGAGACTTTACTCTGGTTTTGTACACTGCCTGGCCAAAAAAAAGAAGTCGCCACCAAAAAAAAAAGGTCACATACTCTAATATTTCATTGGATTGCTTTAGCTTTGATTACGACACACATTCGCTGTGGCATTGTTTCGCTAACCTTCTGAAATGTCACAGATTTATTTCCATCCAGTGCTGCATTAATTTTTCACCAAGATCTTGTATCGATGATGGGAGAGTCTGACCACTGCGCAAAGCCTTCTCCAGCACATCCCAAAGATTCTCAATGGGGTTAAGGTCTGGACTCTGTGGTGGCCAATCCATGTGTGAAAATTATGTCTCATGCTCCCTGAACCACTCTTTCACAATTTGAGCCCGATGAATCCTGGCATTGTCATCTTGGAATATGCCCATGCCATTAGGGAAGAAAAAATCCATTGATGGAATAACCTGGTCATCCAGTATATTCAGGTAGTCAGCTGACCTCATTCTTTGGGCACATAATGTTGCTGAACCTAGACCTGACCAACTGCAGCAGCCCCAGATCATAGCACTGCCCCCACAGGCCTGTACAGTAGGCACTAGGCATGATGGGTGCATCACTTCACCTGCCTCTCTTCTTACCCTGATGCTCCCATCACTCTGAAACAGGGTAAATCTGGACTCATCAGACCACATGACCTTCTTCCAGTCCTCCAGAGTCCAATCTAAAACACAATTTTAGTAGTTTCTGCAATCTCCTTAGATGTTTTCTCTGCTTGATGCATGCCAATGATTTGACCCTTCTTAAACAGACTAAAATGTTCTTCATGACCACAGGATGTGTCTGTCGACATGGTTGTTTAAGAAATGAGAAGCTGCTCATTGCATCAGCTGGGGTTCAATAACTTGTTGCCAGCTGAAAGATAATCACCCATGCAGTAATCATCCAATAGGAGGCTCGTACCTATTTGCTAAGTTAACTCCAGGTGGCGACTTTTTTTTTTGGTGTATCTTAATCATGTTTCTGTGCTGTTTTTTTTTTTGTGATGGACCGCCATTATTCTCTGGTTGCTGTTTCTTCTGTCGCTGAAACTTCCTGTGTTACTTCCCCAAGTCTGATGTGTTGTAGCAGAATTAACATTATGCTAATTTACATCACAGTCCTTTGGCACTTGCTTCTCAAGCCATTTAATCAATCTAATCTATACTTCATAAGCTATGCTCTGTTCATGTCATAAGGTACGTACCATTGTAACATGCCCCGGGAGAACATGCACACACCAAACAGAAAGGGCCCGACCCCAGACTCACTCATCAACAGCCACAGTTGATACTCATTTAGCTTGTAATCTCACACAGTAAAACGCTTTAACCAATGAGGATAAATTGAAGCTAAATTTTAGCTACTTGGTTTTCTCACAGCTTGAGTGACTTTAGTGCGTCTCTTCTGTTGTTGATGCTGTTCGAACAGGTGTTGTTAGCTCAACTCACTGCACGCTTTGTGTTTACTGCTGTTGCTGTGCCCCTGTTTGGATATTTTTCCATGTGACAAACAACACAGCACTTGCTTTGCTGTTTTTGGTGTTTTTTCATCTCTGCAAATACTAGAAATATTTGATATTTTATGCACCTACTTTCAATAAAGACGGGACTATATTAAGTTTAATACACAACAAAGACAAGATATTTGATTTTCAAACTGATAAACTTTGTTGTTTTTTGCAAATATTCACTCGTTTTGAATCACATGCCTGAAACATGTTTCAAAAAAGCTGGGACGGGGCAACAAAGGACTGGAAAAGTTGAGGAATGCTTAAAACACCTGTTTGGACATCCCACAGGTGAACAGGTTAATCGGAAACAGGTGAGTTTCATGACTGGGTATCAAAGGAGCATCTCTGAAAGCCTCATTTGTTCACAAGTAAGGATGGGGGAGGTTCATCACTTTGTGAACAACTGCATTAGCAAGTAGTCCAACAGTTAAAGAACAAGTTTTCTCAGCATACAGTTGGAAAGAGTTAAAGGATTTGATCTTCTAAAGTCCATAATATTATATAAAATTCCAGAAAGTCCAGAGAAATGTCTGCACATAAGCGGCACTGCATTAAAAACAGACATTGTTCTGTAAAGGATATTATGTGGGCTGTAAAGGATATCACTAGTTCCCAAGCACTTATTTAGTGTTGTTAAAGGAAAATATACATTTGCATCAAAACATTAAAGTTTATCATCTTGAACATTACATATCTTATCTCTGTACTGTACTCGGTTGAATAAAGGTTGAAAAGGATTTGCAAATCATTGTGTTCTGCTTTTACTTATGTTGAACTCAAAGTCCTAATTTTATTGGAAGTGAGGTTTTTATTTCCAATCTCAAGCAGGAAGTCCCTGTCATCTTTTAAGCTGATTGGGGAGGGTAAAATAACTTTTATCACATCACAGCATAATCAGGTTAGGTAGTCTTTAGGACCACCAGATAATCCGGCTTTTGACGACTCTGGGGGTCAAAAGGCAGGTCTGTTATCTTGTTTAGTGTGTTGAATCATTATTTCATTTTTATTGTATTTGTTACCACATGTTGATCAAAAAGCAGTGAGTTAATGATATAATTTGTTTGACACAGCTTTGCTTATAAAGTTTTTTTTAAAGTTTGGAGACGGCAGTCAAACATGACCTGAGCATGACGTCAAAGAAACATGGCTGCCATGAGGATATGAGCAATCATGTTTAAAGACAAGTGCAGTCCACATTTTTCATGATTTCACGATGAAACAGGTTTCACTACTCCACAGCTAACACAGGTGTGTCATGTTTGGGATGATGATGTCTACACAAGCTTTTTTTTTCTTCTTTTTTTTTTTTTTTTTTTTTACTTTTTAACCCTGTTTCCATAGAAACATGTCAAATTATTTTTTTTTTCCCAGATACTTGTCATATACAAAGAGGAGTTGAAAACTGACTTGAAAAAGACATAAAAATCACGCTGTGGCTGTACAAAATCTTTTTTTTACTTAAGTGCATCTTTTCTTTTATCATATATATTTAGTTTAATAGAAGTAGCACCTGTGTGCTTTTTCATATGCACTTGATAATGTCACTTTAAAGGTGGAAACAATCCACTCAGTAAAAATATGTTTAGTTTCATAGAATACTCCGACTGCAGGCATTTTTATCATCATAAATACTCTTTGTTTTATCCTTCTTTAGACAACAACACCTTATGTCTAATCCCAGAGTTTGGTAAAGCTGATGGTCCTGTATGATCTGTCAGGATGTTCCTCGTCTAACAGACAGAGAAAACACCACAGTCCCTTTTTTTTTTAACAAACTGCTGGGCCTCCAAGACCACATCCAAGTCCAGATTGAGGTTTAACCTGAAGAAAAAGGAAGAAGAGGAGGAGGGAGGGAGGGAGAGGACTTAGAGGAGGACAGAAGGTTTTGCTCTCAGTGGAAACGATGGACTGCAAATCTTGGATCCTTGGAGTCACGGATTTCAATCTGGAGGAGAGACAGAGACAGAAAGGACGGAGAGCTGTTGTCAGGACAGTTTCAGTAAAAGCATGTTAAAAATATTTCGCCTTGAGAGGGATGTGACAGGGAGAGGAGGGATACACAGAGAGGAAAGAACCCAAACTACTCATGGTTTGTTCTGTCAACATCGAACAGTGATGTTACTTTAGCATGAAGGTCTGTTTTTAAATCTACATAAAAAAAACCCCTGCAATTTCTAACATTTAATGCACATGAGGTTCATTCACACAAGGGATTCATCAATCATTACACTCAATTTCAGTTGAGTGTATGAATAACAGCATAAACAGTAAAAGGGGGTAAGGGCATAGACTTGGGTAACAAAAAACCTGTATGAGTTTTGAACCGGTTTTTATTCGTTTTCATACCTTAAGTTAAGCAGAAGTTTCAACATTGTTTCATTTTTCTCTTGGTTTGGTTTGCCAAGAGAAGCCTCTCAACTAGCCTGTCACTAGTTGGGGCTGAAGCTGCAGTCTTGCTGTCTAACTGGTTGTTGCATTATGAGCAACCAGCCAAAGCCAAAACCAGCTTGAGTAATAACACTGTTTAGCTTGAAGCATTTTTAAAGTATTCTGTGCCATATAATAAAGATAAAGCTGTTTTAGGCAGCATTGCATGGCCCTGTGCGCTGATTGGTAGACATAAACCTGCAGGATCAGAGGCTAGCAGTGCTATCAGTGCTAACAGTAGCCATACTCTGTTTGTTATTGCCAATGAACACCATGTAATTCCCTTTCCTTTTGCCTTGTTTAGTTCTTTATTGGTTTGGACTCCCTTAACACCCACTTGACTTGAAACTCTGGCCCGCTTGGAGCGAACTGAGAGCGTTTGGTTCTTTGTTCGAGACCCATTTTTTTTATTGCCAAATAAAATGTAACAACTGGCTTTGACAGAAGACATCACATAACCTGTGTTTTCTAACTATTCTGTTTTGCAGAGGTTATTTGAATGTGTTGCAGTTAAATTGTTCTCCTTTATTTGTTACTTCATCATTAAAAAACCCTACAGAAAACTTCTAGTTTACCCTCAAAGGTACAAGAAAATATTTTAATACTGACATTATTTGGTGTGCTAGGAAAGTTTAGTCACGCATAAGTTTTAAAAATATATATATTTTAACATATTCATAAAGATTTTGATTTCTGTCATACATCCTCATACTGTTGCCCAAATCCTGGCGAGGTGACTGTTGTTCCAACCCTCACCTGTGCTCATGAGATCTGAGTAATGACTGAAAGAATGAGATCACAGATTCAAGTGAGCCGAGATCGGGTGAAGAGCTCAGACATCCAGAGGGAACTCGAAGCAGAGCCGCTGCTTCTTTGCATTAAAAGGAGTGAGTTGAGGTGGTTCGGGCATCTAATTAGGACGCCCCCTGGTCACCTTCCTGTGGAGGTTTTCCAGGCACGCCCAACTGGGAGGAGACTGTGGGGCAGACCCTGAACCTGCTGGAAGGATTAAACATCCCATCTGGCCTGGATCTGCCTTGGGATCCCCCAGGAAGAACTGAAAATTGTGGCAGGGGGAGAGAGGAGTCTTGTTTGACCTGCTTGGCTAGCTGCCCCCGCGCCGGCCCCGGATAAGTGATGAAAGATGGAGATGGATGGATGGACCCCCATACTGTTGTTTTGTCTTTGGTCTTTAAGGTAGGGCACATTTTAAAAAGAATCAACTTCATTACATAACTCTCAAATTTAGTCTAAAAGTGAGTAATTTTCAATTGTTTCAAACTGGAACGAGGCCAGCAACAACACATTTGGTCCACCCTAGTAACAGTTGCCAAGGAGGATGACTAAGGGTCAGTTACCAAAGATCTACAACAGCCTTCATCTCATCCAGTTAATTCGACTCGCACATTCCAGCATCTTCTTTGGGGGTTGTACAAATATACTAAAACAGCACATAAAATCATGTTAAATAAGTGAGTCCAGCTCTTGTTTGCCTCTGAAGCCCATAAACATAATGATCTGTGATTTTGTTCAGTCGTCTCCACACCCCCTCTGCCTCCTGCTGCTCTGCTCCGTCTGGCTGCAGATTGAAGTGAGAAACGACAGGACGGCTCTGACATATGAGTCAGTGTGAGGCAGCGAGATGTGGAAAATGAAAAGGACCAAAACAAACATAAATAAACGTACTAATGCAATAAGCTGGAAAGGTCACACTCTAACACATATTTTATCACATTTCCTCTTCGGTTATACAACTCACTCTGTCTGCGCAGAATTATCACAGAGAGCTTCAGCTCTGCTCTATTTAGTACAGACAGATATGGACATTTTTCTTTTCATTTTCAAATGGATTATTTAGTTTGAATTGAAATTTTGATTGAAGTATATAAGAGATGAAAATAGCAATATGAAAAATTATTTCATGTCGGCTTTATGCCCCATTTGACACGAAAAACCCTCATGCACACAGAAGCTGTGCTGCCTGGTTTGTCACTAATGATGTTATAAAACAATCGTAGAGTTGGTAGGTTGATCCAAAGTTCATCGTTGTTCTAAAGCAACAAGATTTTTTTCCTCTTTTTTTTTAAGCTATCTCCTTTTGAACCCTTTGATTTCCAAACTAACAAATACATTTGCAACAAAGTATTTGTTGTTTCCTGCCTCTTCATTTAGCAACATCCAGGTTTTATTTTTCAGAGTATTTAGTGGTTGACCCATTTTTCTAAGTAATCATACATACACTTTTTATTGTCAAATTTATTTCCTTCAACTAAATTATGATTGTTAGAGGATTTGGAAATATGTGAGAAGATTTTTTCTTACTCCGATGTATACTCTTACTGTTCGATTTCTGAGAAGCTATGCAGCAGCGATTCACTTCTGATTTTCTAGTTTTCAAACATTTATATTCATGTACAGCAGCACCTCCCAGTGGATATATGTTGGTGTTACAAACACTGTTAAGAGAGGGGAATAAGAAAAAACAGACAAAGATGGACTTTCAGAGTTTTAAATAAAGTGGTATGGTGGCAAAAGTCAACCACACGGTTACAATGCCAGTCAAAGGGTTAAAATATGGGTTCCCATTGTTTCTGTTTCAAAGTGATAAAAAAGCCAAATGTACAAAATGAGCTGGGAAATGAGTTCTTCCTTCTGTGTTGGTGCAAAAGGTTGACAGGGTGATCTTTCATTCATTTTAGTACACTTTGATTCAGCCCGACTAAATCACTCAGATAAGGGAAGACACCCCAGACCACCTCTGTACATGGTCTGAGCTACAAAGTAAAATCTGACATGCTGCAGCTTTAACAGTAATGTTACAAAGCATTTTAACTATTTAAACAAAGATGTTTTGAGAACAAATGCACATATTTATCAAAAGCAGAATTTAATTCAAATCCATCCTGTTATAAATAAAATATATGCATGTTAAACATTAGAGGAAACTGAAGACAAAGACAACGTGAGAAAGGGTTAGAGGGTTCACAGTGTAGTTCTCTTGACAGGACAGAGGAGAGGACAACCATCAGTTTGTCAAAACTGGTCAGTGTTTTTGGACTGCATGCAGGGATGTCATGCTGCAGACCTGGATCAACTTAAACCCCTTTCACACTTGCATAGTAAACCCTGAAATTATCTGGACATTATCTGGGCAAACTGTGTGTGTGAATGCAAACAGCCGAGTTTTTCACTCTGACTTTACCTGGATAAGTTTCTCACACCCCTCAAGTATTTCATCCATGGAAAGCCAAGCAGGCTCATGTCTGAACGCTGCAGCAAATTATCAGGAAAATTCACTAAAGCGAGTGGGAGGGCTGATGACATCATCCTGTGTGACCGACGCGAAACAGGAAAAAAGAAACTTTACAGGACGGATAAAAACAACCACTGAAGTTCTTCTGATTGTAAGGGTATAACACAAACTCTAATGTGCATCTAGACATCGACAGTGTTGTTTCTACTGCACATCTCCTTCTGTAGATCATCTGCTCCGAAATGATCACCACCGGGTCTTGTACATCCAAAGAGCTACTGTTGGATACAGAGCTAAAACTCTGCAGCTTTCTCTCTCTAGTGTAATCGTTGTGCACGCAGTGACGCTGCTTCATATTCACTTCTGTGTGCGTCAGTGCTCCTCCCAGCTCTTACTGATGTACTTTTTAACATGTAACACTGAACTTAGGGTATAAATTGTGATGTTAATCGTTCGTCTGCTTTCATTTTGCAAACACCGACTACCACCGCGCATATTTGACGTTGTGTGCTGCCTGTCGGTACCCCGCCCACCTCCACCACTTCTCCCTCATCCAGCGGGGACGATTCCCTGCTGAGAGGAGTGTGAACGACCATGTCAGTGAATTACCCAGACAGACTGCCTGGACATTGTCCTGATAATATCAGGGTTGCATGTGTGAAAAGGGCTAAAGAGACTTAAGTCATGACAGACAAATAAAACATAATGGTCTTACTCCATCCATTCGGAGAGAGGATCCAAACTGGAGCTGTAAGGAGGAAGCATTTTCAACATCATCACCTTGAAGTGTTTTAATTATCATCTATTATTATCATCATTAATTATCATTTAAGAGAAGTGTTAGTACCTATATTGGTAGATGTAAGATGACCTTTTCTTACTGATCCAGAAATTCAAACTACCAACCTTTAATTACAAACACTCCCAAAAAATCTGCTTCTAAAAAACCTGTCTGAGGCCTTGTCCATAAGTAGGTGGGTATTTTTTAAACTATAAACTTTTCTTTGTATTTTGGCCTTCTGTACCGCAAACTCATTTTTGGTCAGTTAACCCTTTGAACTCCCTGGCCTCACAATGGATCCTCATGGGGACAATTGTGTTTGGAGTGTCACTCTTTTGTCAATCCACAGAAGGTTTCAGGTCAAATATGCGCATTGGCAGACTTTGATGAATCAGTAATTGGTGATTTTTTTTTCATCCTGTTCTTTTTAAATATAAAAACATCTCAGTGAAGTCTTAAGCTCTCCATTTTGACTCCTGGAAGAAGAGTCAACTTCCTGTTAGACCAATCAAATGGCAGTTAGTGTGTATGGTTTGTGTCCACAGCAGTTTTCTGTGGGTTTACAGGCATAAAAATGACCGTGAAAACCTGCAATCTGATCGAAAATGTCACATATTCAAACCTTGCACACTTAGTCAGATGCGTTTATTTTTGTATATATATATATATAAAAAACATTTTGGAGTCATCAAGCATCATTTTTGTTTCCGTTCACACTCTAAAATGATGGGTTTAAAAAAATTGCAGCAAATCGATTTGTTCCCAAAAACCAGTCTGATGAAAGTTTAAGGGTCAGTCTGCAAACATGATTGACTGAATGTATGATCTCTTCTTCTAATGTGCAACAATTTTGTAAAAATACCCTAGCCCCTGTGCTCATAAGGCTTTTAGACGTCTCTTCTCTCTCCTCTAAAGAATCCCAAACAGGCTCAGATGGTCTTTCTTGTCCTACTCTTTAACATTTTCTTTTTCATGCACGGGGGGCGTCCAGCTGCTGCTAACATCACATTAACGTTGGTGGCTTGTAATTAATGTGATTTTGGCGTCCTGTGTTTCTTTGATGCTGACACACACACACTCACGGAGGCTGCAGGGTGTTTGCTGCACACACACTCCTCACTGAAAGTCTTTCCTCGACTTGACGTCTCCTCTCAGCTCGCAGTAGACCTCGCTCCTTTGGGAAAACATTCTACCTGAGGCTGTTTTATACAACATGCAACCACCTTTTTTGTTTTTTATTTCACTGATTCTTCCTCTTCTTCTGCACCTCAGCCTCCGCGCAGCAGCTCTTTAGCCTTCAGCCACGTCGCCTGTATGGATTTTATCACCTCAGCGTGCTCTCTAATGTGACCAAACATCATGTTTTCATGAGGACCAGAGCAGGATATCTGACCTGACACCAGGTAGGTCGACTCAGGGAAGCTGAACTCACTGAACAGGAATAGATTACTGTGAGGTTTGAGGTAAATAAAACTGGCAGAGACACGCAGAATTACTTACATCTGATGGACTGTGAGACGCAAAAAATAAAGATTGGTGATAGTTTGATGGCTAAAAAACATCTAAGACTAATTGAATGGGAAACTTTAACTCTATTAAACAACATAAAAATAAAAGAGCAGATTAATATGTAATATCAGGCCTGGAGATCCACCTAACAGGACATGCTTTCATAGTTTTTATGTTTTTCTGTGAGAATAGCTGTATGTAAAACTGTGAACTGTTGTAGCAACTCATACTGATGAGATGAAAATGTGTGTAGTCTGCAAAACAGGCAGAAAAGTTGCAGACAGTGTTGGTGTTATATACATTTGCATTTCCACGCATCACAACAGGGGAGATGTCCACAGTAAGGCCAAAGCACTTTAAAATCCTGTCACTTAAATTTAAAGCTGTGTTCACAACAAATGCAAAAGTAAAAAATCTGGGTCACATTTCTGCAAAACTAAATTTTGCACATTTATTCATGTGTTCAAATGGTTCATATTTATTGAGGTGAATATTTGCCAGTGTTGCCAAGTCCACTTATTACAAGCGACTTTGAGCTTGTTTTTCTCCAAAGTCGCTTGCAAATCCCATGAGTCACGGGTTGCAGTTTTTTGGGTTTTTTAACATGTAGTATCTTATTTGGGGATGCTTTTCTGTCTGTTTGAATTCCCTCTTATTATCTCCCAGCTCCCCACAATAAAGCAAAACACAAGTACTTGTGGCTTGTCCTTTCCACATCCCCGTTTCCTGGTTATCACATCTGCCCACAAACACACTAAGTAATGTTGGGCTTCTGTTAAAAGTTGCTTGTAAATATTGGCAGTTGTGACTTGCGTTGTTTTTGGGATTGTTCCAAAAGTGCAGTTGCTCATTTGGGCTTGTTGTGCCCCCAAACCCAGGAGGGATCTGATACACACCCTACCACCAATATAAACTCAATTCAGAAGTTACACAAACTATTTTCTACCACTCTAAACACAAATGTAAATTTTATGGGAAGAAGAGAGGCAAAATGTTTCCACCTTAAAGAAACCCTTATAGCCAGAATTAAATTTATTTCTAATGTAGCTGTTACTGTTTTCACCATAACACCATGTGCAGAGGATCAACATAAAACTTAGGTAAAAGCCTGACTAAGTCTGTTTGGTTACAAAAATCAAGGTTAGACAGACTGTTTAGTGACAATAGAGTTATAAATAACAGTAGCCTCTCCCTTCACCACTGTATAAACAAAAGGATGTTGAATAAGTAAATTAATAGCTAAATAAGAAAAATGTCAGTGAGATTGAATGTAATGTGGATGAAAATTAAAAGACACTTTATGTAGCCTTTGGGCTTGTTTTTATCGACCTGGTTGCTTATTTCAGTAGAAAAATCTGGCAACACTGATTTTTGCCCTTCAGACCTCAAAAAACTATGAGAGATGGGAGCTGGCCAGTCTCCGAGCCACAACATCACATGTTTCAGCCTTCTCAATCCATGATACATCATGGTGGGTGATTCAGCTATCACTGTCTTTGTCCTGTTCAGGAACGCTAAACGTCTGAAGTCTGAAATAGAGACGCATCCATTTGATGATCCATAACATCCATCTGACACACCAGTAGTCACACCAGTGTGTGTCCTTCTGCTGATGGAAGGACACAAAGGCTGTGCCAAGCCTCGTAATAGTGCCTAATCAAAGCAGCTTGGTGGTGGAAAAGTAAGCTGATGTAAACAGACTGTTTGTAGCGTGTGATTACCCCATGCTCTTTTTTAATTCATTTAATTACACAGGGGAGTCTGGCACCATGTACAGCGATGTATAGGGTTAGCATCTGTCCTGAGACTTTGGACAGAGAGAGAACTGAGCCATGACACTGTGGCACACGCTCAGGCTCATGCCATGTACCTCACACAACCCCTCTTCAAAAAACCTGAACTATCCCTTTAAGGCAATGCTGGGCTCTTTAAGAAGACTTTTACTTGTAGGCCTCAGTAATGATTGACCGTCACACCACTTTTAAAGTCAGAATGTTTTAGTTGATATGTAGAGTGCAGTTTGAATTATGCAGTTTATTCTACATACTGCATTTGACAGCAATATGAAGTTTTTTTTAGTTTTATGTGGATTTTGAAAACCACAAACCATCTGAGATCATTTTAAACACATGAAGCATCTTCTGACTCAACTAGGAACCCACAGGGGGTCCTGACCCCACTCCACAGACCACTGCTCTAATCGTATATATATGGATTAAATAAATAAAAATGTAGGATCTTTTTTTCTTGTAAAACTCTTTAAAACTTTAAAACAAGAGCTGCATGACAGTCTCAGAGAAACAGAGCCCTGTTTACTTCCTGCTGTAACACAAATGTGAGTTGTGTAACATGTTTGTATGATGGAACCGTGCATAAAGACACGTAAACACGTATGCACACATCTCTATATCTGTACAAAACACAAGGTGCCCTTTAGTCAGAAAACTCCAGTTTCCACCTGGGCAGTCTGACCGTTTTCAGGGTCAGGGTGTGTTTCAGTATTAATTTTGACGACACTTGTTAATTTAGTTTTAGTCTTTTGCCTAAAATATCTTTTAGTTTTAGTCATAATTTAGTCATCTAAACTGTTTTAATTTTAGTCTAGGTTTAGTCAATGAAATTTCACAACATTTTAGTCGATGAAATCTACTGTAAATTTAGTCGACTAAAATATGAAGTGTAAAGTGTAAGGCATTTTTAATCTTTCCTTGAATTTCTGTAGTCATGTTTTACACTTGGATAAAATGAAACATCCAGCATCACTTTACTGAATGCTAGTAAAGTATGAATGTATAAATGAACCGAAACAAATTGAACTTTTGTGTGAAATGCAGTCACCTTTATTTAGGCTACCTGGCAGAGCATCTCAGTTACAATACCAGAACTGACAACAAACAGTGAACCTGCTCTACATGAATATATCAATTCATAAAGAGAGGAGCTCTGATTGGATCGCTCCACAACTTATCCCACCACCATGAAGCTAAGGCAGTTGTGATTGGATGTCCCTCTTACCTCATCCAACCTTTCCACACAACCACAGTAGCTGTGATTGGATATATTCCTAACTTGTCTCTACTTTCTACATGATGAAATTGAGTCTGATTGGATGAAGTCTCCGTCAAACATTTTAGTCAAGTTTTCATCTGTTGATAGAAAATGTCCGTTAATTTAGTTTTAGTTTTTGTCCATGTGCACTGTTTTTTATAAGTTACTGTCCAGTTTTTGTCAGGGGGATAAAGGTTGTTGATGAAAATATGACAAAAAGAATTAGTCAACAAAATGAACACTAGTGTGTTTGTGTGACTTAATGTTACACTTTAATGGACCCACATAAACTGCATACATCCACACATTTCAGACAATCACACTTACAAGAACAGTCAAAACACAACAATGATTCAAAAAGAGTGAACTTACCCGAGACACAGCAAAATCTGTGGAGAGGACAGAAGAGAGACATTCAGGCAGTTTTTCTTTATTTTCTACAGAGGAGATTTTAATTATAATCAACAACAAAAAATACATTGTACACAGTATCATTGATACCAGTCTGAGCTCCCTCTTCTTAAAGTTTCAGTACAGAGCCTCTTGGAGCCCTTTGAGCCACTTCACTGACTGTTGTCGAGTACCTCAGACAAAAACTTGACACCCGGCGGACTGTTCAGTATATTTTTAGAGTCCATCTGGGAGAGAGCTCACAGAAAGTGTTTGGGAATGGGCAGAACATTTCAAAAACATATCTGACAGGTGATGATCGTTGCGTCGTTCACATTCATTTGGAGCCAGTCACATAATTTTGTAGGTGGGCACTACCAACGCTGTTTAGAGGAGAACACGAGTTACTTCCTTTGACAAACTTTTGGCAAAATACCTCAACAGTGGAACAAAAATGTCTTTGTTATAGAAAAGTTTGTAAAGTTGTTTTTTATTTAAAGTGAAAATGTGTAGCGTTTTAAGTAATTTATCGGCTAAAAACAATGTCTACATTCATAAATATGTCCTCATTTGTGTCAAATTGCCTCTGCCAACAATCTGAGTGAAGAATTTCTTATCTATTTCCAGTCTAAAAACTATGAACAGCTGAGAAGGACATAAAGCACTATGTAGTACTGCTGGCTAAAGCCAACCGCGTTTTCGCTCAGAGCCAGCGTGACTGAAACAGAGAAGGAGCACAGCGGGACCAAGAAAACTCGATGAAGTGTTGGATGACATGTTCACATAGCTTTAGGCACAAACGGCTACTGTAGAGTTCAATGCACATTTGAACAAGCGAGGCGCTAGAGAGCACTATTCATTTGAATGCAAAATACAGTTTCACCATAAGATGGGAGAACAAACCACACAGTGTGGCTTTAATAAAGAAATGCAGTCCAGATCCGATAAAACTACAACTGAAGCTGTTAGCATCTATGCTAGTCCCCTCCTGAGCAGTGACTTCTTGCTATCATCTCACTCGTATCTCCTGCCTCTGCTGTGCTGCTTTTGGACGCTCACAGTCATTGTAGATTGGAGCTTGGGAAGATTGATCTGTCTGACTACAGACACTGAATCAGGCTGATCCAGCTGTGCTGCGATGCTACTGGCACAACCCAACTTCAAAAATACTGAACTATCCCTTTATTCATAATCGTCCAACAATGAATGCAGTCGGACATTTGTCCATTAATAAATCAATGTTGGTTTACAGGCTGAATGACAGAAGTCCAGTTAAATATCCTGACTGATCTTAAACTGCAGCTTAAGTCAACTGTGCATGTAAATGATGATGAAGTGATGAAGACTGAGCTGCACACAGTGAAACAGAGACACACATTAACAGACCGTTACACTGAGAGGAAACTGGAGCCTCAATCTGACTCGTTACCATGGAAACTTCCTCCACACACTCAGAGGAACCGGGGGAGTTTATTTTTGTCTTTCTTAAAGGCAGCTAAACCTGTCTGATGATGCTTTTTACAACAACACCAAAAAAGCAACAACCAGCATGTAGAAGCTGAACTTGTATTTTTTTGCCAAGTACATTTACACATACAAGGAGCTTGACTTGATAAACTGGCGCAAAAACAATAAATATATAGTTAGAATGAAAATAAAAAGTCAGGAGAAATGTTTTATCTTATTTTTTCGGATGAAGTCCGAGCAGGTTCATGTCTGAATGCTGCAGGGAATTATCAGGGAGATTTACTGAGGCAAGTGGGGAGGACTGATGGCATCATCCTGTGGGCCCTTAGGAAAAGAGAGACTAGACAGGATGGATTAAAAACAACCACTGTGGAGGGAGAAGTTTATCTGATTGTAAGGAGAGTAACACAAACTCAAATGTGTGTCTGGACATAGAAAATGTTGTTTCCACTAAACATCATCAAAGTTCTGTAGTACATCTGCTCCAGAATGATCACCACTGGGTCTTTCGTGCATCCACAGAGCCGTCTTGCACTGCTATTGGATACACAGCTGAAACACTGCAGTTTTCTTCGTCTGGTGTAACTGTCATGCATGTAGTGACGCTGCTTCATATCCACTTATGTGAGCTTCAGTGATTGTCTGATCCTTTTTAACATGTAAAGTGAAGTTGGGATATAAATTGTTTATCCACTCTCATTATTCAAACACTCACTTCCGCCCTGTATATGGATGTTGTGTGCTGCCTGTTGATGACCCCCACGACACCACTTCTCATAAATCTAGCAGGACATACTCCCTGATGAAGAGCAAATGTGATCGATCATGTCAGTGAATTACCCAGGCAGGATGCCCGAACATTATACTGATAATATCAGGGCTGCATGTGTGAAAAGGGCTTAAGTCTCAGTTTTTCTGAACTCAGGAGGTTTGCTGGTGAAAAGTTAAAGTTGTCTTAAAAAGGATCGCCAGCATCTTCACCATGAATGACTTGTGTAATATGGGGTCAAGTGCTGACATTTAATCATTTATCTGATTAATTAAAACCTGCAACACTCTGACATATTCAGGTCACTTTCTATATGATCTGATTAATCATGCATGCAGAGTAATTAACCAACATGCCCTCTTGTTAAGATGTGTGCATATTTTTTAAAGGATCAATAATTCAGTTTAGTCAGCTACTTACAAAGTGAGCTAAACAATCTGCCTTGTATCTATTGTTGCTCACATTCATTGTAGATTGGAGCTTGGCATGATGGATCTGCCTGATTACAAGCATTGAATCAGGCTGATCCAGCTGCACTGCGAAGTTAGTTGAACATCAGGTTGGTGATGCTTCCTGGTCTGCTGGCTCTTATCTGCTGAATAAAATCATGCGCAGTTCAACTAAAGGTTATTAGTATCAAGTTTTGGACTTGAGATTGAAAAGGCTTCTACCCAATAGGAAGCATCGATGGCACAAACTTCATTATTTAGCCAATCCTGAAATCAGGTATCTCCCCTCTGATCCTCCAGAGAGAGAAGTTGGGGCAAAAATCTGGCATTAAATCACTAAGTGTGTGGCTGACTTAAGCTGCTTTGGCATTTGTTTGATTTTACGTCTCACCTTTGTTTTCAGCCTTCAGCTCCTCCTGCAGGAAGTCACTCTGCCGGTTGCCGAGCACAAAGGCCAGGAAGGACAGGATAAGAGCGTCCAGGATGCCGATGATAGCCAGGATGTAGGCCCAGCGCACCGAGCAGTTACCCAGAGTGTACCTCCCTGTGTCCTCTCCACACATGTCCCGGATGATCTCTGCATCCCAGCCATTTGGGAAGATGATGCAGCCGAGCACCAGGCACACGGCTGAAGAGAGGACAGAGAGAATGATAGAGGAATGAAGAGAGAACGGAAGAAAACAGGAGGAAAGAGTGATGATGCGGTGGTCAACAATGTAATGTTATGTTTGTGTGATTGTGTTTTGGCAGGTGATGCATATATATTAACACACAGAGTGATCCGTCAATGGGGTTATGTTCAAGTGAAAAGCAGCAGAGGAAATAAAATCAATACAGGAGGAGAAGCAAGATGACAACAAAGGAAGACAGAAAGTCAGAGCGACGGCACAGGGGAGTGAGACAGATGGTGGGAAAATTGGTTTGTGTGTAAAACAGTGTGCAGGAAGAGAGAGGCATGACAGCAACAAGATGAAAGTGAGAGAGAAGAGGAGAGGAAGAGAAGAAAAGGTGGATTATTGGTTTTCTATTTTCATCGAGGGTGTGGTAATGTCTCTGTCCTTTAACTCAATCTGGAGTTTCTTTTCCTTTTCCTTTTTGCTGTTCCTGACGGGGACAGAAATGAACATTTTAAAATGCTACCAAGGAGCCATCCTTAATGGTTGAAAAAAGAAATGGGTGCAGATTGGCAAACACCTGCTGTTCCTCAAGTGTCCACTAGGAGATGACTCCAAATGATAGAACAGTTAATGACATTCATTTTTTTTTTACGAAAGAAATAACTTTTGAGTACAAACCTCCATCAAGGCATTTCCAACACTGACAAAAAGTTTTGCAAAAATTGTGGAAAATTTTCCTATCTACCACTGTTGACAAATACTTTAAAAATTCCTGGATCCACATTCAGAATTGGATCACCCCCAAAATCAAATCACTTCTCCTGTGTGCCATGAGCAACACTCCCTGAAAATGTCATCAAAATCCATTGAGAACTTATTGAGTTATTATAGGGAATTTGAAAATATGTTAAGAAATAATTGGCTCACTAAAAACATTCTTCCGTGTGCCATGATCAGCAATCCCTCAAAATGTCATCAAAATCTGTTCATAAGTTAAAGAGTTATCCCGTTCACAATCTAACAAACAATCAAAGAAACTAACAAACACCAGCAGCAACCTCCTTGCCAGAAATAATAACAAAGAAAATATAGCCCGATAAAAACACAGTTATGACTGTAACAGCTCCTGTCTTTTCATACACACTGAAGGGAGCTTGGTGGTGGTGAAACAAAATAAAGGTCCTTTTTTAATCATTTTCGGCAATTGCTACCGAGTGATTACCCTGAGTGCCTCACAAACATCTTTCAGTGTGTCCTGAAAAATGGTTTGATAAAGGATCAAAATAGTGCTGGGTGATTAATTGATATCAGCTTTCTATTACAGCCTTACATAGAGTAATTGTCATAAAACAATCACAGAGCTGTGTGCCATGCTTGTTCCTCCCCTCTCTCACAGCAATGCTCATCCGCTCTGCAGAGTTGAGCCAAAGCACTGAATAAACAAGTACATATTTTGAGTGAGTGTCGGATAAAACAGTTAAACGTTTGATTCATGGATGAGAGGTAAGAGTGGTTTGCTGTAATGACAGAAAATGAGGGATTTAGCTGTTTACACAACAACGAAACGTTTGCGCCTTCTGAACGGTGCCCGGAGTGCCTGAATCCTCAAACTTTTGAAACAAGGGTCCAGAGTGAAAAGTTTTGAAAATGTTTGTGTATCTGTCTCAGTGCAAACAGGAATCAGCATTTTCAGGAAAAACAATGCATGCACAGTACTCTTTCAGATGAAGGTTGCGCGCGCACCTAAGAACAACAACAACAGCCTCGGCCATCTACCGAGCAACATGTGTGCTGTTTACTGTGTGTTTGTTATCCAGACAAAAATATCCAGACAGATTTGTTGTCCAGACAAGAAACCCCTGTCGTCCTATACGCCCACTCGCCATTGTTGTTTGTGAAAAGTTTGTCTTCACCGGAATGTGTAGGCGTGTTGTAACACTGCTGTTTCCCTACAAACCTACATCGCCAACTTCTGGCCTGGCATGCATGCTACAGCGTTTCCAGTTGTTCTCGGGGATCTGTGTGAATGCACATCGTTTTCACACTGTCTCTGTGTGAACGCGGAGCGCTTTTGAAAACTCAGGGGAAAAACCGTTCTGTTTCTGGTGATAACGTTGTTGTGTAAACGGGTGTACAAAGTAAAAGCTCAGACAGTTTTGTCCAGTAATGAGACTAACTGCTTTTTAACAAAATGCTTTTACTCTGAGAGGACTTTCAGGGTCTGTCAGCTGCAAAAATCATCTGCTCTGTGTTGTGTAGAGAGTCATCACCAACAACAGAAATTCTAGCAGGTTTGATTTTTCTCCTGCCTCCATGAATTTTTCCCTCCACATCAGAGACATTGACCAATGAGAGCACAGGGAACTCTACATGTGCCATAATCACTGATGTAAACACACTGAGGTTTGTGCCTTGAGAGCTATGAGAAAGAGGAAAACTTTTTAAAGTTCTGAAAATCAGCATTCCTGCTCTTATGATGTGTTGTAGAGAAGCTACCACTGAATTTTAAAAGGGAAATGTTGTAGAGAAACAGCAGATACAACACAGCTTACATTTGTCAGCAATCTAACATATCAATCACCATAATGTTTTTTAGATACAAAAAATAACAGAACTCTAAATACAGTGTGTTTGTTTGCAGTCAGTTCCAGTCACAAAGTCTGTCAGGGCTGTTGGTCAAGTCACATCATGACTTTATGGCTCTGTGATTGCCTGGTCTGATAAAGTAAATATCGATACTGCTGAGAAAAATTGTAAAGTCTGACCTCAGTATAACTATAAGCTTTATAGAAGCAAACAGGGACTCCCTCTATGCTGACTCCCTCTTTAGCACTTTTCACTATGCACTTACGCAAAAGCACTGCATTGATGTCATACTTCAAGACATTGGCCCTGTACAGTTCTGACAAACCTGCTACTGAAGCTGTTAGCAGCTATGCTAACATGTTGTACGAGCAGTTACTTCTCACTGTCATCACGCCCATAGCTCCCACCTCTTTCTGCCTTAAAGAAAGTGGATTGGACAATGATTTTGTGGATAAGTCAGTTGTTCTAGCTTGCAGCTTTGCAAGATGGATCTGCCTGATGGCAGATAATGAATCAGGTGGATCCAGCTGCACTGCAGGTTGCCCCCTTTCTCCTCTGCAGTGTTGTAGTGCAGAGGAAATGCTGCAGGGTGTAAATTTTATGGCAGCTTGAAAGGCCTTCTGGTTCCAGAGGTAGCATCAGAGGTATTACTGAGTTGAAAAGGGAGCATGGAGTCAGCGGGGGAGCACAGCAATGCCTGTATGCATGTGGGACTCGTGCTGAGACTCATTCTCTCATGCCCTTGCTCAGCCATGTTGTACTGTGACTTGGCAAATGTATCTCAGCATTGCAAACTCATTGTGGACATCTAGAGATATAACGATGGCTGAGATTTATTAGAGTAATTTGGTGACATTTTAAACAATAATATTGTTAAGATGTCTGAATTGTTACGAAAACACAGCTCACTCGTTGATAAATCATCTCATTTATTTTCAACAAGCCTCTCTTGACATTTCTGCTTGTAAACTGGCTTCACACCAAGAGAAACAGCAAGTATATGTTGGTCTGTGAGTCTGTAAGGATTGCTGGCATCCAGCTCTCTCCCATAAGGCCTCAGTGTTCCCTGGTGGGTTGAGGGTCCAGCTGAGGACAGGCTGGCCTGAACAGATGGGTCCCTGAACGCCTCATTTACTAGACCGCTGTTACTGTAAACAGAGCGAGTTAAAGTCAGCTCATGTGAGAGCAGGGATGTACAGGAGAGCAGACTTAAGCTGATGTAAGGAGAGTGAGGAGGAGGAAATCCCTGTCACAGAGAGAGCCGGAGAGGCCTGAGGAGCTGACCTCAAAGTCTGCACGGTTAAATCCATATGTATGCAGATCTGCAGAATAGAGATGTGGCCTTGGTAGAAAGTAATATCTGGATTGTTAGGCTAGTCGACTGACTTGGTGAATGTTAACGTTATTGTCTATCAGAGGTACTGAAAACCATTAAAGTTAAGTTGTTGTCCTTGCTTATGCCATCATGCAATTTAATGGAAAGCTATTTTAAATTGTGGGATTTTTTTCTACAAAATGCAATGCCTCAAAGCCCCACATATGACACGTACTGATCTTTGCATGTTTTAAAAAAGCAGCAGTTAACTTTTTGAGGGTGCTCAGAAAATGGATGTGAAATGGGTGGGCTTTAAACAATCATTTATCACGAAATAAATAACTTGGCCGATCAAGAAACAAAGCCCAGGTCCCTCCCACTTCAAAGCAACAAAACTACTTCACTCCCTCTGAATTGGCCTCTTTATGTCAAAGTGGTAGCGACTACGCCCACATCTTCACTTTAATAAAAGCTGTCTTAAAACAAGATTTTGAAAGACTTTGAGGTGGTTTTTCTCTCAAATTTTCAAGGAAGCTTAATGACGCAATTGATATTCTATCCATCCATCCATTTTCTTCCACTTATCCGTGGTCGGGTCGTGGGGACAGCAGCCTAAGCAGGGAAGCCCAGACTCCCCTCTACCCAGCCACTTGGTCCAGCTCTTCCCGGGGGACCCCGAGGCGTTCCCAAGGCAGCTGCAAGACATAGTCCCTCCAGCGTGTCCTGGGTCTTCCCCGAGGTCCCCTACCGGTGGGACGTGCCCAGAACACCTCATGACATGACATGACCGAGGTTCTCACCTAGTCTCTAAGGGAGAGCCCAGACACCCTGCAGAGGAAACTCATTTCAGCCGCTTGGACCCGCAATCTTGTTTTTTCAGTCACTACCCACAGCTCATACGAACGAAGATCGAGTGGTAAATCGAGAAATTCGCCTTTCGGCTCAGTTCCCTCTTTACCATGACAGACCGGTGCAGAGTCTGCATCACTGCCGACACTGCACCAATCTTCCTGTAAATCGCCCGGAAATTCTATTTAAAACCTAAAATTTCTTCCCTCGCTCGTGAACAAGACCCCGAGGTACTTGAACTCCTCCACTTAGGGCAGGATCTCATCCCTGATCTGGAGAAGGCACGCCATCCTCTTTCAGTCGAGGACATTGGACTCAGGTTTGGAGCTGCTGATACCAAATCTGGATGGAGCAAAGATCGTCAGGCAGATCGGTGCAGCGTCAGCAATGTTATGAAAACAGAGCTGCGCTCGATTTGTTCCTACCCTCACCTATGGTCACGAGTTGTGGGTAGTGACCGAAAAAACAAGATTGTACAAGCGGCTGAAATGAGTTTCCTCTGCAGGGTGTCTGGTCTCCCCCTTAGAGACAGGGTGAGAAGCTTGGTCATCTGGGAGGGGCTCTGAGTAGAGCTGCTGCTCCTCCACGTTGAGAGGTGCCAGATGAGGTGGCTCGGGCATCGAATTAGGATGCCTCCCGGATGCCTCTCTGGTGAGGTGTTCAGGGCACGTCCCACCGGTATGAGACCTGGGGGAAGACCCAGGACACGCTGGATGTCCCTCAGCTGGCCATGGAATGTCTCCGGACCCCAGGAAGTGGCCGGGGAGAGGGGAGTCTGCGCTCCTCTGCTTAGGCTGCTGCCCCCGAGACCCAACCATGGATAAGCTGAAGAACACGGTACAGTACGGTACCTAAAAGAATTAAGTCATGCTCTCAGAGGCTTTAAGCTCCCTATGTTGACGGCCTGAAGCACGTTGTCTAGAGCATGTGACACATGGCCGTTTGGGGCTGTTAGTCTATATTTTGCTATTTTTAGGATGCATGATCTAGGTGCAAATCCAGGGTGCGAAGAGAATTGACTATGTGCCCTGATTATACATGGGTGTGTTTTGATGAAGCCAATCAGAGTATCAGCTCTTATTCCCTTTAAATCGGTGTTCACCAGATGGCACGTGTTACACCGTTAGTCTGATTTGCTATTTGAACAGCGCTGGCACAAGGCACATACGTAAACACACATGTCAGAGGTTAATTAGGGATGATGCCTGCCCTTTACACCAAAACACTGCAGTGGTCATGAAAAAAAAAAAAAAACAGGGCCTGGCAGGTTGCTGGGTCGATGATGTCCTACTTGTAAATGAAATCACTTCTGGGTTGATTGGAAGTGAGCTTAGACCACCTCTTTCAAGCAAGCTTAGCACGATTGTTTGTACTTAAACAGGGATCGATTGTTGTGTTCGTTTATGATTAAACAAACCGGGTGAAACAGGAAACACCCATCAGAACAAATATCCCCAACAATCTAGGTGTGGAAACTACCTGACTTTATGAAATCAAAAGTGTTAAACAGGTTAAAATTCTAAAATCTTTAAATATTCAGTAGTTTTGATCAGGACTGAAGTCAATCAAAAGTTAAAACCTAGAAAAACTGTGAAAATTATTTGTATATAACATTTAATGAGCGTTACTCAGAGGTGGACATTTTTGCTGCTGATAGCCTAATTGGTGACAGATTTAAACAACACCAGAGGTTTAATCTTCTCTTACGGTGCTCTGCAGCTTTGCATGGGGGCAAAGGATGAGTGATCCTTTCATCCACATCATGAGCTCCACTGCTCTTTCTTTCCATCACTTTGGATTCATCCCATTGGCATTTTTGCTGTAGTGCGAGACATATAGAGGATTTAAATGGTGATTCCTCAAACCTTATTTCAACAGAAAAACAATAAAGACAAAAATAGCAATAAACACAGTATTGTGGTCAAATATAGCAACAGTCAATTGTTGCCTCTGCAAGAAAAAAAGACTCCTGCATGGGGCGAATGTTCATTGGTGAGCTGGTGTCCAGCCTTAAATAACACTCTGTAAGACAGTCCGGAAAGGTGCAATAATCTTTGTCTTTTTCTTCTTCTTCTTCTTGTTCTTCTTCTTTTTTTTCTGCTTGTGTGCCTCTTTAGAGTGAAAGGACTGTGTATAGAGTCTGAAGATGAACAGGCAGAAGTGTCTGTAAATGTCTTTACAGAAACATTACTCTATTTTAATTTACAGCAGAGTTACTGTATTTTCAAAAACAGCATCCTTGCTGTATTTTCATTTACAGTATCTTTGCCATATTTTTTTTATCTTCAGCATTTTAAATTACAGTGAATTTGCTGTATTATATATTTTTTTCTATATCTTTAACTATTTAAATGGTAAGTTATAGCAATATATAGTTTTGCAAAAAAAAAATCACATAAATCATTTTTTTAAATAAAATAATTTACTCAGGCATTTTTTCACCCAAAGATATGAAATATTTACTAAAAGAAATGTTGCCTGATATTGATCAGTGCACCTGGGCAAAATGGAATTATGGTAGTGACTAAAGTTTTCTCTTAATCCACCAATCAATCAATTTCATAATCAATCAATCTTTAGCACCAATCCATAACAAATGTTTTCTCAAGACACTTTGCAACGAAGCAAGCAGAAACCACTGGTCCATTACCCTTTCCAGTTATTAACTGTCTAGACCTTGTAAAGTAGGTAACTGTAAATATGGTACAAATACTGTAATACAAATACTGTTGTTTACAGTGATCAGTATGGTTTCCCATAATCTGTTGCCATTCACATAATTCACTTTAAAGACCCTTTACAGTAGGTAGCTGTAGATATTGCGGCAAAATACTGTTACAAAAATCAGTTACAATGTAAACATTAAAATCTTGTGTTAGTGTGTTCCTCATGATCCTTATGTCAGGCATTTATCCATAATGCTTTTCTGAAATCCCGTCTACGACTGGCCTTGGGAACCAGGAAGTGCTAGATGCTAACTCACTTTTGGACTCATTCCTGCACCACTCTATTACAACAATAGTTCGAGCCAGTTGACTGAGGGTAGCGGGCCCTATGTAGAGCACAGACCGCAGAGCGGGGAGCTGTTGAAAAGGGCGCCAAACTGAGCTGAACCTACAAATTACCAGAGAGGGAGAGGTCGGGTTGATCATGGGTGCTCAAATGAACTTGAGCTTATATAGTGCTTTTTTAGTCTCTTTGACTACTCAAAGCAGCTTCACACCGCCGGTCACATCTAAACATTCACTCTCACATTCACTCACTGATGGTTCAGAGTTTCTCCATCAGTACCAACCAGCACATCCTTGCCCTTTATACCCATGTGAAAACTTTAAATTACTGAACAGAACCTTGTTAAATGTTCTTCAAACTTGATTAAATAACATCAATCATAGACTTTCCTCTGTTGCTGCCTACAGTCATAACACTGAGCTCTGTGTTAATTCAGTGTTGAAAACATGCCACAGAGTTTTTACAGTGCGGTTTAAAGAAGCCTCAACAGTTTTAGTGTGGTATGAAGAGTTTCTGCTCCCCTGTGGTTTTCTTTTAGCCCTGCTGTCAGACAGAGGTGAACAAGAATCACTCTCAATTATTCATCCAGCTTCGTTTAAATCTGTGTCAGGCAGGCTGGGACGCCGCTCTACCAGGAAGCTCACACTTCTGTGAGTGTGTGTGAGAGAGAAAAAGTGAATTTAGGATTGTGTGTGTTGGTTCAGTTGTGAGAAGCAAACTGTGACTGACTTGATCCCATTTTGAGACGGAATACTTTGCAGAGGTACTTTGTAGCTTCTTTTCCACTCACTTGACTCCCTCCTCTCACGGTCTTACTTCAGCTTTACTCTCTACAGCAAAAATAAACTGACGACAGTAACTGAGGAACGGCCCGAGTCTGAGCGTGTGTTTCCATCTCTGCTCAGTAAATGCACATCCCTCTCAGATTTATTAAAAAACATTATGTTTTTTTGATATTATGGCTGCTGGGGAGAAGCTGGAACCGTAATCTAAATTGAATATAATTAATTGCACAGCTCTTCTTCATATATCAATTCACATTTTTAATAGAAGTGATACAAACACTGGTGGATTTTTAAAGTTCTCAGTTACAGCACACATGAATCAAAAATCCTGCATCAACCAAAACAAGGGATGATGATGATTTTGTCATTTTAAACAGGAATGAGGAATTTCCAACTGAATTCACCTTTTTATACCCAAATTTGAGTATAAAAAGCCTCTCTGAGAAGTCAGAAATTAATCAAGCAGAACACTGAACCACTTAAACTATTTTTCCTGTAAAAAATGCAAATAAATAACTATAGTTTTTAATTTTAACCAAGACATAATAATGTGTTTTACAATTATTTTAAGTTTATTTGTAAAACGGTCAATTTGAAAATTCAAAAATAACAATACTTATTCTATTTTAGCATGAAAAATATAATTTTGTTTAGAGAGCTTCTACATACTGGTGCATTAGCCATTGCCGAAACATAAACATTGGTAATAACCAATGCTGTTAATTTAGGGCAGCTGTGGCATAAACTTTACATTGGGTGGTGGTCTATTATATATGTTAAGACCCAGCACCACCACCCACATCCAAATGGATCTTTAAAAAACACTACACACACACACACACACACATAATCATATAAAAATATATATACATATATATACACATATATATGTACAGTATATATATATATGTGTGTGTGTGTGTGTGTGTGTGTGTATATATATATATATATATATATATATATATATATATATATATATATATATATACAGTATATATATACAGTATATATATATAGAAATTGATAGAATAGATATATGTCTATCTATCTATGCTTCTCAGCCAATCAGTCAGATGAGTCTGTGTGTGAGTGAAGAGGAAGTGTGATTGGAGGGAGACACATACGGAGGTATAAGAGTCACAGTGGGAAAAAAAGACTGGAGTGCGGGGAAACCGACAAACGGAGAACATCCAGGGGCTGATACAACTCAGTGAGATACAGAAACAGAATGGCAGAATTAGGTAACAGCTCTGGCTTGTTTATGCAGCAGAATTTGACAAAATATTTTCTTCTTTTAAGGTAATGATAAACAAGCTGTGCCCTTAATGGTGGCTCAGTCACCAGGGTAGCCATGACAGAAATGATGCCTCTGGTCTGGGTGCCTTGTATCAGGAAAGTTATGATCATCATATCTGTCCAAACCACCCAGCTTCAGCTGCAGCGAAGGTAGTTGCTTTAATTCTCTGTTTTAGGTGAAGATTAGAATTGGCTACTATAGTTAGTATATTTGTCATTAATGAAAACATTTCAGACTCCAATAATCATATAATTATACATCATCTCATATTCAAATACCAATGCATGTAACAGTAAATACCTGAGGTGTAATGAGAATTGATGAAGTTGTTGAACTTAATTAAAGAGAAGTGAAGAGGCTGCAAATTGCCTTAAATACCTAAAAAGATGTTAACAATTTAGCAATTTTTTAAAATGTCTTTATGGTTGATACATGTTTTCTTCATGTGCAGAATCTATTGATTTCTGAACCTTACTTGTGGGCCACCTTAGATGAAAAGGGGGTCTGCATGCAGTCCCTGGACTAATAGTATCCTAACTATGTTGACACACCCTGACCATCAACGTCCTCTTATGAGCTCTTTCTGCAAATAACACAAAGAATGAGAAGGTAATATGGAAAAGATCTTTGCTAAAACTGAGCTAAAATCTACCTTAACTGTAGGACATTGATGCTTGGTCTGCTCTCTCTCATCTGCTCTCCAGAGTGGGATGCCGTGGGAGGCTCCAACCCAGATGGGAGCAGTAAAACTGTCTTCCTGGCAACGTACCTTTGAGGATAATTTGGACAAGTTCTCCGCTGCACCAAGCCTGTAAAGTCAGCTTTAAACATATAATAATATAGCTTTAACTTCTCTCAAGGTTTTTAGCAGGAGCAGTCATTGCAGCGTTACCCTCATCACAAGTCAGGACATCATCCAAATGATTTGGTTGAGGTTATTTTAAGATTTGTTTCATAATGCTGCTTCAATAATTTAGTCTGCTGCCTGTTTAATGCTGGCTTTCTGTAACTATTCATAGCTGTGACACACTGATTCTACTCTCTGGGCTCTTCTCAAACTGCTCCCTCCTCATTTGCACTCTCACAGAGTGAACTTCATCTGACGTCATGCCCACAGCTGAATGAATATTCCTGTCATTAGGATGGAGATGGATGGGGGAGAAACAGAGCAGCAATCTTTGGGACATCTTCAGTACCACAGGAACATCTGCATACATACACCCCTCAAAAAATGTTCGGGAATGTTACTCCAGTTGATTCATTCTCCTCTTTAATAATACTAATACTATTTTAGATCTTTTTAAAGCCTGAGTATTACCTTTATAACGAGATTAAACCTGTATGGGTCATGCATTTGTGGAACGAGCTAAACGTAAGGGTAGGGCCCAAAACAATGCGCCAAAGTCCCCTGCAACATATAGAAGCTGGTGTTCTGGTAAACAGAGAGGCAGCATCACTTGGTGTCAGCACTGGTACCATTTCCAAACTGAGGACCAAGTGCTGTGAGGTCAAAGACAGACAGCAGAGGAGAAGCTGCTTCCTTGCCTTTGCATCACTGAAAAATCGTAGGCTTTCTTCCAGTTGCAGGAGATTTTGGCACTTCTTTTGGGCACTCACACTTAAGCTGTACTTCTCTTTCCACAAACACACGATAGATACAGGTTGTAGCTCTTTGTAAAGGTGAGGCTCAGGCTTTCTAATGACATTAAATACAATACAAGTTGGTGCTATTAAGGGGGTGGACTTAATCAACCAAAATAAAAATCCAAATTTTTTAAGGAGTGTAAGTATTTTAAACATAAACCTTTTTATCTAAATTTTCTTTCAACTTTAACTATCATAATAATACTCACTTTTAGATTTTTTTGTTATTATTTTCTATAAAAGGTTTGGCAATAATGACCCACATTCATGTCAATACAGCTCTTTGAATTGAGAATCATGAAACTGGAAATTTCTTTGTTGTGTGTACAAATAAGTTTATAATGTCATTACAATTTCTTTTTGCTCCAAATCAGGTTAAAACATCCCTGATTCAAAAAACATAAATAATAAACATAAGGCCTCCTCTACAGTTAGGAGGCTATTTTATAAAATATTCAGTGTTTGATTATTAAAATTGATAACTGGTATTCATGGACATTTCTCTGATTCTTTGTTGTTTTAGTTTTCACGATACGTATCTGATGAGCCAGTGCAAATACCCCATGATATAATAAAAATAAACATTTGTGAACACTCTTTAAACGTCCATTTTAAAACAAGTTTACAGCATATGTAACTTTTCCACCATTTGATTTCAGTTTCACAGTCTATCTGGAAGAAGTATTCTCAATGAATGACATCTATCCTACTCCCTCAGAGCACCCTGGTCACCTGCACATAGCAGTCAGGTTGTTGTAATCAGCAGTGATTAAAGTTGTCATTTGAGGCTTTGGGGCTATTTGATGGATCTGCTATCATGTTATCAAGTGGATGTCTTTTTAACCCCTGCAACTCCAAAAGGAAGTTGGTACCCCCAAGCACTTCATCTCATGTTGTTTACAATACCTCCGTAACCGTACAGTGGATTTTTCTGAGTTTAACCTTGTTTGAGTGCTTTAACAATCTGCAGAAACATCCTATCCAGAAGGGTTTTAATCCAGCCAGTTCTTTTTTTTTTTTTTTTTTTTTTTAGATTTTTCATGATAAATCCAATTTGATGAATCCTCAATTATGTGATTATGTTGCATATCTTTGTTAAAAAAGTATCTGTGAAGTTGTCGGACCACAGGGCCTGAAATTTGGTGTGATTTGTGAAATAACAATTTGCTTATTGTTGGTTAAATGTTTTTATTGGTGCTAAAATACCTTACAAAACTTGGAGGTGGATTTATTTTACACCATTAAGTGGTAAAGGGGCAGATTAACAAAGCAAACAGGCCACAGTTTGGAGGAGGAAGTGTGTCCTCTGCAGGATGACTATAGGGGAGTAAACCAGCCCACCTCCTGGAAATGTGGGCAATGTGAAATGGCCTTCTGCCTTGTTTCAGACATAAACTGCTAACAATGTAGGTCAAAAAACATCTAGAGGAAAAAGTGTAAATATGTGAGAAGTTTTTGTTTTAAGTTTGTTCGCAACTGCGCAGTTATATGTGTGGTTTTGTGTAGTTACACTCAGAGGCCTTTAGAGGCCACTACAGAGTCATTCAAGTCTGTCGTATAAATGATTTTTCAGTGACGTTACAGATGGTTAGTGTGAGATGGTCCAATAACCAGACTGGTTTATGGGACTTGAGCTGGCAATCTGTTTATTTCCCGTCCAAAGTCCCCAAAAGCCAATTTACTGCCTCCACCATAAGAAGGGGATTTTCCTGGTGCCACTGAATCTTTGGCATCTTTAAGTGGTGATAAGTAACATGGGCTGGGACAGACTGTGAGGAGGTGGAGCAGATGACTTTACTGAGTGTTATAAACAACACAACAAACAACAGGCAGATTCACACCATCACTAACACAAACAATAACATGTGAAAACAACGAGCCTACACACTTTTATAGCCCACATGTTCATGGACGCTTATCCCTATTATGAAGTTATTCTTAAACGTCTCAGACAAATTTTATTTATGCCTTTTGGTGCAATAATGCTAAAGATTTCTGTGGTAGATTCTTTTAGCCTTTAAAGGTAGAGTTAGAGGGAGATGTGACCTTAAATTAGACAAGTCTATTCTTCTATCCATTTTGATTTTTATTGTGTTTTATTGAGTCATATATTTTAGATTTGTTTATTTTATTTTTGATAACATTCTTTTTGACAATTTACTTCAACTCATTGATTTTGTGAAACATTTACAATTCTTATTGTTAAATTTCTTAGTGTTTTATTTTCCCAGTCTTATTTTGTATTTGTTTACTGGTTTATATGTAGTTTATATAAACCAGTTTAACATCATCTCCAGTGTTGTCTCATTAAGAACTCATAATAGCATTTCTTCAGTTCTATTTAATCACAGTCTTTAACAAAACTCTTTGCCCTTTTTTCCGGTATGGGTTTGTTTGTTCTAATTGGCTTTATGTTTTTGTTTTGTAGGTTATTTTGTTGTTCTTTATTTTCTGTCCATAAGGAGAAATATGTGCTAATTTTTTGTATGAAAAGTTTGTACTATTAATTAGTAATATAACTCTTTCGTAGTGTTAATATTAACTCTGGTTGTGTTAATTTTTCTATGCAGATTTTGCTGTGAACAATAAATTAATAAAACTATTGTCTCCCTACAAGAAGAAGTATTCGTACAGACGTAGCCTGTTGTTTTTCAGAGGAGAGCTTCAGCATTTTTGTGCAGTTATGTGATACATAGGGCAGCACGGTGGTGCAGCGAGTTAGTGTTCGTGCCTCACAGCAAGAAGATTGTTGGTTTGATTCCGAGTGTCAACAAGGGTCTTTCTGTCAAGACTCTGCATGATCTATCCGTACTTGTATTGGCCTTCTTCAGGCACTCTGGTTTCCTCCCACGGACTTTGGAGTTAAAATTTAACACTTTACAAATCGCCTAATGATCAACACTTGTGTGTAGTGTAAGAAATGTTCTCTCTCAGAATTTCTTTAGCAAAGTGTAATCTCAAAATTAACACTGCAAGGTGTAAATATTTCTGTTTTTCATTTTCTATGTTTACAGCAAATTGTTGCTGAAATAAAGATTTTGTGTTTTGTTATAACACATTTATTTTGAAACATCTGCACCACACTCATTTTAAAATACTTTAAATCTGGTACTCTGTGCCATCATTTAACTGACAACAGCGATCAGTTCATAGTTCAATGTGCTACAGTGACTCCAACATATTTGATTTGGTGACACCCAATTTTCACTTTTTGTTGTAAATCCAACTCTTTTTCTATTGAGAGTAAATTTTCAGGGATTCCACTCTATCCAGAGTATAATTAAATCTGCATCCGACAAAATGATGGATGTACTCTTCTGAATTTGTTGTGTACCCATACTATTGCTTGTCAAACTTTGTAACACCTGACATCATTTTTGGGGTTAGGTAAAGCGGTGACTCTAAAGGTGTTAGGGATTAGTGTCTGTCTCTCTATGTGGCCCTGTATTTGGTTGACAACTGGTTAAGGGTGTATCTCTCTCCCAATGCCAGCTGGGATAGGTCCCAGCCCACTATGACCCCAAAAGAGATAAGCAGTATAGATTATGGATGGATGGATGGATGGATGTGTGATAAACACAAAACATGTTTGGCTTCTTAACAAGTGTCACATGAAGCATCGGTACAAACATGCACTTATCCCCAGGATGTGTTTCTACAACTGTCAGTGCAACACTGATTCAATATGAATGAGAATGCATGCAGACACAATGTTAGTCGGTTTTTTTAAGATAAGATTCAAGTCACAGGAGGGGAAAATAATGAAAAAATGGAGGAAGGGGAGACAAAAGTGCACAAAGAAGGGGAGGATGAAGCAGCTGGATTTAAAACAACGCTGACAGAACAAGACGTAGACATGGAGAGTGAGGGACAGACATATAAAGAGCGAGAAGAAGAAAATGGGGTGAAAGAAGAGAGGGATGCGTGAAGAGATGGGAGGCAGGGTTGCTGTGGCAACTGGCCGGACTTATGAGAGGGAGGGGTGGGGGTTTCTGTTGTTACTAAAATACATATCTGCCTTCAGCTGGCACCACCGAGCCATAAAGAGACATACGGACACTGATCCAGACAACCAGTCCCATCAGCGTGTTGTTGTGTGTTTGTTATGACAATGAGTTTCATGATTTGGAGCCAGTCCAAAAACAAACAACAGTGTACACACACCAGCGGGCAAAACACAGCCATCAGTCAGGACGCACACACTGCACACACATACCATACACCCATGAAGGCTCAAGTCAACTTAACCAGCATCAATGACCCTGTGCTCTAAGCAACAGTTTGTAACTTTTCCACCTTCAGTAGTTGTTCCAATGTTAAAGTGAAAGTAGAAATGATAATATCCCACTACTGTAAAGCTCTCCTACATGCAGCGCTATGCAGGTTTGGCCATAAGCCACACAATAACTAGGAAGCACTCAGAGAGCGCAAATCTCTGCCATGGTAGCTCACATATTGCTGTTACATCTATAAGCAATAGTTCCATGATAAAGTTACCATCATAATATGATTCATGACCCTGAAAAACCCACACCTAGCACTCTGAATCATGTTGGTATAATTATTAGTTAGACAGTTATTGAGCAAAAATGATTGTTCACTAATGGTGGTTATCTGGATCACTACCAAAATCTAATCTTTTTTTAAGTTGGGCCATTACCAACATCTCCTGGAAATTTCAGCAAAATCTGAAATTTGCAAAAGTTTTTGCATAATCTTGCTAACAAACAATCAATCAAACAAACAAACAAACAACAAATAAACATATGCTGGCAAAAACATAACCTCCTTGGCGGAGGTAATTATACTGTATGTATATTTAATGTCTGTTATTGAGAGGAGGAAGAGGTTGAAGCTACAAGAGAGACGACAGCAGGAAGTGATGGCTCATACAGAGATTAGCATTGATGCTAACAGCTTGAGTAGCAGTTTTATCAGATCTGAAACACATTTCTAATTAAATGAAAAGCAACACTAAAAGCACTTTTCAATGTTTTTGCACCACTTCCAACATGTTTTGACAATAGTTTGTTCTACAAAGTGGCTTACATTTTGTGTTTTACACCGCATTGTTTTACACCGCATACAGGACATTGATTGTCCTGTAGTGAATTTGATTGATGGAATGATCACCTGCTGGACATGTATTTGAAAGGTTCTGCCCGTTCCCAAACACTTTCTGTGGGTTTTTTCCCTGATGGACTAGTGAATTACACTGCCTGCCCCCCAAAAAAGTCCCCACCAAAAAAAGGTCACCCACTCTAATATTTCATTGGACCGCCTTTAGCTTTGATTACAGAGCACATTCACTGTGGCATTGTTTCAATAAGCTTCTGCAATTTCACAAGATTTATTTCCATCCAGTGTTGAATTAATTTTTCTCCAAGATCTTGTATTGATGATGGGAGAGTCTGACCACTGCGCAAAGCCTTCTCCAGCACATCCCAAAGATTCTCAATGGGGTTAAGGTCTGGACTCTGTGGTGGCCAATCCATGTGTGAAAATGATGTCTCATGCTCCCTGAACCACTCTTTCACAGTTTGAGCCCCATGAATCCTGGCATTGTCATCTTGGAATATGTCCATGCCATTAGGGAAGAAAAAATCCATTGATGAAATAACCTGGTCATTCAGTATATTCAGGTAGTCAGCTGACCTCATTCTTTGGGCCATAATGTTGCTGAACCTAGACCTGACCAACTGCAGCAGCCCCAGATCATAGCACTGCCCCCACAGACCTGTACAGTAGGCACTAGGCATGATGGGTGCATCACTTCACCTGCCTCTCTTCTTACCCTGATGCTCCCATCACTCTGGAACAGGGTAAATCTGGACTCATCAGACCACATGACCTTCTTCCAGTCCTCTAGAGTCCAATCTTTATGCTCCCTAGCAAACTGAAGCCTTTTTTCCGGTTAGCCTTACTGATAAGTGGTTTCCCAATCCCTTGAGTTCCCTTCACATTGTGCGTGTGGAAATGCTCTTACTGTCACTATTAAACATACCCCTGAGTTCTACTGTTGCTTTTCTTCAATTTGATTTGGCCAAACGTTTAAGTGACCACCGATCACAATCATTCAGGATTTTTTTCTGACCACATTTCTTCCTCGAAGACGATGGTTCCCCACTGTCCTTCCTGTTTTTAATAATGCGTTGGACAGTTCTTAAACCAGTTTTAGTAGTTTCTGCAATCTCCTCAGATTTTTTCTCTGCTTGATGCATGCCAATGATTTGATGATTAAACAGACTAACATCTTTTCCATGACCACAGGATGTGTCTTTCGACATGGTTGTTTAAGAAATGAGAAGCTACTCATTGCATCAGCTGGGGTTAAATAAGTTGTTGCCAGCTGAATGATAATCACCCATGCAGTAATTATCTGATAGCAGGCTCTTACCTATTTGCTTAGTTAAATCAGGGTGGCGACTTTTTTTTCTGGCTAGGCAGTGTATATTAAACGGTCTATCCGGTATGGCAGATTAGATGTTTAGGTGAGAAGCTTCAAAAATATGTGACCTTTGAATTTTGCCCATTTTGGGTGGTCCATTGGTCTCGAATTGGGTTACACTGTATTTATTTATTTCACTATATCACTACAGAATCATGCACAGATTTGCCTTTGTCTGGTGACTGTGACTGTTCGCACGACCTTACAGTGGTTCAGTCTGTTCAAAACACACCAAAGAGCAACACTTCTGCGCTGAGTGACATTACTCTTTATCATCATGAACACACACTCACTGTGGGTTATTTTGATTCAGTCTGACAAACACCGTCCTGCTGCCCCAAATACTCAGCAGAGCACCACATACAGTATGTACAAACCAACAACAGGAAATAGACCACAGTTAAAAAACAAACTATTTTCTCCTCAGGCTGGATGGCTAGAAGGATCAATTTTTAGGTGAAAGCTTGAAGACATAATCCTCAAATGTGTGGTGTAAATACAGTTCTTTTTCTGGTCCCACCAAGTCAGGGTCTGCATGACCTGGATTCAGTACTATTAAACGTGTCTGATGTTAAGAAGTCCAGATCAGGCCGTCTCTGCCGGGTGATTGCAATAGGCAGTCAGAGTGAGCAGTCAGAAGTGTCAACAAAGGGTTGTTATGTACTTTTACAGCTTAAAAAAACACAGCAACAAAGCAGGGATGCACAATAGTATAGGTGTGATGCCTGTATCACCAGATATTTGCCTAAAAATTTAGCCAACAAACTTGCTCTCCCTCCCAAATTTTACTGGTTCATTGTCGAGTCAGAGAGAACGTTTGTGCAAAGTTTGACTCAAATCCCACAAAGACACATTAAGATAACAAGTGAGACATGATCATAAAACTCAAGGACATTTGACCTTGTATTTCTAGAATGTTTCCAGTTTGTATTTTAGTCAAAGCACATTTAGGATTAACAGAAAACTCCATGACCTTGACTGCCAACCCCTTGACCTTCAAAACCTAATCAGTTCACCCCTGTGTTATGGTAGACATTCATGCACAATTTGAAGAAAATCCTCATTAGTATGCTTGTGATTATGTGGTTACAATATGCATTCATTTGCCCTTAACCTTTGACCCATGACCTCAAAAGATCTAATTACCGTAAATACCAAATAAAAGCCGGGTTCCAATTAATCGCCCGGTCCCAAGTAAACGCCGGGTGTAGCAGTACATTATGACAAATAAACGCCCGTTCCAAATAAATGCCGGGTGTGATTTATTAGGCACAGCCTATGAGCTACGATCAAAGTTACAGAACACACATGCAAACGCTGAGCTCACAACTGACAGTTGATGCTTGAAAAGTGATTTATTCAAAAGAAACATGATCAGACTGTACCTTAACAGTCTGCATGGTTTATTTGTCTCTTGGGACGTCCTTTCGGCTCAGTTCTCCTCCCTCTGTATGTCAGCAAATGCACATTGGTGTGAGGTGCTCTGTTTTACAACAGTGCAGTTACACTCAACGACCATAGAGGCCACTAGAGTGCAGAAAGCCGGAATCTTACATATGAGGGCTTTAAAAATTCAAAGAAGAAGACGTTACCATGCCAATGCATGTTGTTTGCCCTTTACTAGCCTGTACATTGCTGTTGATCGCCATGGCCCCTGTACAGCGAAAAAAAACAGTAAGACCTTAACTACCGGTAGTTTCTTAGTATTAAGAGTGTTTAGAGAGTGCTGAGTTGAAAGGAGGAGACAAAAGTATAACTTTAGTACTGTAATCTTGCCTTGAAAATGTACAGGTGATTTTCATTCTGGTGTAAATAAATAATTTGATTACATTTACCATATTTTTTCATTTTTTGCAAAGCAAGATTTTTGTGAGAGAGGAATTAAACGCCTCTTCCAAATAGCCACTGGGTCCCAAATAAACGCCTGGTCCGCTCAGTGATTGAAACAAATAAATTCCCCGGCTATTATTTGGTATTTTACGGTAGTTGTTTCTAAAGATCAAGAGGAGATTTGTGCAAATTTTGGTGAAAACCCCTGGACCTGTTTTTTAGATAAGATGTTACCAAGCAAAGAATGGCCAAAAGGCTTCATGGCCTTGATTGTTAGCCTTTGACCTTTGTAGTTGTTTCATCTCTGTGTCATAGAGGCCTTTTTTGCAAAATGCGGTAAAAATCCCTTAAAGCAGAGGCCTTCAACCACAGGGCAGCCAACTGGAACGGGGCCTTAGAGAAATAAAAAAGGACCAATTCCGTTACTCCTTTGTTGAAATACAGAGACTATGACCTTGACCTTTGACCTATGACCTCCAAAATCTATTGTTTTATCTTTGAAATTGTTTTATCTCTAAATCTAAGTGGACATTTGGTCAAAGTTCAAAGAAAATCCCTTAAAGATATTCTGAGATTTGCATCATAAGAATCTAAAACAGGAGACAGACACCTCAAAAACAAAACGGCTGAAGGCTTAAGAAATATTTGCTTCACCGTGAAGTTGATTTGGCTTACATCCTCTAATGTTGTCAATAGTTTCACACAGGTTTTGATGCTGCATATGACAGGGTTTTTCCAGCAGTGTTAATTTTGTTGACTTATTATTTTTGTCATAGTTTTCGTCAACAACCTTTTTCCCCTGACGAAAACTAGACAGTAACTAACAAAAACAAGTGCAAGTGACATTTTCGTCAACAAATAAAAACTAGACTAAAATGTCTGACAGAGACTTAATCCAATCAGACCTAATTTCAGCATGTAAAAAGTAGGGACAAGTTAGGAATATATCCAATCAAAACTACTTTGGTTGTGTGGAAAGGTTGGATGAGTTAAGAGGGACATCCAATCACAGTTGCCTTAGCTTCATGGTGGTGGGATAAGTTGTGGAGCGATCCAATCAGAGCTCCTCTCTTTATGAATTGATATATTCATGTAGAGCAGGTTCACTGTTTGTTCAGTTCTGGTATTGTAACTGAGATGCTCTGTCAGGTAGCCTAAATAAAGGTGACTGCATTTCACACAAAAGTTCAATTTGTTTCTGTTCATTTATACGTTCAGACTTTACTAGCATTCAATAAAGTAAAGGGTTATTAGATGTTTCATTTTATCCAAGTGTAAAACATGACTTCAGAAATTCAAGGAAACCTAAAAAAAATGCCTTACCCTTTACACTTCATATTTTAGTCGACTAAATTTACAGTAGATTTCATCGACTAAAATGTTGTGGAATTTCATCAACTGAAACTAGACTAAAATTATAACCATTTAGATGACTAAATTATGACTAAAACTAGAAGATATTTTAGGCAAAAGACTATATCTAAAACTACATTAAAAGGTCCTGTCAAAATTCACAGTTTTCCAGCTGATTAAAATGATTATTCACCTCATCAACTTATCAAGTGATAACAGTATTGCACTTTTCATCGCAGTAGATTTCTGTAGACCTTAGCTGAGTGAGAAAACGTGACAAAATGTGTCACATTTCATGTGAGAGAGTGACCCATGATGGCCTCACTAAAATACCCCCATAAAGGTCAGGGAATAATGAGCCGGAGACGCTCTGAGTCCTCAGTGACACAGAGGAAACAGAGCTGACACACTCTCTCACAGTGAATTCAGATCTATAACCTTCTTTTTGTTTATATACGGCTTTAGAGAACATTATATGATTGTTCATCCTTGTGATTTTTTTTGTCTGAAAGATTCGAACCACTCTCAGAGCAGCGAGCTTCCTAAAAATATCCCCTGAAATGTGTGTAGAGGTTTTTTCATGTAATGTCAGGATTCAGTGAGTCCAGTGAACTGTAGTCTAAGGGGGCAAAAAGACAGAACGGCTCGCTCATGTATCATCTTCTGCCTCCAACCAAACACCAGATTAGAATCCACAGTCAGCATCACAAATGTCTCGGGTCACCTCAGAATAAGCACACAGCCAGGCCTCATTAAAGCACAACCACTCCTGCCTTTTCAAATGAGAATTTAGTGTGCGTCACACCGGTTGTGTAACGCTGTTCTCTTCGTTTGTGACTTGGTAGACCCTTAGTGACATCTCCCCAGTATAATGCTGAACACAGGCACTAACTCTGCTTTTCATAACAGCATTTATTCAAGAAACATTTCCTTGTACTGGTTTGAATTGTGTGTCCAATTTATTGGTGGGCGAAAAAAAGCTCCCTCTTCTTAAAACCAATGAGAATATGATGATAGCTCTTCCATGTTTGATCCTGAGTAATCTCTATTCTTTTGTATGGAAAAAAAAGCATTTTACCAGTTGGATGCACTAACTCAGGGGTGGGCAACTGGCAGCCCAGGGGCCACATGCCCTTACTCACTAAATGCAGCCCTGCAGTCAATTTCACATTTTTAAGTTGTAAACAGGAAGATTATAATCTGACATACAGTATATTTCAGGCTGATTTGCCTCTGCAGCACTACGAGGCAAATGCATTACAATACAAACAATAGCAACATCCATCCAACATCTGTCTCAATATCTGTGGGAGGAAGCGGGAGTGCCTGGAGTGAACCCACCCATGCACAGGGATAACATGCAAACTTCACACAGAAAGGCCCTGACAGACACAGGAATCAAACCAGCAAACTTCCTGCTGCAAGGCCACCGCACCGCCCCAAACCAGCATCTCTTTTATAATTCTGAATAACTGCTAAATGTTTGCATTTCCACAGGAAATGATCATTTATTATGTATTGTGATGGTTTCTGTGAGGGTCTTTCATGAAAAACATTGCTCAACGCATTTGAAACAAAAATGGATTAAATTAGAAGCGGTTCATTTATCATTCATTTATTTGGTTCCTTTTTTTTTTTTTTTTTTAAATGTCTTTAATTCAATATTTTTTGCTTTTTAGCTGAAAAGGTAATGTTAGCATAATTAATTCTGATGTGAAGTATTTATCTTTGCTGGTTGGAAGAAACCTCACATCTCTAAAATTAAAAATTTTCAGGATATTTAAAAACAAAAAATTAACACTGCAAATTGTGTGACTGGGGATTTCTTTATAGTTGTGAAATTAGTTTAGAATTTCTAAAACCCACACACAGACCTGAAGGGTGACTGTGGCAGTGGGGTGTGGTTCAGCTCAGCTGCAGGGGAGAGATGTGTGAGGGTGGCTAGTGGGAACAGAGCCAGAGCTGATTGACACAGGTGTGATCTGGTGGCTGATTGCTCTCTTCTTTCTCTCTCTGCAGTAGCATGTGGACCCTGGAGAAGCACACACATGCTGAAGAAAGCTCCTGGAAGGAGCAACTTTAGGTTTATTTTGACTGTTACCTGCGAGATACAGGCCGCAGCATATGGGAGCAGGCTTATGCTCGGTAGGGCTGTGTGTGTGCTCTGAAAATAAATTGTAATTTCTGTCGCTGCAAGGACTCAGTGTTCATTGTGTGCATTGAAGGGAACCACAGGACAAGATCTCATGCTACAGTGACCAAGAAGACTGATATTTTTAACAAACAAACATCATGTACAATATCGATATTAGGTTCCTGCCCGACAGCAGTGATACTTATTTGTTGGATAACATAAATTTTTAACAGATATTTTAACATATATTTTAACAAATTTTACATCATTTGGCCCTCTAATGTAAAGCAAAGTAAAGCTGATAGGACTGGTGTTTCAGTCCCTGGTCAGAAGATGTCTCTTAAAAGTAGCAGTCAGAGTGGAGTGATGAAAGAGAGGTATGGACATCATCGGGGTCTTCAGGTGGGTACCCTCCTTCATCAACGTTCAATTAATTGAAGCTGACAACGTCTCCGTTGGGTTCAATGATGTACCCAGCGTCCCAGGTACACCCCCCTCTGTGCCATACACTCCATGTCCCCTGATGGACTCTGCATGGCAGGGGCGTCCTTCCTGGACCAGGTGGACACTGGCTGCATACCATCTGTCTTTATCTTGGTGCCCAGCTGTTGTCACTCCGTTTGATCCAGAGCCGGTTGCTGCTTTTATCGACAACACTTGACATGGTTTTGATAGCTGGTTGGAGGGAACGGCCTCTCACACCCATTTTCCTCAACAGACTGATGGTAGGTGCTGCAGCAAATCCCCTGCATCCCACTTCTACCGGGCAGATGGTCTTCCAGCCGTTCTGGGATGCTTCAGCAGGCAGGTCAGTATATTTGTTTTCTTCTGCTCGTAGGCCTCTTCAATCCCATCTTCTCATGGTACTGTTAGCTCCACGATGTAAACCAGCTTTGCTGCAGGAGACCACAGGACCATGTCTGGCCGAAGTGTTGTTGCCACTATTTCTGGGGGAAACATCCACTTCCAATTTCCAGTCTCGAGCAGACTGTAGGATGCTTGCATCCTTTGGTGTTGCTTGGTACTCTAGAGGTTGGCCTGCTGGTACAAAATGTAGGAAATGGGTCTTTCTATGCCTCAAAGAATAGCACCCTTGGGTGAGACTTGTTATGCACCCTGACAGAATGTGTTCTTAAAAGAAAGAGTAGCACTCACGTAGCCCTCATGGTCAGCAGACTTACCCATCACTGCACTAACTGCTTTAGGCACAACTCTAGCTTATACTTCAGAGCCCAATGCTAGTAGGAGAACCAAGAGGGGCGCGAACAGTGGATCAATGCTACCAGATGCTCCCAGGTGATATTTGATCACGTTTCATATCAATGTCTTCTTGCTGTCCTTCTAATGCTGGCAATATCATGAGTTTTGGAGTAGAGCCCAGGTATCCATAATTTCCACCTGATGTGGGTGTTACTCATAAACCACGTGCTCATGCTGTTAAAATAAAAAATGATCATCCACTCCCATTTGTGCCCAGGGGTATTTGTCTGAAATGAGGAGTGGTCAGGTACAAGGCTGACATGTTCCTTACTCAATGACGCAGGAATCGACTGCATTTTAAACCTCCCTGTAACTAGTGTGATGTCTAAACTCTGGGTGTTTCTGTTATTTTGAGTATGCATTAGAGAGATTGCCACACACAAAAAAACCCTTTACTGATCTTATTTCACTCACAAGGGATGCACGCCACTTCTGTTAAATAGGGCATTTGCTAAAGATGTCAATTTAAGGTTCATAACGGGACAGAGAGCTGAGAGACAGCACAGCTTTTTTGAAGCACTCATCGATGCGCTATTCTCATGTGCTCCAGTGTGGGTAATACTCCCAGAAACAAGAAAAAACACACAAGATTGAAGATTTGCTCAAAACACAGAGCTATATTTATAATATTTGGTTACATATTACTTGATAACTATGCTCACTGATAATTAAACAAGCTCTGCAGTGTATTTTACACATAAACAAAGAACGGAGCCAAGGACTCCTGCAGGAAAATGAAAAATACCTGTTGCTTAAAGCCGACAGGTATTTCATGTACAGTTAACAGTCTATCATAAACATAGTCCCCCATTGATCTAACATGTCAAACTGGAGATTTCAATAATTAATGATGTTTTCCTTTTATGTTTACACTGAAGTGTCCTGCTCGTCTTTCGATCATTTCTTCTGGATGCTTCAATGAAAAAAAGCACTTGAATTGAGCATTAATATATTTCACACAGTGTTCTGTGTGTGTTCTTTGAGTGTAGTGGCACAATTAAAGGAGGGGAATGAAAATAATTCATCTGACATTAAAACCAATTAAAAACATGCTGTGTAAATAGCTGATGCCAGCTGCCTAGCACACACTGATTAAAAGGAATGAGAGCTGACACTCTGATTGGTTTGTTAAAACCATGACACATCTAGTATCTTGGCTTTACGTCGAGAACATGCATCCTCAAAATAGCAAAATATAGACTGACAAGCTACAAGCTATTCCGTCAGAATAGGGCCTATTGTTTTCAGCTCTTTAAATCACTAATTTGCTTTGTGTATGAATGCAGCTCCAAAATTCAACTTGCCTTGTCTTGTCTCAGGTTGCATTGGCATCGTATGCATTTAGTCTGCACCAAATGAACTCTGGTTCACTCTATGTAGATATACATTAATATCCTGATGAAATAATAAAGTAGGTCGATTTCTACTTTGAGGTTTTTCACCTAAAGCACATTATTGAGGAAAGCGTAGAGAATAGTGTGTGAGATCCTGGAGGTTCATGTCTTCTGCTTTCTCTGAATGTGGGCTAATTAGACTCAAACAAGTGGAGCCAGCTGCAGGCGTGGAAGTTCCTCCTGTCGTCCTTTCCTCTCTATCCTTCATCCTCTCATTACCCGCTCACTAGAAACTACAAAGAGAGCAAACTCATGTGTTGATGGAAGTGTTGTGTTGCTGTGATTGTAGGTCTCAGGGCGGTTTCTCTGGGGAGATGAGCTTAGTTAGGTGAAGAGGATATTCCCAGAAACAGTTCAGTAGTTTCACAGGAAAGAAGGAAAACATCACATAAAGTTAGGATGACCAGTGCAGTGCTTTATTATAAATATTAATCCTTTTACTACTATGAATATAAATGGCCACCTGGTCTTTTTTGACTTTTTTGTCAATGAATGTGCAAGAAAATGCCCTTTGAGTAAATTACTTTTCACCTTTTTCCAGGTAAAAATAAAATATTCTATCAAGTATGGTTCCCCTTTATAAACAATTCTAGATGAACATGTACAACACTTTTGAGAAGACAAAACAGAAACTCAACCTATATCATTATAATTATTATTTAATGTTATTTATATTATTATATTTTTTAACTATTTATAAAATCCATAAAACACAAACTATGACAAAAAAGTCGAAAAAAAAACAACAAAAAACGATTAAAGACAATATGGCAAAAGAACAGCAAGAAAACACTCCAGAATGATACTAATACTAGTATTTTCAATATTTTTACATTATTTACACAGAAAATACTGATAAACTACTGATAAACTATAGTAACCATCAAAGTTACTGTTAGTGTTTTCACCAAAGCAGTAAACGCATTGATCTTCGCCTGGTGGAGGTAAAGTGCAGATCGACTCCTCAGACGGTGCCAAGAAAAATGTGTGTGGACTGATGTCGTCTTCTCCTCAAAATTCCATCTTAAGACCAAGACATATCAAGTTATTAATGTTATGTGTAGCCATAGTTTAATTAAATCAAGTCAAGTTAGCCTCATCGGCAGCCTTAAATTGAATCAACAGCGCCACCTGCTGCTGTGGAGTGTGAATTGCAGGACATTGCTTGGAAACTGAACTGACATGTGTGCGGATCAGAGTACATTTGTGTGTGGATCTGCAAGGGGGAAAAATTGTGCCAAAAGTCACGTGACAGTTTTTCGTAGTTGTAGAATTGTTTTTTGTACTTGAAGAACATTTTTTGTACTTTTTTATTTGTTTCTGAAGCATTATGTATTTGTTTGATGGGCATGTTTCTTATTTGCAAAACAACATGCATTAGTTCGTGAATGATGTTTTGTATTTGCAAACCACACTGAGTTTGTCTGTGAATCGTCGGGCGTGAGTACAACATGTTTTGTGTGTTTGTGAGGTTTTGTCGTGATTCTGACTCCATACATGTCACCCTACACAAAGTTAGAATATCCAGTGTGATTTTACATCTAGGTACAGCCTGCTGAGTTGCTGATAAGAAATGTGACCTATTTGATGTGCATGTTTATATTTAAGGGTATTGTTTTCTATGGATTATCCTGTTGTTTGTTTGATTTTGTACAAAAATAACGCTAACACTTTCTATGAAACCCCTCTTTGTAATGTAGTGTAAACACATCATAAGCATGTTTACAAGGCATTTAAATGTTATATACTGTGTTTTTAACCAGCAGTTTAAGCACTTATGATAATTAATAATAATTAATTCACAGTTCTCATCAGTAATTTTAACGTGATTGTATACATAGAATCTGACTGATGGGAAAGTTTTTTTTTTATATTGTTTTGCTTTTAAATAGCTTACTGTTGGTGTTTAAAAGTTTAGATTAGCCCAGATTTTTTTCTGTTTTTGATGGATACATATTTTTTACAACAAGATTGATGTCAGTGTAACACTTTCATTGTCAGCATTATCTAGGTTTTGTTTTAAAAGCTGTGTTCACACCAAACGCGTTGTGCCTTCACATGAGCAAGTATCACACATGTATTTGCATGTTCGAATAGTTCATATTTATTGAGGCGAAATAGAAACACTCTTTCCCTCATGGGTGCTCTGGTAGTTCTTCTGTGAGGTTTGGCATATTTTCTCTGGTGAAGGAAAAATCAAATCACAGCTAGTAAGACAGAAAACAAAGCAGCAGCCAGCTCGCCACTGTGCTGGTGGACTTAATTCACCCTACAGCTCATGAAAATGTTAAATAAATAAGAGCAGAACTTCCTGAATACTTAAAACTCTCCAGAGACTTTCTCCCTGTTTCCCCTCTCCGGTTTGGTCTCTGAATACTCAAATAACCATGTAGAAGAGCTTCGATGCTGACGTGCAGCGATGTTTATTATCTCCTCCGCCTGTGCTGTCATCCTCATGAAATTTGCGCGGCTCACGGGAAAATTCTTACCATTCACATGGAAATTTTGCGTCTTTTATTTATTTCCATTGTGCAACAAACTGTAATTGATGGTGAAAACATGGGGCCACCTTCTCCATGTGAGTTCAAGAGTTTTAGATGAAAAAAAAACACAAAAATAGTTATATTTTATTTCTTGACAATAGCTTACTGTTCCGCTACTATGCTGCTTTTTTTTGGGGGGGGGAAACCTTGGTACATGGCACGGCCTAAGGTGTGTTCTCCCACCAACGCAATATCTGCCCATCTCAACTGAGCAGACTGGAACCAGCCCTGGGACTGATGTTGATTAAAATACTTGTATTAATGAAAGTAGAAAATAATATTACTATATGAAACCTTTGTGGCACTCTTCACTTTGGGGCATCCCTATTTTTCAAAGGGAAACAAGGTTGTAAAGATTTAAAATGTCTTAAATGTTCAGAATAAAATGAGTATCTCCTCTCTGAGCTCTCTATGTTCAGGTATTGAAGAGTTCACTCAGTGCGTTGCAGAGCAGCTGCCCCTCTGATGTCTCTGACCGTGCAGCAGTCTGTTAGGAAGTCCTGCAGTCTGCTGGCACGCTGCTCTACGACAGGGCTCCTTCACAGGGCTCAGTGGCCAGGAGAAGCTCAAGTGCAGCGCTGCACCACAGAGCTGATTAAACTGTCATCTGCACCCGGACTGAGTGCTGGGCAGAGATCCAGTCTCATTAGACTGCTCTCTCATTCACACAATATTCATTCATCTACTTTAAAATAATCCAATAGGACGAACTCTGCTCCCAGCTTGTATTTAATGCAGGTAAATACTTATAATTTTTTGTCCTCAAAATGCCAAGAATGTAGTTGCAGAGGGATAAAATAAAAGCCGTGTTGAACAAGTCACCATTTTGTTCATTCATTAGCGTTAAGAGTTGATTTTGTTCAAGTGGAAAGTCTCGTCCATGTAACTAACTTTTCCCATAAAACTCTGTCTGGAGCCAAATCCCTAAAAATTTACCCAGTTAAAAAAAGAGTTGGTGTCTAAAATGAGTAAAAATGGATCTTTATGGGGATAACTGTACTTGAACACTCACTCTTTTGTCAATCTTTGAAAATGTTCATATCAACTTTGTCCCTTTCAAATGTTTTAATCCTGCTTTAAAATGCAATGTATTTTTGCATTTATATTTATTTTTTTACATGTCGTACTTGAGGATCCAAAAATTTGTAAGTGGTGATATTTTTAAAACCAATTTTCTTGATGAAAACTTTAGTTATTATAATTTTAGGCCTCACTTTCAAACCTAAAGAAAGGTACACACATAGAGATTATTTGGCTGTTTTTATCCTGACTCCCCCCCATTCCTGACCAAGGACAGGTAAACTCCAGATTATTTTATGTCTTATTAGATTATCCAATAAGATTATCCTTTGTTCTGAGGTGTGTTAAGAGTGATTTGTCCCGATAATCAGCTCCGAAACAGGTCGGGGCCGACAATCATAAATATTAAACTTGTTCAATATTTACAGCCAAAAATCTTCACGTGAGTGGAAAAGTCAGCGACTCACGAGTCATGAATTGTGCTGTGGAACAATATGTAGCCAATCAAGAAGCAAGCTGACTTAGGCCGCCTACACACGGAATGTGACTTTGCGACCTCGGCAACCACTCTCCATGTAAAGTCAATGTACAGCCGCAATGGGGTGGGGTTAACCCCCCCAAGATGTAACGGATGCGTTCTGGGCGATCGCGTTGCTCGTCGCTTGGTTGCCAGAGTTGAAAAGTTTGAACTCCTCAGGCGATGTTGTGTGTGGCTGTGCGGCAACAGCCAATCAGCGTTGTGTGGGTGTGTGACAGTTCCTGTGACAGACTGTTTTTATTTTGGTTCACAGAGCGACAATCCATGTCCGTATCGGAAACATTAGTTAGTACATTAGTTCCACCTAGATGGGAACACAGAGAACTCACAGACGATGCTGCTGCAGGGCCATCAGCTGCAGTGTTTTGTGGTTGGTAGGTGAGTGAAAAGGATACAGTTGGAATAATGTCAGCTTTATGGTCGCAAAGTCACGTTCAGTATGAATGCAGCTCAAGGAACAAGGAAGCAGGCATAAATAAAAACAAGCATGGCCTACCTGAAACATAAACTTAAAGTTTGGTGGACCACAGAAACTGAGGACCAGCTCATGTGTTCACGCTGTCTCCAGGATTTTTTCCACAGCCTTCTTTTATGTAGTTCGAGATTTTTTCATATCCAAAAATAGTCCCAAGACCACCATCATTCCCTCTTCTCTTATGTCCTCTCCCAAGTTGCGTGTTGTGTTTTCCGGTTGTTGCCATAGACAATGTTTATGATTGTTGCTATGTTTCTTCTTCTTTGTTTATGTTAGGTTACATTTAGTTATGCAAGATTTCAGGCTTGGAGGACAAGATTCTAGATTGGTGGTGGGACAGATCTTTGTGTGTGTGGTGTGCAGTGTTGAGATTATCAGAGCACACCACACACAGTACCATCAAAACTGTTCAGTGCTGAATTTTTTTATCTTCATGTGTGGGGTCTAACAGATAAAAAAATCTCTTCAGATTTAGAAAATCCTCATGTGTGGACCCTGCTTCAGAGGAAGGAACACTTCCTACCTGTCTACTGACCAACTGAATGGGCCCAATTTCTTCTCCTGTAGTGTCCAATCTGGAGCATCCAAAGGTCACCATAGGACAAGATAGCTACTTGTCACTTCTCAGTGCAATCAAAAAGTAAATATAAGCAACGTAATGTGGCCCTTTGGACAATATTAGACAGAGACTGCGTCCAGGAGCTTCCAAAATCCAGGCAGACTAAGGGGTTGTCCACACGGTGACAAATTCAGGCTCACAAGTTTTAAATCGTAAAAGTATTTCGTCCACATTTATACAGGCTTTTGTGTGCCCTTATCTGCCCATTTTTGAAAACACGTCCCAAAGTGGATAAATCTGAAAACACCAGCTCAGCGTTTCCAAGTGGACAATGAATACAAATAGTTTCAGAAACAATGACATCACAGTCCCATCTTTTGCTTCTGAACCCCAACAAAAACAGAAACAATGGCGACATACGGTGTTGGGTTCATGCTGCAGACGCCACTGAGCTTTTTTTGGCTTCAACAGCTAAATCTTCTGCTCCTCTTAGACCACTGTGAACCACAAGAGGGAGAGAACAGCATACGCCAGTGTTTGTTGACATTTCTCATGATGTATGTGCATGTTCCATGTCTTCTTCTCTGACTTTGGTGTATGTCTGCAGCAGCATTACAGCGCCACTTACAGGCCTGGCATATGTATTACAGTGTTTTCAGTGTTTTCATGAGACACATTTCTTGAAACAAAAGAAAACATTTAATTATTAAATATGCTCATTGTTATTATGAAGATTTTTATTTTATTAGAGGTAGAGTGTAATAAAAAGTACATTTTAATCACTTCTTCCTTGTGCTGTCAGTAATGTTTCCCTAAAATATGTCATAAAAATCTGCATTTGGATTTGAATCACCACCAAAGTTGAATCAATTCTCTCCGTCAGTAACAAAGTTATTGAGATATTAGCAAAAATATGAAAAATTTACCCATATCTCGCAATGTTAACAAATCCTTTAAAGCCACACTGTGTAGTTTGTTCTCCCATCTAGTGGTGAAACTGTATTTTGCATTCAAACAAATAGTGCTCTCTAGCGCCTCGCTTTTTCAAATGTGCTTTGCAACTGTTAAACTCTACGGTAGTCGGTATGTGCCTAGAAGCTATGTCTTCCCTTTTTACTTTTTTGCCGATGACTATTCCTTCTCAGGTGGCGTGGCATAAGTATGATCTTGCATTATGAACGAAAGTGCAGTGCAGGCTTTCAGATTGGCCGGGGCAGTGACAAGCGTATCTCACTGTTCTGTGTTTCAGTCATGCTGACTCTGAGCAAAAACGCGTTTAGCCTTAGCCAGTAGTACATCATAGTGCTTTATGTCTCTCTTGGCTGTTCATAGTTTTTATAGGCAGGAAGGACATGGAAGCCTCTATTGGACTTACCCATTCTATGTAATTACAGATAAGAAATTCTTCGCTCAGGAGGAAAAGTCAGATTGTTGGCAGAGGCAATTTGACACAAATGAGGACATGTTTATGAATGTAGGCATTGTTTTTAGCTCATAAATTACTTAGAACACTACACATTGTCCCTTTAAAAATATTCCTGGACCAGTATACTAATTTGGAGCACTACCAAAATCTAATCACTAATTCCTTGTGTCATCACTAACATTCCCTAAAAATATCATCTAAATTTGTTCAGAACGTCTTGAGTTATTAGCAAAAATGTGGGAAACTGACCTATCTTACTATGTTAAAAAGTCTGCTGAAACAACCCTGGCTCTGCATCTACAAAAATCAGATCACTACTTTCTTGCGCCATGACCAACATTCCTGAAAATTTCATGTTTCTAACTTTTTGAATCATCCTGTTGACAAACTAACAAACTTACAAACTCCAGCAACACCATAACCTTCTTGGTGGTGGTGGTAATAACACTGATTTAATCTAAAACTGAGAAAGAACAGAAATGGACTGTAAATCTACAAACAATGATGACTGACATGCTTTAAAGTAAAGAGTTTTTGGACTTATTTTGAGAAATATTGCCCATATTCTTGTCACAAACATATCCCAGCATCCCTCACTTGTTACCTCAGTTTCTCTGGGAGCTGAGCCGTATAATAGAGAGAGGGAGCCTTGATTGTCTGATGTGTCAGTGATGATGGGTTTTACATGGTATAGAGAATAATTGGTTGCGGCTGAATCTCTGGGGAGGGAACCGAGGATTATGGGTGCGCGTCTAAGGCTGCTGTGATGTGAAACCGCGGGCAGTCTCCATCTGATTGGAGATTAGCTCTGCATTAAAGGGCCCTCAGCAGGCAGCACACACACCACGCACATCTCCAATCCTTTACTTATCTGCCAGATTCCTTTACTTCTTTAATTACCCATCGTCTTAACTCACATTTGATCTTGTTCTTTCATGCCCGTTAGCATTCATCTGCTTCCTCTCAGTGTTTGCCTACGATTCTCTCCTCCATCTCTCTTTGAAATCACAAAATCACGGTACAGGCTGTGTGGAGATACCCATGAAGATGAAAATCAAAATAAAGATGTTTGAGTCATGTTGCTCTTTTTCACAGCAGATGAGAAGGTGGGAGATAGGAATCCCCTTCAATCATAGCTGGAGATCTAAAAGAAGACCGAAGATGAAACTCCACTGAGTGACTCCAATTTTGACCATGTTGCACCCATTTAACTGCATGTTAATGCAAATACTTAATCAGCCAATCACATGGCAGCAACTCGGTGTATTCAGGCATGTAGAAATGGTCAAGACAACATGCTTAAGTTCAAATGGAGCATCAGACTGAAGAAGAAAGGCGACTTAAGTGTGTTTGAACAGGACATGGTTGTCGATGCCAGATCTGACTGAGTTTTTCAGAAACTGCTGATGTACTGGGATTTTCACATACAACCATCTCTGGGGTTTACAGATAATAGTCTGAAAAAGAGAAAATATCCAGTGAGCTGCAGTTCTCAGGTTGAAAATGTCTTTATGATGCTAGAGGTCAGAGGAGAATGGGGGACATTTTCTTGGCACACTTTAGGCCTCTTAGTACTATTTGAGCATCGTTAAAACCCCACAGCCTACTCGAGTATTGTTGCTGACTATGTCCATCCCTTTATGACCAATATACATGACTGTACATATATAACAAATTAGTAGATTATTAAACATTTAAACATTTATAAATACTTAAAGTTAAATTTAATACTTAATCTAATGAGCTAAGCATGGCAGATTCAGCTACTTTTATGATGTAAGTAGTAGGGGTGTAATGATCCATCGATCTGGATCGATACATCGATTGGTTAAGCAATGATCCAATCAAATCGATGGAAACTCAAAACATCGATGAACATCGTCATCTTCAACGCCTTTATTTTGAAATTCTGACCGAATATCCATTTCACCGCTTCCACCCAATAGCGCCTCGTTCTGAAGTTTCAACTTTACAGGGCTCTGAAGACTCACGCATTCAGCGTATGAGACGCGCACCTTTTCGCTCTCTCACACACCACACCCGGTATTTCTCCTGCATTAAAATGTACTGTGGAGCGCCCACCGAGTAACACCGCTATATGCTAACGTGTAGCAACACGCTCTTAGCATCACAGAACTAAACGGGAGCTTGACATGTCAGCCAATCAGAAAATAGCACTTCTGTATCCGGGTAAGATACAGTCGATCTGACAGCAGAGGATGCATACTGCACACACACGACAGGAGTTATCACACGAGTACAGTAAGTTATCTCATCATTTGATTTTGTAGCGCACTGATTAATGAAATTACTTATTGTATGAAAGGAAAACAGTGAGAGCTTATTCTTATTCTTCCTCCACACCTACCATTAAACAGTGAAGTAAAGTCTAAAAACACCTGACTACTAATTAACCCAATTTTAATTTTAAGCACGATTAGATCATACAGATGGTTATAGTCCTCTATAACCTATCATACCCAAAGGTCAGCACATCGTTTCACATTTCAGTAATAAAATTGTCAAAACTTAGAAATTGCTTCGTATTTCTTTCTTGCTTTAGGTAAAATGTGGCTGATTGTGTTCAATGAGTACCTAATATCGTCTTAAATCGATCGAAAGCCCCTGAATCGTATCGAATCGAAATTGAATTGTGGCAGACTTTGTGATATTGGTAAATATCGTATCGTTGTCCAAAGAATCGATATCGTATCGTCATGAAACTGGTTATTTACACCCCTAGTAAGTAGCAGAGCATTTACTGGTTGTCAAACCCTGTTTTGCCATAATTTTTATGTTTGTTTTGGCAAATGAATAAAAAGAAATGTAACAGAAATAATTATAGCCAATTATAGCTATATTTTTGGAAATGTTGTTACTTTTAATGTGGCCCATGGGCTGCCAGTTGTCCAACCTGGATGTAGAACTGAGTTGTGGTTCACTTTAAATAAGCCTCAGTAGAGTTACCTTACTTCCAAGTAACATACATCTAAAAACCCAAAGGCTAACTTCAGCCACTACTGTGACTATATGAAAACTGACAGTTCAAATCTCACCTCTGATTTTCACAGAGTTACAGAGAAACTGAAAACTTTAACATGCTCAAGGCTAACCATTTGTATACTGTTATGGACAGTTACTAAAAACTCACTGTCAGCTATTGAACAGATCTTATTGAACAAAATTGTCATCCAGGTGTCTTATTTTTTAATAGATCCGAGCTTGTGTCAGCATCACACTGTGACAAGTTGGTCTCCAGTTTGAATTCATCAGCATCCATATGACATCAGGTGCTTCCTCATGGAAATAATTTGTTTTTCTTGCATACAATGATATCAATACTTTGTGTGATTTGCTATGGTAACATCTTTAAAATGGAGATCACGGCCAGGCACCCTGAGTGGCCCTCACTCCATTGCTGCTGGGTCATCTGATGGCGTGCTTTGCCCCTCTCCTGCCAGCTAAACTGTGGGCTTTCCCACGTGTGGCCCTCCAAAAGCCTCCATGTCCCTCTGTTATCCCCTTTTACCTGTTAGTCTTCCAGGCTCTGTGGACACATTGTGTAGGAAAAGACATTGACTTAAAAATGTCACACTGTATATCTGAATGAATTAACAGAAGGTGGGATGGTAATTAGGTTGTTTTATGTAGTTATAGATTATAATACAGAGCCCAAACACTGACACCATAGACAGCTGACCTGAAACGTCCAAACTACATTCATTTAAACACCACCACTCCTCTTCTTCAGAGCCCAGAACAAACCAAAGGTCACAGTATCATCCCCACTAAAGCTTTGCCATGGAGCTCAGTGTCAGAGAGCATGGGGAGGAGCAGGTTTTGGCTGGGATCAACCTCCCTTTGACTCGGGGTTGTGCCTTGATTAGCACTATCAGTCTTCCAGGCTTTATGTACACATTGTGTATTTTTTCAGAGATCCAGTAGGCCCAGCCAGTGCCAGAGTGGGACTCTGTCTGAGGCCTGGAGTTGGTCTGTACAGCAGCCACTTTGACTTGCAATTTTAGGACTGTGAGTATAAATGCCTGAAACATTAGATTTGTACCCAATACTTCTTTAGGTAATGAATTAAGACTGTAATCAAATATGCCTTTTTTCAAATACAAAAGCAAGAATATGATCTGTTTATTTGTCTCTACATGTGAGGCCTGTGATTAACTGGCAACTTGTACAGGATGAACCCTGCTTCTTGACAAATTACAGTAACAGGACTGGTGATATAAAGGTAAACAAGCTGACAACTGTGGGTTATAATGTGTTTATGATGCGGGACTTTTATTGGTTAAGTTTACCATAAATACCGTGTCAAACAGCTTATCAAGTGTTGTCATTAAGTAAATGAACATTTCAAGCCTGAAACACCTTGACAGATCCATCAGTATCATCCATGTAGTAGCCTACAGACTGGAATATGAATGACTGTCAAAATGGTAAATGGACTTGAGCTTATGTTGGCTTTTCTAAATGGTAAAATGGTAAATGGACTTGAGCTTATATAGTGCTTTTTTTGTTTTTGGCTACTCAAAGCAGCTTTACACTGCAGGTCACTTCTACACATTCACACCCATTCACTCTCACATTCACTGACCAATGGCTGGAGTTTCTATGTTAGTTATCCATCACTATGAACTAACACTTTCACGCCCTTTCATGCCCATTTACCCGCCACTGACACAGCAGTGGGAGCAACCTGGGATGTCTTGCCCAAGGACACATTGCCATGTGACAGCCAGAGCTGGGCTCAAACCTGCAACCTTCCCATTACTGACCAAGCGCAGTATCAGACTACACCGCCTGCCTAGTCTTCCTGACTACTCAAAGTGCTTTTCAACGCAGGTCACATCAACCCATCCACTCTCATATCCACTGAGTAAGTCACATGTAAGTTACCCCTCAGCATTAGCTAAGACATCCATGCTCTTTCATACCCATTTATATGCAAATGATGCATCAGCGGGAGCACATAAGCATTGACAGCCATTGCTGGGTCGAACCTTCAGCTCAGCTGGACTCTGCACATTTTAAACACTACCCACTCCATTTTCCATTACAGTATAGACTGTATCATAGAACCTTCATAGCGTGGCTTCGTGAAACTATGGTCGCATCCCAAAAACAAAGGAGGAAACAGAGGGGATAGAGCTGCCAGCCCCTTTGTGGCTTTTTGTTACAGTTAGGGGATGAGTTTTGTTCCCAAGACAGCAGCAAGCTGCAAAACAACATATTATTTAAGCACAACAGAGCCGACAACAGGCAGTGTTTTTTTCCCGCACCAATACCTCCAACTCTCTGTAATACTTTGACCACTGAGGAGTCGGAAGCATCTCCACATCAAATTTAGTTTTGGTTCAGCTAACTAGGAACCCTGATATGAAAAACTGTGCCAGGTACTTGGTACAGTCCCTGCTGGAAAACAAAAACCACCGAGGAAAGTTGAGCAGAGTTGAGCAGAAATCGGCATCCCCATAAGCCACCAATGTCCCAACAGTTCACAGTTGTGCTCCCAGAGTGAACTGAGTACATGTTTTGTTCATTCCTTAAAAAAGTTTTCAAAAATACACTGCCCGGCCAAAAAAAAAGTTGCCACCAAAAGACAGGGTCACACACTCTAATATTTTATTGAACTGCCTTTAGCTTTGATTACAGCACAAATTTGCTGTGGCATTGTTTCAATAAGCTTCTGCAATGTCACAAGATTTGTCACAGATCATAGCACTGCCCCCACAGGCTTGTACAGTGGGCACTAGGCATGATGGGTGCATCACTTCACCTGCCTCTCTTCTTACCCTGATGCTCAAGGGTAAATCTGGACTCATCAGACCACATGACCTTCCTCCAGTCCTCCAGAGTCCAGTCTTTATGCTCCCTAGCAAACTGAAGACTTTTTTTCCAGTTAGCCTTACTGTTTAGTGGTTTTCTTGAGGCTACACAGCTGTTCAGTCCCAGTCCCTTGAGTTCCCTTCACATTGTGTGTGTGGAAATGCTCTTACTTTCACTATTAAACATACCCCTTAGTTCTGCTGTCGTTTTTCTTCTATTTGATTTGGTCAAACGTTTAAGTGATCACCGATCACGATCATGCAGGATTTTTTCGACCACATTTCCTTCTTGAAGATGATGCTTCCCCACTATCCTTCCAGTTTTTAATAATGCGTTGGGCAGTTCTTAACTCAAGTTTAGTAGTTTCTGCAATCTCCTTAGATGTTTTTTTCTGTTTGATGCATGCCAATGATTTGACCCTTCTTAAACAGACATCTTTGAATCATCTTTTCCATGACCACAGGATGTGTCTTTCCACATGGTTGTTTAAGAAATGAGAAGCTACTCATTGCATCAGCTGGGGTTAAATAAGTTGTTGCCAGCTGAAAGATAATCACACATGCAGTAATTATCCAATAGGAGGCTCGTACTTATTTGCTTAGTTAAATCCAGGTGGTGACTTTTTTTTTTTGGCCAGGCAGTGTATAAGCCAGATCAATGAATGCTGCTGATCTTGTGATCAGAAACAACTCTGCTGATAGGAGCATCCCAAATTATTCTAATTATAGCCACAGGTCTTAAAACTGAACTGCAAATCAGCACCAAAAACTGCTACCTCTATGCCTCTCTGAGCAAATGAATCAGCATGAAACCTTTACTCTCTTCTTCTCCTTATGTACCACTACGTAGTTAATGAGTGATCGCTCTTTAACTTAAAAACTGGTCAGACCTCAGCTGTATTCCTTCAGGATGACTCTGCACCTTAAACTAAAAATACTGCACATTAAAACAAAAATATCTTAAAAAAAACTTTGTATGAATAAATATCAGACAGGGTCTCAGATATTCTCATTCTTTTTCATCTGAAATTTGGTGTCTTGGGGAAAAAAGGTGTCCATTTGGACTTTTTCTGGCACCTTTGGAGCGTTAAGTCAGTTTTTTTCCTGAACTTGTCTGCTCTGCACTATTTCACTGCTCTGACCCAGCAAACCACCTATGGGGCCAATCATTTATAGATCACTGAACTTACAGCTGAGCTCGAGCCAGCATTAAAAAAGTGTCACAAACACGACATGATTCGTTCGCCGGTTAAGGGACATCATAAGACAGGGAGAGCTAGCCTTTATGGATGAGTCCTTCACTTTTTGAGTTATCAGAGCATGAAGGGAAGCTTTCTGGACCACTGAAGACGATCACTCACTGACATCATGACTCGCTACATATTCAACGTGATGATTTAAGTGCTACTTTCCCTCTTTGCAGCACTTCAGCATTTTCCCAGGGCAGAATTACAGAGCATTTACATCACAGAGCTGAAACTGTTAGAATGATAAACAAGGATAAACATGTGAAGCGAAGTCTCAGTTTTACAGGTCTTCAGCAGAGTCTGACCTGTGAGGATGGACAGAGTTAAAAATGAGGTTAAATGAACTCACTGACAGGATCACCCCTCGAGATCTACTGTAGCATCTCATTTTAAAATAAGTCAGCAAAAATGGCTCAGAGGCACATCTGTGAATAAAGACTGGATAAGAGGTTTGGTCTGAAAATGTGTTTAGGTTTCTTATAGGTCTTCTTCAGTCTGGATACACAATGGACAATAATAAACCAGATTTTGGACCCACCTTGCCCCTCTGAATGATCAGGATGTGCCCCTAAGGCATTTAAGGGCTGTCACAACCTGCAACTGATCATTTATCCACATAACCTTCAAGTCTGTGACTACAATAAGATCACTAGTTCCCAAATGATATGCCACAACCAGGGCTGACATGGCTGAACCCCTGAAATGCCCAATTAATGGGCCCTGCATTGGTTCGAGCACATCTGTGCACTTGGCCATTACCAAGCTAGAAGTTCTACCCTGCTGTGTGTATTAGTCAGGTTTTTGTGAGTTTTTATCACTTAAGGGGGGCACATGAGGGTCAGTCCATCACCTTTTTATCTTTTGTCTCTGACATCTCACTGTCTGTCATTATTTTACTAACTCTTTGTGTAACTCTGAAGACCAATAAGAAATGCTTATACTCTATACTTTGTGGGGCCCTCCATGACACTGGGCCCAAGAAAGCTTTACCCTTTGTCCCCCTTTATGGACAGCCTTGGCCACGACACACTAGTGTGCCTTGAGTTTGGGTGAGTGTGAATTTGTACAACCGTTTGTGACGATTTCAACACAAATTCAAGTGATTTTTAAAATAATATATATTCTAACTGTTGACATGGACGCTCTCCTGGCAGTCAGGAAAATTACTTTCTGCTTTATGTTATAGAGAAGTTGACAGTTTTGGTAGCCAATTACACAATCTAACTGGTTATAATTTTATTTTTGGAGACAAGCCCACTTCTACAGAGTCCTGGAAAGAAACCCAGATTGGAGTAAAAAGCAGCTTAGTGCGATCAGATGCTCCACTGTGTCGGTAGGTAAAAGGACAGTAGTGCTGAACGGACTTCCTCAAATTTGAACATAATTTTGTGTTAACTTCATCAGAATAGCTTCACATTGGCAAGAGACTGTAAAAGAAATCGGAAGAATCTTCTGAATACAAGTTGAGCCAGCCTTTGTTACAATATACTTGGATAACTTTCCAGAAAAGCTAATGGCTAAGGATAGATATCTTTGCAAAGTTTTACCAGTTGCAAGCAAAACAGCCATCACAGGCATCTCCACCAAGTAAGGACAACTGGACTACCATAATCAATGACCTACACCACATGGATAAACTGTCATTTTATCTAAGACAGCAAGCCGAGATCTTCTCAAAACTCTGGAGGAAATGGGCTGTGAATCTATGAGATGATGATCTCAAGGAAGACAGAGGACAGGAAGGAGCAGTAGCCAAGAGCAGTAGCCAGTCAGTAGCCATATATATATATATTTTTATTATATTCTTATCTCATTCATATTTATTTTTAGTTTTGTTAAGATATATCTTTTTATATATGTATTTGAATCTGTAATTCTCTGAACTGCTACTGGATCTGAATTTCCCTGAGGAAGGTTTTCCAAGGGGATTGATAAAGTATTATCTAATCTAATCTAATCTAATCTAATCTAATCTTGTGTGACCTAAGTAAAATCATTTCTTTCATTTTCTTTACTATGTAAAACTCACTACAACCTAGGTTTAAGTTCCCCTTTGTACTTGTTTCTTTCTGTGTGTTTTGTATACATCTAAAATCCAATAAAAATGAAAGTAAAAAAAAAACTTCATCAGAGTAGCCCTTTTCACACATGTAACACTGATAACATCAGGAATATGTCTGGGTAGCCCGAGAGTCCCTGACATGGCTGTTTGCACTTGTTCCTCTCACCAGGAGTATTCTCTGCTGGACAAGGGAGACATGGTGAAGGGGAGGTCGCAAGTTGGTTGGACATTTTGTCAAAAATACAATTCATACGTCAGTGATCATAATTTGGAAGCAGACAAAGCAGCAGAGGTTTAACCTGTAATCACAATTTATATCCTAACTTTCAACGGCATCGACGAAAGAGTTGAAGAGAAGCATTGCAAGCAGCGTCACTACATGCACGACGATTACACCGCAGAGAGAAAGCTGCAGTGTTTTAGCTCAGCAGCAGAGTGAGAAGCCTCTGTGGAGGTGCCAGAGACTTGGTGGTGGTCATTTTTAAGCAGATGTACCACAGAACTTTGATGATGTGCAGCGGGAAACAACACCTTCAAACATAGGCGTCTCCTTTTTTTTACATCCATCCTGTATCGCACTAGTCTCACAAGATGAACATCATTGCCCCTCCCCACTTGTCCTCAGTGAATTTCCCTGATTATTTACTTTTGCGCTCACACTTTGGCTCTTTCACAATTTACTTGGAACAAATACAAGGCCGGGAAAAGTCTGGGTGAAAAATTAGGCATTTGCATTTATACATGCAGCTCAGCGAGGTTATTTCAGAATTAGTTTATTGTGTTAACTTGATCAGAATGTTACTTACTTTAATGTAATTAATGCCCCACAACAGTGCCTGAAGGTGCCAGCATTTTGTGAGCCTGATACTATCGGAAAATAACATAATGAGCAAATACTAGTTTATTACTCATCAATGTTTTTTTTCAATGAATAATTTCTTGTTTTTAACTCTCAAATAGCATATTTATTGATCTGAATATCCAAAATGCATAAAACCACCCATAGATTTGTTTTATCCTTGCAGTGGTGTCAGGGGAAAGATTCTCTAGCACTTATTTATTGGAATTTGAAGTAGGGATATATATTAAATGATGATTATGTTGCTTTGGGACAAAGATGTTGGGAGTCAAGCAGATCCAAAGCTGCAGGTTGTCCTTGTTGCAGTCATGGCTATCTGACACAGGGAGTCATTAATGTTCAACCATGTGAAAGAAAACTCTCCGAGCTTGCAGGGAAACTTACAGAGAGGAGAGTTGTTTCTTTATTTTGGTGTCTGTGATGTGCAGCATGTAGATCAATCTCCTCAGTTTACTCTGCTCAGGACAGCAGCTTCTGTATCAGAAATCCATTATGCCCTAATCAGTCAATCAATTATTATTTGAATAGTGCCAACTCATAATGGATGATCTCAAGACATTAACCAGATTTTTTCTTTCCATATTCATTTTTATTTTTTGATGATCATTGCTGAATTCCTAATATCTTTTCTTCATTTGCTTGAATCAACTTTATCTCCCTTCAGCTTTTATGTAGACAGACAGAGACCCATGTCTTGTGCCCCTCACTGCTGCAGGCTCTGAGTCATCTCCTCTTTTCTCTCACTTTTATTGTGTCCTTGCCCCTCACTTTGTACACTGAGTGCCAGACAAAGCAGGAACAAGAGGACGATTTATTGAATGTCCAGAGTCCATCAACATAAACACAGCGCCGGCTCCATCTGCCTTGTGGAACGAAATAATGTATCCATCAATACCTCCTCACAGATAGTCAGCCCATCCAGACCGATGCACAATTAACCCCCTCCCCAGTACGGAAACACACACACCAAACACACATGTTCATGAAGGCTGTAGGTGAGAGCACTGGGGTGATGATTTGTGAAATAATCTCAACAAACAGACACATCAGACGTCAGACTGAACAGAGTAAAAAGCCTCTCCCTCATGCCAGAACACTGTGCACCTTTTCAAACACACATGGGACCAGTTTGATGTGCATCCCATCCAGCTAATTAGCAGTTTGTGTGATTATGAATCCTCCTGGGGATTCTTTGATGTCGACTCAGCTTGCAGGAGACACTTTTGGCTCCACTTGAATTGATACAATCTGCGTTAGTGCTCTGTGATTGGACACACATACAAAAACACACAAACAGAACTCCACACACAAAGCTTTATGATGTTGGTTGCACAAAAAGTAACCTTAATATCTTTTCATTATGCCTTTTTAAGGTTTACTTTAGTGCTTTTTTTTTTTAACCTTAATTTCAGCACAAGATAGTGGATAGAGAAGGAAATGAAGTTAGAGTTGAATTGAAGTTGTTACATTAAGGATTATTGCTGCTGTACAGAAATTAGACAAGCAGGTGGCATAAACTCTAGTTTACCTGCATATTTGTGAGTTTTTGCTCAAACGAACATTGTGAGGCCCCTTCTATTTAACTGAAAATAACCAAAACAACATTATCATTCATCTAATACAACTCAGCAAGGAGTATGTTGGTGCTCAATGTGATGTTAATGTCAATGACATAAGGACATGATGGTGATGATGATGATATTGAAGTGACTTGACAAGTTTTTTTGTCTATTGATTGGTGAACACAAAAAAACATCAGACTTGAAACAGCTTGTTGTACTAACTAATGTTCCTCCAGTCCAGATTCTTGCCTGTGTTGTACTTAATTCTTAGATGTATGTCACTTTGGACAAAAGCGTTTGCTAAATGACATTGTAATATTTTAACATCCATCCTGCTCTGTCTATATATAATAATGTTACATAAGCAAAATACTAGATATATGAAAAAAGCAGGAGAAACAATTCAAAGGCTTAAATTCTGCATTGCTTCAACGCAGTGACATTTTTAGGGGGGTACAAATTTTAGGGATGGGAATCAAAAACAAATTCCAGTTGGTAGTCAATAAAAACTTCTTCAAGGAATCAATATCGTTTGTCATTCTGGTTAGCAGTTCCCTTATCAGATCCTTCCACTTTGTGCTGCATGCCATGTAAATCAAGGATGTCATGCTCTCATTAGAGGCAATCAGCAAAAATGATAACAAAGAAGTCCAAGTTGCTTGATTTTCAACAAAAAGACTAACTACACAGCGATTTGTGGAAGTGTCAGAAGTGTCATGTATTTGACATTGTTACCAATGAAAACTGTTTCAACCAACTTCTTTCAACACAGAAAAGTCACAGGAATCAAACAAATTAGGAAAAAGATAAAGAATTTAATCGATAAGCAGAATTGATAATTGCACTGGTATCAATAAAACCAATGCTGTTTTTTTGTGTAGTTTTAACCTAAAAGTGGGTTAATTACGTTGCTTTCAGTGGCACCATTAACTGCTATATATTGGCATGCATCCACACTCTGATATCTTTCATAAGGGACAAAGCTTGCAATTTGCTTTTTTTTTTTTCAAATTCTGTATGTTTCGTTGCTGTTGGGCACAAACCCCCTAATGCCCATTTTGTTACGATATTTAGTTTTTCATAAAACAAGGCTATTGGTCTCCTTTCATGTTAGTGAGTTGGTTTTTATAAATGTTTAACCAAATTAAAGTTAAAAAAAAAGCTGACGAGACAATACAATTTTCATCCATTCAGACTGGTAAAGGGGCTAATGCCAATTGATCCAAAGCAAATTTACCTTTTAGAGTTCAAACGTTGGTTAATGTGCGTCTGTGCTTTTTACATATTTTATGTTTTAGCATTTTGGCAGCAGTAATTTGGAAAGGTTCATTAAAGTAAAATGAACCCTCTTGCTCTGAGGTCTGTGAACTCTTGACTCCAACTTGTTACCCTTCATTTCTGCCTTCATATTCTGACTTTAAATCCTTCCACGGCCCAATGAAGACCTTTTTGGTGGCTTCTGTGTGAAATAAGGCCCTTCTGCCCAAATATTTTTTACAGCATCCACTGACATGTCTTTGACGCTGACAGCTGCCATTGTTATTTGGTGCAGTGAGCTGTTTGTTTGTCTGAGGCCCTGTCCACATGGCGATGCATCACTCACTGATGTTTACAACTCATAATTGATGTGTTGCAACAAAATCTGTTAACTAGGACATGTAGTTTGAAAAAGACTGAAAAAGACCAACACTTAGACGATGGATTAGTGTTTTTGACCGAAGACTCTGCAGGGTCCATATGAAGTGAAAGTTTTGATTCTAATGAGAATGTCTTATCAGCTCATCCATGTCGATCTGATACCTTATTGCATCTCCTAATACTGTTACATAAACAATATGGCCTGTGCTCAGAGTATTTTCCGCTCCTGCACAGATGAATGAATATGCTGAGTGTGGATACATTACTGGAATGCATGTGCAGATCATGCATAATGCAGGCTAATCTGTTAGGCAGATATGGCAACCAAAATAGAAGCTGTGATCTTTGATGCAACACTGCTGAAGGCGCTCCATTATCATAATTCCATACAATTACACATTATCTCAGCCAGCTGAGTGAAACTGAACAGGCACTGTCAGGATGATGAGGTTTTTGGGAAAGACCCAGAGTCAGTCATCAGGCTTCAAAACATCTCCATGTTTGATTACTCTGAGGCATTATGGTCTCCGACGTCTCTACTTCGGTTTTTCAAACATGCAGGTCACGTAACGACACATGACTGTGCATGATGGAGACATATCTGGCAACCTTTTCTATTGATTTGGCTTTCATTCAAGTGTAAGATCACATTTCAGCTCTGCTCGCTGAGGGGAGCCCCTGTGCACTCCCACAGGAGATAAGGGAGAGAGAAAGGAAGAGGAGGGGAGGGGGTGCAGCTGCTGATAAGAAGCAAGTCCCCCGTGCAGTGATCGTGCACTGAATGCATGATGCACTCCTGCTGCGCTCATCCTTTAAAGGACTGAGGCGATGGAGACATTTTTAAGAGATAAGGTGCACTAACACAAAGGAGGTGATTTGAGGATACTGGTGACTGCTCACACAGACCAGCTCTTAAAAATATTTAAGTGTCTTGTTTTCCTGCTACGAGGGACAGATTAGGTAATATAGAAGCCCAAAGACTCCTGCAAGGCTCCACCATCCAACCATCCATACATTTTCTCCTGCCGGGGCTGGGTGATGGTGGCAGCAGGCTAACCATGTTGATCCAGAAGTGTTTTTTTATCAGTGATGTTTCTCGCTCGTCTAGAAAACTGACCTGTACTTTTACTTAAGTTGTGCTCTTTGCTGAGGAGCATTGTGCACAGAGGTCGCCAACGTTCTGCAGAGTCAACAGCTACAGACCTCCAAACTTCATGTGGCCTTCAGATTAGCTCAAGAACAGTGTGTAGAGAACTTCAAGTAATGGGTTTCCATGGCCGAGCAGCTGCATCCAAGCCTCACATCACCAAGTGCAATGCAAAGCGTTGATGCAGTGGTTTAAAGCACACTGCTGGACTCTAGAGCAGAGGAGATGTTTTCTCTGGAGTGACCAATCACGCTTCTCTGTCTGGCGATGGATGAGTCTGAGTTTGGGGGTTGCCAGGAGAACGGTACTTGTCTGGCCGCATTGTGCCAAGTGTAAAGTTTGGTGGAGGGGGGATTATGGTGTGGGGTTGTTTTTCAGGAGCTGGGCTTGGCCCCTTAGTTCCACTGAAAGGAACTCTTAAAGCTTCAGCACAACAAGACATACTGAACAACTTCATGCTCCCATCTTTGAGGTGACAGTTTGGGGACGGCCCCCTCCTGCACCAACACGTTGTGCACTTCGTTCACCACTGTTAGCAGCAGATTTATGCAATTTCAGAAGCACTTCTCTCTTTATTTAAGAAGACTTCCTGTACTTTCTGGCCCAAAACCTCCAAAACATCAATACCAGGGACTTGGGACCCCCACAGTGTGTCTTTTAAGAGCAGTGGACCTCTGAATTAGTGGTGTCCCTTGCAAACTCAAATATTAAGGATCTTTTCGACATATATATTTTAAGTTAAACTTTTTGTATGTAACATTATTTAAAAAAATAAGTAAAGTATACATACAAAAGCATCTCGTGACCCCCCACCCCATTCTCACAATACCCCCAAGGGTCTTTGATAACCACTAACCCCAATCACAGTGCCTTTACGCAAAAGCACCTCATGCTCAATGCAGCTTGAATCCACGTGACATGGTGCATGCCCACACATACGCACAATGTCAAAGATGCTCACTCGCAGCGCTCCTGTCTCCTGCTGAGACCTCGTGCCTCCCTGTCTCCAATATCATGCCTCTGGCCTTGTCCACAAGGATATGAAAACATTTTCATCTCAAAAATGTTCTCTGTAAAGACAACATTGTTTGAGTACATGTGACCGTCCACTGGAAAACAATGAAAACACTGTATATGCCAGGACTGTAAGTGGCGCTGCTGCACATATACACCAGAACCAGAGGAGACGACATGGACCATGCACATACATCATGAGAAATGTAAAAAAAACACTGGCGTCTGTTGTTCTCCGTGTCCTCTTGTTGCTCAAACAAGCTCAGGAGCCCCTGCAGCACGAACATGACACAGTATTCCTCCATTATTTCTGTTTTTGTTGGGCTCATGCATGTGGTGTGAGGGAGAGGTGGGTCATCATTTCTAAAACTATCATATTTAATGATGATGATAAAAATAATACATTTTATTTGTACTGCACTTTAAATATTCGCAATCTCAGAGTGCTACAGAGTAAAAACAATTAAGATTAATGCAACTGAAAACAATTTATAAAAAAAAGAGTCAAGATAAATAGATTCTTAATGAAAGGAAAACCTATATAAGAAGTCTAGCAAAATGCTTTTACAAAAAAAAAAGAAAAAAGAAAGGTTTTAAGATGTTTTTTAAAAGCATCTGTAGACTGTGGGGCCCTCAGTGGTTCAGGGAGGGTGCTCCACGGCCTCGGGGCAGCAGAAGAAAAGGCCCAGTCACCCATGGTGAGGTTCTGGGGACTTTGAGAGTGTCCACACAGAAACGATCGACTGGCAGTTTCAGATTTATCCACTCTGGAGCTCTTTTTCAAAAATGTGCGTTTTCGGGCAACTGAAATGTGTGTCATTGTATAACTGAGCTTGGAAACCTGCAGAATGAAAGCAATCTGAACAAAATGAGAGAGTTTCTCCACAGAGGAGGCAAACTGAGCTCAAACTTTGAGGCACAGACAGTTCATATCTTTTCTTTCTATTTTTCCTTGCTTCCGTTTGTTCTTTACAAGATACGCCCACGGCTCATGGAAAAAATAGGCGAGCCTCAGATCGATTTTTTGAGCGGCAGACGGGCATGAGATTATGCCTTATTGTGGCAGTCTGAAAGCTTGCTGAAATGAAAACATGGACATATCTTCACTATCAGGCAAGTAAAATGCATCCAGTGTGAATTAACTCTTAGTGTGTTTCATGTCTCCTCTGTGTGATAGAGTACTTCTATGCACAAGACAACAAAAACTTCAGCATCAGGACTCCTCCCTCTTCCCCTGTGTCAGTAGCTTACTGAAATAGCTGATCCCAAGCTAATCAGACCTACCACTGTGATGTCATGTCATTGTTATCTCTACATCATTGGTTATAGGTGGCCAGGGATGCTGCCAGAAATCTTGGGCCCCTTGTAAGGATATCAGATTGGGCCCCATTCCAAATAATCTCTGAACATTTTCTCCAAGTAAACATCTGTAAAGTGAACTGAGAAATAAATATGATGATATGATTTTTAATGAACAACTTATAATTATCCCAGCCCAGTTAGTCTGTTTTAAAGAGACAAAGAAACTTCAAACAGTGGAGAAAACACTCCTCAGCTGAAATAATAGAATAAATGGTGGCTCAAACTATGCACCATATACAGAACTTTCTGGATCTTGGACCATTTTGAGCATTTATAAGCAATGTTTTTTTTAATCGTATAGTCAGTTCAAATGACTCACTGATCTTTTAACCCAGTAAGAGACACAAAACCATGACAGAGTACAGAAAATATGTCTCTATCTATAACCTGTTTATGTTTAAGACCCAAACATTTTTGCGTGCCATTACACTGTAAAAAGGGTGCTGTAAATTTTATAGTAACTTACTGGCAACAAGATGCCACTAAATTACTATAAATATTTTAACAGTACCATTACTCTGTTTTGATTTACAGTATTATTACGGTATTGCCTATGATAGTTTTACTACTGTAGTTTTATTTATTTATATCATTACCATTTTATTCTACAACTTCTTTGAAGCATTTTAAATTACAGTGAACTTGCTGTAATTTAGTTTATTTTACTTTATCTTCCACTGTTTTACTGATCATGTATTAGAAAAATGTCCTTTTGTAAAAACAAAAACAAGAACAACAAAAAAAACCTTTTACTTAAACATTTGTTTCAGCCAAAAATGTGAATTGTTTACTAAAAGAATCTTGCCTGCTATTGGTCAGTTTTCCTGGGCAAAATTGGGTTTTCTCTTGACCCATTGCACTTTTAGAAATTTAATGTGTAGACAGTTTACAGTCGGTAAATACCGATTTTTGCTGTTAATTTTACCGAAAATCAGTATGTTTTCCCACATTTAAATTAATTTATTGTATAGATTTTTTTTTACAGTAGGTAGCCGTAGATATTCCAGTAAAAATACTGTTTAGTTTACAAAACTCAGTTATAGTGTAGGTACAGAAAGAGCATATACTAAACTAATACACTCTCATAAAGTTTTTTTTTAATATAATTGTTATTGCAGACTTTAACTTTATTTGCAATCAAATACAAGAAAGCTCTGGTATTTTTGTATGTGAAGAGAAAGAGAACTATAATTTAAAAAAAATACTGATAATTTCATATTTTTAGGGCCCCCTGTCAGATATGGGCCCTTGGAATCATCACAGCTTTCTCCCCCTTTAAGGGGCCCCTAAGCCCAGAGTGCAAAGTATAAACTATGGAAATAATGCAACTGACCAATCATCACAGAGGAGACCAGTCAATCAATCCGGACAGACTTAGCCCTAAGTGGAGTAGGGGGCTTTAAAGTGACAGAAGCCCTAATTGTGTTGCTCAGACAAACTGAGAATGGAGGTGGATCAGGGGTAGGTACGTGAAAACTGTTTCGATCATTAGCATTTGTTAACAAACTCTAGCATTCATCAAGGCAAAATGAAACACCACTTTGAAGGCGCGTTACAAAGCCTCAATACTTTGTTCACTCTCTACATGAGGAGGGGCCTCCTCTGCTCTGAGTCTCTGCTTAGGGCCACCAAATGAGTACAGCCGCTCCTGGAGCAGCGGCTGATAAGAGGCAAGTCCCCTGTGCAGAGCTCGTGCGCTGAATGCGCGATGCGCTCCCGCTGCGCTCTTCCTTTGGAGGGCTGAGGTGATGGAGACATTTCTGACAGGGAGGTAAGGTGCACTAACACAAAGGAGGTGACGAGGGGATGCTGTTAATCCTCTTCCAAATCCAAAAACCATTAGAGGGGCCCACTATTGTCACATAACGCTTCTTTAAAAAAAAAAAAACAACTTAAGTTTCTTATATTCTTACCGCATAACAGCTGCATCCAGGCGCACGTCTTATAGACCGTGGCGGTGTTGCAGAAGAAGAAGAGGGCGAAGCAGCCGATGCAGCAGAGGATGAGCACCATGGACATCAGCACGAAGAAGGAGGCTGCCTTAAAAGCCCCAGACGGGATGGAGCTGAATTCAGAGAAGGTGCCCTGGCACAAGAGCTCCCTGTTGGAGTTGCCGTTGCCCACGCAGTAGTGGAACAAGCCGAAGTGGCCGGCGTGGGGGGTGCTGATGCTGTCCCCGATCCAGTAGGGCTGCATGAAGACCACCACGTTGATGATGGCCAAGCAGATGGTGAATATCGCCCACAGGACCCCTATAGCCCTGGAGTTGCGCATATAGGTGTCATGGTAAATTTTGGAGGCTTCCTGGGAAGGCAGCATTTTTCTCTCCCACCCCCCAACCCCCCCACACCAATGTCCAAAGGTCCAGTGACTCCTCGCGTCTCCCCCTGACGCTCAGTAGATCCTGTTATTTTGGGATAGCCTCCCCGTTCCCTCCTGCGTCCCCCCTTCCTTCCCGCGGATCAGTCAATCAACTCAGCGCTGGAGCGTGATTCAGCTGACGGGGGAAGCCTCCTCTCTCCTCCTCTCCTCTCCTTCAGCGCGTAAAGCCGGAGCAGAGCAGACAGCCGAGCTCACGGAGCCAAAAACAGCAGCCACTGATGAGCATCGTTGTCTTCTTCCAGCATTTCACCTCCACAGACTACACTCCGCGCTCTGCTCCGCATCCACATCCAACAGGCTTCACATGAGAGAGGAGGCGCACACGTCGATTCTCCCACAGCTGATGACGAATCCTCCAAAAATGAGCAAAGATCCAGCAGAAAAAGACGGAGGCACTGTTGCAGCCTCTGTCATACTTCGATCAAGAACAAGCCTCGACTACAAAAGAATGTCAGAGAGTAAAAATATATAAAAAAATAAAAAATCAGTCCCTCCACAGCGCACACAGCAGCCGACCCTGTGTCAGTGGTTTTGGAGGCTGTGACTCTCTCTCTCTCTCTCTCCAGGCGCGCAACCGAGGAACACCGTCGACTTGTGGATGGTTTCTGAAATTGCAAAACGTGAACAGCCCTCCTTCAGTTTACAGACACATTTGTTACACACGTTTAACTCTTTTCTTCATGAACAAACACAGGCAGGGGGGCTGTTAAGGGGAGAAAGTTAATTAGAATCTCATGACTGATGGGATCCCTAAAAATATCATGATATCAGCAGCATTTTGCCAAAGGTGTTAGTGGTGGGCAATACCAGGCTTTTTAAATCGGTATACTACTTTTTGTTCTAATTTTTCTGACACAAATGCAGACATAATGTTTATGAATTTGAGATTTTGTATTGACCAAAAGCATAGAAGGGAAACATGTAGTCCAGAGTCTGGACCATCATAACCTGACACGCCAGATGGACAGTTTCATATTAGAAATATTTCACTAATCCATCTGGGAAGGAGCCGTTTGAAAATGTTTTCAGGGACAGAACCTTCAAAAACAACAGCAGCTTGCGATTGTTCAGCTCATCACACTCATCACAGACCAATCCACATCAAGCTACGCTACTATGTATGATGTAGCATACGTAGCGGCTGATGGCTAACAACAGTTAATGGCCGTTAGCTGCTACGGCTAACGGCTACTTCCTTTCCTTTCCCGAGGATTGAACTCACGATTCCCGGGGCAAGAGGCAGACAGTACTGCTGAGCCACAATGAGCACGGCTAACAACAGTTACCGGCCGTTAGCCCTAGCGGCTAACTGTTAGCTGCTAGGGCTAACAGATATTGAGACGACTGAGACCGCATCAGAAGCCGCCATTGTTTTCAAACATGCAGTCACTTCTTGTTGTCGTCACGTCCGCTGCTCCCGCTGCTCCCGCAGCTCCCGCAGCTCCCGCAGCTCCCGCCTCTCTTCCCTGATTGGGCCGTTAAGATTCCAGCCGGAGTGAAGTCGTTGGACAATGGAGGTTGGCAAGACGGATATGCATGATTCAGAATCAGGCAGGTCTGTCTGCTCTGCAAGGCTAGGACCATCAGACCTTAAAGTGAATTTATTTCTAAGCTTTAGTCCAAAAAACTTTGTTTTAGCAGATATTTCTCTGTTAAAGACTTAAGGGACAAGTGTTTTGGATTACTTGATAATAGTTCCATAAAAACAGGTACAAATAATACAGCTACACTAATGTAGGCCTATGTTGCACTGATTTATAAAACTTTTGAACAAAACATAATTAATTCTAAGTTATTTAAATTGTCAATTTTTTTTTATAAGTTTCTGGTCGTAAACTTGCAGGTAGCTGAGTGCTGTTTCATACATCTGATTGGCCTCCGCTCTCATGACATGGAAAGTGGTGCTGCCTTGTCTTGGCAAAACAGGAAGACTGAAAACAGTCCACAAAACTTTACAGATAAATGCTGTTTGCAGGTGGAATAAATGCATGTATGATTAGAAATGTGTGTGGATATGTCTGAATACATGTCCATGTGGACAACCCCTCAGTCCCCTCACACCCTCAACTTCAGTTCAACATGAGTCTGGTTCTTCTCAACATCTGCAGCTAAACAGAGGTTTAGTCTTGCCACTATAACCACCCCTGTTGGATTCATGTTGGGTCTGGATTAAAAAATAAATAAAGATAAAATAAGATAATATTAAAAATATTAAAGGCGGCCAGCACAGCAGGAAGTGCATGTGTCTTACAGCAAGAAGTTCTCCCCGGGCAGTCTTTCTTCCTCCCACAGACTAAAAACAAGCTCATTGGGTAGACTGGTGACTCTAAATTGCCCTTAAGTGTGAGAGTGAGGGTAAATGGTTGTCAATCTCTCTCTGTGGCCCTGTGATCGACTGGTGACCAGTTCAGGCCCTGTTTACACAACAACGTTGTCACCAGAAATGGAAAGGTTTTTCACACAGAGACGTGATGTGAAAATGGTGCATGTTAGCGTGAATCCACGAGAAAGATTGAAAACACTGGAGCGTGCATGCCAGGCCAGTAGTTGGCGATGAAGGTTTGTAGTGAAACAGCAGTGTTACAACACGCTTTCCAGTGAAGACAAACTTTTTCAAACAACAATGGCAAGTGGACGCACAAAGACGCAAGAGCTGGATAACAAACTGAGCACAGTAAGCAGCACACATGTTGCCTGGTGGACGGCCATAGCTGTTGTTGTTGTTGTTGTTCCTAGGAGGGCATGCAACCTTCATCTGAAAGAGTACTGCGCATGCACCACGCGTCATCGTTTTCCCTGAAAACACTGATTCCTGTTTGCACAGAGACGGATACCAAAACATTTTCAAAACTTTTCCTCTGGACCCTGCATTCAAAAGTTTGTGGATTCAGGCACTCAGGGCACCGTTCTAGTGTACACAGAAGGTACAAATGCAATGAAAACTCTCTGTTTTCGGCCATTTTTGTTTTCATGTAAACAGGGCCTCAGTCAATGTCAAATAGATAATGGATGGATGAATGGATAAAAATATATATAAAGACAAGTATGGTACTGTTCTACTCTGTTGTAAAGTGTCTTGTGATAATATTTATCATGAACTGATCTACACAAATAAAGATGTATTTATTTATTGATTGATTTTTTAGGCACTTAATACCTAAACAAGATCCAAAGAAGTGACTGAGAATTCTGATAAGAGATTCTTACTTCAGGCAAAGATTTTCTCTTTTACTTGATCACATGGTCACATTTGGGATGCGCAAGGTCATACGTGGATCTTGACAAATCCCTCTGCCACAAAAACCACCCCAGCCCCTCTTCTTGACCCATCACCGTTCTCTACTGTCTGATCATTTTAAGCCCTGCAAAGGCACAACAATGCCAGGCAGTGGCTCTACTTTTATTTGAAGAAAGCTGTTTTCTGAAAAATACCAAGAATACTGACTTCCAAATACGATTTTCATGAATAAAATTCAACAAACTGTTGTAAAATGACAGTGAGCGCTTATCTAATGATGTTGTTGACTCATAGTTTAATATAAAATGTGTGAAACCTGCATGGGGCAGCCATGTTTGCCAACATACCAGCACATAAAGTATTCATTAGCTGTGTGGCTGAATGATCAATATTAACACTGACTGCTGGATTTGACTTTCAGAGTCTCATGTATAAATTAATGTCACACGATTACAACCCCGATGGAACAAACTGTCCTTAAAGATTAATGCTAAAGATTATTCCAATCTAACTGTCATGAGACTTCAGGCAGAATCTAAATCAGCTCTGTCAGTCATGCTGGGGGTGGATTCATGTCATTAGAGCTGAGGGTTCCAGGAATTAGTCTTTTTGAGATATCTTAACCATTGTGTGATATCTGAATACAAACAATCTCCACATATGAAAGATCTAAATAAAAAAATTTCTAAAGCTTTCAGAATTGCTGTCATATAGTTTCCGGGACTTCAAAGCTTGTCATTATGCAAATTTATTTTTAAAGTATAAAGTTCTGTATATCTGGATATCCCTCTTACTGACGGCTGTAACAAAGCCCAAAGTGAGAGGGAAAATATACTCTGTAGCGTATAGCGTATAGCGTATAGCGTTTTCAGTGTTTTAGTGTGGACAGATACATTTCTTGAAACAATGCCATCTTTACAGAGAGTGTTTTCAGAACAAAAATGTTTCATCTCCATTAAACAGGACATAATAGTTGCACCATTGTAGCCAGTCATGTCCCTACTATTCACTTTGATAATTCTCAGTGAAATAAAAACAAGCATGATACAAAACAACTCCCCCCTTTCACACTAAGAGGAATTAAACCAGTGATGAGCAACCGGCTGCCCGGGGGCCACATGCAGACTTCCACTTCACAAGCTGCAGCCAGCTAATCATTTCCAAAAATAAGGAGGTAAGAAACATAAAGAAAACATGACAGAATCAATAAAATATGATTCAACCTGAGCTACCAACATGACACCAGGCACAAATAAGGACATGTGATAGAAATTTCAAGAAAGTTCAGGACCAACAGACTGAGAAACTTCTTTGTCCCTCAGGCCATCAGACTGTACAGCTCCTCACTCAGGGGGAGGAGTAACAGGAAGACAGAGGACGGGAAGAAGCAGTAGCCAGCCGGTAGCCATGTTTTTATTTTTTATCTATATATTTTTTTATTAATATCTATTTTATATTCATTTATATTTTTGTTTATATCTATCTATTTTTTTTTATCTATCTTTTTATCTATTTTTCAAACTGCTACTGGAATCCATAATCTAATCTAATCTAGGATGTTGGTAAATGTTTTGTTTGCTGCAAGAAAATAAATATTTTACTTGACTTTAATTGGTTCTCTAAATGTCTTGCTAAAGCATTAGATTATATTTAGTATTCGTTTTTAATATTTTTAGCAACTGGTATAGGTAAAATAGTTTTACTAATAAAACGGTATTTACTCAATGTTTTGTTGCATTTAAAAAGAAGCTTAAAATGGCTTAAATTATCGGTAAATTGGCTTAACTGCCTTTCACTCGCTGTCAAATCAGTTTATTGTGCATCATTATTTGTGTTTACATTATAATACACTGTATGAATTGAGGTATAATTAATAATTATTATTGTTAATAATACAATAATTTTGTATGACAGACCCATATTTGCTGTTTTGTTGTTTTATACATACATAAAGTATTTTTTTCTATCATGAATATTCAAATATTTGCAACAAAGGCAGAAGAAGCTTTTATGTTAATCAAAGTTACCCATCCCTGCATTGAACATACTAAATATTTAGACCAGATATATCAGCCTTTTTAGGATTGCAAAAGGTTCCAACATGTACACTTTTTACAACATTTTAGATACACCTTCTACTTGATTTTGATTAAATTATAGCCTTCTTATATTTTCCCTTCTTTTTATATTGCTTACCCTGTCCTTTTATGGTTGCATTATCTGATCCTGTTACCAAAATTAAAGGGCTTTAATAAAATATTGTTTCTCAACCTCTTTGTAAATGTAATCAAAGTCACAGAAAAGTGGAAAAAATAAATGCATATTTAAATAATGTTTGTTTTCACTGTTACTCTATGATAACAGCTTTTATCTCTGTGACAAAGTATTTGTCTTAAAATGATAATATCTAATAACAATGATAATAACCTTCAACTGGATCACATAATTTGCAGTTCTGTTAAAGTTCTTAAAGGTCAGCAAAATGTGTGCAGACAGGTCATAACTACAGCACCATAACTTTATTACTACTTTGTTTCATTAAAGTTTAATAAAGGAAACAATATACAGCAGCAAATGTAGAAATACAGGGAATACAGAAAACAAAACAAAAAAAAAACACCAGGGGTTTGACAGAAGCAAGATAAATGTACAATAAATAAATAAGAAAAACTACTATACTTGAAATTAAATAAAAATATCAAATTTAAGGCACAGGTTTAAGGTTTGAGCAGCTTTTCTCCCTTATCAAGATGTAATATACTGAAGTTCATTCTATTAAGTATGCTTGAGTATAAGTATAAGTATAGCAAGTATAGGCCTACTACAGACCATGTACTTGTAGTGCACTAGAAAGTATACAAATTTAATACTTCTTCAGACTAAATTGGAACATTTTAAGTTTATAAAAGTATATTTTAAGTATACTTTATATGGTCATTTTAAAATTTACAAAAGCACACTTTCAAGTATACAACAAGTACACTTATCTATACTACGTATAGGTAGGCTATATACTAGCCATATACCTCTAGTCCACATTTTACTTTATTGAAGTATACTTTAGGTATACTTTTACAAACCAAAAAATACTGTTTTTTGCTATTTTACTTCTACTTTCTTTACTGTTAATGCTGTATGGCCCGATATGATTAAATCAATATGTGTTCTTGTTGAAACAGATGACTCTCTGTATGTAACACCATTGCCAAACCCTTATGAAAGGGATTAGAACTTGATCAATAAAGTCAAGTCAAATGTTTCTCTGTTTATGTGTATGTTTTTAAGGTACATAAAGATAATAAAGCAAGCACACATACTTTTACTGTAAACTTTTAAACTCCATCACTATATGATCTTGAACATGCAAGTTTATGACAGGAGTAATATCTCAAAGCAAATGTGTGTAGTGAAAAACATTTTAATTCTGCTAAATTAAATGTAAGCACAAATATACTTTGTGGCAGAAAGAAGTAAAAAGTATGCTAAAGTACAAGTGTTTTAATATTAAAGTATAAGTGTAAGATTTAGTATGAACGTACTTAGTCTTGGAATTTTCTTTATACTTTCCAAGTATACTTCACTATACTATTAAGTATATAAAATACTGTAGACCATATACAAAGTAAAGTTCAAGTATACTGCCTCAGTTTTAGTATTAAATAACAATACTCGAAGTACACATGAATAAACTGCTTTTTGTCAAGGGCTGTTATGAGAGTTGGACAGATTTTGGGGCTACAGTTCTGTTTCTGTTTTATAGGCACAAAATGAGGGATATGTTTGTACAACCTTAATTTGTGAATATAAAACTTTCCAGCAGTAAGGTGAGATCACAGGCAGCACCACAACATGACACCCCTCAGATCAACAACAGACGTCATTTAAAGGGGGAGATGTCGGTCACGTGGTGTTTTTAACTTCCTGTTTACCGCCTGTTGTACCTTCAGACTGGAGAACACCGATTGCAACACCTCTCTGTGCAGCTGGAGCTTCTGGGGTTTAAAGACGAAACCGTGGACAGTGCTGAGACCCTGCAGCCACGGGGTCTCACATTGATTCACTTTAGTCAGTTTATCGTCATGAACATGGTTATTAAGGAGACATGAAGACGTGACATTGGGAAACGTGAGCAGGCCCTGGAAGCATCCTCGGGGTTTCCTGACTCCAGCTAGCCGGGGTTTGGCTATCTAGCTGTTGGTTATCACGTCACCAGATGGCACTGATGTAAACCGAACAGCGGCAATGTGGTGGGCAAAATAAGTCATGACAGTGTCTCAGCTGGGTATACGAGGAGTCTAATTAAGTGGAAAATACGACCGCAAGCTTGGAAAGTGGAAGTAGCCTGTTAGCTTCTGGTGCTAACGCCGCGGGTTGAGTGGCCGGCCGCGCGGGCTGGCTCACGGCTTGAGTTCGGGAGAGTGGAGCAGCCCGCCGGTGCCCTGAATTCAAGAGGGCTCCCCGGCTCCGGCCCCCTCAAGCGGGCAGTCAGGAAGAAGCTGGCTGGGAGGGGATGGCCTGGTCGGTCCTCCCGTTCCCAAGGACAAGGCTCTGCGGTGTTTGAAGGAGGTCGAGTGCGGCTGGAGGCCACCGCCGCGGGTCGAGGCGTCATGATGGCCGGGTCTCCCTCCGTGGCCGGCGGCTCCACTGCCACCGGGCCGACGGCCAGGAAGAGCGAGGAAATAATGGATCTGATAGACCTGTTCTCGAAGATGCAGTACAGAGCGAAGGAGGCCACCTCTCGGGTACGTTTTTAGGTTATATTTTGGTGATTTAAATACTCGACAAGTTCCTGAAAGATTCCATATGTTGTTATGAAAATAAGAATATCAAGTGTCTTCAGTATTTAGTTAATTTTGGATTTTATTGGGAAAATATTTTATTCATATGCAAAAAATTCAGCCTCCAAAATCAGTCTTTCCTCTTTTTTTTGGTTGAATTTAATACACTTTATAAACCTTTAGCCTTGGTTAAAAATTAAAGGAACACTCAATTTTTATATATCTATGATATTACATTTTATGTACATCCTGACATTTAATGAAATTGTTAGGCATTTATGTGTTGACGTAACTATGCTTTATTATTATACTATGTTAATTATGTATTTCGTTTTTTGTTGTTTATTTTTATTGAATGCAAATGTTTACATGAGATTTTGGACGTGTAAATTTATTTTTCTATTTGATTATTAACTTTTTGTTTTGTGTAAGTAAAACAGCTCTCATGTGTTGTGTTATGTATTAAGGTTTGACATAATTTATAAACTGAATATTTAAAGTTAAGAGCTTGTGTAAAGACACGCTAAACCCCATTTAAAACTCATTGTATTAAAATGTTTCATGTATAAAATCAAAGTTATCAAAACTTAAGTTGACCCTAGATGACTTTTTAATCATCATAAGAAACCTCTGAATATTAATATATGACATAAATCATAGGTGACACACTTAGCTGCTTTTTATGATATAAATTGTTGTTATACTCAGATCACATGAGGCTTTATATGGTCCAGGGGTTGTTACGATGCCTGGTTGTGCTGCAGGTGCGTCCTCTCCTTATAGATGCTCTTCTCTTATAATTGTTAAAGATAAGATACAGTATCTGGGTTATCTTTAGATTGCTTCCTTCTCTTGTTGACAATCTGCTCTACAGCTTTCCAACTAGGTCAAATCATAACCCAAACATCCTTTCAGTAATGATGAAAGCTTCCTTATAAGTTGTCAAATGATCAAACAGCTTAGGTTGCAGTGTGTGGCTTGTCTAGTCAGCAGTCAGCATTTATCTGATCAACCAAGGTTACATTAGTTTTGCATCAAGGAGTGATTTTGACTCATGGTTGTGTTGCAGGAGGATCCTGATATATGTGCACTTTTAGCTGATGGTTGCCTTGATAAAACATAGTAGTACTGATATCTTATAGTGTTTCAGCCCACATTTTATGGTTTGTGTAAATCATACACTCAATCCTTCTGTAAAACTTAGGAAATTGAGTAGACCTTTGACTCAACCAAAACAATAAACACTGTAGGTAGTGATACACGACTTTTGAGTAATCCGAAAGAACACATTTTTGCATACATTTGATCCACTAAGATACTGCTAGTTCTCATAATTTTAGATTTTAATACATTTACTGCTTTCTGTCATAGTTAAAGGGTTGTTGTGTTGCAGATGCAGCCTATTTTCTGAAAGTCTTAACTGATAGGTTAAATTGATAAGATACAGATGGAAAAAAACCTCTTCTGATTTAATGTTTACTCTGTCCAGAAATGTCTAAAATAATTATATCAACAACAAAACAAGTGCAACAGTACCCAGCAGTTGAACATGTGTATTTTCCAAGTCACAATTATCTATTTTTTTAATCACAGTGGCAAAGCATTGTGTTATAATTTGCATGCTGATAGCTATTGCCAGATCAAACATAGATTATTTTATATTTGTGTTTTGCCTTTAATCTTTGTCATTATACAGACCAGTGTTGTTCCTCTCATTTTTTCACACTTCCTAAGGGTTAAAGGGAAAGGTCTGTATTTTTGAGGTGTGGTTGTATGAGAGAAATATCAATAGTGAATTTATAGTCACAGCAATGGCGTATAGCACTGCCCCTGTTGGGAGAGGAATGATACTGAAGTTAGGCTGTACATTGCTGCAGTTGGGGCCAAAGACTCACTGTAACATAGTAAATCTTTGGTGAAAATAAACCAAAATACAGGATTGGGTTTATCGTACACTACGCTATATATGTTTCTGTCGTTCCGGGTTCAAATCTGCTTGTGGCCAGTTTGTAAAGTGTCCTCACCTACTCTCTCTCGCCCCCTTTCATAAGCCTGTCCACTGTCACTTTCTGTCCTATCAATAAAGGCAAAAAATGAACAAAACAAATCTTTAAAAAAAGAATAAATGTAAAGCCTAGCTTCTTTGATACTCCTAACAGAGGCAGAGCTTAAAATAACCACTGTGGCTAAAGTATTTTTATATTGACATTAAACTAACAACCCCACTTCAAAAACACTGAACTATCACTTTAAGATAAAATGAAATTTAGGCAGCATGTTTCCATTATAGCTATATGAATACATGTTTTAGGCCCACATATACCCTCTGCATTTGTATATCACAATATGTTAGACATGCATTAATTGTGTAATTAACTGCATACACTGATATTTAATCTCAAATTTAGATTTCACCAGTGCCAGATGATGTGTTTTTCTCTGTCTCATATCCTTACTGAAGGAGTAAATGAGCTCATGGAGGAAAGACCTAACTATAGCTAATTTAGTTAAATATTTCAGATAAATAGAAACCTTCTTAAATTGAGCTTTTTTCTGTATGTAATGTTTTTATCTTAGGAATCAGTGGTATAACCATTAATTTTTCTGTTTTTCCTTCAGGTGGAAGCGATAGAGAAGCGTTGTTTGGACTTGTTTGCAAGAGACTACAAGTACAGTATCATCCACAATGCCAATGGAGAAGTGTGTGGCCATTATCCCCGGCAGATCGTTTTTTTGGAGTATGAATGCACGAGCGCCGACAAAGACAGGTACCTCTCCTCTACATCGTTTTCCGATACAAAGTCCATCCACTCAGTTACCAATTTGCTGTCCTGTTTGTTTTTGTCACTCCTCTGATCTTCCACACCACCTTACTGTGGTGCAGAGAGCAAAGATCAGACTCCATCTCTCAGTAATTCAATCGATCCCTATTTAGTCCCACTGATTGAAGTAGTTGAATTATTTTCCACTGTAGTTCGAAAAGATTCCCTGTAACTACATTAAGTGTCTATCATATGAATCAAAGAAAAAAGCATTGTCACAACACCCTCATTAGGCCAGAATAAGATTCTCATGGCAAATTTTGACATGCCCTTCAAGTCATGCACTTTTCTTCTGTGTTTATTCGTCATAGTAACAAAGATCAGTTGAAAAATGTGAACAATGAACACATTTATAGAAAGGCTTCAGGGCAGTTTTGTTCGTTATGTCATTGATCAAGCAAAACCAACAAATATGCTCCAGTTTCAGCCAGGAGTGAGGATTAAGTTCAAATCCTCTTTCACTGGCAGCTATTTTCTGCTCCAGTATTGATCTGTTTATCAGTGGTATAGTAAATTCTCTGGAAAATGCTGATCATTGAATCTAAAATGATAGGGAAATCTGCTCGCTCTGAACCGTGTACACTCACCGACCACCCCATCAGCTGCTTGATAACACAGATAGCTAATCTGCCAATCACATGGTGGCAGCTCAGTGCATTTAGGCCTGTAGCTCTAGTCAAGATGACCTGTTGAAGTTCAGACCGAGCATCAGGATGGAGAAGAAAGGAGATTTAAGTGATGGTGCGAGACAAGCTGCTCTGACTGTTTTCTGATCTACTGGGATGTTTGTGTACTACTATCTAACACCCATTTCAGACTGGCCAAAAAACCCGTGTAAATCCGCCAACAATCGGCTCCTGTCTGCAGTTTGAAAGGGTCTAATCGGCATTTCGACCTGGGTCGACTTACCCTTCAAGCGACATGGGTTTTTATCGGCTCGTCTCTGACCGGCTTCAGTGAGAACATCACACCCGGGTCAAGCTGCTAAGTTACGGATGACGTCGGCGTTACGTGCTCACGGCATAACATCGCGCCCGTCCCCTCTGTCTGTAACTTACGTGACTCTTTGCCATCTCAGCAACAAATTCCATCCGCCTTTGTATCATCAGCGCTGAGTTCGTGCATTTTTAAAGAGGGACAAAAGTACAAAGTACAGAAAACCGTGCCCACGGCGTCCATGCTCTTTTCCATTGTTTGTGTGGTCGTGTTTTGTCGCGCCGATGACATCATCAACTTGATGACATCAGCTTGATGCACCAGAGGAAAAAAACAGCCACACAGCTCGTCTGCTGCTGAGTAGACCCGGGTCTGCTGGTAAAGGAGTTACCCGCGGGTTAACCAGTGTTGAAAAAACCAGCGTTGACCCGCGGATTTTAGTGTGAAAGCGGTATAAAGGGAAGAAGCCATAGGCCATAGGAGAATGACCAGAGTGGTTCAAGACTGTAGAAAGGCAACAGTGTCTCAACAACCACTGGTTTCAATCAAGGTGTGCAGAAGATCAATTCTGTGTGCATCACACATCAAACCTTGTGGTAGATTGGCTACAGCAGCAGAAGGTGCCGCTCCTGTCAGCTAAGAACAAAAGACTAAGACTACAATTCACTCAAGCTCACCTAATTGGACAATACGATTGGAAAAATGTTGCCTAGTCTGAGTCCTGATTTCTGCTGTGACTTTCAGATGGTAGGGTCAGAATTTAGAGCAATTATGAAAGCATGGATTCATCTTACCTTACATGAAAAGGTGATGGTGGTGTAATGATGTACAGCAGTGGTTCTCAACTGGTCTGGCTTTGGGATCCACCGTCACCCTTTTATGTCGAGCTGCGACCCAAATCGAGGAAAATTTTCAACTCCTCAAATTTGTTAAATAAGAAGATGCAGCACTTGAAATCTGAGATAGATCAGATTATCACAGTAACAAAAAAGTTTAATTAGAAACCAAAATGACCTGAATGTGGTAATGCTAGAGAGGGAAATATTTCCTTCACACTCAATTAGCTGCATTAAAATTAATTTAATTTAAATAAACTGAGGCTGCCACAACACACTTCAGTAACTTCAGCCTTTTTTTTAACAGACTCAACAGAGTGTTGATGCTCAAACATGAAATAAAAAACTCCAGCTACTGAGAAGTTGCTTCAAAAAAATCCTAAAAACATGTAGCTTTAGCTGAGTACCTGCTTATTGAACAAAACAGGTGCTAAATAGCATTTAATTAGCACTACTTCTTGATAAGGAGTGAATAGATGGCAGTTCAATGCAAAATAAAAGCACAGGATTTTATTCCCAACCCTTTTTGCCCAGGCAAAGGCTCATGACCCGCTGAAAAAAAATCTGCAACCCACTTTTGGGTCACAACCCACCAGTTGAGAATCACTGATGTAGAGGATATTTCTCTTGCACATTTAAGACCCCTTAGTACAAACTGAGTATTTTTGTTGAGCACAGTTGCCCATCTTCTCTAACGTTTTTTTTTTAACACAACGATGAGTTCACTGTACTCCAGTGGCCTCTACAGTCACTAAATGAAACGGTGTAATGGAAGATTCTCATTATGCATGTGCAGCCGACAAATATTCAGCAACTGTGTGATGCTATCATGTCAATATGGACCTAAATCTCTGAGGAATGTTTCCATCACTGTGTTGAATCTGCCCAAAAGAATTGAGACAGTCCCCGGGGCAAAGGGGTGTCCAACTTTTAAAAAAATTAAAATACATTAGGCTCTCTTTAAATACTTAAATTTATCTTTTTTCTTTCCAGATGACACTTGAATTAGTTGCTCAACTGATCAAAAAGACATTAAACCTGACATAATCTTGATCTGATATTCCAGATATTTTATTGACTGAAGACACTTAGAAAAATCAACTGGATAAGTAATAAAAAGGATGGTAAATGTTCCACAGAAAGTGCCAGAAACATATTTAGTTTGTAGGAGATGTAGTGGTGCTTGTTACTTACTTTGAGGATAAACTGCCATTAGGTCCTTCAGGTTTGGGACGTTTCCTCCAGTTTATCTTCAGGACATTGAAGAATGTCCACAATACTCTGGGATTCAGAAGAGCAGGAAAATCTGTGTCAGCAGTGTCCTCTGACTCAGAGGCTGTTTACACGACTCCGTTTCCACCAGAAACGCAAAGGTTTTTCCTTTGCGTCTTCAAAAACGATCTGCCTTCAGACGGAGACTCGAGAACGACTGAAAACGCTGTAGTGTGCATGCCAGTCCAGTAGATGGCGATGTAGGCTTGCAGAGAAACAGCGCAGTTACAACACACTTATGAAGAAGAAAAATTTTTCCACAAACAACAATGGCGAGTGGATGCACGAAGACGCAGGAGTCTCTTGTCTGGACAACGAATCTGTCGGGACAACAAATCTGTCTGGATAACAAACCGAGCACGGGAGGCAGCACACATGTTACTCGGGAGACGGCCGAAGCTGTTGTTGTTCCTGGTACGCGTGTGCAGCCTTCATGTGAAAGAGTACTGTGCATGCAGTGACGTCAGCGTTTCCCCCTGAAATGCTGAATTGTGTTTACATGAAACCGGGTGGCGGAGCGTTTTGAAAACTCTCCACCTTGGACCCTAATTTCAAAAGTTTGCGGATTCAGGCGCTCCAGGCACCGTTCTCATGTAAACGGGAGGCTAAAACAGATTCGGCCGAAAACGGAGTCGTGTAAACACCACCTCAGACAAATCCTAAAGTCGGTCTGTACCCAAGGTCCACTCATGGCAACAGTAACACTCCGGGTCCGTGGGCATTGAGTCGCAGTTCATACACTCGCACCACTGTGTATTTCCGACTCTTTCTTGACCTCCAGTTTCCACTGATGTTTCTCTGTTTCTTTCGACCTGTTCGGTCTCCATCTGCAGCAGCTCCTCTTCTGTGAACTCTGGTTCATACAGGTATCCTCTTGGCTCCAAAGTGAATGGAACTTCATCGTCGCTGTCATGATCACTCATTTTTACTTTCCTACGTTGTTTCTTCCTCACACCGCTAAGAGTCAGAACAAAAGAATTACAGTACTTGATAAGAGTAACACAAGGCTACCATGGGTGCCTGAAGCCGCTAGGTTGTTATGTTTACATCAGCTGAGAGGGAGGCGGAGTGATTCAGCTGCTCGCAGAAGTGCTGCGCGGAAAAATACGTGACGTGAGACGGTTAGTTCCGGATAAACTTTATATTTCTGAGGTTTAGGAGTTTAGGAGTACGCATAGGTAGCATACTCCTAAACTGTAGTATTATTTTTTGATGGGAGTTCTTGTAGGCGGCGAAAGTACCCTCTGTTCTTGGTACGATACTTCCCTGTTTGCGGCTAGTTCTGCGTAACAGACTCTTACAGACTGTGGCTTACTGAGGGAGAGGAGAAAACTTTTTACTGCATCTAATGTACTTAGTGGCCATATGGAGCTCATACAACCCCACTTAAAAAATACTGAACTATCCCTTTAATTGATACTACTGTACATATTTTTGGGTTAGCTAAATTAAACTAGAGTTTTCATGTTGACTAAGTGCTGAATGATGTGTTGGTCTGTGTTTGCAGGTTTGAGAGCTCGGTGCAGATCAGTAAGCTGCAGGACCTTGTGAATCGGAGTAAGCTGGCTCGCTGCAGAGGGAGGTTCGTCTGTCCTGTCATCCTCTACAATGGCAAGGTACTGCTGCCAAGCTTTAACTCCTACAGTGTATTTCCTGGGTTTAATGTCAGTTTTATCCAGTTTAACATAAACTCACTTGTTTCAAAACTTGTTGAAGGTTGTTCTTTCATGATCAATTGTTTTGTATTTGTTTGATTTCGTAATTGTTCTTTCAATTTGATTTGTTGTATAGTTTCCAAAAGTTGTCAGTCTACAATAAGCCCTTTCAACAAATCAACATTTACAGCTTTTTGTCGTGTTCTCTAAATCCAGCTTACTGTTACTGGTGTCTCTGAAGTGACCTAGAAGGGACGGTTTATGTAACAAACCTTTAGTGTGGTGTTTCTCATAAAAACACAGGACAAGTGTAGCTGTTTCCTAGCGAGAGACAATAAGCCCCTAAAATAACTTAATCTAAGATGTGTAATGTGCAATAAGCGATTGGTTGTTTAATTGAAAAAGGGTCTCAATAATATTGATTATGTGTTTGTCTTGGTGATTGTATTTTAAAATTAGCACTTGTACAGCTAATCAATTCAGAAAAAAGTGCGTTTTAAGCTGACAGAGTTCAGAGAACTGCAATGTATCAGATATAAGTTCATATTCGAAAATGAAGTAAAATAACTCACAGGAAAATCCTACTAGGGTTGCACTGGTTTACGAGCTCCTGCCAGTTTTAAAGGTTCCATGTCCTGCAAAATGCAATTTTCTTTGCTTTTAATGTTGCTACAGTTGACAGGTGACAATCGTTGCTGCTCCATGGACCTTAATAAAAGTCAAAGGCTTCAATGTGAGAGCTGATGCTTTTGTCATTTGGACTTGATATATTTTTTTGAGTCAGCACCGACAACAAGTGTATTGTTTTTGTGTGAAGCATGTGTTTACTCCAAGAAGTGTTGCTACAAGGGCCATGGGGAGAGAGAAATGCTGTCTGCCTCTTGAAAGAAAATGCCACTTGAAATGCTGTATCTTTACTTTCTGGGATTTATGATGTCATAGCTATACAGCGTCCACCTGCATGTGTGTTGCAGGTGAAGGCTGGTGTCAACACAGGATTTTGGGCAGCCAATCAGCACAGAGCGTATTATCATAACCTCCTTTAGCGTCCCGCCCCCTCAGATCTAAAGGTTTGCCAAAGGGGATGGAAAAAGAGCTGCAGAGACGCTACAGAGACATTTTTTTTATTTAACTTAAATCAAATCTTTGATTAAAAGACACCCAAGACATGATGTAAACAATCAAACACAGCAGGACATGGACCTTTAAGGGGTTGTATCTGTCATTTTGATTAATGATTTTAATTTTCTTAATCAACAAAAAACATGCACAATCTTTGAAACCGTGTCACAGTTTTAGTATGGCCATGTTGGCTTTTCTACCACTGCCTTTATCACAGTAGTTTGATTCTCAGCGCTCTCAGCCTGCTGACAGGGACTGTTGTCGAGGGCAGGTCCACAGCCTGTGAGAGTCACGCTGGCTTCTTCCAATAATTGTCTTAAACCAAGTAGTACTAACAGACAAATGGGCACAGTGTTTCATTTAAATGGAGGCTCATAACAAACAGCAGAGAAATACTGTTGCAGCAGCCCCTGCCAGCTCTGTCTTGCTGTGTTTTCCAGTACATTCTGTCTTTGATGCTGCCACTTGCAGTAAGCTACAATGAAAGGGAGCTCTCTTTTAGTATTACAGTGTTGTTTTAAATGTGTGTGACTGAAGCAGCTGGAAGTATGTATCATGACGGAGCATTTCATACTGACATAGTGGCCACATCCGTCTGTAAGCAGCTGTAATCTTTATGAATAAAAACAAGAATTGAAAGTGCAGCATATCCACAGATATTTTACAGAAATAGGATTATTGTAACATATCTGTGTGGCTTATACACAGATATTTTACAGAAATCCCAAACAGTTATTTCTAACTGCTTTGTATGTTGTCCAAATTTCATGTTTAGGCTGAAGAATTATTTTCTGTGATTGATTTGTGTTAATTATATACAGTTGGAAGGAAAGTGATTTGTTTATATTATAAATAAACAATAACTACAAATTTTGGAAAATACTCCTAAAAGACCATAAACAAATCAGTTCTAATAAAGACACTTTATTCTTGTATTATAAAGCAGTGTTTTGTTGGCTTAAAAGCTGAATTTAATTATTATTACTACTTCCAGTACAACAAATTCAGGGCCGGTCATGAAACTATCCCACAGATTTTTAAAATGACAGCAGCAGATTTTCAGTTGTTGCCGCTTCTTCTTTATTGTGTAAAAGGCAGAGCACGTGACAAATGATGCTGTATAATCAGTAAAATAAAACTGACTGTAATTTTATCTTTCCTCCATCGATGCAGCATATTTGCCGGTCGTCCACTCTTGCAGGATGGGGAGAGCTGTATGGACGCACAGGCTACAATTACATCTTCTCAGGTAAAAACACGGACACATAAACACTCCCAAGACACAGACACATGAGAGGTAAAAATTAGCCTCAATGGGGAAGTTGTGGTCGGCTTATTTTCCATAGAAGATTTCAGTTCCATGTGTGCTCTCTGACCTGTGAATATTTGCAGCAGTTGTCAGACAGCTGTCAGGCTTTCCTATAAGTACATCATGCTCTAACGTGAGCAGGGGCTTCTTCCCGTAAAACCAAAAGAGGCGGTGAACATCTGCTATGAAGTGATTTCAAAAGATAAACCAACAGATTATTCTAACAGATCCTGTGGCTTCAGAAAGCTAACATATAAAATCAAATAACATGTCATTGAGAAGGACAACAGTAGTTTTGTGTAAACCTCACTTTTAATATAACAGGTAAAATATGAAACAACAGTGATGTGGGTTTTTGAGGACTACTTCTGCTGTAATACTGTTCTAGTTTGATAAATGTACTTTAATCATCATTTTAACTAAAGTAAGAACACTGAACTAGCTGCAGAGATCAGGGAATGTTCCTGCCGTGAATCAAGCAGTCAGAAGATCAGCCATGCTGTAAAAAGACACCCAGACATAATGATGATTTATACCTCTGGAAGGACCCCATGCCATAACCTTTAGCTCTAGCCTGATATGAACCTATGGTGAAATGTAAGTTCAGCCTCACTTTCAAGTGACTTCGACCGAAAACAACTGTGGCAGAAGCAGAATCAGAACTAATGTTTATTGACAAGTGCATTTACACATACAAGGAAGCTGACTTGATAAATTGGTGCAAAAGACATTCAACATAAAGTACGAATAAAAATAAAAAATTTCAAGAGGAATACGATTAAATTAAGTATAAAAAATAGCTAAAACAAGTAGGGCAAATTGAATTAAGTAGCTAAAAAAATATATGAAATATTTACAGTAGGCACAAAAGGAACTCTGACAGTTCCCCTTGGCAGCAGACCAAAATGCTGTGCTTGGGGCAGTGTTAATTTTGACAGCACTTTTTAATTTAGTTTTAGTTATAGTCTTTTGCCTAAAATATCTTTTAGTTTTAGTCATAATTAAGTCATCTAAATTGTTTAAATTTTAGTCTAGTTTTAGTCAATGAAATTTCACAACATTTTAGTTGACGAAATCTACTGTAAATTTAGTCGACTAAAATATGAAGTGTAAAGTGTAAGGCATTTTTTATGTTTCCTTGAATTTCTGAAGTCATGTTTTACACTTGGATAAAATGAAACATCTAATAACCCTTTACTGAATGCTAGTAAAGTCTGAATGTATAAATGAACAGAAACAAATTGAACTTTTGTGTGAAATGCAGTCACCTTTATTTAGGCTACCTGGCAGAGCATCTCAGTTACAATACCAGAATTGACAACAAACAGTGAACCTGCTCTACATGAATATATCAATTCATAAAGAGAGGAGCTCTGATTGGATCGCTCCACAACTTATCCCACCACCACGAAGCTAAGGCAGCTGTGATTGGATGTCCCTCTTAACTCATCCAACCTTTCCACACAATCTAAGTAGCTGTGATTTGATATATTCCTAACTTGTCCCTACTTTCTACATGACCAAATGTTGTCTAGTTTTTATTTGTTGATGAAAATGTCAGTTAATTTAGTTTGAGTTTTTGTCCATGTGCACTTATTACCTCCGCCAAGGAGGTTATGTTTTTGCCGGCGTTTATCTGTTTGTCTGTTTGTCTGTTTGTCTGTTTGTTTTCAAAATAACTTGAAAAGTTCTGAACGGATTTGGATGAAATTTTCAGGAATTGTTGGAAATGGGAAATGGAAGAACTGATTATATTTGGGACTGATCTGGATCACCTTGGCAGAGGTCTGTGCTCTCCGAGTGCTTTTTTAGTTTTTGTTAGTTACAGTCTAGTTTTCGTCAGGGGAAAAAAGGTTGTTGATGAAAACTATGACAAAAATAATTAGTCAACAAAATTAACACTGGCTAGGGGTGGAGCTTTATTTTAAGATTTAAGGTTTTAAGATGTCTTGAAAAGTCCTTTTTTTTTTTTTTTTACTAGTAGGCACGCTCACATTTAGGGCAAAAGTGTACAAGTGAAAGGTTAAGGTAGTATTACCATGTTGTGCTTTTTGAGTTTCAGACACCCTTTGGTGAGTTTAGCATGTATCCTCTAGAGTGCTTCTATGCACAAGACAAAACGTCTGCAGCATCAGGACGTCTCCCTCTTCACCTCTTTATAGCTCCAGTAGCTGCTCCTGTCCTACTCTGTTTCATCAGCAGCTGAAGTCCATTTGGCTCAGGGTAGCTTGCCCCATGCAGAGCAGAGACTATTGCTTCAAACAGTCAGAGTGGACTGGGCCCATGTGGGGAAGGGGGCCTTAGAGGGGCAGGAGCTCTAACGGGGCATCTCTGACAGACTGAGAATACAGCTGGATCAGGGGTACTTTTATGTACATGAAAACTAGAAGGTTTGTGAACATCAGTGATTGTGAATATTCTCCAGCAGCCATTGGAAAAATGAACCAGAGTGAAGGCAAAATATGAGCTGTTTCTTAACTTAATGTTACAATTGACTCACTATGATTATTGATAGGGATATAGCTATTAGATTTTTGCTGTTATATCCAATATGCAGATATTTCTGAACTCATATACCAATTTTGGTAACTTTTTTTAAGAGCTCAAAGTCTTTATCTTACGAACATGGACTTTTTGCCTTCAGGGTGACAGTTTATTTACGTAAGGAACAGTTGTTAAACAAGTAAAACAACACTTAACTCTTGAAAAAATGAAAGTCTTGATTTTTAAATGTACCCTTGCTGTAATGTTAAGGTGAAGAAATATAGTACAATTATTTATTGTTTATTTATTAGGCTATATATTGACTGTAAATATTGTCAAAAAAGTCAATATCGATACCAATACCAACAATCATACGTCCTTAATTATTTGCCTCTGTAGGGGTTTGAAATTGTCCTCTCTTTTCTTTTTGTTGAGCCCACAAATATAGTGAAACAAGGGATTTATTAAATTCCAAGAACCTTTTCAATGATGTGTGTTTTAGGCATCATTTTCCTCAAAATGATCAGTTTATCCAGAAAACTATTAGTTATTTTTGTCCTCTTTTCTCGTGACCTGACACAGAGCTTGCATGTGGAGGTTGCCTTTTAAGGGAAACAATACGAAGAACAAACCTTGTGTTGAAAACATTATTGGAATTTAATAAGTTGTAATATCATGATATTTGGTGGTTCAATTTAAATTAATAGATAATATATAATGTTATGTATATAACCTTCTGTGAAAGTATCACTTGTATAAGTTCCCATCCTTTCTCTCTGGCTGTACAGGCCTATAGAGGTGAAGCTTGTCACTGATTTTCCTGAATAAAGTTAAAAAGTGGAGAAAAGAAAGAGACCCCTCCTTTGCAGAAGGGGCTCCAATCGTCCAAATCTGTTTTTATGAACTTCTTAAAGAGAGATGTTGCATATAGACCCATCTAAGTGACTGAGCTTTTACGTTAACCTCATTTGTCTGGCACAAACATCTCAAAAGCACTTAGAATAAGTGCATCCAGTATACATAACAACAGCAGATAGCTCTTATAGGAAGGTGCGTCCTTCACAACAACAACAGCAACAACAACTAAGAGGGAGCTGAGTGTTAGTCACTCAGTCAGAGCTGCTGCGTCATCTGTCCTGTCTTAACATATTTTGATAAAGGCAAAAAGCCCTGTAGTGCATCACTGTGGATGCAGAATTAAATATAGATATTCACTAAAGGTGATTTTTAAATACAAATGATAAAATGTGCTTTTGATAAATACATTTGTAAGGTTTTTGCATTGTTGTTCAGCAAACTGAACTCACAATTGATTTTTTGTGTAAATCTAAGCTTGTTTTTGTACCATAAACCCTAAAGGATTGACTTTTCTTTCCTTCCTTTTTATATTGCTTTTTTCTCCTGCAGAATTAAGAAAACAATGCAGGCACTTTCCTCATGTTTCCCAGCTCCAGAGAAATCATAAAATGCTTATTTACATAAACATTTATTCTTATTGAATTCAACTGTTCAGCTTTTAAACATAAATAGTTTTAAAAAAGTAAAATAACATAAAAGAGCTCAAATAAAATAAGGGGAAGAATCTTGATACACTCCTATAAGGCTTTTATTCCCTTCCAATACTTAGTTTCCTTTCTATCCAATTTAAAAACAACATTAGTCTGAATTAAATATAAGGCGTAACGTCCCAGGAAAGATATGGCAGAATATACACAGGATGTGTCCAGAACAAGAACATTTCTTTAGCCCTTTTCACACATGCAACCCTGATATTATCTGGATAATGTCCAGGCAAACTGCCCGGGTCATTCAATGATATGATGGTCCAGTCCTGCTACTCTCAGCGGGGAGTAGTCTCAGCTGGACGGGAAAGAATTGGGGGGTGGGCTCGACAGTCAGCACACAACGTGAAATATACGCAGCAGAAAGTCAGTGTTTGTAATATGATAACTGACAAACAATTTATATCCTGACTTCAGTATTACATGTTAAAAAGCACATCAACAGCATCGATTAAAGAGCTGAGAGGAGCACTGAAGCTCACAGAAGTGAATATGAAGCAGCGTCACTACGTGCGCGACAGTTACACTGAAGAGAGGAAGCTGCAGTGTTTCAGCTCTGTATCCAACAGCAGCGAGAAACCGCTCTGTGGATGCTTGACAGACCTGGTGGTGATTGTTTTTGGAGTAGATGTACTATGATGATGTTAGTGGAAACAACACTTCAGTGTCCAGACACACATTAGAGTTTGTGTTACTCCCCTTACAATCAGATAAACTCTTCCCTCTACAGTGGTTGTTTTGATCCGTCCTGTCTAGTCCCTCTTTTCCTGGTTTCGCGCTGGTCGCACAGGGTGATGCCATCAGCCCTCCTCACTCACCTCAGTGAATTTCCCTGATTGTTCACTGCAGCCTTCAAACACGAGCCTACTCGGACATCATCATGATAAAATACTAGGGGACACGTGGAAATGACCTGAGTAAAGTCTGAGTGAAAAACTTGCTGTTTTCGTCACACATAAATTTAATTTCACACATAATTTCTGGATTTTTTGGCAAGTGTGAAAGGGGTTTTACTGTAGCAATAAAGACATTGCACGTCTTCAGCGTGTAGTGAAAATGCCCCATTGAATAAAAGATGAACGTCCCAGAAGTTTTGTGTCTCTACTTTATAAGTGGACAGGTATGATTTTTTTGTTTTCCAGAACACCGGTGAACAGTCGCTGACATTTGCTTTGCTTGAGCTGGAAACATATCTTGTCTCCTTTTGTTTTTTCAGGGGGCACTGATGACACGTGGACGGAGACAGAGGAGGTGCTGGAGGATGACAGTGCAGTCAGGTAACTACAATGAAATAACCACAGCAGTGTACACCAAACAGTAGACTCTGCTCCCTCTGACTTACAACAGGCAGGAAATACAGCCTGTTGTTCACGTGGTCCTCTTCCTGTTTCCTCTTAAACTCACAATTACCTTGTGAAGTTGTTGTTCTCTTGTGATCTTTATGATCCCGTGTTTCAAGCTTCCAGAGCTGCACTCTGCCGCTTTAAATATGCTTCCTGTGGGCAAGGATATGAGCCGTCATTTGGATCAGGAATTAATATTTATGGCTGCTGAATCAGTTTAAGTAACAAAAGGGGATTTTTTTGGCACTTGTCTGGCCACAAAGAGACATGGATGAGGAAATGTATTGCTGATGTATCAGTCATTAGATTCAACATCCTTTTTTTTCTCTTGGAGTTATTCGACCACTTCATTGTGCACAAATAATACCTGAGATGTAACCAGCAGACACCACACCAGTCACAGTAAAGCTGTCACAATAGCAACATTTTTCATTTCATTACTTTGCTCCATTAATTGTTTCATCCTCTTCATCGCGTTTCCTTCTCTCCCACCTTCCATCTTTTCTCTCCCCTCAGGAACGGGGACTCCCAGCTCTTTGACAAGGTTCGGGGTCACGACATTAAGCTGCTACGTTACCTCTCGGTTCGCTACATCTGTGACCTGATGGTGGAGAACAAGAAGGTTAAGTTTGGCCTCAAGTAAGGAACATCACGGACTAGTTCATTCACACTCTGGCTGGTATTTAGGTCATGCTTTCGACTGAACTTTATAGGGACAAACCTTATTAAACATCAGACTATTCATTTTAATAGAGTTTGTAATAAGTTCAGACTGCTGAGGGGCTCTGGTCATCTTAAAACTGTGAAGGATTGTCATGTTTTTTCTCCGTTAACCTGATAAACAATGTCTCATCTTTTTCTGGATTTTATGGGGCAGTTATAAGTTGGCAGTTAAAAAAAGAGATGTTTTATTTCTCTAGTGAGTAGGTTTCTTTTTTGGGGGTGGGGGGATCCACCCTTACAGAATCTCTAGTCTGATGATGTCCTCACAGTTCACAAAAATGGTTGATTTTAAAATAACTATGAATCTGTAATTGGTAGAAGAGAGTGAGGACCTGGACCTGGATTATCTGCACCCACTTGTTGGGTTTAAAGTTTTCCTGATAATTCTTGATATCTATAATTACGTCCGTTGAACCGTTATATGATCATACATGCTGAAAGGCAGTTGCACATATTAAACAGGTATGTCTTGGTCCTTCCATTTAAGGTGATAATACTTGTATAGTTACTATGAGATCTTGTGGAAAGTCCTTTTCATAATTTTCCTTCAGTGCATTACATATCTGTCTTCCGAATTGAAACAATCAGAACATGTGTGTGATTAGCAGTATGTGTCCCGCTGTTCCTTGAAAAGCAGCTGAGCTGTGTTTGGTCAATTTGATATGTTATTGCTTTGGTTTTAAATAATATAATCATAATTTTCCTCCATTTGTATAAGCCTTGTGGCTTATACTGATGCACTTTTGAGCTGCCTTCACCCAAAAACATTTTTTATACGAAAGTATTTATTGAGGCAAATTTTCACCCTTCATGACCTGAAGGGGACAACAGAGAGGGCGGGACAGTCTCACAGCCATAACAACAAGGGATACATGGGGTGGTCCCATTCCACTGGATTTCATGGTTTTTAATATTTTGTGTTCCTGCATTTTAGTTAAAAAGGAGTTAAAAGGGTAAAAAAACCAATTTGATTTTGTACTCTGAGTCACTAAATATGCCTGGGCGGCCCACCCTACTGTCATCTTTTTGAGGGAAACCCTGATTTGGTATTCCTTTTAAATAGAAAAAAAAATAATCTTAATCAAAAAATCTCTTTTTGTGCCAGCATGACTGTCTAGAGTATGAGTTAAGATGAATAGATGGTCAATAAAAGATCCAACCTATAAAGTTTATTTATTCTGATTAACAATGAAAAGTGATTTTTGCTGCATTTGATCTCAAAAGCCATTTCTAATTAACAAGAGGAGTTCATTTTTATCTGACTGCTTGTGTTTTTTATCTAAAAAGTCACCTGGAGCAGTATTATGGAAACTCAAGTATACTACTCACTGCGTTGCATCGTGATATAGAATTAAGGTGACTAATAAACTTAATACTTGTAATCAAATGAGTTGTGAGATTAATGAAGATACACAGCAATAGAGTCTAGTGCTGTTTCTCTACCTTAACCCTGAAATGGTGCCAAAATTGCACAGGGCCACTCAAGTGTAAAAATGTAAACACACCCTTTAAAGCCCCACCTGATGCTTTCGAGATTTTCTTTGACCACAAAAATCACACTGGTGGAAACACCCAAAGGATGTTTGTGATAAAATGAAAATTTAAAGGGACGCTGCAGTGAACTTGCTTTAAGACTGCGTCTTTACATGTATCCTAGTACACTTTGACCTTTTACTTACAGATAGTGATAAAGCCTTATGTTACTGTCAGGTCAAAGTGGAAGTAGACATGTCCTCACACACACTCGGGGCTCTTCTTTGCACATGTTGGTGTTTTATGTTTCAGCTGTTGTTCCTCTTTCTGTCTTGGCAGTGTGACGTCCTCTGAGAAGGCGGACAAGGCTCAACGCTATGCAGACTTTACTTTGCTCTCCGTGCCTTATCCAGGTAAACTTCTGGTCTAAAGTTTTCAAGTTATAATCTACAGATATCACTTGAAAAGATATCAAGGTATAAATGTAAATGTCACCAGATAAGAAGAAGTTACAGACTGTGATACAGAAATGGAAAATGCCTGTGAGGAGTTATCAAGAGGCAGTGTTACACTTGCAGAGCTGGTGCATTGGAGAGGAAGAATATTTTTACATTTTGAAGATTCTTGACAGAGTAGTGTTGACAAACATAATCATTGAAACCATCAAGGTACTAAACTCAAGCTTAGGTGTGCAGCCAGCAGAGTGCAGGTCTAAGTTTGTTTGAGTGTTGCACAGAGGGGTAGATTAAACATTTTTGACTGTATTTATATATTTACATTGATTATTGGGCATTTTATGCCTTCACTATGGTGGATTAACATGACACACCAGATGGATTGTTCACTTGTCCATCTGGATAAGAGCCCATAGAAAGTGTTTGTGAATGGGAAGAAACTGTCAGCAGCATATCCGGTAGGTGATGGGACAATCCTTCCATCAGTCACAATCATTATGGGCCAATCAGGTAATGTAGTAGGCTGACACTACTGCTGCGGTGTAAAGTACAGAACATGAACCATTTTGTTTAACAAACTATCCAAAAACAGGTCGAAGTGGAGTGAAAATATCCTTTCAATAGATAAGTTTGTGGTGTTGGTTTTCGTTTTAAGAAAGATCTTATAAAACTGTCACTGAAGCTGTTAGCATCTATGCTAATCTCTGTACGTGCAGTCACTTCCTGCTGTCGTCTCGCTCACATCTCCCACCTCTTCCTGCTGTGAAGGACGCTGTTTGGGCCATGCTGCTTTGGGCTGCTCACAATCGTTGTAGATTAAAGCTCAACAAGATGGATCTGACTGATTACAGACGTTATGGACCTGTCCACACAGAGATGAAAACACTTTCATTTTTAAAACATTCTCTGTAAAGACGACATCATTTCAAAAAATGTTTCCATCCACATGAAGACAATGAAAACGCTGTAGTACATACGCCAGGCCTGTAAGTGATGCTGTAACACACAGATATACACAAAAACCAGAGAAGACGTGGAGCATGTGCAAACATTATCTGAGATGTGAACAAACACTGGCGTCTGCTGTTCTCTGTGTCCTTTTGTTGAGCTGTTAAAGCCAAAACAGGCTCTGTAGCTTCTGCAGCACGAATGTGACCCAGTATTCTGCCATTGTTCTGTCGATGTCAGGGTTCATGCATGCGGTTAAAGGGGGTGGTGAGGCTTTGACGTCATAGTTTTTGAAAATATCCATATTTGTTGTCCACATGGAAATGCAGATTTATCCACTTAGGGACCTATTTTCAAAAATGTGTGTTTTCGGGCACCTTTCGGGCCAAATTTTTCTATATGATTAAAAACTTGTGCGGATAAGCCTGAGTTTATCTGGGTCCATCTTCACTGCATGGTTAATGGTGAATTAGAGAGTGGATTAAGTGGGGAAAGAGTTGGGATATCAAAGTTGAACAAGGTCACTATTTCAGGACCTACAGCTTCTCTTCATGGGCAGGATGCATCACAGTAGCCATTTGACACAGAAAATTGTTAAAGATAATAAAAAATAGAAAAGAAAGGATAATGACAGCGCTGACCATGAAAACTGAACTAGGACAGTTGCAACATTTTACAAGATTTTTTAAGATCTTAAGTGAATAACTAAACCCCAAACCCTTCTCAGATAAGATATTTTTGATTAGTAATGATCAATAGCTTAATATGTCAGTCTTATTCAAACTCTACATCATGTGGTAGAAATATGCAGAGTGACTGCCCCGCTACTGAAATTGAATTTTATAATCAGCTAATCTCTGACAGCAGTTGACTTGTGGTGCAAGCCGTCGTCCCCTCAGAGCTCAACAGTAGCACCCACTTTTACTCGACCTTTATCCTCAGTAGGAGCAACTGTGGGCTCAACTTATGACAGTTAAGGATTGTGGGTAGTGCAGTTTGTTTCCCCAAATAAAGCCATAACATCCATAAAACAAGGTCCTTCATGTGCCAAAATATGTTTTTTTAACTTACTTACTGTCCCATCAGTTAAAAATGTTCACCAAGTCCCGTTTTTCTTGTTTTAGGGTGTGAGTTTTTTAAAGACTACAAAGACAGAGACTACACTGCAGAGGGTCTGGTGTTTAACTGGAATCAGGTACAAGAGTTTGGTCTTTGTTCAACAACACATGTTTTAATAATGTTAGATGATAGTTTTTATGATTTTAGTACTCATGTGGTGTCACTGTGTCTCTTTTACAGGATTATGTGGATGCTCCTTTGACAATCCCTTTGTGCTTTACTCAGAACTTGAACATTGACTGGACTCGATACCAGGTTGCCTTTTCTTTTCTTTTCTTTTCTTTTCATTTCATTTCCTCTCCTTTCCTAATCTCTCCTCTCCTTTTCTTTCCTCTCTTCTTTTTACCAACTGTTCCTCTCTAAAATATTTGTGGTGTTTCAGTGCCATCTGTTGTCCAACCTGAAAAGTGCTCTGGTTAATATTAACGACCACTAGTGAAATATCATTTAGTTATGTAACACCAGGAGCTCACGCTGTGCAGTCCAACATTCATCAGTCTCACAGAATATTATTTATTAATCTGAAGCCTGATAGATGTAATGAGACTAGTGTTTTAATATTTTATGCACTCAAACAAAAGCTGGAATGACTTCACATGAAATCTTCTGTCTGACATCGTTTTTTACTCTCAATGAAGTCAAATTTTGGTGCTTTTTATCTGAAAATCTCTGCAAAAACATTTAATTTTTGTGAGAGCATGTTCACTGACATGGCTGGTTAAGGAACTCAGTGGTGGCTCATTTAACAATACCAACTTATGATTATTTCTCTGTTTTTCAGTGTATTTATAGTGTATCTGTGTCTCTTTGTGTGTCTCCTTGTGTTTTGTTTTTAGTCTTGGGACCTGGTGGAACAGACCCAAAATTACTTAAAGCTGCTGCTTCACATCATCAACAGTGATGGTAGGTTGTAGTTTTATTACATATTGTTGATGGAAGGAGGATTGAGTAACATTCACTTGACTAATTGTGAGTTTAGGATAGACATATTAAAGTTCTGGAAACAATTGCTTCTAACTTAGCATTTGCCTGCTTTTTCTTGCATCGTTTATTTTAGTGGATGATGTAATCCTGAATTAAAGCAAGCTCTTAGTTTTTGTTTTTATATCCCGTTAAGGCCCTAAATTAATTTGTGTTTTTTAACTGACTTTGTATCTTGTCATTTTTTAAAAATGGAGTGCATACATGGCTGAAATGCGACGAGAAGCTGAAGCTCTTTATTGTTGTTATTTTTTTATCTTCCGATATGTTTTTGCCTGCGTGCTATATATGTGAACTTTACTTATTTTATGTGGTTGCAGTTTGTCATTGACTTGCTGTTCTGTGTTGTTTTAGATGAAAGCGGCCTCCTGGTGCACTGCATATCGGGCTGGGATCGGACGCCTCTTTTTGTGTCCCTCCTCAGGCTCTCTCTTTGGGCAGTAAGTCAACACTCATATTTGATCTTTCTTCTCACCGCAACCTCCAAGGATTTCTCAACTTCAGACCAAATTGTCAGACAGCTTAATTGGCTCATCCATGTTTAATTTATGAATCTTCTGACCCTGAATTGTCTTCAGTCACCCTTGCGTAACACATATTTAACATTTCAAATGCTGGCTCTAATTAGCCACCTCTGTTTGCTCAAAAGAGCCCTAATTAGAGTTGTCACACATTTTAATGTGATCAGTTGCTGTACATTGATGGTTCGTCAGGATTAATAGCATTTCGTGCTTATAATTCTATCAGGTTGCATTTAAAATCAATCCTGACTCTTACATGTATTTCATTTATTATTTAAAGAAGAGCTGCGCTGCTGCACCAGTGTAGTCAGAAACCACCACTCAAAGCTTTGTTGTGTTTTCTGCTAAGATGGCTGAACGGACACACACTGATGCTTGGGTTTTTTTATTCTCAATACATCTGTTGTTGAAGCAAACTAATGTTCTCTCAAACTCTCAGGGTAGTGTCTTCAGAATAGTCAAGTCTAAAACATGGTTTAACTAAAGTCATTAAAGAAGATTGCTTCTTTACACTGGAGAGAACTTTTTAGCCCTTTTTACACATGCAGCCCTAATATTGTCAAGATGATACTGCAATAATTTCCAGACATGGTTGTTCACACTTGGGTCACCGATAAGCAGCACACAACGTCAGACGTATGCGGTGGAAGTCAGTGTATCATTCACGATAGGGACAAGTAATTTATATCACAATTTGTATCTGAAATTCATCAATACATGTTGAAAAGTGTATAAACAGCATCGGTTAAGAGTTTAGAGGAGCACTGAAGCACACAGAAGTGAATATGAGGCAGCATCACTACGTGCCATCGATTACACCAGAGAAAAGAAAGCTGCAGAGTTTTAGCTTCGTATCCAAAAGCAGCTCAGGAAGGCTCTTCTGCACAAGAGTTTGTGTTACTCTCCTTACAGTCAAATGGAGTTCTCCAGCAACAGCGTCAAGTCTCCCCTTTTCCTAGTTCTCCCGATCAGAATCCTAAGACCAGTTGAAAAATTACAAGAATTTGCATTTTGCACTGTTGGATCTTAAGAAGGTTTTATGTAGAGCTTCAAAATGCAAAAACGAGAAATGGGAGTGAGAGACAGGGAGCGAGGAAAGCACCTGGATATAGTCAGAGAGAAAAACTCATCTGTTTTCTGTCACACATACCGCTCACCGGTGTAAAGTCCTGGCATTTTATTTGCAAGTGTGAATGGGGTTCCTGAGTTTGCTTATGCCACTCAGACAAAAAAGGGAGGAGATGTACTGTACAGCAGCTTAACATGGAAGGTGAGATGAGGGGCAGTATAATATACCAGAACAGACATTTCAGAAAACACTTAAACCTGTAAAGTTAAGTATTTAAAGTCGAGATGACCATGCCATAAAAATAAAGGCATTTTAATTGTTGGAGAGTGCCTTGGTGTCTTTTCTGTTTTATTCAACAAATGAAATTACTACTAATTAATAGTAATTAAATTGAATCAAGAGACTTATGAGGATTCATGGCCCTAGTGTCCAGCCTACGTCTCACTGCAGTAACTTAATTATGGTGTGCCCAGAAGGACAAAATACCAGACAGTTTATGTGATTAAAAACTTAATGCATTTATTTCAGACCACACCCTCATGGCAACTAATGGGATCGTTCCAACAGACTTTATTCTCATGTAAAACACATATGTAGTGTTTTTCTCAAAGGACAGTAATAATTCTCCATCTCTTTGTTCCAATTTATTACGTGATGTTTGGTACATTTGACTCACTCTTGCCATTTTTCTCAACAGGATGGAGCCGTGCACGCCAGCCTCGAGCCAGCGGAGATCCTGTATCTCACCATCGCTTATGACTGGTTCCTCTTTGGGTAAAAATTATGATTTACATCATCACCATCATTATTTCATGACTTCCTCGCAAGCTTTAACGTACATAACCCAAGAATTTATGCCGGCAAATCTGCTGACACCCGAGGTGCATTCTCAGCGTCTAGCCAGCATCTGCTTTTGGATCCACCGTTTTTGTCGGCCATGCATTATTGAAAAGCGAGTGGTTAATGAAGCACCGGGGGCAGATAGTGGAAGAGGAGGTCGGGACAACATGATGGGAATCAAACACTCCAGGCTTCGCTCTTGACCATGTCTTTGATCTTCCCACTCTAAGCACTGTCTCAGGCTCTCTCTTGGGTTTTTTACTTTTAAATTACCGGAGAGATCCTCCAGTTTGAGCTCATCAGAGACAGACTTTTAAAACCTCCTACAGTGCCAGTGAACCCTTGTAATTATGCCTCAGCCGGCTTAGCAGGGATAGAGATTATTGGCTAATGCAGAGAGACAAAGGCAATGCTACACTTCACCTGAACAGTCACAACTTAATCATTGAAACAATTGGACGTTAATGAAGGGGTCTGTGTTTTATTCATAGACTTATGTACAGCAGCACAGTGTCAGTAATAGACACCTGCAATCATTTTTGGCATATTCCACATCAAAGTCTCTTAAACAGAAGCACTTGAAGGGCTTAACTGCTGTTGAGCCCATCTCAACCTGGGCTTTTCCTCTCCCTACCAGCCACTGGAAGCCTCCCCGCCTCTATGATGGATTTTATGGATTTTAGGTGTCTCCATGAGATGCTGCTGTCGCCCTCATGAGATGACATAGGCTCAATCTTTTCATGGTTCGTAAGTAAGCTGCCAAATCAACCGAGGGCAAACTGGTCATCAAGTTATGGCCTAGAGTTTACCATCTATGACTGTCAGAGTGGGCGGGCCCGTCATGGACACTATCAGGGAAAGTGGGGAGGTCTTCAGTGGCTGCATCTGTACCAACGGGGAGCTCAATCACGACCCTTTGCATAACTTTTCACCAATTGATTACTGAAAAAACATATTTAGACCTCAAAACGAATCAGTACTTATTAAAGAAGTACCACTAGGGACAGCTACAAGACTTTTGTGTGCTTTGCTGCCTGTGAACTGAAAATGTCTGTTTCTCGTCTACCAGCAAGGTCTTTGCTGTTGAAAGTGTTTTTAGAAAACATCATAGTTACTGTATAATAGGCCTGTGCTCAAAATATCAATACGGCAAATATCGTCATGCACTCTCTGCCAATACATTCGTCCGAACTGATTCTGCAGAATCGATACGGCCTCAAATGCTGTGACAGCTGTTGTCGAGACACTTTAGCCCCGTTTCCACCAAGTGGTCTGGTATGGATCGACACGGTTTGGCTCAGGCCGGATCGGTAAAGCCTGACCCTGGTTGCGCTTCCACAGCCAGCCGTACCCTACTTGGTAGGCGGCGTCTAAGCCGGATACCGATAGCATGACGTCATAGCAGCGCGACACAGTGTACCTGGCTATTAAATACAACGAAGAAGAAAACGCAACACAGTAAACAAAGAGCAACGATGGAAGACATCCAGCAATTCTGGATACTGAGGAAGGTTCCACACCTCCACAGTAGACCGTGGGACACTCGATCTTGATGCCATTTTCCAAAAAAAAAAAGCCTTGAGAGTTATCTTCACAAAGACGAGTGGAGATTTAAACATGGCAGGGCTGTGTTGTTCTTTATTACTGCTGTCTCGCGGGAAGTGACGTCTCCTTCGACCAATCAACGGGCTGCAGTGTTTCTGGATCCAACTTCTGGGGTCGGATCGGTATGCTCGGACCCCAAAAGAAGGGTCCCAAAAAGTGTGAACACAGCCTTAGTCACCGTCCATGACAGATCACTATATTAATTCATTCATACAAACCACAACATGTTGTTTGTAGTATGGTGGTCGTAGTTTTTTTAGATCCTTTTATCAAAGCATCTGCATTTATTTAATTTTATGTGTGTACAATAATGCAGGTTCAAGCCCTTGTTATTGCTCATAGAGTTTGTCAGAATCATTGAGTTTATTTACATAAATAAGTATCAACAAAAATAAACTGAACGCCTCCTCTTGTTTTCTTTGCAGTCACATGCTGCCAGATCGACTCTCCAAAGGGGAGGAGGTGAGTCTTTTTCAACCAGATAATTATTGTTTCCTGTTTGATTGTGGTAATGTATATTTTCCCTCAAAAGACAATAGACATCACTTATCATATGCATGTAATTATCAGTCTGTATTATAGGTAGAAAGGGGTGTGTATTTGCAAGAATCTGAGACAAGATATATTACAATACAGTTGATGATACTATAAATAACAATTCTATTAGCAGTGCGTCATATTCCTTTTTTTTTAACCAAATAGTCTATTTCTGAAATGTATTATAAAGAGCCCACAATATTATACACATGAGAAGTAGAGTTTCTGATCTGTGTTATCTATAAAGACATGCAACATGGATAAACTAAACCGTCCACGGCAGTGACAGAAATAATAACTCAGAATGCTTTGAATGCCTGCTGCTAACTAGTGGCCTGAGGCTGAACTACAATACAAACATTGTGAATTTCTATTAATTATTTACTAATAAAACATCCATATTGACTATGAATTATGGATGCAATATCACACAGCAAAATGTTGTAATGTATAGGTACATTAGAATTTGCTTGTGCCACTTTTAGCATGTGAAAAAGTCTGAATTTAGAATGTGTTTGTACGTTTGGTTTTATTTTTCCAGATATCAGCTGCTAAAATGAAAATGTGTTTGATCTGAGTAAATATGGTAGGAAGACGTTCACTTCACTGTATTATGAAGCAAACCTGATTTATGAGGGAAGACTGTATCTCTTCATGTAAACCTCAAAAAACTTTATGAATAAGGAAACTTTGTCATGATTAGATTATTTTAAGTACATTTTTGTGGGCCTTTCTTGATAGGACAGAGACGGTGGATAGGGCTTGTAAAAGGTTATGAGAGAGAAAGGGAGGACATTCTGCAAATGGGCCTGGGATTCGAACCTGAGCTGGCAGAAGCTAACTTGAGATGTGGTAGCGTTTCTTTCTACCGAACCAGCACCCCCATAATTAGATAATCAATAAAAATTTGAACATATTAAGATGAAATGGTCCCCGTTAACTGACGGTAACTTCAGCCATGAATATGTGTGAGGAGAGGAAGAACCATCAGTGTTGTACAAACAAAGTTACATCATCTGTGCCTTCAGTGTCCAGGAAATGTCCTGCTGTGTCTTATTTTAAGAGCAGCTGTGGGACTAAAGCATTGCTAGAGTTTTATAAGAGATTTTGTGTATTTTTGATGCTTTCTTTGTCATCTGGGTTTGTGTGCATGCTCTGTTTGGTTAAAATCCAGAATTGGTAGCTGAAGGGCTGTTTTGTTCTTGTAAATATTTTGCTCTGGGACCACCCACCTCCTCGTGCTGTTCACCTTTCATAAACTGATGTGGGTTGGATGTTTGACCAAAACTATGTTCTGTTTGTTGTTTTTAACATCGTTAGAGCATTTATGCAGTCAGTTCAATCTAATCATTTATTTGAACTGCTTTTTGTCATTCTCCCGCAGATTTTCTTTTTTTGCTTCAATTTTTTGAAGCACATTGTCTCAGAGACGTTCTCTGCTGTTAAAAAACAGAGGTATGTTCCTTCTCCGTCTTGTTTCATTTTTTGATGTCGAATTAAGGTTCCTCCTGTCTTTCTTTCTTTCTTTCTTTCAATTCCCTGATGTGGTCGTTCACACTTGTTCCTCTCAGAAAGGAGAAGTCCCTGCTGGACGAGAGAGAAGTGGTAGAGGTGGGCGGGGGATTACTGATATGGAGCGCATGCCAAAAAACATAAACGGCAGAAGTTGTTGTTCATAACATGATAGCGGACAAACAATTTGTATCACAGTTATCAACACAGCATATCAACAACATTGATTAAAGAGCTGAGAGGAACTTTGCAGCACGCAAAAGTGAATATTAAACAGAGTCACTACGTGCACGATGATTACAACAGATAAAGATAGCTGCAGTGTTTTAGCTCCATATCCAACAACAACACAAGAAGGCTCTTTGGATGTTGGTGATGATTTTAGAGAAGATGTTTTACAGTACTTTGATAATGTGCAGTAGAAAACAACCTTTTCAAATATTGAGGTGCACATTTTAGTTGTTACTCTCCTTACAGTCAAATAATCAAGCAGATGTGGGGCCACATGATGACTGCACTAAAAGGCATATAACAAAGCAGAATATGAGCTCTTCTAATTCTAAAATGTCATATAGAAAAGACATATTTTGATTTTATGCGATGTGTTGCTTACTGTCAGCAGTCTTAAACAGCGCTGCCTGTTGCTCCCTAAAAGGCAGAGGAAACTAGTTTTACTGTTTTCAGTAAAAATATGATTTACATGTGATTTACATGTAATCTAAAAAATAATGTTTAGTTTAAATCCTGTATGGCTTTATTTTAAAATAAATCTATTATTCTCTTTGGGGTTAAATGTATTTTGCCTTATTTCATCTCTATTTCTAAAACAAAAAGATAAGATAAGATAAGATAAGATAAGATATCCTTTATTAGTCCCACAGGGGGAAATTCCAAAATATATTCCAAAAAAAGACAGTTTGAATTAATGTAACAGGTATTTTTTAGAACATTAGACACGTGCATAAAAAAGTGGATATATATTGGCATCATCAAAAATAAGTTTTAAATAAAGTTATTGGCATTGGATCACAGCAAAAATCCATTCTTGTACGTTTGTTCCCTCTTATTCTCTTTCTTCCTTCTTTCCTTCCCTCCCTCCCTTCATGTGAGGCCTCTCTGTTGTCATAAGTCATCGTCATTAACCACAGCTCTGTGCTGCTGTAGCTTTTGAGCACCACCCGTACAGCAGAGAAGTTACTCAGTGAATCACCATCTTCTGGAGGCTTTCTCTTCTTTTGATCTCGGATGTTATTTTCATCTTTCAGAAGGAAGAACTCCCACTTCAAAGACAGTGATTTCACTGTGGAAGACCTCTGCCAGTTAAGTAAGTCACGTCGTGCCTCGTGCATCCCTCCCTCTGTTCAGGCCCACATACAGGACACCTCTGTCAGACCTCTGAGAGATCTTATACGCACAGAAATATTTTATGATCTTTATTATAATAATACTAAACTAAGTGTGTAGCTGCACGAAAGTCTGCACTTTTCTCGAGGTTTCTGGTTATCAAAATTAATACTTGCTGTATTTACATGGACAGAAATTATAATAATCATAGCCTGAAAAGAAGTCCCGTGTTTTGTGTTTGGGCTGGGGAATTTATTTATGGATTAATTAACTTTATTAATAAAGCTATATTAACAATATATAGGATAACACAAAATAGCTTATACTAGTGTAGTGTATGTTAAAGAAAAATAAACATCCTGGATTTGGTGTTTGGTTAAAAAAATAATACAGCTAAAACCACTAACTGTGACATGCTTGCATTTGTACTGTTCACTGAAGCCTTTTTAACACCACAACAACAATTAACACAAGTCCTAAACATCTTATTTTGGGTCGTTAAGTGCTTTTAAGTGTAGTAAAATGCACCACTAGCTCCATGCACTTTTTCAAATGTTGCCATTGTACTTTTTCAGTCTGTGGTTTTCTTTGTTGCTGTCCTTGTGAAGCACTTTGTAACTTGATTTTTAAAAGTGCTATATAAATGAAGATTGTTGTTATTTCTATTTTCTCTTTTGGGTAAAACTATGACTAAATGTCATGAAGTGTCACTTAATGTTGACGTCTGCAGTGAGGGATGGTTAATAATAAATGGTTATTGGAGCTTGAATAGCAATTTCCTCGTCTCTTTGGCCACTCAAAGCACTTTTACACTGCAGGTCACATCTGCTCATTCACTTGCTGATAGTTCAGAGTTTTTATTTTGTCCATCAGCATCAGCTGACACACTCACACCCTTTCATACTCATTTACACTTCACTGACGCAGCAGTGGGAGCGAGTTGAGGTGAAGTGTCTAACCCAAGGATACATCAACATGTGACAGCCAGAGCTGGGCTCGAACCCTCAACCTTCCAATTGATGGATGCACTGACAGACTAAGCCCCTGATGTCAATGGAGTTTCCACAACTAAACACAAAGACAGAACCATTCGGACATCATGAATCCCCATTTCTTCATTTCTTTCATTTCCCAATAATATTTCTATGATAATCTTTAAATTCTCTTTATTTTTCTTTGGTAAATTTATGAATATAAGTAGCTGAAACTCTTTAATTTTTAGCAAAATATAAATATGCTTTTGACAAACTGAAAACATGTAACTTGGTCACATTCAATACTTGGTAAGCTAGTTAACTGCACTGATAAACAGGCTTAAACAGGCTTTATGACTATGTGCACTTTTTCAAATTAAAATTATCTGCCATTGAGCTAAATAGTTGTCTAAAATATTAAGATACTGTGTCCCAAAAAGCTATATATCTTCTTTTAGTTGTTAAATTATGAGCAGTTTAAAGGAACACTCCAACATTTTGTTGTTTTTGTGTCTTGCCTCACTCCTGAGTCCATGACAAGCAGATAGACACCATTCTTTTGACTGTGCGTGCAGTAACAAGGAAAAGACGGGCAGAGCTCACCCACCACTAGTTAGCTTAGCTCAAACGCTGGGATTCAACAGGTAGTGCTAGCCTGCCTCTGCCTACAGTCATCAGATAAACGCTTCAGCAACTCCAAACAGTGCTTGTTGTGACTCATTTTTTACCCCTTTATGTTACGTTATCTGTTATTATCTTCATATTATCTTATTCCACTCCCAAACAGAAGCTTTGCTTTATAGACCTACTTCCACGTTGGTTTTCGCAAGAGATGAGACTTTCGTGAACGAGTAGAGTCTTTTGAACAGCTCTTTTAAGTGAACGATGAGAACAGATTCACAGTTCGGGAATTTAAGAAACGAGCGACTCACTCACAACTGCAAATCAGTTCTCATTATTCCCTTAAAAGAGCCCTCCAAAAGACTCTACTCTTTCGTGAACTTTTCGTGGAAGAAGATAATATGAAGATAATAACAGATAATGTAACATAAAGGGTAAACAAATGAGTCACAACAAGCACACAGAACAGTTAAGAGTTCTTGAAGAGTTTATCTGATGACTGTAGGCAGAGGCAGGCTAGCTATACCCGTTGACTCCCAGCGTTTGAGCTAAGCTAACTAGTGGTGGGTGAGCTCTGCCCGTCTCTTCCTTGTTACTGCACGCACAGTCAATAGAATGGTGTCTATCTGCTTGTCATGGACTCAGGAGTGAGGCAAGACATGAAAACAACAAAATGTTGGAGTGTCCCTTTAAGTATTTTGTTGAATTTTTCCTTTAAGATTTTGATTGGGGGTGTGTTGTGAGGAATGTGTTTTTTCTGGAGAACTTCGTAAGATTCAGTCTGCAGTTCATTATATTTGTCTTCAAGAGAAAAAAAGAAACAAGAAGAAGCCCAACAAAAGTCCCTGACACAGTAGAGGAGGAAAATGAAGTCTCTCATGTGCAGATGAGTAATACCTGGAGGCGTGCAGGGACAGCAGAGTTTGTGTTCAGCACAGGTGGAGAGGGCAGCTTCCTCCACTGGTATGTTTTTGTCAGGTTACAGCGGTGGCACAGCTCTGCATGTTGTGCAGTTGTTATATTCTTGTGAGGATGTTTCAGACAGTGGATCACCTCATGCAGAGCGGGGCACGGTCAGGTTTTTACCCCCTGCCAGGAGGTTTTTGTCAGTGTTTGTCAGAATTAGATGATTTTTTTTCTGTGAATGTTGTTGGCCCACAAAAAATGTGATTTAGATCATGGTGGTGATTTGAGTACTGACGCTGATCCAGGATTTATGTTACAGAATTTGTCAATATTATAAGATGGGGCAGTTTTTCAAATTTTTGCTAATAACTCTAAAGTTATCAGTGGATTTTGATGAAACTCTCAGAGAATGCTGGTCATGGCATATGGGAGAAGTGATTAGATTTTGATTTGGTGATTGGTTCTCAGTTTTACAAACGTAAAGGAAAAAAACAAAGAAAATTAAGTATTCTGCTCATACTGGTTGTTTATCCTGAAAAGGCAGAAGCCACGGTTTTAATGGTAAGTTTACTTATTGAAATCGTTCTGTGTGTTTGTTATTGTGGAGGTAAACTGAGCACGAATAACACATTTTATCTAAGTTACTGTGCTTGGTCAGCAGCATCATCTTTAGTTTTTGTGAATTTAGTTCATCTTTGTTTGGGTTGTAGTCATATCTGTGTACTTGGCAGACCATATTTTGATGAGTACGCTGCTACCGGGTGGAAACATTGGCTGTGCCGTGTACTGAAGTGGCTCCAAAACAAAGCAGCCTGGTAATGGAAAGTACATTGTTACCTCTACCAAGGAGGTTTTGTTTTTGCCTGCAATAGTTTGTTTGTTGTTAGCAAGATTGCGCAAAATCAACTCGACGGGTTATGCTGAAATTTCTGGGACGTGAAGAAAAGCCCAATTTAAAACTGATTCGATTTTGGTGGTGATTAGATAACCGCTGTCATCAAACAATCATTTTCGCTTAATAATTGTCACACTAACAATGATATCAACATGATTCTGAGTGCTAGGTGTGGGTTTTCAGGGTCAAGGAATCGTATTATGATGGTAACTTTATCATGGAACTATTGTTCATAGCTGTGACAGCAATATGTGAGCTACCTTGGCTGAGGTTTGTGCTCTTTAAGTGCTCTCTAGTTGTAAATGTTTTGTAGATGGCTTGTAATTACCCTACACTGTTTTTGTGGCTCATTTGCACACAAAATTCTGAAAATTAATCAGAGTCTGTGGCACAATCTGCAGCAACATAGAGCCCGAGCATACGTGACGGCTATTTGTGTACAGATTCAGAGCTGATCTCTGTCATTGTGGTTTTTGTTCAGGCTAATGCCTTGTATCTCATTAAACCCCAAAATCTCACGCTATCCTTTTTGGTACAGGAAATTATGTGAACAGAATCAAACTGAAACGGCGTTGAAAGTTTCAGTAGTAGTTCTGGTTCTCACCTGGTCGAGTCTCAGGACCGACCACTACCTCTTGTACAGCAAAATGGACTCAGATTTTAGAAAATTCAGTACAGCTTTTGAAGTTTGTACCTTTAATAAAATAAAAAGGCTGGCTGAGCAAAGAGAAAGTACAATTTTAAAAGAAGTGCGTCACTTCAGAAGCCTTAACAAATCCATTAGACCAGAGTAAGGTTTATGCCACAGCTGCCCTCAGTTTACATTATTGGTATTTATCAAAATCATTTTTATGGTCCTGTAATGGTTAATACACCAGTTTGTAGAGGCTCTTTAACAGAAATTATATTTTTAATGCTAAAATGTAATTGTTATTGTTATCCATGTTATGAATTTTAAAATTCACTGTTTTACTAAATACAGAAAACAAACAAAGCACAATTATTTATTGATTAAGACCTGGGCGGCACGGTGGTGCCTCTCAGCAAGAAGGTTGCTGGTTTGATGCCCATGCCAGTCAGGGCCTTTCTATGTGGAGTTTGCATGTTTCCCCTGCTCATGCATGGCTTCCTCCCACAGACCAAAAACATGCTCATTAGGTTAATTGGTGACTCAAATTGCGTGAATGGTTGTCTGTCTCTCTATGTAGCCCTGCGATTGACTGGTGACTGGTTCAGGGTGTACCACCCCTCTCGCCCAGTGACAGCTGGGATAGGCTCCAGCCCCCGCAGCTCTTACAGGGAAAAGTGGTTCAGATAATGGATGGATGAGTGTTTTTTTGGTTGGATGTTATGCTGAATAATCTCTAAGATGCTCAGTGAGCCTCATGAAATTTAGGTACGAAAAGGTGAATTCAGTTTGAAACTCCTCATTCATATTTGCCAAATACATAACATTTTTGTTTGAAACAGGTTTTTGAAGCTTTCTACAATATTTGGTTTCTCCTTTTGACAGATGGTCTAATAAATTTGTGTAGCATGGCACATTTTGACTGTTTTCTGGAGTTCTGGAGAAATAACACGTTTCTAAAAGAAAACTATCCACATTATCTCAGATAACAACATCAGTAAATGCAAATCTCTTGAAAAAAATCACTCATTATCCTGCATAAATGTAATAAAATTAAACAGATGTGTCAACGTAGTGCCTCTGACATTACTCTTGGCCACAGTGTTTTTTCCTCTAGTTACACATTGAAGGCCCACTGAGTACAGCCCTATGACCCACTTTTGTGTCCCAACCCTCCAGAGAGGAACAACTGGGCCATTAAACAGCGTTTGTGCCCAAGGCAGTCATGATATTATTGCAAAAGACAAATTTATGGCAGAATTAATACCAGTGATTTTTTTAAGCTGGTGTACTGATCAGCAGTACTGAAAAGTAAGTAAAATAATGATCTTTTTACTTTGTAAAACATCTCTAATATAACATTACAGGTGCAAAGAAAAGAGTTTAGTAGAGCACATCAGTCTCATTACATTGCATTCCTACGACTTCAATCATCCCTTTTCGGTTCCTCTTGTGGCAGCGTTTGGAGCTCCTTCTTCTTGCCTCTGGTCTGATGCAACGAGGAATAACTCCCAAAGTGTCTGAAGCAGAGACAAAGCAGAGAGACTCTGGGTGATATCACAGCGCTTTTATCTCGTGAGAAAATTGCAGGGCCTAAATCCAAAACATGTTACATCACAAACCTTCATGTGTGCAGGTTTTTAACTTAACAGAGGAGTCTCTGAGGCATTCCCATCAGCCTACAGCTTTATGCCAAAGTTAATATGTGTCACAGGTACAAATGGCTTATTATCATCCCTGTTATGGGCAAAGTCTTTCCTGAAATGATAAAAGTCTAGAAGGCTGTTCAGTATTCAGGATGCACACACACTACTATTGCAGCATCACAGAAAAAGTTACTTAATGAGGGTTTTTGTGCCCACTTTTTTGAATCGTGACACAATTTTCAAACTGTTATTGTGAAAGATTTCCTTCATCAGTCTAAAGTTGTAACATTTATCACTCAGAGAGAGAAAGAGATGGATATTGCAATGTTTAAGGTTTGTTTTAAAACGGCTTTTTTTTACTCCTGTTTAGCCACAGTGGGGTGTAGAGTTGCACATTTGTTTCACAGCTTGAAGTCAACTCATAATCGCTAACTGTTGATAAGAAACTGTCATCATTAGTAATAATAATAATAATGATAACAATAATAATAATAATAATAATAATAATAATAATTCATTTTACTTTAAAGTACATTTCACGACACTCAAGGACAGTGTAAAAGATTAAAACAACAATAATATCAATAACAGAACAATAAAACCAGCAAAACACAACAGATAATGACAGGTATAGGGATAAAGTGATAGGTTATTGTTAAACTAAATTAATTATTAATTAAAGGGCACAAAGTGGGAAGAAATGTCCAAGTTTAACTAAATGCTTAAAAAATAGGGGTATTTATGATAGTTGTTGTGCAAATATTGACTAAAATTCTACACATTGCGTTAAAAATATATAAAACTACTGCCCTCCAAAGGCTGAAGCACTGTTACCTCAATCAGATTTTACTGTTGGCTGATATCTGGAGCCTGAGAACCAGCCACAGTCACCACAGACCTCCAGAGCAGTGCACACTTTTTCCTTGATGATTATCTTCAGAAGAGTTGGCGATAGAGATGTACAGGGACGATGTCTTTTTGTTGGCCAACGCAGGAGTTAGCATCACGCTGGTTTGCTCGGCTAAAAGCTTATGGGGTTTTTCACTGTGTTTGGATCAGTGCTGATAATAAAGTCTGTAACAAAAAAAGAAATGAGAAACTCGCATGTTCTGTTCTTTGAGATAATCTGAACAATCAAACCTACTTTTCACAATTTCAGAGCTTAAATGTAATCAGCAAGAGTAAAAAGCTGTTTTCAAGCAACTGTTGAACTACAACATGGTGATTTGGATTGAATGATCAGGTTGGCCCTTGTTGTGCAGTAGTGTTTGGATTATTGTTTATTAAAAAACATTCAGAAATGCTCTCAGTAGGGTCTCCCGCCATTTTGGTCATCCTTATTAGCAGTTTGGTAGCAACCTTTGCAATATCCGTACAGGCTATGAGATGCTATGAAGAGAGCACGAAGCAGATGTTTTTTATGCTTCAAAGCCCTCTGAAGGCATTTCTGTGAAATTTCAGGGTACATGCACCTCAGCCAATGTCCTGTCCATTAGTTCAGTTCAGTTCAGACAACTTTATTTTTCCCACAAGGGGCAATTCATTTGTTGCTTTCCAGCGTACATTCATCAGTGCAATCAGTCAATAACATAAATAAATAATCAATCTGCCAAGGAAACTTATTTAAGCATGGGAGATGTCCGAACATTATAAGTAGCCTACGTATACAAATCGTAGAGAAGGATAAAACAAGAAAAGATAAAAGCAAGTGAGGTAAAAAAAGGACAATGTAAAACAGCAATAATAAATAAATAATGTCCTCTCAATAAAAGTCATTTAAAATGGGTATGGTCTGTGTTAAGGAGTTTAATAGCAGAGGGAATTAAGGACCGTGAGTAGCAATTAGTTTTCCTTTGAGTCACATTGTAACGTCTGTCTGAATGCACAAGGGAACATCTAAACTATACAACACAGTATTGTCTTACTACAAACTGCCTCTGTTGCTGCCATACTATCTGCCACAATCCACTGAGCAATGAGATGTAGACAGAGCAGGTTTAAAAGCCTCTTTGTTCAGGATTTTGTGATGCCAGTTTTTTAAAAGTGTAATTTTTAAACTTTTCTTTCTCACCCTCGCAGAGTAACATGCTATCTTTTGGACTTGGGGTTTTTGGGACACCTGACCAGAAATTTGGCTGAAGCAGCCTTGTTTTTTTAGAGTCAGATTTGACTATATTTGGGTTGTAAATAGAGCTGAACGATTTTAGGAAAAGATCTAATGGTGATTTTTCTGGTAGATACTGCGATTTCAATTTGATTCACGATTTTCTTCAAATCAAGCTTCAGTGCAATATTCATTATGTTTACAACATAGACAACAGTAAGGAAATCAATGATCAAAAGCACATAACTCATTATTCATTATCTAATATTATGATTAATAATCTGTTATCATTATTTAAGGGATACTCCAACTTCTACTCCTAAACTGAGGCTTTGTGTTGTAGACCTGCTTACCAGCACTTCTGTAAATGCAAATTACCTGCAAATTTGTAAAATAGTGTATGTAAAGAAAATGACACAACAGATCCTGGGTCAGTCAGGAGCTCTGCAAAAAATTGCAGCTTTGGTGATCATGACTGCGTTGTCTGAAATTACGATTTCATTCATTCATTCATTTTCGATACCAACTATCCCTTTTGGGGTCGCGGGGGAGCTGGAGCCTATCCCAGCTGTCATTGGGCGAGAGGTGGGGTACACCCTGAACCGGTCGCCAGTCGATTGAGGGCATTACGACTTCAATCAGATAAAAATAAATCTTTCAGTGGTACCTAGTTGTAAAGTTTAAAATGCATGGTAAAACCGTGTTTCTTTCTTCTCTATATTTGGTTAAATAGACCATAATGCTGTTGACAGCTTTATGGTCTACTTAACTCCAATTGTACCATTATTTACAAAATCAACATCTCGTTCAAACCAGTGACTGGGAAATAAAATAATGAGGATGAAATGTCATAGAAGACAAATCACTTCATGTTTTCTGTAAAAGCAGATTTTTATGCGACCAAGGGAGTCTTCCCTGCTGACTATAATGCATCCATGGGCTTCACTTTTGATTTGTAGAGTCAGCATCCACTTCTTGCGTACAGACTTTTGAACAGATGCAGAAGATACAGCACGTGGGGCAGTTTCTAGATGCAGTTTAAAGGCAGTATTACGAGAGTGTCTGAAGCCAAGAACAGGAGTTTAAAGACCCTGTTTCTGTCCTGTGTTTTTTCCCTATTTATCTCTTAAAATCCATTTGATGTTCTGAAGGTCTACCATGAAAGGCTCTTGCATTAATGGCTCTTCTGTGTGTTTATTTGCAGACTTGAGGGATCGGGGCAGTGTGAACAGCCTGAGCAGCGAGTTTTCCCTCATCACCGAGGAGGTGGGCGGGGCCTCCAGCCTCACCAATGACACTGTGGAGCTGTTCTCCAATCAGCCCCAGGCCTCCAGCTGGTTAGTCACATATTTATACACTCTGAAAAGATATTTCTCATATAAAATTTCTGGCCTTGCTGCATTATCAGACATGACAGCTGAAGATATACTGGGGAGAGAATTGTTGGGGAGAGAGAGGTGTTGAGATTCCACACGTGGTTGCAGATGAATGCATCAAGGACTTTTTGTCTATACATGGCAGCCTGAGCAAAACTGGGCCCTTCAAATGTTTTTATTTAGTTATGAGTTTTGGGAAGTCTGTGCCTGTAAACCTGATTGTGCCAGTCAATGAATTAAATTTCCTCATATAAACACCGGAGGTCACATTGTGCTAAGGCCCATATTACAGCCGAAGGTTGTGGTCCACACAAAACAAATAAAGGCAGACCTTTTTTATGGACAGGGTATTATCAAAGGTTTATATGCTAATTCTCATTTATTCTTATTTTGAACTAGCAGCTTCTAAGCCTTTATTGCTGCATCAAATGCAGAAACATGCAGAAGAGCAAAGTGAGAGGACAGACACAGAAGGAGAGAAGAACTAATCAGACACAAAAAAATTTCAACTTTTTTATTGTTCATCTCTGGACACTAAAATAACCGTGTCAAGGAGCTCCAAAGCAGACGTGCAGCGATGTTTACTTCCTCCTCTGTCTGTGATCCTCGTCACCACTCAGCGTCCATGCTGATTGGTTGTCACGTTACAGCTTCAGGTCACAGAAAGTCACAGAAGTTGGAGAAAATTTTTAATGAAAGTCCGAAAAAGGACAAATTTGTGCGCAAAATTCTGCCGCAAATTGCCGCTCGACAGATCTGTCTGGTGAACAGAGCATCGTCCTATTCATTTTCAGTGTATGTTCATGGCACGACAAACTGAAAAGTGTGTGGTGTGAACATAGCTTTACTGTTAAAACGTATTACTGTCAAGTGGAGCCTTTTACCTAGTGTGTCTTTCTTTCTTTAGTCTTTTTATTGTAATTTTTAAGATACTTTTAAGTGTGGGTCCTAAAGGGATATTTCAGTATTGTTGAAGTTGGGCTGCATGAGGTACCTGTCAACAGTGAAGTGACTGAATGGGCTCCCAGTAGTGCTGTAACTTTAAGGAGGATGAGCTGAGACTACCGGTAAGGTACACTGCTGTTACTTGGGACAGTTATTTCACATAATTGTGTTAGTTTTATGTTAAAACGAGCCAAGAAACTATGCTGGGTTGAATGTATGATTGGGCAATACATTTCAGAGTGCTTCATTTTTGCTCCAGGAAGTCTCTGAGTCTGGCACTATCTTTCGATGCAGCAAACAGCTATGTGTTCTTCCACCTGTGGCCTTTGATTCCACCAGTTTGCTGTTTTGCTCTATGGACTCAGGAAGACACGACAACAGCTAAGGAAACTAAAACTGAACCAGATATGAGGGATTTTGACCCAAGTGACCATGACGTTCCTTTACTGTGGATGCACGAGATTACAGAAGAAGAAATTCTTCTAACCCCAACACAGAGACTTCCTGGGGAAAAATAGAACACTCTGAAATTTTTTGCTGCAAACCGAAATGATTTAGGGGCCCATTTTTATGTAAAACTCACATGTTACACAAAATAACTGTACCTGTTAACAGCAGTGCACCGTACCGGTAGTGTGAGCTCGTTCTCCTTAAAGTTGCAGTGCTGCTGGAGCCCTTTCAGCCACTTCATTGACTGTTGTCATGTTCCTGATACAACCAAACTTGAAAAATACTAAACTATCCCTTTAAGCAAATATCTAACCCAAGCATTTGTTTTGGGCTCTGAAATATGTAAGAGACATCATCTATCTAGAAATTGCCCTTAAAATATTTCTCAAAGATATCCCAGGAGTAGAAAGCATCCTAATGTAATTTTTATCCAATATTGTTCAGCCCTAATCTGAGGACATGAAAAATAAATGAACCCAGAGCCCAAAAATAAACCCAGAGAATTCTCACACAATCATAACGCATCCACAGAAATTGTAGTCTGTGAATACAAGTATTCGATTATCTGTGAAACACTTTAAAGAGCCTCTAAATTTCATCCAGACTTTGTTCATGGTACCCTTTCATTGTTGATGTAATGTGTCCTTCACAGGAGAAAAGCCACCACCTCGTCCCCTCAGATGGTTGTTTGGAATAAACAGAACCCCCTAGAAGAGCACCTCTCTCACCCTCTCAATGAGGCCAGGTCTTCCAGCTCCTCATCATCCAACCAATCAGAACACGGCGTCACACGCACTGGTAGCAGCCCATTGGCTGTCCCCGGGAGACGGTGAGGGTGTTGATGAACTGTACTCTAAGTACCAGCTTATTTTTAAACACACACTTAGCATCAGGAAAGTAAATTTTGGATGAACACCAGAGGCACGGGAGCTTTTTATTTTAGTGACAGAGCACCCAGAGGAGCTGTGGCCTCAAACAGCAGCTCATGAATGACCAATCAGACGCCTCCTCCTCTCCTCTCACAGGTTCGCATCAGACTACACGCGGTCGGGGTCCTCCCTCTCTACAGATTACGGCAGTTGGCAGATAGTTTCTGGTTGTGGCAGCATCCACGACCACGCTAATTTCCCCCCTCCTCAGGCCTCGGCCTCGGCCTCCTCCACGTCGTCTGCTGTCGCTGCTGCCTACGACTCCCCCCTCCCCTTCAGCTTTCAGGATGAAGGACCCAGTGGAAGAATGTGAGTAACACTGTGCAGTCGTCTCCGTCAGCTGTGTTCACCCAGGGTGGCAGTGTAAATACTCTGATAGTGAAAACATTTCAGCGCTAACTTGGTTTAGGGTTGGTTGCACATCTTGCTGGAAGGTTGTTTCCTGTTTGTTATGAAGGCTGTTGCACTTACCATGACTGGGCCTGACCAGGGATGACAGTCGATAAGATTTTATTGATACCAGTACCATTTGTGAAGTATAAGTAGGGAATCCGTGTTATTTTTTCCCAAATGCCGTTTCATTTTTTTCCATATTCTGTTTTTTTCTATTTTAATTTTGAGGATTTGTTTTTTAGATTTTTAATGCAAATTTAACCCCGAGACACAGTTTAAACTAATGAAATATAATCACTCACTCTTCAGGTGGTCCGCACACATGTCTTTACAGGTCAAGTCAACAGTATTTTGACAAAATCTGCAGAACATTTGACCGCCTGACACATAATAATTGTTGGGAAACTGCTCTGCCCTGTACTTTGGAGGGTTAGCCGGGAGTTTCGTAGCTTCTCTGCCAACTTAGCCGGTGTCTCAGGCGGCCGCTTCGACATGTTTGCATTGTTAATGAGGGGAGGAGGAGTGGGAGGGGAAGTGAAGCGTGCATTGTCCCCAGCCTTAGGCCCCGTTTACACTACAACGAAAACGACCGAAAATGAAAACATTTTTGTATCCGTCTGCAAGTAAACGGGAAAACGCTGCACGCAGCACATGCGCAGTACTATTTCAGATTAAAGTTGTGCGCGCATCCCAGGAATAACAACAACAACAACAACAGCTTCGGCCATCTGCTGAGCAACGTGTGCTGCTTACTGTGTTCGATTTGTTATCCAGACAAAAATATCCAGACAGATTTGTTGTCCAGACAAGAAACTCCTGTGTCTTCCTGCATCCACTCGCCATTGTTGTTTATGAAAAGTTTGTCTTCAGCGGAAAGCATACACGTGTTGTAACACTGCTGTTTCTCTACAAACCTACATCGCCAACTACCAGCCTGGCTTGCATGCTACAGCATTTTCCGTCGTTCTCGCGTCTCCGTGTGAATGCAAAGGAAAAGCCTTTCGGTGTCTGGTCACAACGTTGTCGTGTAAACAGGGGCCTTCGTGAACCCCTCAGAGCATTTTCCAGAGAGATATGTTCCTTTATGTTGAGAAAAAAAGAGACAAACGTAAATGTCAGCCATATCTGTGATATTCCGTGTTTATATTGAATTCCCACGTTAATGTCCAATTCCGTGATTCTGTCATAGGGCCCTACATAATTACAAATAATATTGATTCCTTGAGCCAGTTTTGATCAATTCTCAACTTGAATTGGCTTTTGATTCCCATCCCTATGCATGTCTCAGCGTCTACAATGGTAAACTGGTGGCATAGATATAGAACAACACTTTGGATAAGGAGTACTGGTATTAAAAATGCAGCTTATGTACCAGGTTTTGTGATGGGTAGACCCTCAGAGAGCTGGCTGTAACCCTTTAGGTCACATAGATCCAGCTCTGACTGAGGTCTTCTGTATTCTGTAAAACAAGTTACACCATTTTCTCTCAGCAGTTCTGTTCTGAATGAAGCTGTTGCATCTTTTTAAATATTTCATAAACATTACGAAGCAGCTTTCAGCTCATTGTGACTCTGGTTTCTTCTTCTTGCTGAATTTTATTCTCCTGCTGTTGTTTCCCTGTATTTTTGTCTCCTTAATGGGGCATATAATGGAGCTTTTATGATTGCAGCCAATCACTTGGCGCTGACAGCGTAGTTTTGATTAAACCACTATTTTAGCAGCAGTGCAGCAGCTTGGGAATCATCGCCTGGTTAACAACTTTATTAGCCATGATGATAATACTGTTTTTGTGGTTTACAGTCACAAGAAACAGCAAAATGTGAGATTAAAATTAGACCTGCCAAGCCCTCCGGTGGGAGGGCTATTGATAACAAATACAGCAGGAAAAGAATCATACAGTATAGAAAATGTTAAAGGTCCATGTCCTGGTGTGACTGACTGTTTACATCACGTTTTGGGTGTCTATTAAGGAAGTACATGACTTGAGTTGAATAAAAAAATGAAAAAAATTCTCAGTAGAGGATCCGATGCAGCTCTTTTTCCCTCCCCTTTGGAAACCCTTGAAACTGAGAGGGCAGGGAGGCGACAGGAGGCTATGATAATAAGCTCTGTGCTGATTGGCTGCCAAAACTATGCCCGATGATAGTGGGAAGGAGGGGTTAAAGGCCACGAAGCACACTTTCAAAACAGTCATGGCGTCTGCCTGTGACAAGCAGGAAACACATTTGTAGGTGGAGCCTGTATAGCTGTTACATCATAAACCCCAGGAAGTAAAAAACAGAGCATTTCCTTTTAAGAGGCATTGCACATTTCTCCCTAAACTGAGAGTTTAGTAAACAGTTTTGTTTTTTCTGCTCCCCAAACCCTTCTAACCACATTTAAAGCAAAGCAAATTGCATTTTTGCAGGATACGGACCTTTAAATAAAATAAAGTGTTAACAAAAGAATGAACAAAAAATGCTGTTTTAAATTCTTAAATGTCCTGGTTAGTAAATTTCTTAGACAGAATCCTTAAAAAAGCAGGACTTATTCAAAGCAGTAAGATAGTGTAAATTAAATATTCTGAGAAAATATTTTACAGTTGGATATAAAACAATTAAACCACACTAAAAGACTAAGAGCAGAGTGAAAACAACATGAAATCAAAAAGTTGAAATGGTGTAGCCTAATTGGAAAAGAGGGGGCAAAAGGCGTTTCTAAAGAATAGCATAAAAGATAATCAAATTAAATGTTTTAAGTAACTTGGAAGCATTTGTCCAACAAGAAGAATAAACATATGCCCTTTAGTATCAGTTTAGTTAGATATATTTCTCAGTTTTCTTAAAAAACTCAATCCAGTTCATTCCTGATTCATTTTAGAGGCACAATTTTCACAACCCAACAATGTCAGAAATACTTCAACGAATTACAATCAAATATAAAAACATTATAAACTGGAGTAAAAGACATGAGCCATGGTAAAAACTACAGAACAATGAAAAATATATTAACTCCTCGAAATAAAGTCATCTCTCAAGCAGAGCCTGAAGTCAAGGCATTGTAATTTTAGAGTGCTGTGATGTGAAATGTGTGTTTTACTCAGCAGAGATGGTTTCCTATCGAGCTCGTGTATTTCTCCTGGTCCCTCTCTGTCCCCCCACTGAACCCAACGAGAGCTGAGGACGAGAATCGAGGGAGACAAATTTTCCAGCGGGTTCTCCCTCTGACTCATCCTCCCACTCTGCGCTCCCAGCAGGAGAGACATTTTAATTTCTGCTTGATCCCCCTGCCAAATTGAGTGTATCCCGCCAGCATCACCCGCAGTCAGGAGAGGAGAATAATGTCTATATGTCCTAATTCAGGGAGGAGGAGGCAGAGGAGGAGAGATGGTGCTGATGTGTGAATGAGCTCTGGGATGGTTCATTTAGGAGGCCATGGTCCATCCCAAACGCTCGCCCTACATCATCCTGTTTCCTCATCAGCTTCATTCTAGGCTGGATAATATTTTAGGTTTTTAAAATGTACCAACATATGTTCAAATGCTGTTCAGGGTAAAACAGAATCTTTGGCATTAATGTTTATTTTGGTGTGGATCAGGGAGAAAATGCCAAAAAGATACAAGGCCAAATTTGATCTTGATCTGAACTGTTTAATTATATTTAATTAAAACTACAATATGGGTAAAACAGACAGACAGAAAATAAGTCTTAATAATTAACTGAAATGGTTTAAAATAAACTAAAGTTATGTCCAAAAAGAAGTAGATGTTAGAATTCATTAAATGCTACCACTTCTTCAATAATAGTTATCCAATATTCAGACTTTCTGTTTATGAAGACATTGAATTTAATAAGAAATTATTTTAAAATACATACAATGCTTTACAAATTTATTAGAACAGCTGTCATAAAAAAGAGGAAGCTTAAATATTTTAGAAATCTTTCAAAAACTTGATTAAACCTGAAAATGTTTTTGTTATTAGGTATTTTGAACAGGAATTAGGACCTTCAAACTGAATTCACCTTTCATACCCAAACTTGACCTGCTTAATGAGCTTCTCTGAAGAGTCAGACATTATTCAAGCACAACTTTCAACCACTGGAACTGATTTTTTTATTTAGGAGTGTAAGTAAATAACATATTAAATAATAATGTTACTTTACTTTTTTGCAAAACATTAAATTTTCAAATTCATGAATAACAGTTTGTATAAAGGCGTTAAAAAATGTAATAAAATGACAAAATTTATTTAAATACACCAGCTACTATACAAGGTACACCTTACTTGTACCGGGTGTGGCCCACTTTTGTCTTCAGAACTGCCTTCAATTTTCCGTGGCACAGATTTAACAAGGTGTGAAAACAATTCTCACAGATATTGGTCCATGTTGGCACGATAGCATCACACAGCTGTTGCAGATTTGTCAACTGTACGTCCATAATTTGAATTTCTCGTTCCACCACTTTTCAATAATAATAACTTTGTTTTTGTACACCTTTAAATCAGATGTTTACAAAGTGCTTTCCCAGACAAAACAAAGGTGGGGAAAAAAAAGGTGGACTCTGGAGCAAAAAAATCAACGGTCAGATCAAAAAGAGTCAAACAAGAGGGTACAGAGGTTCATGTGAAATAATTCAACAAAATGAATTTAAATTAAATTAGATTAGATCAGATTATATTAGATTAAACTTCATTAATCCCTTTTTGGAAACTCCCTCAGGAAAATTAAGACTCCAATAGCGTTTGAAAAGGACATAGAAAGATAAATAAAAAGATTGATGTAAACAAAAATATAACTAAGTACAAAATGTTACAATGGAGACACCTAACCTCACACAGCAACAGAGTCAGCCTGATTTAATGTCTATAATCAGACAGATCCATCTTGCCAAGCTCCAATCTACAATAACATAAGCGGCCTAAAGCGGGACGGCCCAATCAGAGTTGTTTAGAGCAGGAAGAGATGGGAGCTACGAGCAGGAAGTGACTGCTTGTACAGAGATTAGCATAGATGCTAACAGCTTCAGTGGCAGTTTTATCAGATCTGGACCACATTTCTTTATTAAATGAAACACAAACTTCTCCACAGACATGGTATTTTTCTCACTTCTGACATGTTTTGGTGGGAGTTTGTTTTTTTCCTTTACGCTGCGGCAGGAGTGCCCGCCTACTACATTATCTCATTGGCCTGTAATGAATGTGATTGAAGGAACAATCGTCCAATCAGATGCAGAATGTGCTTTATGTCCGTTCCCAAAGACTTTCTATGGGCTGTTGCTTGGATGGAAAAAAAAAATATATTTAATGGTCCATCTGGTGAGTCAGGTTATTTCTGTACTTGTCTGCTGAGCAAACGTTCAGTCATTTATTACAGCAAAACAAGAAACATGGCGTTATAGGTATTGGCTGATCTCACTAACTGGTGATCGAAAATATGAAAATATAAAGGTTTATATCATGAGCCTCCCGTCAGCTTAAAATATCCATGAAGGATTCTCAGTCTTATCGCCCGGCCCTACTCTCACAGCACTTGTAAAGCCAGAGTGATTTACCTCCCTTAACCTTTCTCTTCCTGTCTTCTTATCTCGCCCCCCCGTCTTGTCCTCCCCCCCTTCCTCCCTCCTCTCCAGGTGTCCCCTCCCCACGGAGCGTCAGGCCCGTCTGGAGGCGGTGCGGGAAGTCTTCCTGGCAGCCTACAGCTCCACCGTGGGCCTCAAGTCTTCAGCCCCCAGCCCCTCCGGAGCCATCACCGGCCTGCTGGAGCAGTTCGCCCGCGGGGTCGGCCTCCGGGGCACCAACGCCATCGTCTGAGCGCGCTCGGTGTGACGTCAGACACCTTCCTCCTGCTTCCATCCATCCCTCCATCAACATGTCTAGACTCAGTGCAAAAAAGTGCCAAACGTCTCTGTCCGTCAGGGGTGAAGCATTAAACCTTCTTTCTCATGAATATCCTTTGGTTGTTTTTAAGTCTTTTAAGCCCAGATTTATTTTTTATGTGCTTCAGAAACTTTTCTCTGGACCTTTTAATCTTAAATAATGATTTTATCTGTCGGGGAGGGTGACGGTTTCAGCCAAGGTATCAAAAAGGGATAGTTAAATGTTAAAGGCTGAGAGGTTTGATCCTCTTACAGGCAGAATATAAAGAATTCCTCTGTTCTTCCTCCATCTTTTTATCTTTTATAGACTTCACAGATTATTTGCAGGGACCGTCCCATGTACAGGAGTTAATATTTTATTTTTTTTTCTTGTTTTGTGCTGCTATTCTTTATCAATCCCAGCAGAGGGAAATGCTTCTGTTCAGTTAAATATGGTTCACATGTTGTTATTCCTTCAGAGAGCGATGATTCTGTTCTGGAGCAAAAATCAGCACTTTGATTCAGCCGGGCTACAATGAAGTTTACGCTGTTTTAATTGGTGCCTGTGTTTTATCATGTCAGAATCAACAACCCGATATATTCTGTGATTTGATTATGAATTTAATTCTTGATAAAGTCACAATGTCTGGATCAAGCATAGTTATAAAACTTGTCTGACCCAGTTTAAAGACTAGTGTTTTATTTGGGCTGAATATACATCTGTTAATGAGGGCAAATGTTCAAGCAGGAAAGAGTATGCCAGCCAGCTATGGGTAAGTTTAAGTGTAGGCTAGTTAATGAAGTTTATGCTGCACTAACATTGAAAGTGTTGCACCAGCTGAGAGAGTTTTTACGAAGGCTTAAATCACAGCTAGGGCTGAAAATAATCTGTAGTAGGACAGAAAATCTGCAATGAAAACATCGCAAAGGATGGATCTTAAGTCATAACAACCCTTAATAAAACACAGATTCACAGCTTTTAATGCAATATTCCCACATAACTAATAGTTGTACTTCTCTAAATTTTAAAAGATGAGGAAAAGCAGGTTTGAAAGTCAGCGTCATGATACGATAAGCACTTCGCTTTTGTACTTTGAGAACATTTTGGCTTTCAGATTGTAGTATGTTTCTGACAAATTGTTTAAGTTGTGACGAGAACTCCCTCAGAAGTTAACACTAACAGTCTCACTGAGAGAATGAACAGAAATTTAGCACCACAGATTAGATATTTGACCTCTGGACCATTTCTTCATCACAACCAGTATATGAAGTACTAAAGAAGTTGCATATGTGAATTAAATAGGTTCGAGTTGTGAAATATATTGATCAAAGATAGTGTCTGACTGCAACAAGAAGAATTTAATTGTACCAAGAATGTAACTTCGCAATTTTTTTCTCTTCACTGATAAATCAGAGTCTCTCTGCCTTGACATGAAACACTTAAATTTAAATATCAGATCATTATATAACCTAAAAGCAGGGATGCACTAAAGTCATATGACCTCTAAGTAAGTCTTTAAGGTCAAAAGAAATCAAGAAAGTCTTTATTCATTTTTTGTCCTTGGTTAATTATTCATCCCTATTAGAATTTCTTAATACAAAACATCCGTATTGATATCTATATTAGCGAAAATGAGTTTAGAAACATTGGATTGGCAAAAATGCAATATCATGCATCCCTACTTCAAAACATTTCTTTCTTGGAAAAATAAAAGCAAGGCTTAAACGATCCGCTCTCGCAGAATCACTGGCTTCATGATTTTCATGCAGTTTAATGTAAATGGTAAGTTTTCCATCAAATATCTGAGGAACGCTACTTTTACTACAAGGATAACAACAAAATCTCTCAAACAGTATAAACTGAAGACATTTCATTTGATTCAAATAAAAACATTATCAACAAATATTTAAGCATATCTGTTTCATCCAGTCTTCATTTCCGACTATTTAACTTCCACACTGTTGTCTGTGCAAATCGCCCAAATCTGTGCAAATAAAGAATCATATTTATCATCGGCCTTGTTTACAAGACAATGAGCCACTGAAACAGTAGTTTTCCATCTTTGTGTTTTAAGTCTCACTAACATCCGCTGTGCTCACTAAATCAACCAAAACAGTTTGGTTTATATTCAGAGTCCAAAATGAAGCGAACACCAACTGTAGAGAAAATGTGCTGCATGGTGGTCGATGTCTGCAGCTAATCAGTCTTGTATGACTTCATGCTGAGTAAATGAATTTTATAACCATCTTGTTTTCTTAACTTCTGCTTCTTCTTGTTTTAACTCAGTTAAATGCTCTGAGGCACATTTAAGTGACAAAGAAACATCATGGTTGGTAAAAAAAAAAAAAAAATCGCTGGCTGGGGAATTTTTCTACCCGCCATCTTGGCTTTTGAGTCAAAAAGTTGATTTTGGACCCTGAATATGGACGCCAGGCTAGAGGTTTGTCATAACATTTACATGCTCACACTCTTCTCCCTACAGAGCAGTGAGGTCTTAGCACACAGAGGTGGCTAATGCACGTGCATTTGTGTGCATGGACTAAGCAGTGGGATTGCTGATCACGGTGGTCACACTAGCTTAAAGGGATCATTCAGTATTTTTGAAGTAGGTTTGTGTAAGGTACTTTCCAACGGTCAGTGGAGAGGCTGAAAGCGCTGTACCTTTAAGGAGAGCAAGCTGAGACTAACAGACAGGCACACTGTTGTTAATTGGATTCAGCTATTTCATGTAATTTAGTGAGTTTTACATAAAAATGAGCCACGAATCTATGTTGGATCGAAAGTGCAATTGGGTGAAGAATTTTTGATCGCTATATTTTTCCTCAGTATGAGTGATAAGTGAGGGTGATGTTCCTTTTACTGTTGAAGCACAGGCTTACTGTTATCAGGCTTTACTTTTGACCTGCAAGTCTATACCCACAAACTGTCCTGATAAAGTACACCCAGTCATAAATTCTACCCAACATAGATCCATTCTTTGTTTTTACGTTGAACTCACACAATTATGCAATATAACTATACCCATCAACAGCCATGTACCTTATTGCTCAGCGGAGCTCGTTCTCCTTGAAGGTACAGCGCTGCTGGGAGCCCATTCAGCCGCCTCAACGACTGTTGTCCAGTACATGAAACAACCAAACTTCAAAAATAGTGATCTATCCCTTTAAGAGAGGTTGCTAAAGTCATACAGAGCTCCAGAGTGAGCCGTAGTTGTTGTGGTCTGACAAACTTGGGCATATAGGACAGACTTATTTTTAGCATGTCTATTGAACTGAAACTTCAGTGCGTATGTGTTTTCAAAGCACTTCATTCTGCAGGCGTGCTCTGTGACAGAAGTGCTGTCATTCAGAAATCTCTGTTTTCAGGCACCCAAACTATCGTGATGTGAAAGCAAACGGTGAAAACACAAAAACAGATTACCGTTATTGGCCAAAACTGTCTTTCAGACGGGGGCTCAGTTTATCTTTCATCGTTTAGTGGACTTCCTCACTCCGGCAAATCCAAAGGAAAAACTGAAGTAAATGGCACAGATTTGTTGTCCATTCAGTCCACTGAATCATTTTCCAAAGCCTATGGTCCATTTCTGAGCACTGACCTCCACCTTAAAGCCAGAGAAATCATCATTCTCATATTTGTAGTCCCTTTTTTTCTATTTAAGTAGCATTGACATGGTAGCACGAAAGGCATTAAGCGTTGTAGCAAATCTATAAACAATGCCTTTTTGATGTTTGTCCCCTGAAGAAGATCTTTGATTTCCACCTCAGCTCTGACTCAGATCCAGCTAATACCATACACTTAAACATTTCCACACGGACTACTGTTGTAAGAGAACTCTGGAGTCACTTTCTGGGGGACTTTATTTGACTTGTTGGTGTTGTCGAATAGTTTCCTCAGCTGCTGTACCTCAGGACCTTTTGTTGTGCCTTTTTTGAACTGGATCAGATTTCCACTCATTCTTCTGTTTTTTTTTATCTGAATGGTTGAAGGAGCTAAAGGTGTTTGTAGCTGGTTGTTGCTGTAACTCTGACCTGTAGCATTAACTTTGGCTTCTGCTTCAATCATCCATGTCATTTCAGGATTTAAGTCTTTTTGTTGTACTGTAGCTCAAAGCTCTTGAGTCTTACTGACACCCCTGATGAGGTTGATGAGGCAAAATATCAGCATGTGGAAATTTTCATCTAAGAGTTTAGAGATGCCTTTGCAAAGACTATGAAACACTTATGATTTGTTACCAATATTGTGTCTGTACTTCCAACAGAGCTCTTACAAGGATGTGTTAGCCTACAGAAGCATCAAGACCAAGGGAGGAATATATATATATATATGTATGTATATATATATATATATATATGTATATATGTCTCTCTCTCTCTCTCTCTCTCTCTATCTATCTATCTATATATATATGTATATATATATACATACATATATATATATATATATACATATATATGTGTGTATATATATATATATATATATATATATATATATATATATATATATATATATATATATATATATATATATATATATATAGATACACACACACACATATATATATATATATATATATATATATATATATATAGATACACACACACATATGGACAGTATACCTCGACCCTCTCCCACATACAAAAGTGAAGCCAAGTACTCCTATAAAACACACTGACATTTTTACAATTGAAGTAGGGATGTGCATTTGTATGTATTTTAAGGAATTCATTCTTACAAAATCTTTTGCAATGAATCAAAGAAAATATAAATATGCATTGAAAAAACAGGATGTACGTTTGTTAGCTTAGTGCTAAACTGATTATCTACATGTAATTGGTCAGTAAAGTAGTCATTACTGTTGCAAACATACTACCCAGATTAGATAAAATGAGATTAGATAGAACTTTATTAATCATTAAAATTAGGAATAGCCTCTCTTCAAATGCTATTTAATCTTGGTTAGCAAACAGATCTCATGTGTGCTACTGTTACAGTCCTGTTGTAGTTCTGCATTAAACCAGGCACTGTTAAAATTAGAAAAATGGTAGTTAAAGGGATAGTTCAGGTTTTTTTTAAGTGGGTTGCTCGAGAAGCATGGCACTAGTAAATACAACTGCAAATCAAGCAGCTGGCTAACTGCTCCCCCTTAGGGAAAATAGCCGTGTACAGATGCCAGTCAGTCTGTAGCAGTCAATGATGCCATCAGAAGCTTTGTAATTACCACAATTTAGGGGTAAAACTACACAAAACACTGTGTACGCTTGACTAGTTGCTACAGACAGATCTGTGAAATCTTGTTTTGCCTGTTTTAGATACAGGATAAACATAGGGGCGACAGATCTTCTAAATTTTCAGGTTTCAGATTTATATAACTAACTGTGACCATGAACTGACCCGCTGCAGCACCATGTGTCACCCATGTCCCTTCTGTAAATATAGTGGAGGTGGAGTTTATCTGCATCTCTTGGCTTCACTTGAGGAAAGGTGTTATGTCCATTCCATATAAAGCTTGTTGATCATTATTCTATTCTACGTTGTCCAGTGTAGAAAAGAATAATTGCTGTCTTCATGCTAAGCTAGGCTAACTCATCCTGATTTGACTCTTCTCATGCAGATATGGCTCCGATCTGTGCAGTATCAGTTTAACATCTGAACTTAAGAGGATTTTGTGGAGCACATCTCTAATTGTCAGTGCTCTCTGCCTGAGCCTGGTTAAAGATCGTTATGTTCAGTTTCTGTTTCTTTTCTGAGACTTTCAGGTGTGCTCTTCTCCTGTCACGTCTTATTTCTTGTTTATTTCTTGAGGGAGATATCAGCCAATCCTCACATTATTGTCAGATTCAAATGTCTGTGGTTGTTCTCAGCCTGCGGTGCTTTAAATACACATAATCATATTTTTCTCACTCAGTTTGTCACTTTTTCACTCACTGGTTTTGCATGATTTTTTTTATCTCAGCTGCAGCATAAAATGTTTTATTTTGTTGAAATGTTTATGACAGAGTCTCTTATTAAAATGCTGCATTGCACTTGCCCTGACGTTCTCTGTGTAAAGAAGATTCTTTGTACAGTTGCATTTAATTAATTTTTTGTTTTTGATTATTTGTTGACGGTTGGAAGGCTGTATTGAAAAGCGAACTGAGCTGCAGGTGGCAATTCTGAATTAAAAACAAATTGTGACTTGCTCCTTTTTCGTTGGTCTCTGTGTTTTTGCTTTAGCAGGGTTTTATCCCAGCAGAATCACTAGATTTAAATGTGTTTTTTGGAGCTAAAAAAGTTATCTTACAGTGGCTATCAGAAATGGAAAAAAAAACTAATTTGTACAGGAAAAGCAGGAAGCAAGGCCGCCTAATGATGTGGTTACAAACTCAAAAAGGAGTGGGATTAGATACACATTTCTTTAATACTACAGTATTTAAGGCTAATTATTTAGTTTTCTCACTGATGAAAAACTTTACAATAAAAAACTTTCATGGACTTCTTCCTGTGTGCCCAATAAATACAAATATTGTCTGTATATCAGCAACAAAAGTGACTGAAATTGACAGTTTAGTGTCTTCAAAGTAAGACTGCAAGAGGTCAGAGTCAACGGTTAATGTATAAGTCACAGCAATGATCAGCTCTGCTCTTGTCCAGGAAATGGACAGAACCTTTCAAAAGCAAATCCAGCAAGTGATTGGACGATCGTTCTGTCATTCACATTAATGTAGTCGGCAGGCTCTACGGACACGGTGTAAGGGACAGATTGTGAGCCACTTAGTAGGTCAAACTCTTGAAAACATGAGAGGAGCCAAGTTATCATTTCTATCAAGTAGCGCTTTAGCTGTTGATGTTATACGATCAACAATTCTGCTGCCAAAGCTGTAAGCATCTATTCTAGCATCCGTAGGTACAGTCATTTCTTATTGTCGTAGCTCCCAACTCTTTCTGGTTTAAAGGAATGTGATGGGGCCATGCCGCTTTGGGCCGAACACAGTCGTTGCAGATCGGAGCTTTGCAAAAGGGATCTGCCTGATTACAGACACTGTGTCGGGCAGATCCAGCTGCTGTGCAAGCTAATCATAAGGAGGAGATTTGTCAAACATTGTTTTATTATCTGTGAGCATGATGAGATTCATTAGTGTGCATAAAAATATTAAAAATGTAGCTCCATGTTTCAAGAAATTTCTTCATTCTGTTTTTTTCTTGTTTCTAGAAGTATTATGCTCGCTGGAGCGCACGGGAATAGCGCACCGAGGAGCACTGCAACAAACCACACGGCCTCTCAGCTCTCTGTCCTGCTATGAACTTATTACTGAATTTATCTACAAATGCTCTTGTATTTCACGTGGATGTGTTGTGCTGTTCATCTCATGTGAGTGAAACAAGCTTAGCTAAGTGTGTGCTTTGATCCCGTGCATGCGTGCTAGTTTTGCGTAGGCATCCTCAAAAAGCAGAAACACTCAGCGCCACAGAATTTAGACTTTGGACCAGGTATGAGATGGTTTACAGCGCAGTTTTCAAGTTGGGAGCACACCAGATGTGCCTGACCGCTCCTCATTTTCAGATAAACACACCCCTGGGCAAAAATGGGACCACCTGATCATTTGCCATTTTAATAGCGTGAGCGCATAGTTTGTAAATCATACCTGTGTCAGGTGAAAATAAGGCTTCACACTTAAACACTTTGCACCAGGCATACGGTAGGGCTCGGTGCATACTAGCAGGACTTAAATGAAGTTCTCACATTTTGTGGAACTAAGAAATCAATACCAACCCACTGGAGCTCCAGCTGCAGTTAGCATTGTTAGCTCATAACCAACATGCTACAAGATTTAAAAGTCAGCATTACAATATGCCCACATGTAGATGGTGTACAATACTATAGATGTGACTGATTACAGTGCATCAGACCAACCCTTAGTTGAAAATGTCCTCCAGTCTCTGGTTGCTGCTGTTAAAGACTCGTTTCCTCTTTTGATGTTTGTGTCAGAGTTCAGCCCACAAAATGATGCTTCAGTTGGATGAACATTCAGAGTTTGACCTGAGCCCCAAGCCCCTCTTTACTTCAATCATCTTCCCCTCCCCACAGCCTCAGTTTGACTCACTGAACATCACATCTGCTAAATATTTACTCGACTAATAGACTTTTGATGGGGTTAATTTGTACTTGCTGCTGATAAAATGTGGGCGAATGTGCGAGTGTAATGAGCTTGGTAATGTAGGCGCAGTTATTAACGCTGGAGAGACTGATGTAGGGATGACAAGATCAGACTGTGACGGCATACAGTCTGTTGAGTTAATAATGCTTCTCCTCCTCCCCAAAGCCATACAATCAAACATCTATGAACAAATGGTCGTGTTTCACCTGAATTAGAGCCATTTAAAGTAACTTTTGGTCTGTGTAAACTTTGGACTTTAGCCATCCATTAACAAAGAGTCGAACAGAAATGACATATTTGATAGATATTCTGTGTGATCCATTTACGTCTTACTTTCAGAATAGGGAACTGGGAATGACGCCATATCCAAGTTGGAGCGTGTTCAAGTTTTTTTTTAACTATTACTGTAACTTAAGCGCTAAAACACTTTGTCCTAAGATCATATACTAGCAGGACTTTTAGTGGATCAACACCAACTCACTGGATCTCCATCTGCAGTTAGCATTGTTAGCTCAATACCAACATGCTACAAGGTGATTTAGCACAAAAGTCAACATCACAATATGTCCACATGTAGATGGTGTACATTACTGTCATTTTGACTGAATCCAGTGCAGAAGAACAACCCTTTGAGTTAATTTAGGTAATAATGCACTGCTTTTGTTTCCCGTTTAAACACTGAGCAGCCATGTTTGTTTCTCGAGGTCTGTGAGGATTGTCCCAGCAGGACCTCCGACTTTTAAGGGCGTTCCAGATGACGTTTTGTGACTGGGTCGTCAGAATTTCAGACTTCCAACGTAAAGGGAACGCAACATTATCATCGCGCTGCTTTTTTGGACTAAAGTCTTCAGGATTTTTCACTCAACAGTGGGATCATTGCTGATAAAATGGTCTGTGGTGATCAAAAATACCTGAACTTGCATGTTTTGTTCACCATGATAGTCTTCCTGTACTAACCTAACATTCACGACAATTAACTATAATTTCAAGATGTCAAATTATAGTTATTTATTTCCATTACTGAACAGAAAAATTAGTTTTAGAGGTTGAATGTTATGATTGATTAAATTCTCCCCTCAGTAGGTGAACAAAAATTGTTTGACAATGACTTAAATCAAAGTAACCCTGGTGCTGAGAATGTCTCAGTATCATTACAGCCTTTACCAAAATATTAATGCCATATCAGTTGTATGATGCATGATGAAACGGACCAACAGTAAGTGAGGCCTTTTACGCCCCATAACGGCACCTCATGTGGTCTGAATGAAACATCTGCCCCATGCTGTTGTAAAAATATACTTTGGAGGAACCACAAGAGGAGGTTTTCCTTTTGTTGAGAGAGCGTGTGGGCATGAAGCTATGTGCTTTTGTTTCATTTTACATTATGTAAATCCTTGGGAAACACATGGAGGAAGAACCCTCATTCACAATGGTGCTGAGGAACAACAGCAGTCGAGATACAAGTAAAATCTGGTAGATGCAGACTCAGTGATCAGTGAAGGGCTAAAACCAGCAGTGAAAGGGAGTCAAATAAAAAAGAAATGTCACGTGTAGAGAAAAGGACAAGAATTGTTTTTTAATAACAAAAAACGAAAAAACAATATAAAACATTTGAAATATTCAAAGCAAGAAGAACAAGAATCAGTGAGGTCAGCATTTTAACCCTTTTGCTTCTATTAATATAAATGTTGACACTAAATGTGTCAAATTAATAATTGTCCTTTATTCATGAGAAGTAAAAGTCAACAATTCTGGCAAGTATTTGTCAACATTATATTATAAATGCTTTAAACAGTGTGTAATTACAAGGAAAGAATAAAAACGGATTGGATTTTTAACAGGTTTCTCTTTATAAACAATTGTTTGTGTACAACATTTTTGAGAAGAGAGACTTCTCCCCCTCAGGCAATCCAGCGTCTACCATAATGTACCATATATCACTGGAAAACTCCACTTCTCAGCTTCCAGAATATGTTGAAAGTATTTAGATAGCATCAGTACTTGAGGAGTTAGTTAATTTGATCCATGCATGTCTTTTTCTGTTGCCGGTGACAGCTTCAGAGGGGGCTCGCTTTGCCTGTGGTTTACTCATCAAACTCTGATCTGTTGATAGATATTAGGTCTTGTCCACATGGAGACGAAACTGTTTTCATAGTGAGAACGTTTTGTGTAAAGACAAATCATTTTAGGAAATGTGTCTGTCCACATGAAAACTGAAAACGCTGTAGGACATATGCCAGCCCTGTAAGTGGCACTGTAACGCTGCTGCAGACACACACCAAAACAACAGAAGAAGACATGGGACACATCTGTCATGAGAAATGTATCAAACTCTGCCGTTCGCTGTGTCTTCTTGCTGCTCATGGTGTTCGCAGAGGAGAACAAGATTTTGCTGTCAAAGCCAAAACAAGCTCAGTAGCTTCTGCAGCACAAACGCGTATTCCGCCATTGTTTCTGCTGACGTCAAGGTTTGCACATGCAGTGTAAGGAAGGGCAGGGCCTATGACATTTCTAAAACTATTTGTATTTGTTGTCTGCACAGAAACTCTCAGCTGGCGTTTCAGTTTTATCCACTCTGGGACCTGTTTTCGAGCACCTGAAATGCCATGTCCATGTGGACAAAATGCCTTAAAAACTTGTGCGGATACGCCTGAATTTGGCCCCTAATTTAGGAATTGAACATTAAGAGGTTTCCATAAAGCTTTAACCATGAATCACACCTTGGCATGTTAATGGTCAGTAATAATATTATTAACCCTTTGACTGGCATTGTAACCATGAGGTTGACTTTCTGCTGCCTTACCACTGTAATTAAAATTTTGAAAGCCTGTCTTTGTCTGTTTTTCCTTCTTCAGCTCTCTGAATAGTGTTTGTAACACCAGTATGCATCCATTGGGAGGCGCTGCTGTTCATTAATATAAATATTATAAAATTGGAAGTGAATAGTCGCTGCATAGAAATCTAACAGTGAGAGCATACATTGAAGCAAGACAAAATATTTTCACATATTTCCAGATCCTCTAACAATCATAATTTAGTTGAAGGAAATTAATTTGTTGATAAAAATGATTCCTCAGAAAACTGGGTCAACAGCTAAATATCTAAATTTTGCTCTCTGTGATGTTTTCATATGACAAAACAAAAAAAAAATGTTGCAGGAAACAAATATATCCATTCATGTCCAGTACAGCCTTTAACAGGAAAGCCAACCAGCAGGTTGACCAACATACCTGGTTAGGGTTAGGGTTATCTGAAAAATAAAACCAGAAAATGTTGCCAAATGAAGAGGAAGGAACACAGGTTTACCAACAAATATTTTGTTGCAAATGTTTTTCTTAGTTTGGAAGTCAAAGGGTTAAAAGTGCTTCATAAATAAATAAATAAATCAAAATGTCAGTCCTTCCTTAATGTCACAGTGAGCACACACTCTGATCAGACTTCTTGTTTTTAGACTCAAAAAGAACCGGTTTGGTTTGATTAACATTTTGTAATTTGGTCAATACTCATACTAAGTTTTTGGATATATGAGTTCTTTGAAGCAAGTAATCCACATATATAAGGATTACCTGTGCTTCAAAGAACTGTCAAAAATGCAGTGTTCATGTGTAAAATCCGATCCACATAATTAAAAAAAAACACTTTATAAATCAGATGTACGCTTAAAAATCTTTGCATCTTAACGAAATGTAATATACCTTAGAGTAGATGTTTATTTTTTATTAAAGCCTCGTTAATAAGTCTTATTTTACCCGTCTCACTCCATTTGTGGCACTGATCACCCTCCATACACGGAGCCTAAATTTCATCCAGTCACAGCTGAAGAAGTTATGGAGGTCTCTGCCTCCACCTGGCGATGGATGGAGAGAAATGAAGGGCAGGAGAAGCCTCTGGACCCACGTCTCTCTCTCTCTCTCTCTCTCTCTCTCTCTCTCTCTCCATGAATGAAAGCCTCATCCTCAGGTATGCCTCCTAACCTTCCTCAACACTTCTCCACCGAGCGTCAGCACCAACTACTACTTCTTCAGGAGCCGGAAGAGTCTTTTTCTGGTTCTTCTTCACCGCCGTAAGGAAAATCAGAGCTTTAATACAACTTCAAGAATCCAGAAGAAGTGATTAAAAAAATCTTCAGTCATGGCGACTATCGGGGATTTCGATCCACTCAACTCCATCATACCTGCCACCAAGATTGAAGTGACCGTCTCGTGCAGGTAAACACACCTAAAACACACTCTTCTGAGATGTTTTTTGTTTATTAATCACATGTTTACACATTTTTTTCACGCTCGGTAACAAACCCAGCCGTAGCATTTTCACGCGCGCTGATGTTCTTGTGCGTAATTTCGCGCATATTCCATCCCCGTGTTGGACTTTTCCTCCTCTTTTTGGTCAGTGTTGAGTCTTTTTTCGTGCACGGAGCAACTCTTTTTTCCAAGGAGGAATTTGCATGTGCTGTGGGTGTAGAAAGGCGTGGGTGTGCAGTTACCAACAGTACCAGGATTTATTCTGAGTACCTTGGAGAGCTCCGAGAGCGCAAACTCTGAGATCACATGAATGCGTGGAGATTACATTTGTGTGCCAACCGCGTTATAAAGAACGAGAGAGAAAAGGGAGCGCTGACTCTGGTTTGAACAATAGTTGTCTTAATAAGGGCTGAGAAACAGGAGAAATAACTCAGCGTTTGAGCACAATCTAATATTAGCACATGGCAGCTGTACTACAACAGCGAGGCTCGGCAGGAGGAGCAGAAGTGCCGGTGACTGCTGAAGGAGATGCTGTTGTGTATTAAAACTTGTGTTTGACTCCCTCTTCGCTCACTGAAACAACTGAGTCATGTTATTATGTAATTATGGTTAAAGAGCATGGTGAACGTAGGGGTGGCCCAATCATAACACTTATTTTCTCTCATAATTCGCTGGTAGATTGAGGATAAATCTGCTTGATTCACACTTCAGGCCAAAGTGACCTGGTCGGATTACTTCTACTCTGGTCTGATGTCTTCGAGCCGGTGTAAACAGCACAAGTCAAGAGGAATCTCATCTCAAATCGGATTTGAGCCACTTTGTCTGGGTTTACACCAGGACTGCTCGGTTATGGCAAAAATAAAAAAATGTGATAATTTTAGGACATATTGAGATCACGGTTGTTAAACAGGATTAAGCAGTGATTCTACACATGCCAGCACTGAATTTAATTTCAAAATATTTTTTTACATAATTATCTTCAAACAAGCTGGCACGAAAAAAAAAAAAAAAGGTACTGCAACACGTGGTGAGGAAGGAAAATTACTACTGAACAGCAACAGTAGTAATAAAAAAAATAGAAAGGCAGTACATATTAAATAAAAGATAATCATAATAATAATAATGAAGATGATAATAATAATGATTATAATGATAATGACAGTAATGATAAAAAATGATAATGGTTATAATGATAATGAAGAGTGGCACATGGTGCAGCAGGTAGTACACGTGCCTCACAACAAGAAGGTTGATGGTTTGATCCCCATGTAGGTCAGGGCCTTTCTGTGTGGAGTTTGTATGTTCTCCCTGTGCATGCGTGGGTTCTCTCCAGGCACTCCGGCTTCCTCCCACAGACCAAAAACATGCTCATCATATTAACTGATGGTCTCTCTATGTGGCCCTGTGATTGGCTGGCGGCCGGTTCGGGGTGTACCCAGCCCCCCTGTGACCCAAAGGGGATAAACGGTATAGATAATTGATGGATGGATAATTATCATGACATCAATAAGACTCAACAATAATGATATCAATAATAAAACATAACAATAAAACGTGTGTTTACATGATAATTATAATAGCACCAGAAGGAACAATTTTAGAGATAACACTCAACTCATAGCTTGAAAGAAAATAAATTAATAATATTATATTTATAGATACATATGTGTGTAACATAAAAAATAATAAATAATGGCTAAAAAACAATTAATAATAACAATAATAAATAAATAAATAGATAAATAAATAAATATTAATAACAATAAAGAACAGAGTAAGATGAGGAAAAAGAAAAACACACATAGACATATACATACATACAATAAATATAGCAGTAAATAACCTTTAAGCCGTTGATCAACAGTCAGCGCGGGGGCCACATCAGGCCCTTCACAGCTTCCAATCTGGCACCCAGAATATCATCAGATTCAGGAAATATGAGGGAGAAAACTCTGTTATGCTTTCAAGGATCTCTTTTTGTCATTACATCCCTATAACAATGATCACAACCCCCCAAAATGTATGACTTCATACTTCATCTGACACCTGGCTGCCATTGTCGGCCCATATTTAACCCTGAGGATGAAGATATTGAAAGTCAAGTCAGGTAATGAAAACAGGACAGCCCCAGGAAGAAGAAGCCAATGCTCCATGCCTCGTTGCAGCAGTCTGGTTGATAGGGACTGATCTCCCTTCCACTGACAATCAGTCAAAGTCAAATGTCTTCATCCAGCTCTTTCAATGCTTTTTCCTCAAATCAGATTTTGTTTTTTGTCTGTTCACTCGAGTGTAGTTGGTCAAATTCCTCGATGACGTAAATTCCCCAAACTCTTCCCAATTACCATTCAGATCTCTGATCACAGAGCTCTGTTAGGGGACTGATTGAGTTTCTTTCTTTAAAAAATAACATTGAAACATACAGTCAAGGCTTGAAAGGAGTATTTGTGAAGCAGAGAACAAACAAAGCCCTGGTTTGTACAATTACAGTCTGATCTTTTTCTTTTTGTGTTTTCGTCCCTTCCTCCTACATTTGTAGCTAAATCAATCTGATTTCAGTCGAGCATTAGAGTAAAATGTTAAATATTCTAGTTTCGTGTTAAAATCATTGTTAAATATGATGATCTGCTAATTGACTTCACAGAGTGAGGTTGTGCAGTGAAGTATCTGATTTAAATTCACTAAGGCTGCATTCACACTCCAGGCAAAAATCATAATATGTAATTTTTATGATTCAGGTCTGATCTTTAAATGACAGTATAAAGACCGATGCTTCTTTGGCTGGAGCCTGAACTCTGGTGAATTTTTTGGATGGATCTAATTTTTATGTTTCTCTTCACAACACTCTCCATGATGTGTCCTGTATCAGACTCCAGTGTGAACCAGTCCCAGTTCTGAATGGCAAAAGGTCCCACCATAAGTTATGAACCTGGTTGAAACTCAACTCACTGACAAATCAGATCGGTGATCACTCACAGACCTCTGTGAGCCAATAGTGAGAGTGAGGCCCTGTTTACACGACAATGTTATCACCAGAAATGGAAAGGCTTTTCCTTTGAGTTTTGAAAAGCGCTACGCGTTCACACAGATCTGCGAGACGGACTGAAAACGCTGTAGCGTGCATGCCAGGCCAGTAGCTGACGATGTAGTTTTGTAGAGAAACAGCGGTGTTACAACATGCGTATGCTTTCTGGTGAAGACAAACTTTTCACAAACAACAACGGTGAGTGGACGCACAAAGACACAGGAGTTTCTTGTCTGGACAACAAATCTGTCTGGATATTTCTGTCTGGATAACAAACCGAGCACAGCAAGCAGCACACATGTTGTTCAGTAGACGGCTTAAGCTGTTGTTGTTGTTGTTGTTGTTGATCTTTTGAGGTGGGCACGGAACCTTCATCTGAAAGAGTACTGCGCATGCACCACGCATATTGGTTTTCCCTTAAAACGGTGATTTCTGTTTACAGGAGACAGATACCAAAATGTTTTCAAAACTTTTCACTCTGGACCCTGGTTTTAAATATTTGTGGATTCAGGCACTCCAGGCACTGTTCTCGTGTGAACGGAAGGAGCAAACTCAACGAAAACACTCTGTTTTCAGCCGTTTTCGTGCAAACGAGGCCTGAGAGAGCAACAAGCAATTTCCCTTTCCGACTTCTTCCTGTAAAATATCCATCCATCCATCCATTAGCTATAAGGCTTATCCCTTTTGGGGTCTTGGGCCTATCCCAGCTGAGAGGCGGGGTACAGCCTGAACTGGTCACCAGATGAACAAAGGGGCATGTGGAGAGAGTACAGAGAAGCAGGAGTGCCTAAAGAGAACCCATGCATGTACAGGGTGAACATGCAAACTCCACACAGAAAGGCCGAGCGACCTTCTTGCTGCACTACCTGCTGCGCCACCATGCCGCCCCTGTGTTATTTTGAAATATGTAAAAGCTTTACAGAAATCATTCAGCAGAGATTTAAGTAGGCACTGAATCTAAAGACATACTTATCTTAGGTGTTACAAAATTAAATGTACCAACAGCGCTCAGTTATTAAGGAGGTTCTGTTTTTGCCAGCGTTTGATAGTTACTTTGTTTGATTGTGAACAGGATAACTCAAAAACTGAAGGACAGATTTGAGTGAAACTTTCAGCAAATATTGGTCATGGCACAAGGATGAAGTCAATACATATTGGTCTTAGTCTTAATTTGAATGTGGATGCAGGATTTATTTAATCATTTCCTCACATTGTGAGATAGGGCAGTTTTTTACCTTTTTGTTTATAACAAAATGATCCAAATTTGGATTTTAACAGTGTGAGGCAGGAGAGTTTTTCACATTTTTGACAATTACTCTTGACACTGTTGGGAATTCCTTGGTGGAGGTTTGTGTTCTTGGATCACTCCTAGTTTTTATTTATGTGTTTATTTAGAGTTCATTTATTGAACGCAATAAGCTTGATTTTTTGTAAGCCCATCATAGCTACAAACACAGTTGTTCTTCTTATGAAATAATTATTTGATTTACACAGTGTATTCAGATTCACTGTGTACTAAATATGTATCTTAAAAACATATTCATTCACATTTTTTGTCAGCTCCTCCTTCAGTTTGGTCCAACAGTTGTTTTTTTCTTCATTTTTTTTTCACATATCGTTTTAAAATTATTGTAAAATTTGATGACCTGCTCATGACAAACTTTGCTGCTTGGGCTGAAGTCTTATGGCAAAAGATCTGACCTGTGACTGGTTTCAGGTCTCTCTCAAAAAAAGAGATCTCTGAAATCAATGAGACAAAATAAAGGCTAAAATAAAGGTCAAATACAAAAAATACATTCACATCTTGTACAAAAGGGGAGCTAATCTGATTTGGAAAAACTACAGAATCAAACAAAAAAGAACTACACTAAACTAAAAAAACAAAAAGGAAATACAGGTCATTCATGCCTGTAGTGTGACACAACAAAACATGTATGATTTGGGTGCTGGTCTGCCCCCCTTCCACAAGCTGATCCACTGTCTCTCCCTCTCCTATCATAAAGGCACAAAACGCCCAAAAAATAATCAAAAAAAAAAGTAAGATTTAAATCAGGCGCAGGTCAGTTGGCTATGCAGTGTATCGAAGAAGAACCAAACCAAAGTGTCTTGGTAGCAGAAAAGTAAAGCATTGTGAATTAGTTCTGTTCAGTACAGTGTGGCTTTAGCTTTCCAGCACTGTGCTCTAATGTTTACTCTGGCTACACAGTCATGCAAACAAGTGTTCCTCCTACATGGATTGCCTATAGGCTGAACAAGCACCATGCTCAGGGAGTATCTCATCTGTGGGAGGTGTCCTATGCCTGAATGACATCAATAACTCAACATTTTTAGGCATTTTGAGCACTCATTCTCTGAAAGGAAAAGCAACAGACGGAGAGGAAAGATTTTCTTCACATCGATGGTTTGTGGAAAAGCCATGGAAACTGCAAGATTTTATGATTTTATGTAGAAAGTGTGTTTTGCATAATATTAAATATTAAAAGAGACTCAGTAATGCTGCCACCAGGAAATGTGCTTGGCACTGTGGGCATTGTGAGAGCTAATCCCCTCAGACAGAAGCTTTTTCTCTACATATATGCTAAACCTTCTGATACTTTAGATTGTGACGGCCATTCCCGGTCCTCGGTGTCCTGGATCCGAGCAGTCCAGAGGGGTTAGACTGTGGGTCTGTTTCCCTGCCTGACACTGACAGAATGAGGCTGCTGGAGGGTCCCTGGAAGGATCCTCGCTCCAGGAAAACTGGACTTCAGCTGTGATACTGGAGAGACAGAGAGAAGGAGAAGGAGTCATGACCTGAAATGTTGATCCTACACACCTCTAAAGAAAAATAAGAAAAGCTCAGGGCGAGGAGCCGAGGCTGTTTGATGCCAAACACAAGTGGAAGTGAGGGTTTTAACATTGGCTGTTATCCATTAAATAGCTCAGTCAGGCTCCCTGATACTCAGCATGTTTGTGCAACAACTCGATTGAGAAACAAGAAATGGTTTGTTCTTAATGTTAATAAAGAGAAAATTGAAACAGCACCACATCTCTATATACAAAACAATCAGCATACAGCTTACAGTAAGGATATTAAAGCTGTAAATCCTTTTTGATTTTATTTTTTAATCTCTTGGCAGTTTCTAGGCAACAATGCAATGATGAATGCCCTTTTTGAGATCCTTATACACACTCTTATGTACAGTTTTTCTTCTCTTGAAGTATCTGCTCAGTTGTTCAGAACTGGAGTGATACCAGCCAAAGTGTCAGGTACAAGGTTCAATTCTAATAGAAAGTCAAGACAAGCCAGCACCACTTAATGGAAACGCTCTTATAATACAATGTAAAGGATGTGATTTGTTAATAAAAAAAAAGGAATATTTTTCTTTTAAGGGTCCAAATTCCTGCAAAACCAGTTTTCTTTTCTTTAATCTTCTTGATAAGAATGAGCAGAAGAACATTACACCTTTTACTAAACTCTCAGTTCATGGAGAAATGCATTTACCTCTTTCAAGAAAATTTCTCTGAAAAGACTCTACTTTTTACTTTCTGGAGTTTATGCTGTAATAGCATAGCATACAGCCTCTACCTTCATGTGTGTTTTAGACTTGTAACGGGCAAAAGCCATGACTGTTTGAAAAGTCTACTCTGCTGCCTGAAACCAGTGATGGGGCAAACTATCTGTAAATCTGTTGTGAGCTAATTTACAAATTACACATTAAAGAAAAAGGAATCAGCTTCACTAAACTACAGCTACTACCTGGACTTAAGTAGCAAGCTAATGTACAGCAACATGATAGAAGTAGCTCTCATCATGCAAGTTATATCCTGTGCTTAAATTAGTTAAGGAATAATAACACTTTTAATAACAATAATAATAGTTGTAAACATAATTTAAATTTTTTTTTTTTATTAAAATAAACATTAAAATTAAAAATTAACAATCTATTATTATAAAATATATAAATATATAATTATTTTTATATTATATAATATTATTTTATATTATATAATAATTATAGTACATTTTATATAATATAATAAATACATATTAATAAAAATATTAATTTAAATTAGATAATTTTTTACTTAAACTTTAATTTTTATTTATATTTATTTTATATTTATTTATATTTTTGTTTGTATCTGTCTTTTTTTTTCAATATATCTTTCTATCTACTTTTTAAAACTGCTACGGGAATCCTAATTTCCCTGAGGGAGTTTCCCAAAGGGATTAATAAAGTTCTATCTAATCTAATCCAACCTAATGTAATCTAATCTAATAATGAAAATAATAATAATAATAATGATAATAGCAGAAATATTGATCTATATTTTACCTTTTCTCTTCACCCTACAGTGGAAACACCAGTAAACGTGTGCCACACTGAGCTGAACTGAACTGGACTACTTAGTGGAAACAAAGCACATGTCTCTCGGGACGCCTCTTTCAGCCATAATTCTTACAAAGGAAGTTGGACAATCTTCCTTGATTTCCCAGTTTGTCAATGGGACACAGCTATGTCAGGTGGGATGTATGATTCCCAGCGCTGATATCGGAGTTAAACGTAAATCACCAGAAGATGAATGAGATAAATATTGATCTGAAATAGAGAGGCTGTGTAAGTGGCAGTGAAGTTCAGTCACTGATGGGATAATGCAATGATATAGAGTGAGAACAATACAAGTAACAAAGGCAAGAAAAGGCAACATAGTTAAATTACACTGTGAAATGGACCTTTACCCTGCAACTGGCCGTGTTTCAGAGCGTTGCACCACTGAGCACTGCCCAGGCTTTGATAGCGAGATCACAGGAGACTTGCAATTAACGCACAATAAAAAACATGAGAATGGTCTATAGCAAACAGAGAAGACTCACCTCGCCTGACGAATGGCCATCTGTGTTTCTGCGATTTCTTCTTGGAATGTAGAAGGATGATGATGTGTCCGACAGAATCTTGTGTTTTTCCAGATAAATAACTCGTCACAGTGGTGATAAAAACTCTTTCTGTGATGTCCCATTGAACTTCAGGGCTGATGCGACCAGTAATGATGTAGTTTTATTTTGAAGGGACTGGATCTAGTTCTGTTCTGTGTCATTTTTTTGGGGCTGACTTCCTGGCTGGTGCGATCTGTCCTGTGTGTATTGACATTCCAGAGCTGCAAGTGCCATTGAAAAAAAAAACTCTCTGCGTATGTTTAGATCAGCTGGTGAAAATACAACCATTGAGTAAAACAAATTCTTTTTGCATGAAAATGAGACGCATTGCTGTGCAGAATAAAGGACAATTTTAATAATTTTCATGAATGAATACAAGAGAAATGGGCTTACACTTGTATTATTTTGCAACATAACATTTAAGAAAGTTTCCACTTGGTTTATCATTGATTTAGATTATATATTGTTGCTGTCGGGCACAAGCCTCCTATCTTCAAAATCCAGAAAATGAAACAAAAGCTCTACCACAGAATAAATGAATATTGTTTTGTCTTGATTGCAAATTATTATTATTTTATTTCAGTTTGGTTAAATTTTAGAAAACCCACTCACCAACATGGGAGATGACCAATCTCATGGTTTTATCAAAAACGTGCTAATCATAAAACAAGGAGATAGGAGGTTTGTACCTTGCAGTGATGATACACTATATTGCCAAAAGTATTCACTCACCCATCCAAATAATCAGAATCAGGTGTTCCAGTCACTTCCATGGCCACAGGTGTATAAAATCAAGCACCTAGGCATGCAGACTGCTTTTACAAACATTTGTGAAAGAATGGGTCGCTCTCAGGAGCTCAGTGAATTCCAGCGTGGAGCTGTGATAGGATGCCACCTGTGCAACAAATCCAGTCGTGCAATTTCCTCACTCCTAAATATTCCACAGTCAACTGTCAGCTGTATTATAAGAATGTGGAAGTGTTTGGGAACAACAGCAACTCAGCCACGAAGTGGTAGGCCACGTAAACTGACAGAGCGGGGTCAGCGGATGCTGAGGCGCATAGTGCGAAGAGGTTGCCAACTTTCTGCAGAGTCAATCGCTACAGACCTCCAAACTTCATGTGGCCTTCAGATTAGCTCAAGAACAGTGCGCAGAGAGCTTCATGGAATGGGTTTCCATGGCCGAGCAGCTGCATCCAAGCCATACATCACCAAGCGCAATGCAAAGTGTCGGATGCAGTGGTGTAAAGCACGCCGCCACTGGACTCTAGAGCAGTGGAGACGCGTTCTCTGGAGTGACGAATCGCGCTTCGCCATCTGGCAATCTGATGGATGAGTCTGGGTTTGGCAGTTGCCAGGAGAACGATACTTGTGGGACTGCACTGTGCCAAGCGTAAAGTTTGGTAGAGGGGGGATTATGGTGTGGGGTTGTTTTTCAGGAGCTGGGCTTGGCCCCTTAGTTCCAGTCAAAGGAACTCTGAATGCTTCAGCATACCAACACATTTCGGACAATTCCATGCTCCCAACTTTGTGGGAACAGTTTGGAGCTGGCCCCTTCCTCTTCCAACATGACTGTGCACCAGTGCACAAAGCAAGGTCCATAAAGACATGGATGACAGAGTCTGGTGTGGATGAACTTGACTGGCCTACACAGAGTCCTGACCTCAACCCTATAGAAAACATTTGGGATGAATTAGAGCGGAGACTGAGAGCCAGGCCTTCTCGTCCAACATCAGTGTGTGACCTCACAAATGCGCTTCTGGAAGAATGGTCAAAAATTCCCATAAACACACTCCTAAACCTTGTGGACAGCCTTCACAGAAGAGTTGAAGCTGTTAAAGCTGCAAAGGGTGGACCGACGTCATATTGAACCCTATGGATTAGGAATGGGATGTCACTTTTGTTCATATGCGAGTCAAGGCAGGTGAGCAAATACTTTTGGCAATGTAGTGTATGTAAACCAAAATTTGACAACCTCAGAGCTGACAGAACCTCACGCCCTGCGTATGACGCAACACTGCATTCCTAAAGGCATCACAAGTTGAACTTGTCACATGAAATGCTTTTTCTTGTTGTGCAGGCTGATTTGATGTCAGATTTTGTTCTGTTCGTCTCATTTTTGGTGTTATTTTTCCCATGAGAGCGACTACTGCTGCTCAAAACAAGCCAAAGTCTGAACTCTGATCCGAGCTGTTGCACCATCAACATCCTCGTACCTTCAGATTCTTTCATCATCCTCCGTCTGACACTAAAACAAATCATGACAGATACTTGACTCTTGGATCTTTTCAATGGTTTCACAGATACACACGGCCGTCGACAGGAGGAGCAGGCTATCAGGAGGTGAAAAAGTGACTATATTTAAGAGATTCTGCTGCTCTTACTCATTTTTTGATCTTAAAGTCAGTCAGATTTTTTGTAATGGGAGGAAGATTCGCCTGGAGGAAAAGAGAAGCCTCTTCGCTCTCAGTGTCAGAGTCGATCTCCCCTCTTCCAGCCTCGTTTTTTTCATTAATGGTTTCATTCTCAAACAGCCCAGTTGTCTTGTTGGAGCTCAAAGCCTCTGCAGGTGGTAATGAGGTGGATTGCTTTCTCCATTCGGGTTAAGATGCTTGACACCGCTGCTCTAATGGATAAAGCATGTGTGGAAAGGGAAATAAGAACCCGGGTAGAGCTGGATTTATTCATGTCTCTGCACAGAAAGAGTGCATTTTTGTCCTGAAAAGCAGGCAGCTGCTGACCACTCATTTCCCCTTCAAGTCATGAATACATGTTTGATGATAAAGAAGAAAAGAGCCATCTTTGTATCAGTGAGAAACAGGATGAGGGAGTAATTGACTGATGCTAGGACGAACTTCCATTTGGATAAGAGGGCATTTGCATTGAAGAGACATTACATGAGACCTGCATCTGCACATGCTAACGTCATAACTGTCCTGTACATACATCTGCCTTTGTGTGACACAAGTTGGTAAAGAATACCACTTGTTAGCTCACCACAGGGCTCAGGTGCTATACAACCACATGTATAGATAGATAGATAGATAGATAGACACTTTATTCCAGACTCAAAGATCAATATCATCAAAATATAAAAGTATAAATATTGGTAATAAAATAAAATAAATTAAAAAACAAACAGACATTTACTCCAATGTTTCCGGTATCAGAGGTAAACTACAAACATGGTGATGAATATAATATCAGTGGGATCAGAACAAAAAAAATTACTAATTATAATTAATATCATCGTTCGACTAAAAAAAGATCATAGAGCACAAACTTCCGCCATGCATTTTTATTTATTTATTTAATGTTTATTTGTATAGGGACAGTATGAAGCAAGAGAATGTTGTCGCACACTACAGCATTTATAGCCTGAGCTAATTTGCCCGTCCCCAGCTGGGCCTTTAAAAACATAAACAACAACAATAAATACTTTTAAAACAGACAGACAAAAACCTAACAAGCTCAACAAATACAGACAAAACAGTAAGAAACAAGTATATACAACAATAAAAAAAGGATAAAACAGGAAGCACATGATCATTAATGACTACAAGTCTGGGTCCTCTTTAAAAACTGTTTCAGGTTGAGTTTAAAATGATTCCAGTCCAGATCCAGTTTAAGTTCTGAAGGCAAAGCGTTTGACATGTTGATGCTTGAACAGAGTCCCAGTTTGTCCCAGTCCCAGTTTGTCCAACATTTTCGGAGAGTTATAATCAAAAATGTGGAAACTGCCCTATCCTGCAATGTTAGTAAATCCTTAAAAAAATTCCAGGATCTCCAGAATCAGACCACCACCAAAATGTAATCACGTCTTCATTGTACCATGACTTTCCCTGATTGTCCACTGCATAAGTGACCAAACGGCCTTGGTCAGATGATCACCAGTGCAGGAAAGCAGGGAGAGTGAGAGATGTAAGGGTGGTGACTTAAGGTGACTGACACAAACTGTCATGGACTCATGATGCAGGATTACTGTGTTTTCATCTCTCCATGGCGCTGACAGATATTCCCTGAAACATCCTTGGGCAGCGTCTTTGTAAAAGTCTTGATTATCATTCGGTTTGACTGAAGTTAGTGTAAAACGATTACCTGTGTCGATATGGGAAATCACAAGGAGAAGTTGCTGTCTTTACTTATATTATTGAGCAACAAAAGGGAGACGAAGTGATCGTAATGGCTGCTAAATCAAAAAAGGACGAGACAAGAGGGGGTATAATGTAAGTGTAAGAACAATGCCGGAGGTAGAAGAAGAATTGGGGCATCAGTGGCTCAGTCCCGGAGTGCGCTCTGCCAGTAACTGGAACATTGTGGGTCTGAACCACATGACAATGTGTCCTTGGGCAAGACTCTTAACCCCAAGTTGCTCCCACTGCTGCATCAGTTGCGTGTAGTTGAGCATGAAATGGTGTGAATGTGTTACCTGATACGATGAACGACTGACATAGAAACTCAAACCATCAGTGAGTGAAAGTGAGAGTGAATGGGTTTGAATGGGTAGACGTGACCTGTGTTAAACTGCTTTGAGTGGTCAAAGAGACTAGAAAAGTGCTATATTAGCTCAAGTCCATTTACCATTTACCATGCAAACATGTCCTTGGGCTCTGAACCCCAAGTTGCTCCCACTGCTCCTCCTTTGTTTGTTCCTGATATGTTGCACCTCTTTCTCTGCCCCTGCTTGAGTTTAAACCCTCACCTTGTTATTTTTATGCAATTATAAGCCACCATTGGGATTAAAGTTTTTATAAAGAGCTCAAGAAGACTGTTGGGTTAGTAGAAGTGAGTTAACAACGTTTTGCCCAAGGCTAATTCATTAGCTGGCTAATTAGATATTTAATGGCAATGTTTCTCTAATCATGAGGCTCCATTAGTGTTGCAGCTGGCCGGGATGGTTTATTTATTAGACTAAAAAAGGAATTCTTGAGGAATGAAGCTGTCTTGCAGCTTGTTTGCACAAATCTCAGGTGGGAATGAGTGGGATCTTACAAGAACAAGTCATTTCATAATAATGCCCTGCTATCTTTTCTGCAGGGAGAAGCCAACAATAACACTGCATCCATACCGTATGTGAGCCTCACTGACAATGAAAGAATGAGAAACATTTAAGAGCCTCGACCTATTCCTCCTAATTAGTGCTAACACAGAAATGATACAAAACCATAACTCTAGTCACATTTAATCTTGAACACAGCCCGTTGATAAACTCAGTGACGGGTCATTTGTTTTATATTTGCAACAAGAAATAAAAAAAGATACAAAGTGATCTGGGAGGCTGAGCTCAGTAGTCATATAAATCTGAGGTGACGCTCAGTTTAGTTTGATTCACAAGGCAGCCGTGCCAAAACTATGCTAAATTGTTTCATGTTAATCTGTGAGTCTTAGACGTGATTGTACTCAATAACTTTTGACAGCCTCTTAAAAATAAAGTTGTTCTGTTGCTGTCCCAACCAGGTCACTAAATGGGCAAAGCTGAGAATTATCTAACTACATTTAAGCAAGTGAACAGTAATTTTCCATTGTTTATTAGTGTGTGGACAATATTTATTAGTTTTCATTTGCCCTTTGTTTATTCACACATGATTTTTAATTTTTTGATATGATAAACCATTTCCTATTTTTGATCAAATAAAAATAACAAAAGGCCAACTCATATTGTTATTTCTTTGAAAACTCAAAAAAGGAAACATTTAGGTTAAAGGTCACAATTTCATACAAATGATTTGTGTAATTAACAGTGTTGGGGAAGTTACTTTTAAAAAGTAGTGACTGCGCATTACTTTTTACTTCTTAAAAAGGTAATCCCTTACTTTACTTAGTTATCCTCTATGGAAAGTAAGTTTTTACGTTACTCGTTACTTTTATGTTACTTTTACGTAACATTTATGTTGCTTCACTTTGGGCAGAACCCCATATCTGTTCCTAAATGAGTAGGCCTACATAAAGTTATTCTACGAAGGGCATAACAGGTATTTCTTTTGTGCTCTTTATTATATAAAATCATGTCACATACCGTGTGGAGTGAGAGCTCCTGTCCAGTGTTTCCAGATTTTTCTTCTGAAGTAAGCAACCAGGTTGATTAAAACAAGCCCAAAACAAGCAACCTCCAGCTGTTTCTTTTTCTAATGTGATATCGTACTTTTATTTTTAAAAGAGAAATCTACATGAGTGTTTTAATTTTCATCTACATTACATTTCAATTTCACAGTGCCAAGATACTATTAATAAAAAAGAAGCCCAACTTTGTTTATAATAAGCGGACCTGGCAACCATGACTCTGGGTCATGGCTGTGTGTGAGAGTGTGTTTGGGGGCGGGCACGATGACCAGGAAACAAGGAAGTGGAAAGGACAAACTGCCTACCGCACCCGTGTTTTGCTTTATTGTGGGAAGCTAAGAGATAAATAATCAGTGAGGATTCACACAGAGAGAAGAGCCCCAATAAACAACTGCACGCTAAGAAACAGGCCCAAAAAACTGGAACCCGCAGCTGCAACTCACAAGATTTACAAGTGACTTTAGAGAAAAACAGGCCCAAAGATGCTTATAATGAGCAGACTTGGCAACACTGCTCTTGTCTAATGCAGGCAGCTGAGAAGGCAGCATCGGTGTCAGATCTGTCCGTGGGAAAAGTAACATTAAAAAAGGAACTACATTTCATTACCACCTTCTCAGTAGTAGTGCGTGACTTTACCTGAAAAAAGTAGTAATTTGATTTTTATTTTTTGGACAAATATTCAACAATGTAGTGAAATGTCAGTAAACTGAAGAATATTAAATGGCACTTTAACTGTTTGATTCATGTATTTATTTTGCAATTTGATGTTTCTCTCTTTTTTTTTTTTTTTTTTTTTTACAAAATTTGACAAAATTTGAGATGAAACCATTTTTATGATTGCATTTGTTAAGGAAATAAACTGAATCATAGAACAGTAAGATCAAGTTTGTTTTAAAACACAGTTACTTATAAATAATAATAAATAATAAACTTAAATTAAATACACATGAGTATTTGGGCAACGAGCTCACTGGACAAGGCAGCATGGCACTCATGGTATCCGAGCATGTGGACCAAAGTCGGACCTTTTAGGTCTCTGGTCCTACAGGTCTTATTATACTCTTGTGAGGCCTGGACATTGGCTAGTGGCCAGAGACGCTGGCTTGACTCCTTCATGACAATTGTTCTTCGACTAATATTTCTGCGAACGTTGTCCAACATCAGTCCAGTTCTTCCCTTATGGCCTATTTACAACACCAGGAGTCATGGGGTATTGCCAGGCTACGTCAAATTAACAGAAAAATCTGACGAAAGCATTAATTTTTTCAAAATAAAAATGTCATTAGTTGGAGCCAGTGAGTTGATAACTGGATTGCAAGAGCCAGGATGATGATATATCCCCGTATCACTATTTTCTCCCTCTCCTAATACTGACCAATCGTTCTATAGAGGAGTAAACAGCGGCAGGCAGTCTCAAAGGCAGCATTAAGGACGTCTCCTGGCTTCATTCACAGCTCTGTTTGTTATGAAGCATAACATTTTTTTCTTTTCACTTAACAGGCTTGTACTGCCTCCAAATCAGTCAGACTGTGCTGCACCATGAAAAACAAAACTGTGACGAATGGAAATAATTCTGCGTTGTAAACACACAAATCTGCCATGATCACTTGTCAATGACAACATGGCTGCTGGGCCTTGAGGAGCCGGTGTGAAGAATGACTCAGGCTTGGCTGCAGTGTACACTCGCTGTATCAGAGTGTGTGAAGCGCTCTGTCAGATGATGTGTATGTGGGTTAGACAGGCACTCAGATACCATGGAGGGAAACACAGTTTTTCTTCTGTCTTATATAAGTGGCAGCCTGCCTGACTGCCACCCAAATGCTGCTCCTCGACATCCTGTTAGACAAACTGAGCGTGGCAGCCACCCTGCAGGCTGCACTGATTACTGCTGCAACGGCACTTTTAAATCAGACACTTGGAAATAAAGTGACCGGTCCAGGGATTTATCATTCAATGATCATTTTTAAAATTGTTATAAGTGTTTAAATTTCATTAATGCATGAGAGGCAGATGTAAAATTAATGAGTTTTCATCAAATGTATCTGTTAATTTGACTTAACTCTTATGATACTGTCTATCATGGAGCTTTAAGGTTCATAACAAATCTCAAGGCACTAACTCATCATTGTTCTCTGTATGATCGACTTTCTGGCCTTCACTATTCAAACCTGAATCTTTGGTTTGCCCTTATTCACAAGGCTGTACTTAATCTGCTTACTTCATTCTAAAGGAATTGGAGTTCTGGAAGCTAAAGTCTTCACTCTTTGAGTCACTCACAAGACTTATTCTTACCATCTGTCCCTAAAGTTCATCTTGATTTGGATAAAAGAAGTTTTAGATCTGCTGCTCCTGCAGAGTGGAACCTGCTGCAGGAAAATTTGGGTCTTAGAGCTGGTCTCCATACATTTTTTAGGAGCAGATTGAGGGCGCTAAGGGAAGATGCTTCAGACTACACATACCTAGACTCTTGACTTTCTGTTTTGTGACTCTAGGTTGTTTATATGTGGTAATTACCTCCATCATGGAGGTTATGTTTTTGCCGTCAGATTTTTTTGGTTTGAAAGCAAGATTACACAAAAACTACTGGACCGATTTTGCTGAAATTTTCAGGAGATGTTGGTAATGGCCCAACTTAAAATGATCAGAATTTTGGTGGTGATCCAGACAACTGCCATTAGGGAACAATGGTTTTCGCTCAATAACTGTCTAACCAATGATAATATCAGCATGATTCTGAGTGCTACTTGAGGGTTTGCAGGGCCAATGAATCATATTATGATGCTAACTTTATCATGGAACTATTGCTTATAGATGTAACAGCAATATGTGAGCTACCTTGGCGGGGGTTTGCACTCTCCGAGTGCTTTCGAGTCTGTGTTTTTTTTATTTCTGTATCTTGCTCTGCTGTGAGTCTCAGGCAGGACACTGTTTCAAATGAGATTCTTAAGCTGGAGATATGCTTGCTGTTAACTATGGGGACACATAATGGCCGCCATGTGCCCCTTGCCGATTCGGTGCATAGACTGTGCACTTACTCCAGAATTAATGCGACGCAGATGTGGCCTGCAGTCACCAGGATGATCAGTGTAGAGGCAGAGGAGAGATGAGAGATTGATCACAGCAGCAGAAACAATGACAATAGAAAGTTTAAAAGACAAACTGATGAATGACAACCACAATCATCAACATCTGAATAATATGGAGGACTTCCCATACACAAACATGACAGTTCATCCAGCTGGTGAAGGATGAATTCTCCTTTAGAAGTCAGGAAACAAGGACATAAGTTCATGTGTATTAGGTGTATTAATTCAAGCGGTGAAAGTTGGTTAAAATTGGACACACATTCACCCAATAGCCAGAACCACATTCACTCCAGCTTAAAGTGCTATAAAACAGATGTCAATGGTCTGCCTTCATATGCTTTAACAAAACCATATTGCAATGCAGTTGGGATGCTGCGTAAATGTTATTAGAACAGAACTCAATAACTTGCATTGGCACGGTGGCGCAGTGAGTAGTGCACGTGCCTCCCAGCGAGATGGTTGCTGGTTTCCTGGGTCAGCCGGGGCCTTCCTATGTAGTTTGCATGTTCAACCCATGCATGGGTTGTCTCCAGACACTCCAGCTTTCTCCCACGGACCAAAACTTGCTCATTAGGTTGATTGGTGACTCCAAATTGCCCTTAGGTATGAGTGTGAGCTTGAATGGCTGTCCATTTCTCTATGTGACCCTGTGATTGGCTGGCAACCGGTTCAGGGTTTATTCCAGCCTGGCTCCAGCCCCCTGTGATCCCAAAAGGGATAGGCAGATAGGTACTGGATGGATGGACAATGATTTGCAAAGCCTTTTCAACTAAAATTAAATTGAATACACCAAACAGGCAAGATATTTAATGTTCAAATTGATAATTTTATTAATTTTTGTAAAAATTGTCTTATTTGGAATTTGATTCCTGCAACACGTTCCAAAAAGCTAGGACAGGGGCAACGAAAGAGAACGTTGAGGAATGGTCAGATACCACCAGATAGGAACATTTCACAGGTGAACAGGTTAATCGGAAACAGATGAGCGTCATGATTGGGTATTAGAGGAGTATCTCTCAAAAGAACAGCTGGACAAGCAAGGATGGAGCGAGGTTCCCCACTTTTTTAACAGCTGTGTAAGCAAACATCCGACAGTTTAGTAACTATATTTCTCAACATACATTTTCAAGAAATGTATGGGTTTCATCATCTACAGTCCATGATACCGTCAAAAGATTCAGAGAATTAAGAAAAATCTCTGCTAATAAGCGGCAAGGTCAAAAAAACAACTTTGAATGTCTGTGACCTTTGATCGTTAGACAGCACTATATTAAATACTGTCCTCACTCTGTAAAGGATATAACCACGTAGGCTCAGGAACACTTCAGAAAACCATTGTCAGTTTACACAGTTTGTTGCAACATCTACAAGTTAGAAGTCCATGCAAAGCCAAAGCCAAATATCAACAACACCCAGAAATGCCACCGGCTTCATCTGAGATGGACAAAGTGGAAAAGTGTGCTGTGGTCTGACGAGTCCTCTTTTCAAATTGTTTTTGGAAATCATGGATGTGGTGTGCTCTAGGCTGAAGAGGAAAAGGACCATCCAGACTGTTATCGGGGTAAAGTTCAAAAGCTGGCATCTGTGATGGTATGGGGTGTGTGTTAGTGCCCCTGGCATGGGTAACTTCACATCTGTGAGGGATCCATTAATGCTGAAAGGTATACAGGCTTTAGAGCAACATATGCTACCATCCATCTTTTTCAGGGACGTCCCTGCTGATTTTAGTATCACAATGCCAAACCACATTCTGCATGTGTTATAACAGCGTGGCTTCATAGTAATAGAGTGCAGGTACAAATTATTTCTTTGAATGTATGTCACACGTGGTGTTTAACAGTTGACAGCAATTTAGTTTCTGCAAAAAGGTAACAAAACACTTTGATAAAACTAGCAGTCATAGTTAGCTGAAATAAATAAATTACAAAATAAATATCACAGAATTAAAAGGGGAAATGAACTTACTGATTGAGATGTTTCTCCACCGTGGATGGTTTAAATTTTGATGGATGCAATGGATTCAATTTGCCGTGAGTCATACAAAATCTCCCAACTCTCCATAGTGGCTCTTCTTTACCAGAAGCATGCTACCTTAGCTGATGAATAGGGCCTGTCGTACGTTACTGCCACCCTCTGCTCTGGAGAGGTATTGCACATGGGATTCCTATCTAAACCCACTAGGTTGTGTTGACATAAAGCAGTCATGTAGTTTTAAGGATTTTGCCTGTCATGTTAAAACTACGTGATTAAAAAATGTTTAACCACTAAACATGAATAAATATAACAGAAGCTACATGTTACACTTCTGTTGATAAAACAGACACCAATGTTGCTTTTTTTGAGTGTACTAGACTGGTCTGCAGTCCAGACCTGTCTGACATTGACAATGTGTGGCTCCACACTGTTGAGCAACTGAAGTTGTACATCAAACAAGAACGGGAAAGAATTTCTCCTACAAAGCGTCAACAATTAGTGTCCTCAGCTCACAAATGCTTATTTTGTGTTGTTAAAAGTAAATGTGATGTAACACAGTGGTAAACCTGCCCCTGTCCCAGTTTTTTTGGAAGGTGTTCCAGTAATCAAATAAAAAAATAAAAAAATAAATAAAAAAGTTTAACAGTTTGAACATTAAATATCACATCTTTGTTCTTTATTCCACTCAATACAGGTCGAAAGGATTTGCAAATCATTGCATTTTGTTTCTGTTAACGTTTCACACAGCGTTCCAACTGCATTGGAATTGGGGTTTCTAAAAGCACAAGGAAGCAGAAAAACTAATATTGGATATAAGTGTGTTTTCATAGAGCGTTTAAGCTTCTGTAAGTAGATGTGGTGTTGGCTACCGGGTGGAGGTTTGTCCAGCTTTTGGTCTTCATCATCTCCTAAAATAAACATCTGTCTCTCTGGCAACAGGATCCTCCACTTTGATTATTAGCGAACTTAGTTGCAGCCTTTATCTGTTTTCTGTTGCTGGGTAGGAGATGTGCTGTTGGATTCTTGGCTCTTTTCCTCTGAAAAAAAAGCCACCTGCTGCTTCTGGAAACAAGGTTGCTCAGAGCAACACAGGAAAATGCTCCTCATAGCTCAGGGGGATGTGCAGTGTCAGGTGACTATTATTTTTAGGCTTGTTACCATGAGTGACAACTTTTACGTGACACATATGCCATGTTTTCACCGTCAGGATTGACCCACAACAACCTACTCTTTTTGGTTTGTAGAAATTGTGGACAGCATCTTACACTAAAATGTGAATATAAAAACAAACTGGTTAAGTGAGTCACAGAGGGTGGGCTGACAGGAAGCAGTTCTGAGGTAAAGGTTCGACTGAAGCTGTCAGTTTAGTGGTTGATGTTCTGTGTAGGTTTGTCTGTGAATGAAGGCGGTAGCTTCTCACGACCAAAGTGAAGCTCTAGTGTGTTTTCTTTTATCTTCTGGAGCGGCAGAGTGAGTAATTTTGATGTGGTGTTGAGGATGGTATCTAGGACTTACTCGTACAAGATCAGTAAGATGGTCAGCAGTATAATCTGGGAAAAGCTAACCTGTGTGGGGTTTGTGTGTTCTCTCATTACCTGTTTGCTCGTACCTGTGCAGTGTTAATTCTGTTGACTAATTATTTTTGTCATAGTTTTCGTCAACAACCTTTTTTCCCTGATGAAACGAGACAGTAATTAATTAAAACAAGTGCACATGGACCGAAACTAAAACTAAACTAGAAAAGCACTCGGAGAGCGCAGACCTCCGCCAAGCAGCTCAGTTACGGTAGTGGCTTTTCCGCGACCCTTGTAAAAGATACAATTCTGGATCACCACACGCTCCGATTGGACGGCTGAGTCTCTGCCCATGTCTGTCCATGTGGAGAACTCCTCCGCTGGCATTGCAAGAGAAGCTGGGAAATGTAGTGACGTAGGCTTGAAAAAGGTTGTCGTCAGTTTTCAAATAACTACAACTCCCATAATGACGTAAAGGGGCAAAACCCTCACAGCAGCCGAGGAGAAATGAATGGGGTTTGCCATTTTAAACGTCAGTGTTTTTTAAAGAGGTCAGTCTTGATGGGATCCAGATAAAATTTACCTTGATGATAGAGTTATATTATATTATATTTTCATCCTGTAAAGTTGGAAGTGAATCCATAAAGTGATGTCAGAGATATGATTTTTTAAAATACGGTCCAATGTTGAGTTATGGGATTTTCAGAAAATTTTGGGAATTTTTTGTATCTAGACAAATATGCGGATCACCACCAAAATGTAATGACTTCTTCCTTGGACCAAACCACATCTCTGGTATTATTGTCATGTAAATCCATTCAGTAGTTTTTGTGTAATCTTGCTAACAGACAAACAAACACACAGACCCTGGCGAAAACATAGCCTCCTTGGCGGAGGTAATTAACTGACATTTTTGTCAGTTAATAAAAACTAAATGAAAATGTTCAACAGAGACTTAAGTTATGAATATATCCTATCACAGCTACTTTGGTTGTGTGGAAAGGTTGGATGAGTTAAGAGGGACATCCAATCACAACTGCCTTAGCTTCATGGTGGTGGGATAAGTTGGGGAGCGATCCAATCAGAGCTACTCTCTTTATGAATTGATATATTCATGTAGAGCAGGTTCACTCTTTGTTGTCAGTTCTGGTATTGTAACTGAGATGCTCTGCCAGGTAGCCTAAATAAAGGTGACTGCATTTCACACAAAAGTTCAATTTGTTTCTTTTCATTTATACACTTTACTGGCATTCAATAAAGGGTTATTAGATGTTTCATTTTATTCAGGACTTCAGAAATTCAAAGAAACATAAAAAATGCCTTACACTTTACACTTCATATTTTAGTCGACTAAATTTACAGTAGATTTCATCGACTACAATGTTGTGAAATTTCATCAACTAAAACTAGACTCAAATGAAAACAATTTTGATGACTAAATTATGACTTAAACTTAAATTTATTTTCGGCAAAAGACTATAACTAAACATAAATTAAAAAATGTTGTCAAAATTAACACTGTACATGTGTTGCTGGTGTCCAAAGATCAGTTAGTATGTGTGGCAGCCATAATTCATCCGGGTCTGCACTGTTAACAAGCAGTGTATCTCAAGGAGGGATGTATGATATTGTTTTTTTTGTTGATTTCCAATATAATGACTCATTACTGCCAAAACCGATAACGATACTGATTTTTTTCTGTCATGAGTTCAAAGTCTCCACTAAGGATGAGAATCGAAAACCAATTTCTGTTGAGAATCAACGACAGCTCTCTCAAAGAATATCATTAATTATTTTGCATATCAATTCCCTTATCACTTCCTTTCTTTAATTTTCAGAAATAAATGCTTACTGCACAACACGCCTCTGTTCCTTTGGGGTTTTCGGAAGCAAAAATTGCTGTCCATGATTCCACTTCATTCATCAGTTTCATACTTCATGAATGCTTTCACAAATTTAAGGAAGAAAGCTCTTAGAAAGAAGTGACGCCTCCCCACCCCTTACAGTGAGCCATTCGCCAAACACTCTGGGATCACCTGCAGCGAGGCGCGGCGGGACGCAGCCTTTTTAAACAGTGTTTCTTTCTCATTGTGTGAAATTATCCATGACATAAGATCAACGTTTACATATTGTTAGATGCACCTCGAGGAGCTTTTTGTTTCAACTCCTTATTTTTAAATAACAAATGAGGGTGGTGGAGTTGAGTGTCATGGTACATTGTCACTTGAAGGACGTGTTTAGGGGCTTGACTGTCACTGGTCAAAATGTCAGCAAAATGCCAGCATAGGTCACCTCGGAGCTGGAAGTATCAATAACAGGAATGTATTTGTAGTTATTAGTGATTGGTAAGTTGTTTTTCAGTCAATTTTTAGATTTTTCTTCCATTTGAAGAATTTTTGAATAGCTATTTCACTTTTTTGAAGCTTGTCTACAAAACTTGAATAATGAGGCAGTTGGTTTTCCTTAAATGTAGTAAACTGGGACCATAATTATGAAGAGATTTATAAAAAATGTAATTATTATTGCTAGTTGCAGGGGCCATGCTTTATATAAAAACACTGATTTGAAGAAGTAGTTTTTATGGGTATCACACTGTGGACATTTGAGCTCTTCTCTGAGGCAGTGATGGCTTCACACTGTGGTGGGTGGCCTGATAATAAATACGAACATAGCCACTGCTTTTAGAGTGAAATGCCAGGTAGACCAGTGAGCCCAGGGAGCCAGGAGTTGTCAGTGGGAGAATGTCAATCCCAGCAGGGAAGGGCTGCAGTTGGATATCCAACTCCCCCGTATCATGTCCTGAAGGCCCGGGCTCAGGGCCAACCAACAAGTCAAAACCTCTGTGTCCTCAAACTGGGGTTACTGTCTCTGAAAGAAGCTTCAAAGAGAAATTGCTGACTAAAAAAACTCCTTTATTGTTATTAGAGGATACAGAGCAATCCCAGATGTATGGCTGTCTGATTATTTTCTTGCTTCTGCAGAACAGCTGCTTTTTTTGTCTGGTGCTTCATTGCTTCTTGTTTGTCATGGGCACAGGAGCTGTCCCCGAATTAGAGTTAAGCTCTTGCTAACAAGCAGCCACGAATCCTTTTATACTCACAGTAAACCAAATCAATTAAAATGTATAAGGAAAAACACATACAAGAGACTTTTTATACATGACTATTAATCTCTTTAAACTTAAGGAAATGACCTTGAAATGGTTACCAGTCGATTTATTTGTTAGCAGTTACCTAATTGAATATTCTCTAGCAATAAACAAACAACATGAAAGAGGGTCTACAGTCATGAATTGAAGTGACACATGAACAAATGTGATGCCGTGATTAAGATGGCAAAAAGATGTCATACTTGTCAGGAAACCCCAGAAGAAATGTCTCCAGTCCCCTACAGATACATCCTGTGTACCAGCTAACACACTACCTCCCATGTGGAGGCCACCAGTTCTGTAGCATAAACATTTTCAGTCTTTGTCCTTCAGTGTCCTCTCCTTCTGCATCAACACATGGCTACATTCAGGTCTTTTTCTACCCCGGAACTTCTTAACTTCTAATACAGTCTCTAAACTTGTTCCTCTGACCACAGATTCGATCTCAGGAAAAAGGAGAGAGTCACACAGTTGTTGATCAGGTGTATAAAAAGGTGATCTTGCTCTGTGGTTTGTTTTCGTGAGCTGGAGCTTTGATTTGCAGGGGCGCCCAGGATGTCCATCGTTTTGGTCAGTCTCTCTGCATTCACAAATCTTTTTTGCCATTAAAACACACATGCATTTGATATGCACTGTTCCTAAAACACCTCAGTTAATGTGTGAAAAGATTCAGCTGCTGTTTTGTTCAAGTTCACCAAAAAAATAAGTTAATGCTTTGTTTCACATTTTCGCTAATAATGTTAAAACACCTTAGCAAAAACATGTGCACTTCTACCAAGAGCTAGCAGTGAACAAAAAACATCACTTATTGGAAACTTACAGCAGCTGTGCTTAAATACTCAACCTTTTTTTCTTTTCTTTCTTTCAATTCAACATTTTTTCATTGACTTTTCTTTACAGATGCACAACCAGTGTGCAGAGCAGTACAATATTAACAAGTCTGAGTCAACATTTTAAGAGAGATAAACCAAACCTGAACACAACAGAAAACACTATCTACCTATCTATCTGTCTAGATAGATAGATAGATAGATAGATAGTTAGATAGATAAAATAAAAATGAATAGATAAATGAAACAAATGAAAATATTAATAAATAATAGTGATCATACAGTAAAAATCATGAAATAAGCAACTAGTGTAGAATGATATTAAGATGCACGTTCTTGATATTTAGATTCATCACAAAACAATGTTACAGGACATGTCCATTCCTTAGACTTACATAGCCAAAAAGATATGATACTCAACCTTTAATATAAAACACTCAATGTGACTTTGAACCATGTAGTTTATCCTCATAAGTGCAGTCGCTTCATTTAGCAGGTGTACCTTGTTTAAACATATCCATTGTAGTACATTTATTTATCAAATAGCCACCTGACTAATTAATGAAATGAATGTGCTTTAACACAAAACAAAATAAGCATCTTTCCTCGGCCTAAAAGTTATTTAGCCCATTTACTGTAAGAGGATTGTAAAAAGCTATAGAGCCTTAAAAAAGAACATGAACGAGCATATATTAATAAATCAGTACAATTTAATTGTTGGACCATAAGTAGGTGTCAGTGGACCAATCACTTGGACCCTCATTTATCGTTCTGGTGTAGAAGCTTGCGCACATTTCGTAGTAGAAATCATCTTTCACCAGCTGCGATGTGTGTTTCAAGAAGTGTGTATTAACAAATCCTGGCAAACGAAAAACAATGTGCTGTTAATTTGGTTGTTCAAAAATAATCCTCATTTAACTTAAATCCCTCTAAATATTCACAGTCAAGCCCAGAATGGACAACACATGGGAGCTTAATGCTGAAACAGAGTGAACATCTTTGAATTGAAGGCAGACATCATCACAAGACAAGAAAAGAAAACGTTGTTGTTTACTATGCATCAGTTTTTTGCTAACACATCCTCATTCTTTCAAACCCATTTGCACAATGACGCAGAGGTGGGCGCAACTTGGGCTTAAGTGTCTTGCCCAAGGACAAATTAACATGAGAGTGCCAGCTTTGGGCTCAAACCCTCAACCTTCTAAATTTATAGTAGCTTGTACCACCAGACTAAGCCACAAAGAGTAAATTAAGTTTATTTAACCAAATACTGTACTGTAGTACCTTAAGTGTCCACTTGAGGCTGTCTACAGGAACCTAGGAGGTGTTATGACTGTGTGCAGGAAAAGAACATTTATTATGGCCTAAATTAACATCTTTACAGCCTGGTTCAAAAAACGGCTTTGGTTTATATTTATAGACACCTATGTGCTCTCTCTGTTGGGGGGGTGATATTTTTTTTGGATCATGCCTGGTTTTGTTTTATTAAGGATCTCTGGTTTTAGAAAAGAATGTTATGAATGACAAGGCTTCACACCAGGAACATCTTTTAGTCAGACCACCTCCACATAGACTCAACATCCGTGAGTAGGCTGCTAAAGTTCAGACATGTACAGTACAGCAGAGTCCATTTTGACGGATCAATAACATCCCAAAAGCTTCTTTCATAATCAAACTGCTGACATTGTTTGGCTTGTCCATTTCTTTTTACTGTCTATTACCGCTTTCACACAAAAATTAACGGGTCAACACGGGTTAACCTGCTAACAATCAGCAAGTGACTCCTTTCCCTCTGCTAGCAGACCCGGGTCTAATCGGCAGTAGACGAGCTGCGTGGTGTTTTTTTTCCTCTGGTGTTTCGCGCTGCTGTCAGCACATTGATGACATCAGCAGTGCGACGAAACATGACCATGTAAACAATGGATAGGAGCATGCAAGCCGTGAATACCTTGGTCAGCTGTTTTCTGTACTTCTGTTACAAAGGCGGGTGGAATTTGTTGCTGAGACGGCAAAGAGTCACATAAGTTACAGACAGAGGGGATGGGCGCGATGTTATGCTGTGGGCACGTTACGCCGGTGTCATCCATAAATTAGCGGGTTGACCCGGGTGTGATGTTCCCACTGAAGCCAATCGGAGGCGAGCTGATAAAAAAACGTGTCGCTTGCAGGGTCAGTCGACCCGGGTCGAAAAGCTGATTAGACCCTTTCAAACTGCCGACAGGAGCCGACTGTTAACGGGTTTAAACAGGTTTTTTGGCCAGTCTGAAAGGGGTACATGTTGCCACCATAGCAGGTCCCAAGTGGCCACTGGAGGAACTGCAGTCCTAAACACTTAAATACCTCCTTGACAGCTCTAAAGGTTTTTTCTTTATCCACTACTGCTACAGTACTGCTTTCTATCCATTCTCTTATTCTTTTGAGATCGTCTTTTATAAGATGAGACTTTGTGCTGTCGTCAAAGTCACTTCTGAAAATGGAGAGACTGACAAGTCCATTCTCACAGGTCACAACATGTCTGCAGTCTGCCAAGTTATTGATATTTGAAGGTGAAGGTCTTGGGCTTGTAGGAAGTAGTGTTCATAAAATGGCTAAAAAAGGACACATTATATAACCAACAATATCAGATTGCCTGTAGACCGTCCCCAGACAAACAACCTACTGACATACAAGCTTATATCATCTTTGGTGTAATTTTTATGCTTTAAATCAGTTTCCTCACATATTGATCTCTATCATCTCTACTGTTCTGTCTGTTTTTTCAGCTTCTGAGGTAACTAACTGTCTGGTGATTGAACATCTCTTATAATCATAGGAATTCAGGTTTGAGAGGAGTATACACAGCAGAATAAAAGCATCTGCATTGGGCCTCCATATGGCTCATATGCTTCTGTGAATCATCACCATAAAATGTCACTCCATTAGCGGAAGAGTTTTACTGTGCAGAGACCCCCACATTAACACAAACATACACGACATGGCTACACCAGCGTGAACACATGAGGACACACACTGTGCTGCTCCCCGCAGTCCCTCTGACTTGTTACGCGTCGCCCTCACAGCGACAGTACAAGTCCTCCAGAGATCCCTGTTTCAATCTGTCACTTACACCGCTCCTCAGCTCCTCGTTGAACACATGTTTGTCATCGCAGGAAATTTTCACTAATGTGTCAAATTGTGGGGGGGAAATTGGGTTGTAATCCTGGCAGAGACTTGATGTCTCTGTACTGTAAAGCTCTTTGTATTTGTGCATGTTTTTTTTTTTAATTAATTTCCTTTGCTGCAGTTGTAAAATAAGGAAACTCAAAATCCTCTTATGTTCATCTTTAACAGCCATGGTTAATATCACTATTATATTACAATAACATCACTAAGATCTCTGCAGAGAAAAGGTGTTTGCATCTCAACAGTTGACATTTTGTGGCTCCACAAAAAGTAGGGATGCATGATATTGGATATTTGCCGATATATCCAATGTGCTGATATTTCCAGACTCAATTTGATCATTTTCAATGTGCTGATATTGATACTGAGATTTTTTTAAGAGCACAAAGCCTCACTGTACTAAAATCGACCTGCTCCATTTATGGTGACAGTCTAATTAAATCAGAAACAGACGTGAAGTAAGAAAAACAACATCCTTCAGTAAATAATACTTTTAAATTAATAGACTTGGACATTTGTGAAGATGAAAAACCCATGAAGCTTTATTTGTATGTTCTCCCAGTACTACAGTCAATATATATATAATATACATATGTCCAATTTTTACAGCTAAAACATTGCCAAAAATGTTCATATCTGCTGATACCTCACCTTTTACGTGATTATCTGCTATAATGCTCTGACAGTATTGTCCTTTCCTAATAAGAAGGTCATTAGTGAAAAGTCAAGGTCATTGAGCTTGTGTTTGTCTGTGCTTGTCAATGCTTCTGAATGCTTTTTTTCTCTGAACCAGTTGATTTCACTCTGTTTTTGCCAGAGGCACACCTAAAACCAGGTGAGAGCGAGGGTGATTGGCCAAAGTTGTGGGAAAGATGTAGATTGCGAGGCCATGCCAAATTTGCGCAGATTGGCTGAATTTGCAAAAACGGTCATGAGTGGGAGTGATCGAGGGACTGAGAAGTGTCCACTTTGACACATGGATGAGTATTTGGTTCTGGTTGAAGGTGATGCTTGTACTGTATGTTCCTGCCCGTTCCTTCCTTTTTCACCACTTGTCTCCAAACACTCAAAGACATTTTCTTTAATCTTTGTGTAAACGTTCGCTTTGACTCAAGGATCAATTCAATATTAAAAAGAAAATCCATCCATCCATCTATCCAGCCATCATCTATACCGCTCATCCCTTTCGGGGTCGAGGGGGCTGGAGCCCATTCCAGCTGACAATGGGCGAGAGGCGGGCACACACTGGACTGGTCGTCAGCTGCGAACCCAGTCAAGTGACAGCTCACAGCAGCAGATCCAGGATCAGTTAACTCTCTCTCTCTGCTGTTCTTGTGTGCTACACTTGGCTGGAAAATCTGATTCTGGATCTGTTGTTCAAGTTGAGTTTTTTTCTGTGTTGCCGAACATAAAATTGAATATCATTGTACAGGAACTAGGCTGTAGTTCTAGCTCGGCTGTTGGGCCTCACCTCACCGGTTACACTCAGGACTGACGGTATAATTTTGGATCATATGAAGCTGTTCTTAGTGTGCTGCATAATAAATGCCAGCAGTAGAGGAGAATAAGATGAATTGGGTGGATATAAAGGGAAGCCTCTTGTTCAACAAAAAGTTGAAGGACAGTTTTTGCTGTCTTGTCTTTTTTACAACCCAATTATTCAGCAGTGACATCAAATCTATTAAACTTAATGAGGTAGCGTGGATATAAGGTGGATTATGAATGGTTTAGTCAGCAGTTACTCACAACAGGGGAACAGATATGTAAGTGTTTATGCACAGTCTGTATTTTAAATTCAACTTTACCAGGATGATGCAGTCTTACTGTGCAGGGGTCTGTTTTCCTATAATGAGCCTCTCCATGTATTATTTGAGTTACCCAGCAGCTTACCTGAAATCAGATAATTTGATGCTTACTATTGATTTGTAAGTTTTGTAAATTCTGAAGGTCCCATAAAACACTTTAAATGATTTTTTTTTACACTAAAATATGTATCCACGGCACCTTCTGCTTCCCTTCTGTTGCTTATGCCAGCCTTCAGGAAATGTGCGCTCATCACTTTAACAGTCTTCTTTGAAACTTCCCCTTAAAATAGTCTTTAGGATACACCACCTCCCCCCAGAAGTCAGACACTCCACAAACCATGAGGCAACAGGCAGCTCCATTTAGAGGAACATGTCTGTGCAGCCACAATAAACATTAGATTTACATTACATTTATTTTGAAATCCTAGTATCCCATGTGGTGTTTTCCTGCCCTCCATTCTGTGTTTCTCCGATGATGATTCCCTTCACCTGTGTGATTGTCTCACCTGTGCTTGATTCCCCAGCCTATTTAGTCTCTGTGTTCCTGTTTGTCTCTGTTGGGTCCTTCGTCTTTCCAGTGTCAATTCACCTGCATGTCTTCAGTGTCTTCAGTCTTACTCGGTGTTTCTCTGTTTTTCCTCCAGTGTTCCTCCTGTTTTGTAGGTAGTTATCTGTTTTTTTGTTAAACTCTTTTGTGATTTTTAGTTGTACTTTGTTTTTTAGATTCTAGGGTTTTTCTTTCTTTGTTTCACCAGTTTTAAGTTGCTACTTTGTTTGAGTTTTGTTTAATGTTTGGATATTTTTGTTAAGGATTGGTTTTTGATTTTTGATCCCTTTTTTGTTATTTTTTCAAATCAAGCTTTTTTGTGTTTATCTGCATTTGGGTCCTTCACCTCGTTTTTTTGTTGGTTTTCTTTGGGTTTCTAACCTTGACAGGTATTTACACTGATACAAATACTAAACTTGTTTTAATAAGTAAAACACAATTTCAAGCCTATTTCAGCACTTTTTCAATGCAAATAAGAGTTTGTACTTGATATTAAAATATATTTTACTATCTTTTTTTTTCATGAAAGCTCTTGGAAACACACAGGTTGTGCTCATCAGAACATTTCATGATGATTGAGGCTGTATTATGTAACTTAGACATATTTCTATTTTTGAAGTTTCATGTCCACGTTTGTCACATTTTCTTCAAGTATAAGGCCTATATTTTTTTTTTTATACTTGAACTTGACTTGTGAGCCACATTAATAGAGTAGGGGGCCACATGTGACCCAGGTCAATGGAGAGACATGAATAGCTGCAATGCTGACAACTCCTCCTAAGCTGAAAATTGTATAATAAATTATTAAAATATGTTCTATAAGAAACCTGTTGGTATTTGGACCTTTTTAAACATTCATTGGTTTTGTATTCATTTTATTTTAGGATATTTGAACCTCGATGAAGCTCAACTCTTTTGACTTTGTCAAAGACTTAAAACTTGTTCAGATTAAATATTTGTCTTATCCCATCATCTATTATTTCAAAGGTCCCATGTCCTGATGTGTTTGACCGTTTACATCATGTCTGTTAAGCAAGAATTTGATTTAAGTTGAACTAAAAATTAAGTGCCCTGCACTGATCGGCTGCCCAAATGATGTCTGATGGGATAGGAGAGGAGGGGTTACAGCGGGGAGGCAGACTTTTAAAACAGTCATGGTGTCTGCCTGTGACGAGCTGAAAACACATGAAGGTGGAGACTGTATAGCTCTGACATCATAAACACAAGGAAGTAAAAAGCAGAGCATTTTAAGGGGAAATTTCTTTAAAGAGGAAAAACATTTCTCAGGGAACTGAGAGTTCAGTAAAATGTCATTTCTCCTGCTTCTCAATCTTCCTCAACAACATTAAAAGCAAATAAATTTGATTTTGCAGGGCATGGGACCTTTAACATGTCATTCAGACATTCGGATGCATGCAAAATGCAAAGGGCAAACTAATATTCTGTACTACATGTTCCACAGGGCCTCTTTTTATTCAGATATCATCAAAGTAGAATTAAGTGACTGAAAATATTCCCAAATTTGACTTTTTTGCAAACAAAAACAAGAAAACAGGCTCCTTTTTGGGTTAATGAAGAGTAAAAATAAATCTTAGAATAGCAAAAATGTTGCTGATAGGATATTTTTAGGGGCCCCTTTCAGTCACGGGCCCTTGGATTCTTCCTCTCTTTCCCCGCTTTACCCCGCCCTGCTTTACAGTAACTCTGCACAGATGGAGCACTTTCATGTAGTAAAAGTATTTTTAACAGAGGACGCTACACTTCAGTTTCTCTTCATAAGATACCATATATCAGCAAGCCTTTTCCCTCTGCACAGAGAAAACATTACATTTTACGTTTCTGAAAATAATCTGAGCTCTGAACCTAACTGAAAGAAAATAAAATAAAAAAACCCCTCTTTTACTCTCTTATAATCTTTATCCTTTTATTTCAGAAACCTGTTGGACATGGACACCTTCTCCAAATCAGACCCAGGTAAGATTCAACACTTTCTCATTCATTCTTTTAATCAAATTTAGCTCTCATGGTTGTAATTTCAGTTTTGGGATTATTTCACGTCCCCAATGCAATTTTAATCTGAATGTGCTCAGCTCCACGCTGCAGTTATTAAATCACCACTTCATGAACCTTATCAGTGCACAGCAAGCTTGAGTGAGCAGTGAGCGTGATTGTCTCTCAGTATTTACAGACACAATACAGCAGAGCCGGAGAGTGAAAGGCCGAGTCCCCGGGGCCATCTGATAGACTTTAAGTCAAGTCTTCCTCCAATTAAGCCAAATAATCACTGGCACTTAATGACTGCTGCACACACACAGAGGGGCAGCAGGAGGGGCAGAAGAATAAGAGTTATTGTCATTAACCTGAAAAACTGGAACTATTCTGAGAAGAATTGAGACAGAAAAGAAAAGAGAGAGACAAAGAGCAACAACCATCACATTTTAAAGGACAGAGAATATCTGATATTTGTCAGAAGAGGTTTCACCTTGATTGATTTCTCAATGATGTTTTCTTTGTATGGAGGTCCCATAGTTCCTCACCGTTTTGTCCTAAACTCAGTTGTTAAGAGCTGCACAGTGGTGCAGTGGTCAGTGTTGTTATTTCAGATCCATGCATTGTTGTGTCATATTATTACATTACAGGTAGGGATGTACAATATTATTAAAACAATAATGATATGAGCAGGTATAACATTTTCACTATTTACAGGGTTTTTTTTGATTAACGACATAAAATACAGAACACAACAAGTATAACAACAACAGAACCCCAACCCCCCAAAAAGAAGAGATGAATAAAAAAATGAATAAAATGGGGTGTCACCTGGATTGTGTGTATACGCTGATGAATTCTTACATCAGATATGTTGATCTTGTTACAGATTCTTTCCTACCAGTGCAGTTGAACTATCAAATATGTGTACACATATAAGACATCCAAACCATGCATTCCCATATGCATTTTGTTTACAGACATAATGTTCGAAGAGAGAAAGTGACTTCAAAAGTTCCTTTAGTGGATCTGCTGCAGTTCTCCAGTTATGTAGATTAGATTCAGAGGCTCCATTCATTTGAGCAGTTGGTCATTTAAGACAGGAAACATCCATAAATGATAGAGTACAAAGTCTCGTGGTAAAGGCGTAAGGTGGTTACCATTTAACTGCAATCATCTTTTTAGCAGCCGTTAGGCCAGCCACTACTGGGACTTATTGATGTTAAAGGGTGGTTCAGTATTTTTGAAGTTTGTTTGTATCAGGTACTTGATAACAGTCAGTGAAGTGGCTGAAAGGCTCCCAGCAGCACACTGCACCTTTAAGAAGAACACGATTCACCAGAGAGGTTCACTCCTGTTAATGGGCACAGTTATTTCATACAATTATGAGTTTGACGTAAAAAGTAGGCCTGTGCTAAAAATAGCGATACAGCAAAATATTGTCATGCACTCTTTGCCAATACGTGTATCGATACTGATTCTGCAGAATCGATACGGCCTCAAATGCAGTGACAGCAGTTGTTGATACACTTTGGGTGATGTTATCAATGACACAGTTCAAAGTCGAAGCCAAACTTAACTGAATGAAGCACGTTCAAAATTTTAACTTAGGTCGAAAAACTTTGAGGACCTAAATTTAAGTGTGTTGAGTTGTAGAACAATCTTTTTCTTTTTGCAGTGAATTTTTTTTCAAGTTGTCAGGAATTCTATAAAAGGCATTATAAATGTCCATAATTTATGCTTAACAGGATACGTATCGTATTGTGAGGTTGCATGAAATACCCAGCCTTAGTAAAAAAGTGGTCAAGAAACTATGTTAGATTGAACTCATGATTGGGCAAAAAGTTTTGAGCCGTAATATGAGTCGATATGAATGATAAGTGATATGTTCCTTTTACTGTCGATGGACGGGCTAACCCTATCAGGCTTTACCTTTGACCTAGATGTCTATACCCACAAGCCCTCCTGATAAAGCACTGAAATTTTTCGCCCATTCATATATACTACCCAACATAGATCCTTTCCTCTTACATAAAACCCACACAATTATACAAAATAACTGTACCCATTAAAAGTAGTGTACCTTCCCACTCAACTGAGCTCGTTCTCCTTAAAGGTACAACGCTGCTGGGAGCCCTTTCAGCCACTTCACTGACTGCTGTCAAGTACCTGATACATCCCGACTTAAAAATACTGAACTATCCCTTTAAGCTTTGACAAATCACTCAACAATAGTACAGAAGAACAGCAGACATTTTGAAATCGGCTCCTGCAATGGAAACGCCATACAGTTTTTATGCGTTTACCAGTTACAGTGAGGTATAAAAATCCTTACTAAATGCTTCTATGTTTTAATCTCTTCAGTAAAGTTGATGAATTTAAAGAAATGTTAGCCACAAACAACATAGCAGCCAGTGTTTCAAGAAACTGTAGAAGGATTTTTTCTTTTTTTAAATCTAATCATTATAAAAATTACTCAAACTTGCATGAGCTGAGTATTTCAGAGCCCAGGCCTTTTAAAAGCTGCTTTGATAAACTGTAAAATCTGTCTGTTCAAAGTGTACCTCTTTTCTCTGTTTGTAGTTGTGTTAATTAGTGTATCTGTGTGTTCTTGTAGTCTCTGTGTTTTTGTTGTGTTGTTTGAAAGTGTTTTTTGGCTGCATATTCCTCAGTGAGCGAGTTTCTTTGTAGCTCAGATAAAGGAGGCTCAGATCTCCGTGTCACAGCGAACAGAGAAAATGTCACCATAAGAAAATCAAATTCCCTTTGAACATTGGCTGTACAACACAACCCCAACAAATCCCGCGTGAGCCTCTGCTGCTTTCTGTTTGACACGACAAAAAGTCAAGTCACAATACATCAGGTCTGGAAGCTGGAACTTTTAATCCTCCTGAGGTGGAGGTGATCTGTGCGACTCTCTGCTATTATACAGCCGTCTGAGCTGCACGGGGTTATTTGTTTGATGGCTTTATTGCCCGAAAGAGGCTCACTGAGGAGCAGAGAAGTTCAAGTTCTTTGAAATTGAGGGGGGTTTTCTTTTATGAACAGAGGTTTTCAGAAGTGCAGGAAATAAACCAGGGAGTTGCAATGTTTTGTTGCTCAGGCCCTGTCCACACGGAGATGAAAACTTTTTCTTTTTTTAGATGTCGTCAGCAAGGATGACGTTATCTCAAGAAAATGTGTGTCCACACAAAAACACTGTAGTACATATGCCAGGCCTGTAAGTGGCGCTGTGTTGTGCTGCAGACATACACCAAAACCAGAGAAGAAGACATGGAGCTTGTGTATAAAACATGTCCGATGGTAGTATTATTTTTTTAATTTAATATCTGGCTTTATGTTGCTTACACTGCTGTATACAAATGAAAAATAAAACTTAAACCACCATGGCCACCGGTCTGCAGGATTTCACAAGACTCTCATAGACGAGCATTACTGATGTGAATTAACATAGTTCTCATTAACTTTACCCGTCACTCTACCTTAAATAAATCTGTTTTCAGAAACTTATGACAAAGTAGTCAAATTAAGCTGTTAATAACCTGATGACTCCTGTCATTCACTTGTTTACTGTTTTAAAACCTTTTTGCTATTGCAGACTTACTAAATGGAGACACCAGCTGTGTTTGGACGATATCACGGAGACTTTTTGTCCACTGCTAGAGTCAACAAGATGCAGCTGTAATCAAGAATAGCAGAAATTTTTAATTATTACATCCTTTCTCCCTGCACTCCACAGTGAAAAGAAAAATTAACTACAGTGATTAATGTAATCTTCACCAATTCTGACTGTCTGACACATAAAAACATTCTGCAACCACAAAATTAATCTGGAGCATAATCCGAACTTCTTTAGTGCTACGTCCTTTCACTTTGTCTTATCAGACATTCGTTGAGTGTTAATCACTTAAACACACGCTATGTAAAATTAGATCTATTTTTTATTACGTTTACTGAGTATAAGTTATGTGTATTTTAGCTGAACAATAACATGACCTCAAATATTTCCTTAAGTTTTCAAGGACAGAAAATCTTAATTTTCATAGATGACCTTTGAATCACAAACATCACACTAATGTGTGAAGGCTACTTGACAGGTGAGTGGGACCTGCTTCTGCGGCTGTTCTGTCACCCCGACGTCCCCCTGTAACTCCATCCCCCGGCCCCCATAAGTAGACATTTATTTTATTTTATTTTATTTATTTTATTTTATTTTATTTATTTTATTTTATTTTATTTTATTTTATTTATTTTATTTAACCTTTATTTAACCAGTTTCAACAGTCACACAGACTCAATACAGTGCAAATAAGTGAGGAAAACAATAAAAGTCACAAATTAAAACAGTGACATTCAGAAAGTCTGTAGTCCAGAGTTTTCACTGCAGATTTAAAGACATTCAGAGACACCAAGTTTTGCATCTTAAATTCAGTCTGCAGATTATTCCACGCAGAAGGTGCAGAGAACCTAATGTCCTTCTTTCCCAATTCGGTTTGGACTCTGGAAACAACAAACTGTATAAAGCCAACTGATCTCAGGTTATGTAATCCATCCTTCAAGATTAAAAAGGAGGAAAGATAGTCAGGGATTTTGCCAAGAATGGCTTTGTAGATGAACACGTATCAATGTCCAAGTTGACGTGTACTTAAAGAAGTCCAACTGACTTTAGAGTATAAAGTGCAGTGATGAGTCAGAAATCCACAGTTTGTGATGAATCTCAGAGCTCCATGGTTCACACTGTACAACATCTGCAGACTCTGAGCAGAGGCATTCATGTATAAAACATCACCATAATCAAGAAGAGGTAAAAGTGTAGACTCAATCGATCTCTTTTTAACATTAAAAGAGAAACAGGACTTGTTTCTGTAGTAAAAACTAAGTAAAACTTCAGCTTTCTAGCAGCATGCTGAAAATGCAAGTTGAATGGAAATCTGATGTTTCCTTTGTCCGCCTTCAGGGGCAGTGTTAAGTAATCGCAAGAAACTCTTGATCAGTATAAAAACATGTCACGTAAACATGTCAGTCAGAAGATTCTGATCTGAGAGAGCCCAAGAAATTTCATTCAGAGTGAGAGGGAAGGTTTATGCTGATCGTTATTCTGAATGACATTCATGTAAACACTCATCTGAGCATGACCTCCTTGCTGACTCCTCTCTGCTCAACTGCTCATGTCTAGAGCTGCTCAGACTTGCACAGTTGAGGAAAGGGAAGTGTCCAACTCTACTGTCCCAGTGGTCCCACCATACAGACTGCTTTGGTGACTGGCGAGCTTTATCCCTGTCTCTTGTCTTTTTCACCACAGCATTTTAGTTTCTCTAAAGAGAGCAGGAGGAAAATGCCAACAGTACACGATTTAAGATTATTTCAGAACAGATAATGCAGACATCCAGAGTCCCCAACAGCAACAGGGGACTAAAATATCTGTTCGTGAGGGGGGACAAATGACAGACCGCCATGTTTATTTATAACAGAGGAGTTCAATCAATCAATCAATCGATTGATTGACACGTTTTATATCAAGTTACTTTGCAACAGAGCAGGCTGAAGCCATACTCCTCATATTATCAATACACATTAAATATACATATATACATATATAGACATAGCCTACATGCACCCAGAGATGTTTCCATCAAGGCAGAGAAAGGGACTAAAAATATGATTTTATGACAGTGACAAACTCCTGGATGCCCAGATCATAAATCTGTCCTCATATTTGTCTCTGCTGAATTAAATGTATTCCAGCTTAGTCCCTTGAGATGTAGCATCTGTTTATCAAGAGGGTCCTCATATCTAAATGGCTGTAAAGGTAGTTATTATGGAGGTATAATCATTAAAACCATGGATAGAGAGATCACTCTAGGATGTACATTAACATCTCTAATGATTATAAACTGGAGAGGAATGATGTTGATTAATATAGCTGCATCTAGTTAAACTGCCATTAAATTGGGTTTAACTGAATTTATGTTAAATGGTGTCATTTCTGTTGAGTCTGTGACTGTGGTGCGCTCATATAAGGACAAACTGAAATGTTAACCGCACATTAATCACACTGTGGAACCACATTTCTAATAAATTTGGCCATCATAACAGAAAATCTTTGTCAGCTTGAGCTTATTAAGAGAATACATGACGTACATGTCTCATTCATATGGTTGGCAGCTGATAGTATACATTTTTTACAACCAATAAATACCAACCAGAAGTCATTGATTTACAAATTAAAGTACTTTTTTTATTTTAAGGGTAAAGAGTCTGAGCCCTTAGAGACAACTCAGGCTTTTATTCTGATTATACGTTAGATTTATGTTCACACGCGCCATGATCAGGCTGTGTCCCCTTAGTCATTAGTTAATGTTTTTTGACAGGTTTAGACCCTACAGCTTGTATGCATGTAAAGCAATTCATGTCATATGAAATGTTAAATGGAGGGATGGTTAGATGGATGGCATGATGGATGGGAGCAACATGTTAGCACATCTGTGCACCCACAGTAAACATTAAAGCACAGTGCTGCTAAGTCATTGGCAAATCCACTTCCTGAGGTCAGACTTATCTCATGGGACAATATGACAAGGACAGGTCTATGATTGGTCCATGGATCTATCACTAGCTTTAGTTCTTACTTTAGTCCACTTGTCTCCACTTACCTCCCTCCCTTTGCCCACACACCCAACACAGCATCGTGTGGATTTGCTGTTCATCATGAGACTGGGGTCCACATTCAAGATTTCCTGCTGCTTAACAGAAGGTTTTTTCTTGCTGCCATGATGGAGGGATTCATGATTGGCTATATGGATTCATGTTGGGTGTTGGATGTATGTAATTGTATACATTTATATATGTATTTTATATGTAATTATGCATAAATGTGTATCCATAAAATGAAGAGTTTGTCTTCAGCCTGCTCTACTGTAAAGTGTCTTGAGATAACACTTGTTATGAATTGGCACTATACATAAAAAAACTGATTGATTGATTGAGATTTACACTAAAATGCCTGTTCTTAGCAGGAATGAAACATTGGAGTTTAAAGGCCACAGTCCAAATGTGAGTGGATTTTAAGACAAGAAAATGTAAAATATCTTCAGGGAACCTCCAGAACCAGAGTGAACCAGTGCTAAAGGAGTTAAATACGGGACCTTTAAAGCTTCACAAAGCCACTGCCAAGCTCCAGCTGTGCCCTCAGTTAAGTGAGGACAGCAACCTCAAAAAGAAACACACGTGCACATACACAAATGCTCCTGCACATAGTCGCTCACCAGGCTGGGGTCTCTTATCGAGCCAGTTCATAGATTAATCTCTCTTCATGGGCTGGATGGAGGTGGGGAACCATGATGGAGGGTAATGATTGTGTCAGAGGGGTCCTGAACTTCAAACCCTTCCTCCCCACTGAGGCTGAGCTGGGAGCTGGACTCGTTGTGACCACGGTGCCCCCTCTGCTCTTTCATGTCCCTGGTCAGAAGCCTCCATCTGACCTGGTCGTCCGGCCACAACAGGACGGGGTCGATTCGTATGGATAATGTCACCCAGCACTGACAGCCGCTGATAAATGACTTAACCGGCTCATGAGGAAGATCCCGGCCCGTAGATAAGACGAGTTGGTCAATACATGCTAACAGTCTGTATTGATCTTTTACAGAATGACTGATGATAAGTGGATGTATGTCAGAGGTCAGATTAGGACTCATTTTCAGAGAATAGAAAACTGGTTCTTCATTCATAATTCAGAACTCAGTATTTGGTGTTTCAGGGACTGAACGTTTATGCATCTGTTGTAAGCATTTCAGGTCCCCAGGACCACACACATCTCATCATCTCCCTCAGTGTGGCCCATATATTGACAGTAAAGGTAAATAAATTACAACGAAAATCTGCCCTGAAAACATTAAAGTATGTTTTTTCACAATAACCGGAGAACCTCTTCTATATTTCTAAATAAAAGTACAGCACTTAAGAAATGTATTAACAAAATCATTAGACTATCACCACAATGTGAGGTTTATGCAACAGCTGCACTAAATTAAAAGCACTGGTAATCACCAAAATCATTTTTATGTTTCTGTTTAACGAAAATGATATTTTGCAATGCTTTAATAGAACTAAAATATTACAGAAGAGGATCAGGGCCACTGAAAAATTCATTTTCAGAGGCTGAAAATTTTTCAAGACTGCGTGGAAAAAAAAAAATCAGAATTCTTAGAAAAGAGACAAACTTTTCCTTACAATACTGATTTGAAAAATTAATTCTGAATTTTACTTTATCTTTGACTTTTGTCTGGCTCACTGCAGGTGCAATAATTTGCCTCAGAGATGAATATTTTATATTTGAGTGTTTATTTACACTCAAGAAAAGATTGTCAACCCCACGCACAAACAGATTTTTGAATATCGAGTGCAAGGTGACAGCCCAGCCACACACACAGCAAAAGCATCGCACCAGTCCCTTAAATCTGGGAGTAGAGAATGAGTCCAAAAACAAGGAAGTGAGTTAGCATTTAGCACTTCCTGGTTCCCAACCCTCCAGAGTAAATGGGATACTGAAATAAGATTTTAGGTAAACACATGCACATGAGATTTTAATGTTTATCAGAATTAATAAAATGTCTTTAATGTTTCGTGCCTTTGAATCTTAAAATGTTTTGTGTTTAAAACGATGGGTGCAAACTTACTGCCAGCATGGACTTCAAAAATGGCTGGGAACCGATGACCAGCATTTCTTAAGTGGGTCCACACATAAGGATTTTATAAATCTGAAGAGATTTTTTTATCTGTTAGAGACCCCACGCATGAAGACAAAAAATCAGCCATTGAACAGTTCATGATTGTCTGCCCCGACCCGTTTCAGAGCCAATTATTGGAATTTAATTAACAAATTCACTCTTAACACACCTCAGATCACAGGTTAATCTCATAAGACATAAGATAATGTGGTGTTTGCCGTCCTTGGTTGGAAACGGGGAAAGTTGGGACACAAACAGCCTGATAATCTTTATGTGTGTACCCCACTGTATTGTTTTTTAATAATCGCTAATTCAAACACTATTGCCACAGCGAACAAGATATTATTCATTGGAAATATTGTAGTTGCTTCCAAGTTGAACCTCTATGTTGTAGTTCCATAGTAGCTCAATAATAGCTTTTCATTCATGGTTATGTTTAAGTTTAAAAAATCGTGAAAGGTGGGTTCATTTGTTAAGATTATCACAAAGAGCAGAAGTTTCATTTTTTTTGTTCTCCACAGAGCTTATTATCTTCCCTGCTCCTTAACTCAGCAAAACATTCAATAGGCTTTTAGTGGGCTTGCAGTCAAGGGAACCAGTGTGATGCTAACTTTAGTGGTGGCCTACAAAAATATGTCATCCTGCACCGCTCTATAAATGTGATGTGGTCTTGATTTTGGACCCACTACTCCAGGCAAGGGCAACCAACCCCCAACCAACAGAACCATACTGACCTACATACCTCTTAAATAAATGTATGTATAAAAATAAAGTCACATCAGATCCAGTGTAAATGTTTCAGGAGCTCAGCCTTTATAAAGTAAAGAACATGCATAGTGCATGTGTCTTTAGCTATGATGGATGGTAGTTGTTCAAATATGCCAAACATACATACAAACATGACTCTCTTTCTCTTTCTCTGTCTTCCTCTCTTTCTCTTACTTTGGTGCTTCAGTTTGTGTTTTTCCACCAAATGGGATCAGTTAGCCAACCGTCTCTCAACTCTCGACCTCTTGGCTCTTTTTCTCTGATACCATATTTATTAATTTAGCTTGACCTTGTTTTTTTCCTCCTCTTCCTCTTCCTCCTCCCTTTGAAGAGCAGAGCAGAGAAAATGGGGATGTGAGGGTCCCAGCGGAGGCTGGGTCGTCCTGGTCGACCGGCCTTCTGTCCTACTGAAGCACGAACACAAGGCTTTCTCTGCACTGTCTGACTTTACCAAAGCACTCTGATGGTTTATGGAGGTGGGAAGGTGTAGAAAAGGGGAGGAGAATGAAGAGGAGAAGAAAGAGGGTCAGGAAGGCATGGAACAAAATACATCGAGAAAAGGAGAGGAATGGACAGAAGACGACGTCTGTGACGCTGCGCTTTTGGAGCATGTGGAAGTCCAGGGGAAGGCTATGTCCACATGTTGTCAGATGTTTTTAAAAAACATTTCCTTCTGTATGTTTTGTTCTTCTGTCCACACATAAAGTGTGATCTAGTTTACTGATGTTTTTCAAACTCCAGCCAAAGTGACGAATTTCGAAAACAGCACTTCAAATGTCACACTCAGAGCTGTGGAAAGAGAGAGTTACATCAACTCTGTAGACACCAATGGGCCAATTTTTTGACAGCAACGGCGGATTATGGCAGCCCTCAATAGTTCCAAACAGTGCGACCACGGCCATAGGATTCCTATGGGGAATGTATGTTACTCACATTTATCTAAGGTCAATTTACGTGTAGAAAGCTACAGTTGACATTTTGATGAAGACCATTTTACAAGCAATTTTAAATCAAATTAATTAGCAATTTAAAGCACGATAGTTCATCAATTTTAAACAAAATATTGTTTTAATGTGGTCACTGGTTTTCTTCTTGTTACGTCTTACATTCTTGATGAATACTCTTTTGCCTTAGACCTACATGTTTAATCTGGATTGAATAAAATCTTTTTTAAGAAATCAGGTAAGCCATTGTTTTATGCTTAATTTTCATTGAATACAAGGAAGTATGAATAAGTAGTCAACTAGTTATATAGTTATATACACACACACACACGTATATGTATATATATATATATATATATATATATATACATATATATATATATATATATATATATATATATATATATATATATATATATATACATATATTTATATATATATATATATATATATATATATATATATATATATATATATATATATATATATATATATATACATACATATATATATGTTTTGTGCTTTAAGTTATTAAAGCGAAGTTATAACATAGACATTGTCCTTGAAACATACACATTTTCCTACTCAGGAGGATCACACAGGCTTCTTCCTTCTTTTTCTGAAATGTTTGAAGAAAGCAAGTTGGTATTTTCCAAATCACCAATGTTGATGTAATAATCAAGGAAATGTTCTAACATTACAGTGTCAAGCAACGTTTGCTAGTCAATAAAATAAGTATAGCCAGCTAGTTTAATGTCCACATTTTTCCTTTTCAGAGGACATTTCAGCACATGGCCACATAGACTTTCTTTTGCTCCTTCACTATGATGCTGGATTAAAAACAGGCCGACAATACAAACGCTGCCGATGTTTTGGGCGAGTCTCGGTGTTATTGTTTCACAAGTGACCAAGTTCACGGGTGACCAATTGTCTCTTGCTCTGTGGTTGCTGTGGTTACAATAGTTGTTGAAACCATCAGGAGTGCTCACGAAAGTCTTTATTAACAGGATTTGATCAAGATTATCAGATTTGTCTCAGATTAAAATATAAGCAAAGAAATATTTACGACACGCATGCTATCACCACTTAACATAGGCACAAGTAAAACTGTAACACCAGGCAGACATGGCTGTAGGAACAGATGTGAAAATAAAACTGCTTTTGCGTAGATTGGATAAAAGATGTATATCATGGACATAGTTACACTTTCTAAGGCATATAACCTTCAGGTGTGGGTTGTATTTTAGCTTTGAACAGCAAACTGCCCTTGTTATGTAAAATAAATCTAAATCCTTTTTTTTGTGTCTCCTCTCAGTGGTGGTGCTTTATGTGCAAGGGCTGGGGACCAAGGAGTGGAGAGAGGTGAGTGTCTCAATACCCTAAACAGATATGTTATTATTCATCTCCAGTTCACTGATTTATTGCATTATCTTAAAGTCAATATGAGGAACTTTCAGAAAGTTGGAAACTTAGATTTTTAAAATCTAAGTTTCCAACTTCCAAAATAAACAAGTCCTAAGACCTACATTGTTTTCATTTGACCCCTCGATAGCACTTTGATTGATCCACTGACTAACCAGGAAGCCCCCATAGTGCTGTTACGTGTCTATTGTGGTCAGACAAAATTTTGTCAGAGCGAAGTATTTTCAGTGCATTTGTAATCAAATTAGTGCTCTGAATTAGTTACTTTAGCATAGACAATTGGAGAGAAGTTGCAAATAATCAAAGTTCTGAGAAAACATTTCGGTACTGATGATCTTCTGTGCTTTAGTCATACCTAAAAGGTATTATTAAAGCATTTGCTTTATTTGACTACTGATGTTAGATGAAATCATTACTGTCACTGAAAGTTATATTTTTCGTAACATATTTTGAGTTAGTGTCATACACCCAACGGTAGTTTTGTCTGTATTCATTCAGTGAAAAAAAAAAGTTCTGATTAAAAGTTAAACATGACAGATTTTGTCTAATTTAGCAGCAGTTGTGAACAAGGTGTAAGCCTGATGAAGGATCACTTCCTGTAAAGGGTGGGGGTTGAGCACCAACAGTATCTCATTTATTTCCAACATTTTGAAGCTGTAAAAACCCTTCATTTTGAAAGTTCTAACGGGACGAGTTGGTATGGTTCGGATAACCGAGCATCAGTGACAGACAAGGATAGTTTATTGTTGCCATGCAAACACGTAATATTACACAAGAGACTACAGCACAAGTTATCAGTACTTGCTATTCTGCTGTTCTGCGTCTGGGTCACTTTCATGTTTTGTTATGCTTACTTGTGATTGACCATCTTTATTCTGCTGCTACTGTTTCGAAAACTCCCCTTCTCACTCTGTGTCATGTGTAACTCCATCCCTGGGCCTTAACAAAGTCAAGTAAAGTAGAGACCCGCTGTCACCTCTGACTGTCTCCGCTATGTACTATTGTTTTGTACGAAGTGTATTTACTAAATGGCAATTTAGGATAAAAGCTCTTGGAAGTGACCAGACCACAGAATGTTTTGTGAATAGCTTACCGTAAACAAGGAAGTTCTGCTCGAAGCTCCCTAACTCATACGAAATACACTGACAAACTAGAAACTTTGGTTAACTATTTGGTAGGCATGCCGCGATCAGACTAACGATCACCTGCTTGAGAGATCGGCTGATACTGGTAGTGTTTTGGGTTTTGTATCGACTTACTGGTCAAGTGTTTGCTCAACATAGCAGCACAAAAAGATCTCAATTAGAAATACTATATAATATCCTTTTGTGAGGAGAACTGATTTACACAGTAAAATGACTTATTCATTACTTGTTTTCATTTATATGTGAATTAAAAAAAATATATTAACAGACTGGCTAAAACTGTTAGTCCAATAGTGCAAATAAACTAATAAAGTAAAGATGATATGTTTATTAATAATTACATCAGTTACATTATATAACTGATGTAATAATTCAATATCGATAAGAAAACAAATTTCACCCTCACACGTTATTTATTCAAAGTTAAACTAAAATCTATATCTCCAACTCTGTAAATTACTTTTAAATCAACACAACATAGTTTTTCCACCCTAATATAATATTTCTAGAATAATTGTGATGGTACATCACCTTACAACAGGTTAAATTACACCTCTGTCATGGTCTGAGGGGGTTCGTATCACCTTCACTGGCACTATGTAACTTCGATGTGGATGGTAGGAACACTTCCACATTAAAAAACTACAGATATTTACTGCTTTGACTGCTTTACAGCATACGTCACTTCCCCCTCGAGGCGAAAGCTAAACATTGGGAAAAGGAGAATATAAAGCAGTTTATGATTATTCAAAACAGATTTAAAGGATAAGTTCGTTTTTTTGACACCTGGACCTTATTTTTAGGATCAAATATGCTCGTAGACTCACCCAGACAATTTTGGCGGAGCTCGGAGCCGTTTTCGAACAATTTAGATCTATCCAACGGCGTTTTTCTCTCATGCCGTAGTAGCAGACGGGGCCAGAAATCGTATTTTGGGGGGCATCAATACGTGTTTCCTCTGGTCTCAAGTCCCACTCTGAGCAGCAAAGGCACTCCTCCTCTGTTGTGTTTGCCGTGCAGTGTCCACAACAACACCACCAGTTAGCCCCCATTCGTGGACGTGCAGTGGTTGCTTGTTCTCTGGCCAGCTGTTCGGCTCTTTCCCTCTGCATCTTCCTTTCAAATAGCTCCTTGTCGGTATATTCTGGCTCAAAACGATACGGGCATCCATTATACTCAAAGTCGTCATCAGACACTTCTACATCGGATAAATATTCCGCCATGTTGCACAAAAATAGCCATGTAGCCGTGTAGCCTAGCAACAACAGAGGCTCTACTCATGTTCTTGTCTATGACGTCACCAAAAGTTACCCATCCTTGTAAAGCCCCGGATGACCATAACAACAAAGTTGAGCTGACATGGTGATAACACTGGCCATTCATTTATAAAATGAAGCTGAAATGAACGAGTTTCACAGCAGATAATGTCTAATTTAGGGGCTTCGATTTCTGGCCCCATCTGCTACTATGGCATGAGAAAAAATGCCGTTGGATGGATCTAAATTGCTCGAAAACGGCTCCGAGCTCCGCCAAAATTGTCTGGGTGAGTCTACGAGTGTATTTAATCCTAAAAATAAGGTCCAGGTGTCAAAAAACCGAACTTATCCTTTAATGAACAGAATTTAGTTTAAAGTAAATATGCACTTATTTTCCTAATGGAAATAGGGACCTCTGGCTCACACTCCTGCATAGAAGGTGGTGGTAATGCTCCCCCTGATGTTGGATGCCACCCGCCGTTAAACAAGAAGAAGAAGAAGAAAGCTACATGTAGTGTTGTTATCATGGCGGTAGCAGCGAAAAACCCGAAGAAAAGACATGTTTTATCGGAGGAGATGAAAAAAAAAAAGTGAGAGAGTAACATGCTAAACATTGACCCGCCATTTACTCACTGGCGTGAGCTGAAAGACGAGGAGGGATGTCTGACCGATGCTGATTTAGCCCTGGTACTGCTTGGACTTGTAAGTACATGATGATTTATTCAAATAGAAACATGATCAGACTGTACCTTATCAGTCCACATGGTTTATTTGTCTCTTTCTGGATGTCCTGTCGGCTCGTTTCTCCTCCCTCTGTATGTCAACAAACGCACGTTGGTGTACGACAGTGCAGTTACACTCAACGACCGTAGAGGCACCTAGAAAGCTGAAAGCTGGAATCTTACTTAGTGCTGCTTTAAATACATCATGTTCTTAGCGTAGTCAATTACTCGTCTTACTGAGCAAACCTGAGAGCAACACAAAGTTACAGACTGGACCTCAAACGCATCACAAAAGACAATGAGCATATGTAGTGTAGCAATAGAGTAGTGCAGGAATGACACCCAAAACGTGAAAGTTAGTTAATTATTACTAATACAAGGACTACTTTGTGTTTCTTGGAAATTATATATGAGCATAGACAGATGACCTGTGGGGTTCCCCAAGGATCAGTCTTAGGCCCACTTTTTTATGCTGTCAGCACTTTGTTAGCATTTAGCACTTCCTAGTTCTCAAACCCAAAATCATATGGGATTTTGAACACTGGTTTCAGATAAATGCCTGAAATAAGATTTGTGATGAACACACAAACACACAAGATTTCAATGTTTAATGGGAAATAATTAAAAAAATCTGATGTTTCCTGCTTCTGAATTTTAAACTGTTGTTGTATGTTTAAAATGATGGTTGCTAACAAACTGCTATCAAGGACTACAAAAATAGCCAAAGACCCAATGGCAAGCACTTCTGATTGCTTTGATAATAATTTATTCATACACTACTGCCACAGCCATGAGGACCAATTTGATCAGGTTCAAGTTAGGTCGAGGTTTTTATATCATGCCTGATTATCCTTTAATTTTTGTACAACAACGAATTACGGAAGTTATTTTTTATAACATTCCCTTGCCCGGACGCGGGTTACCGGGGCCCCACCCTGGAGCCAGACCTGGGGATGGGGCTCGATGACAAGCGTCTGGTGGCCGGGCCTGCGCCCATGGGGCCCGGCCAGGCACAGCTCGAAAAGGCAACGTGGGACCCCCCTCCCATAGGCTCACCACCCGTGGAAGGGGCCAAGGTGGTCGGGTGCAGTGTGAGCTGGGTGGCAGCCGAAGGCGGGGACCCTGGCGGTCCGATCCCCGGCTGCAGAAGCTAGCTCTAGGGACATGGAACGTCACTTCTCTGGTGGGGAAGGAGCCTGAGCTGGTGCGCGAGGTCGAGCGGTTCCGACTAGATATAGTTGGACTCACCTCGACACATAGCTTGGGCTCTGGAACCAGTCCTCTTGAGAGGGGCTGGACTCTCTTCCACTCTGGAGTTGCCGATGGCGAGAGGCGCCGGGCAGGGGTAGCAGTACTTATTGCTCCCAGGCTCGGCACCTGTACGTTGGGGTTCACCCCAGTAAGCAAGAGGGTAGCCTCCCTCTGCCTTCGGGTGGGGGGACAGAACCTGACTGTCGTTTGTGCTTATGCACCAAACAGCAGTTCAGAGTATCCACCTTTTTTAGACTCCCTAGAGGGGTTGCTGGAGAGTGCCCCTTCTGGGGACTCCCTCGTTCTTCTGGGGGACTTCAATGCTCACATTGGCAATGACAGTGCGACCTGGAGGGGTGTGATTGGGAGGAACAGCCCCCCCGATCTGAACCCGAGTGGTGCTTTGTTACTGGACTTCTGTGCTCGTCACAGACTGTCCATAACAAACACCATGTTCAAACATAAGGGTGTCCATATGTGCACTTGGCACCAGGACACCCTAGGCCGCAGTTTGATGATCGACTTTATTTAGACTTTAGTCGTATCATCGGACTTGCGGCCGCATGTTTTGGACACTCAGGTGAAGAGAGGGGCGGAGCTGTCAACTGATGACCACCTGGTGGTGAGTTGGCTCCGATGGTGGGGGAGGATGCCCGTCAGACCTGGTAGGCCCAAGCGTGTTGTGCGGGTCTGCTGGGAACGGCTGGCAGAGTCTCCCATCAGAAAGAGTTTCAACTCCCACCTCCGGGCGAAGTTCGACCATGTGGCGGGGGTGGCAGGGGACATTGAGTCCGAGTGGGCCTTGTTCCGGGCCTCTATTGTTGAGGCGGCTGATCGGGGCTGTGGCTGTAAGGTCGACAGTGCCTGTCGTGGCGGCAACACCCGAACCCGCTGGTGGACACCGGCGGTGAGGGATGCCGTCAAGCTGAAGAAGGAGTCCTATCGGGCCTTTTTGGCCAGTGGGACTCCGGAGGCAGCTGACAGGTACCGGCAGGCCAAGCGGAATGCAGCTTCGGTGGTTGCCAAGGCAAAAACCCATGCATGGGAGGAGTTCGGTGAGGCCATGGAGAACAACTTCCGGACGGCTTCGAAGAGATTCTGGACCACCGGCGTCTCAGGAGGGGGAAGCAGTGTGCTGTCAACACCGTCTATGGTGGGGATGGCGCGCTGTTGACCTCGACTCGGGATGTCCTGGATCGGTGGAAAGAATACTTCGAAGACCTCCTCAATCCTACCAGTACGTCTTCCAGTGCGGAAGTAGACCTGGGGGACTCTGTGGTGGACTCTGCTATCTCAGGAGCTGAGGTCGCCGAGGTGGTCAAAAAGCTCCTCGGTGGCAGGGCTCCGGGGGTGGACAAGATCCGCCCGGAGTTTCTCAAGGCTCTGGATGTTGTGGGGCTGTCATGGCTGACACGACTCCGCAACATCGCGTGGACATCGGGGGCAGTACCACTGGATTGGCAGACTGGGGTGGTGGTTCCCCTTTTCAAGAAAGGGGACCGGAGGGTGTGCTCCAACTACAGGGGGATCACACTCCTCAGCCTCCCTGGGAAGGTCTATTCAGGGGTACTGGAGAGGAGGGTCCGCCGGATTGTCGAACCTCGGATTCAGGAGGAGCAATGTGGTTTTCGTCCTGGCCGTGGAACTATTGACCAGCTCTATACCCTCCACAGGGTCCTCGAGGGTGCATGGGAGTTTGCCCAACCAGTCTACATGTGTTTTGTGGACCTGGAGAAGGCATTCGACCGTGTTCCTCGTGGGGTTCTGTGGGGGGTGCTCCAGGAGTATGGGGTAGCGGACACCCTGATACGGGCTGTTCGTCCATGGTCCTCGCCCGGGGGAGGGTGGAGTGCCCTCTCCGGGTCGGGGATGAGATCTACCCCAAGTGGAGGAGTTCAAGTACCTCGGGGTCTTGTTCGCGAGCGTAGGAAGGATGGACCGGGAGATCGACAGGCGGATCGGTGCGGCGTCGGCAGTGATGCGGACTGTACACCGGTCCGTCGTGATAAAAAGGGAACTGAGCCGCAAGGCAAAGCTCTCGATTTACCACTCGATCTTCACTCTTTTCCTCACATATGGTCACCAGCTTTGGGTCGTGACCGACAAAACACGATCGCGAGTACAAGCGGCTGAAATGAGTTTCCTTCGCAGGGTGTCCGGACTCTCCCTTAGAGACAGAGTCAGAAGCTCGGTCATCCGGGAGGGGCTCGGAGTACAGCCGCTGCTCCTCCGCGTTAAGAGGAGCCAGATGAAGTGGCTCGGGCATCTGGTTAGGATGCCTCCTGGACGCCTCCCTGGTGAGGTGTTCCGGGCACGTCCCACTGGTAGGTGGCCCTGGGGAAGACCCAGGACACGCTGGAGGGACTATGTCTCTCAGCTGGCCTGGGAACGTCTCGGGATCCCCCGGGAGGAGCTGGACGAAGTAGCTGGGGAGAGGGAAGTCTGGGCTTCCCTGCTCAGACTGCTGCCCCCGCGACCCGACTACGGATAAGCGGAAGAAGATGGATGGATGGATGGATTTTTTATAACATCAAGAAACGCTAATGTGAGGCTTATAGTGATAACAGATACTGCTCAACATAAATACAGAGAAATCAGTCTTGCAAGCATGGCGAAATGTTTAGGTATCACATTTCAGCTGGCTATAGTAGGGACAAGGACTGTCCCAATTCAAGATATAGTTTTTTTGGATATTTGTGGGGACATGGGACAAAAAGCTTGAGATCGGGCAGTCCAGGCTAAATCAGGACATCTGTTCACTCTGTGCTTGATGGGGCACCTCTACTGTTTAGTATATACGCCTCACAGAGTTCATTTAAACTGAACAGACTCCTCAAGTTCAGAAAAGAAAGAGTACTGAAGGCAGGGCTGAGGTCACAGTGGGTCACTCCTGACAGACTCTTTACTCTTGTTTGTTTTGGCTGAGGGCCTCTTGGCAGCAGGTTTTTTCTTTGTACGTGCTCTGCATTTAAGTTGTATAGCAAGTTTGTTTTTCCTAAAAACTTGTTGACAGCTTACAAAGATAATGTTCTACCAGGCCATGGGCAGCTGAACCGATGCTCGCAGTCATACTCAATGCAGTGGATCAAAATGGTGTATGCTAAACCATTTCTTTATCGTTGTTACCTGAAGCCTCTTCTTAAATGTTTGCACTAACAGCTAGAAACATACTCATCTTTAAAGCTCAAATCACCCTCTTTGTTACTGAGTAGCTGCAAGTCTCTACATAAAGTCATTTTCTGTATTTATTTTATGCCCAAAAGGATTCACACATACAACAGTCCATAAAAAACCTGATCCAAAGAGCTGCACACACGACTGTAAGCCTGCTCTCATCTGAAATAAATCCAGCCTTTATCCATTAAAAAGCACAAAGCTATTTATTATCATGACTTTTGTTCAAGTGGTATTGAACATGCATTCATTAACTTCCAAGTGATTGATCCTCAAAGCTGAACCAATCAATGCTTTGTTTTAACAAGAGATCAATTTTCTTAAAACTGCTGTCCCGTGGTGACTTTTGTAAATAAATGAGCAAATCTGTTCCCGCAGCATCATGGAGCTTCAGAGTGTCTTTTAAACTTGTTTTTCTGCATTAGTTGGCTGTTTAAAGTCTCCATAGCACGTTAACATCATCCCTGCGCAGCTGATGAAATCTGCAAAGTTGTGATGAAAGGCACAGTCGCTTTACAAACTGGTAACACATCTTCAAAAAAGTCTCGAGTCAAAGGTACTGACAGTTTTAGATTCTCAGCTCATTCTTTCATCCTAACAAACAGAAGTGTAAAAATTGCCCTTTGCATTCCTGTGGAAAGGTCAGAACTTAAGAGTGTCGGAGCAGCAGTGCAGTATGTCCTGTGACGGTCACACTGATCAGGCTGTTTATAGCAAACAGAATGCAATAAGAAATAAGCCCTTCTGTCAAGCCTGAGCAGCTGAAAATAGGAATTCATAAATTGGAAAATCACCCGAGACACTTCGGGAGGTCGGCCCAGGCACACTACGTCTACGTAAACATATAGAAAACCTCATCTTTCTCAATCTTCCCTCTGTGTTGCAGAGTCTGTGTTTTTCAGTCATTTGTGCTCCTGCATTCAAAGGAAATCAGTCTCACCTCAGCGGGGGTCCAAACACACACACACAGATCTCAGTGAGCTTCAGTCTGTCTCTCAGGGAGAGAGGACGCTTTCAGGAGTGCTCTATAATGTCTTTGACATTAACATACACTGTAAACAGTGGCCGATGTGCCATAGAGTGGTATGGATCAGTTTACAGGTAAACTGCACTGCTGCCTGTCGCTGTAATCTCACTTATGTGATGTGGAGCAGCTGTTATTGTCACAAATCGATGGAAGGATTGAGTCATCTTATAAAAGGGGGAAACTGACATGACTGCAGCATGGGCTGCAAAATGGGCAAAGACTTATAAGGCCCCGTTTACACAGACACTTTTTCATCAGAAATGGAAAGGTTTTTCCTTTGTGCTTCTATAAACGATCCACTTTCAGATGGAGACTCAAGAACAACTGAAAACGCTGTAGCATGCATGCCAGGCCAGTAGATGGCGATGTAGGTTTGTAGAGAAACAGCGGTGTTACAACACGCGTACACTTTCTGGTGAAGACAAACTTTTCACAAACAACAATGGTGAGTGGATGCACGAAGACGCAGGAGTTTTTTGTCTGGACAACAAATCTATCTGGATATTTTTGCCTTGATAACAAACCGAGCACACATGTTGCTCGGTAGGCGGCCGAAGCTGTTGTTGTTCCTGGTATGCGCAAGCAGCCTTCATGTGAAAGAGTACTGCGCATGTGGTGATGTCAACGTTTTACCCTGAAACGCCCTGTATCTCATCTCCTTAGCTTGTTGCTATACAGGTACTGTTGTTGTGTTTGGAAGCCTCCATTATGTTACAGGGATGGAAAATTCAACTTCTTCAGACCAGTCGTTTGCATGCCATCACAGGCAGTATGCAAGGAGACAGGTAATTATCAGAGACAATTTGATTCTTCACCATGAACACAAGGTGTTAGCTGTTGTTAGCTCTTCCAGCGATAACTTAACTGCAAACGATAACATTTTACAAACTTTAACTATACTTGCTTAACATCAGATTAAATTGCTCTTAACTGTAAAACAAAAAAAGATAATTTTTGAGTGCAATAAACCCATCCCCTGACTGAATTTGTTCTCGCTCTGACAGCAGTTTTGAGAGCCCGAGGTCGGTGCTCAGGTGGTGGAAAAACAAAGAACTGGTACTAGGTCAGGCTCTGGCTCCAAACCAGCACTGGCTCCAGCTCAGTGGAAAAGGGATAAAGAAGGGGTGTAACATGGGACCTTTGGGTTATTTTATTAACAGCTTAGTAGCAACATTTGTGTAGGTGGTTCAGTGATGCAGTGCTAAGATATATAAGAAGTGAATTTCAGTAATTGTGTCTTGTTGAAACAAAACATGGGTAATCATTTTCATCTCAGCTTGAGACACAACCGTCCTGAGTTTAGCCATATTCCTTAGAGGGTAGATGAGGCTCTGGCCAAACTGTTCACTAAGAGAGCTTAAAACAATCTGTAAAGTATCTGGCACTGGACGGATAAAAAATGTCTTTTAAAAGTGTGGCTGGCAGTGTCCTTGCTGCAGGTAGTTGGTCTGAAATGATTAACAGTTTCTGCTAAAGTAGCGTAACCGGGGAGGTGAAACCTTTTTAACTTGACAGGAGTATGTGGACATTTTTAATTCACCCACCATGGAGGTAGAGACTGTCTTATTGTCAGGATTTCATCATCAAAGCAGAGAGCTCAGATATGACTTTGACCCTTAGCTCCACCCAACCCCTGTCCCCAATTTCCTACTCTGTCCTGTTCTCAATATAAAGTTAATACCTTCAAAGCCTGCCAAAAAATCTGAAAAAAAAAGAAAATGAATAAGAAAGTTGGGTATATTTCAAGGTTTATTTTTGTACCCATCAGCGACAATGATATAGCTGCTGGCAGTAAAAGCCAGTAAGTCAGGACTCTCAGTGAAATCAGTTAACATTTTGGAAACCATTTATTCCTGCATGTCAGTCTCCAAGCTCTCTCCATCTGATCTCTAAATCTATCCACTGCTGTAAGGCTTAAAGGGATAGTTCAGGTTTTTTAAAGTGGGTTTGCTGGAGGCCCATGGCTATAGAAAATATTGTTGCCACTAAAATTAAAGACCATCTCTCGCCCCTGAAGAAAGATAGCTGGATATGGTGCTAGCTGATACATAATCAGTGATGCCACCGAAAGCCTCGTAATTACACAATTTTTAGGATAAAACTACACTAAAAACAATGTTGGCTAGATGCTACAGTAAGATTCTTCACAGCATTCCACTTTCTCAACAAAGCCCCTAAGTTAGGAGCTACTACGTGATGCAACATATGAGCTACGTAACCTTCCACTGCTTTTTATCAGTTGTTCAGATCGGAGTGCTGCAGTGGGGTCAGGTAGCAGTCATGAGAGCTTAATACAAGGAAGCTGTAAAAACAGGCAAAACAAATGGTCACAGTACCAATTTCCATCACTTGACGTGGACCTTGGACATCAGGATTTCCCTCTCTGCAGCGTCAGAACATTATCTTTTCAGTGCCTGTTTTACCCATCAGGATCAGAAAGGTCCATTTATAAAGACATCCTTTTTTACTCTAGACTAACGGCATGTCCTTGTGCCCGAGTCAAAATCACTCATTTTCTTTTACGTTTTTTTTGTTAATTACTGTTCGCCGTATGTTGTGGCCTGAACAGCTGATGAGAGGAAGGTGTTGCATTGCTGGCGTAAGGATACATAGCTCATATGCAGGGGTTAAATTGGGCCAGAGCCCTCCGGAGATGAGCTTCGCCACCTTAGTCAGATTAATGAATTATTCAATTCAAACTGGCGGTTAGTCAACCTTTATCGAGAATGCCCCTATTTACACTAACAGCCAAAATTGCTCACAGTGCATTAGATAGGGGTGTGTGTTTGTGTGTGTGTTTTGTGTGTGCTTTGCCTGTTAATCCAGCCTTGATTGCAAAAAAACTATACAGTTTTTTTGCAATCATTTAAGTCATTTTCCCACTGCCCCGCAACACCGTATTTTAGGGCTCCCTCAACCGTCAAATCCCACTTTAACCACTGCTCATATGTTGCATCACAAAGTAGCTCCAAACATAGGGGCCTTGTTGAACAAAAGTGAAATACTGGACAGAATCTTACTGTAGCGTCTAAAAGTGGGGTAACTATGAGGTTTTCAGTGACACCATTAACTGATATGTGTAGGCTAATTGCTTTATTAGCAGTTAACTTTACTCGTGCCCTGGACCTTGAGCAACCCCACTTCAAAATACATGAACCATCCTTTTGAATCAAAAGTGCTGGTTGGATGACTTCAGAAAAAACAGCAAGACACTGAAGCAACTCCTATAAACACAAGAACTTGTGATGACTCTCATGGTGCAGGAAATGTCCTTAAGAATTTGTTGTCCTTCACTCTCCTGTCATCCAGGTTTGATGTTTTCAGCTTTATTTAATGTTTGACTAAAGCTGATATCTGCAGAGCTTATGGGGGTAAACTTTTAAAACTTCAGAGTGAATTGAGAGAAAAATATTAGGTTGCTTGGAGCGATAGTGCAGTAATCCTATCATTGATTTAGACTGTGCAGGATAAACTCTGAGCCTCCATCTTAGCAGATATCAGAGTCTGAAAAAATGATATGCCTCTTACTTCAGTTTGTAGATAAACTTTTATCTGAGGGCACCCTGAACTTTATTTTTTTCATTGCCTCTCTATTTTAGCCATGAAGCTTTTCTCCTCTTGCTGTGGTATTTCCAAACCATTTTTGTTCTAGATGATAACTGCAGCAGCATGGTTTGGCTGTAAACAAGCTTTCCGCTTCTCTTTATTTTTATAAATCTGGGCTGATTGAAGAGCACAGGAACTTTCTACAGGCCTGGGTTGCCAGGTTGGAGTCCGTCCATGATTGGAGCTTGTCCATATGGTTCCAGGTCCCACTAAGCTGCCCACTTCCTCTGTTTACAGTCTCCTTGGACAGTAATGTAGCTGTCTGTCATCAAGCGAATGGAAGCGAGCAGCGTCCCTGCGGCTCATGTATTGTCACCAGCTTGTAGGACGTGGGCCGTTCGAACACATTGGCAGATTGGGCTCGCGGCGCTTTTTGATGCAATTAGCAGAAATCAGATTCTCACACTAACGTGGGGAAAATAATTACAGCTCTGCCAAAAACAAACCATGATGATGGTTTTTGGTGGAAGGAACTGCAGAGGGAAGTTACTCAACAAAAGGAGAAGCTGTCGAAAATAGAGCTTATTAAAAGATACTTCATGCCAGTATGTGTCAGTGTGTGTATTTGTGAGTGTGAGGACGAGGCTTGTGCTCGATTAAATGAAACCAGTATCCCACTCTCTTCTCTCTCTGTGCTCAGTTTGTTACCCAAAACACATCTCCCTCTTTGCTCATATCAGTAATACTTAGTTTGTGAGAGCTGTGTTATCATTTGATAACCATTTTCTCTTTTAGTGCCAGACTGCACTGTTACAACCTGCTCATTATATCCAATATGCCAGAGCTGTCATGTACATGCTGTTTAGCCTTGTGTTGGTGTTTGCGTCTGGCTGTGTCATGATCACTGTTGTATCTAGACTTGCCTTTTCATGACACATTTTATTGGATGGTATGACCAGAGGGCACAGAGATCTCAGGTTAGTGCTGTTAACACTGTCACTTGTAGTTTTTGAACCACAACATGACTTTATACAGTGTCTTTGTCACTGCTTTAAATTAATGATGCAATGATCAGGCTTTTCTTCGCCGATACTGATCATGTTTCATGTTTTTTTTAACAAGTGGTTGAAAGGTTTGCTTTACAAAGCATAACAAAAAGATCTCAAGGAGCAATACAACAAGTATACTGCAGTATGGACGTCTGAATTATACAATAAAAAGACTAATTTATCACTTGTTTTAAGTATGTGAATAAACAAAATTATTGGCAGCCTGACTAAAACTATTATTTAAATCCAACAGGCAAAGTAGTGCAAATAGTTTAATAAAGAAAAGACTATTCACTTAAAAATTTCAACTCATTGCAGTTATTTCATAATGCTAAGAAAACAAATTTCACTCCCACTCAACTTTTCAATTCAAGCTTCAGCAAAAATCTAAATCTGCAGCTTTGTCACATACATTTAAACACATCATGTTCTTAGCTTCGTCAAATATTCATTTTACCGAGCCAGCCTGAGTGCATCACAATATTTCCAACTAGACCTCAAATGCATCACTAAACATGATGTGCATTTGTTTTGAGTGATAAGCTTTTATGCTGTAGGCCTCAGCATGGTGGCGCTGAAAGTACACATCTCCCCTCTCTTGCAAACCTCTCTGACGACAACTGTAAAGACTCAGTATTCCTATGAGTGTTTTCAAATTGGCCTTTAGTAAAATTAATTGGGGAGAGGTGATGACCACAAACATTTGGTCTCCTCCTCGCCACATATTCTTCCGGGGCTCATTTTAATTCAGAAAAAGTTACAGAACATGATCTTATCCTGGTTAGCATGTGGTAACTTCCTGTTATTGGTAAGAAGGTCCTGACCTTACAAAACAATGCTTTCATGCGGGGCATGAACTGAAGCATGGTACAGTTTGGTCCAGACTGTGACCTCTATAGGTTGGACCAGAGTTTGGCTGTTTTGTCCAGGCCATGGTCCACGGGAGGCTTCACACCTATGGTCCGAATCAAACTGAAAAGTCCGAAAGTCCAGACCAAACGATGTAGGTGTGAGAGCACCCTAAATCAATACTACACCAACAGCTCAAATCCTCAAACTACACAGACCAAATGACACCAAGACCACTCACGTGTAGCACTGTGTCTGTTAATTGTGATCTAAGAATGAATTTCCACAAAGTCTTTCTTGCAAGTGTCCTGTCCGCCAAATGACGGTGCATATCCTCTCCCAACAGAAGTGCACAACTGGCATGTATGGGAGAACAAAATATAGGCTCTGGAAACTGACTAATTAAAAGACACAGTTTGCTGTGGTTTGTATGGTGTGTAAGGTATGCTACTTAGGTGGACTTTGTGAACTTTGAGGGTTAGTTCATGCGTTAATATGTTGGCTCTTCTCTGCAACTTTGGGTAGTTTTCACACTTACAGTGCAGTGAAAAAGTTTTTTCCCCCTTTCTGATTCCTGATTTTTTTGCATAGTCATCACACTTAATGTTTTGGATCATCAAACGAGTTTTAATGTTTCACAAAGACAACCCAAGTAAATCCAAAATGCAGTTTTTAAATAATGATTTTATTTACTATTGGAAAAAAATCCAAACCTATCTGGCCCTATGTGAAAAAGTAATTGCCCTCTGAACCTTATAATTGGAATCAAGTATTTGTGATAACTGGTGTTGAGAATTGTTTTAACTCAGCCATAATGGAGGGTTTTTCAACTGCCTGTGTAAGGTCACACCACAGCATCTCCATTGAATGTAAGTCTGGATTTTGCCTTGTCCACTCCAAAAGCTTAATTTTGTTTTTTTCTTTTTTGAGCCATTCAGAGGTGGACTTGCTGGTATGCTTCAGTTCGTTGTTCAAGCATTCTTGTGCTTGAGGGCATAAACTGATGGCCAGATGTTCGCCTTCAGGATTTTCTGGTAGACAGCAGAATTGATCTTATTGTGATCTATTGTCCTGTTCTAGGTCTTGCTTTTGTGTGTGTGGTGTCTAAGGTATCATGTTTTTTGTGTTACCTGCCTAGGGACTGTGAATGTAAATTAGCGTTGTTGCTATAATCCGGCATATTTACATGTATTGCTTTCTGAATAGATGTTCATTAATGTGCACTGTCCCTATCAAATAAATATATAAATAAAATAAAAATTGTCCCATCAGGCACAGCGAGTTGTCCAGGTCCTGAAGCAGCAAAGCAGCCCTGGACCACCTCACTGCCACCACCATGTTTGACTGTTGGCATGATATTTTTTGTAACAAATACTGTGTTATTTTTACGTCAGAAGGAGCGGGCCACACACTTTCCATAAGGTGTTCAGCTTTTGTCTCGTCAGTCCACAGAATATTTCTCCAAAAGTCCTGGAGATCATTGGGATGTTTCTTGGCAAACCGGAGATGAGCCTTTGTGGTCTTTTAGTCACCTTGAAACTCTTCCATGGATGCCATTTTTGCCAGGTCTCTTTCTTATGGTTGATTCATGAACACTGACCTTAACTGAGACCAATGAGGCCTGCAGTTCTTTGGATGTGGTTCTGGGTTCTTTTGTGACCTCCTGGATGAGTCGTTGTTGCACTCTTGGAGTCATTTTGGTTGTCTGACCACTCCAGGGAAAGTTCACCACTGTTCCCAGTTTTCTCCATTTGTGGATAATGGCTCTGACCGTGGTTTGCTGGAGTCCCAAAGCCTTGGAAATGGCTTTGTAAATTCTTCTAGACTAATGGATTTCAATCATTTTGTTTCTCATTTCTTCTTGAATATCTTTGGACATTATGCATTTATTTTTTGAGATCTTGTAACTTCACTTTGTCTAACAAGTTCTATTTAAGTTATTTCTTGATTGATGTGGGGCAATTACTTTCTCACATAAGGCCAGATAGGTTTGGATTTTTTTCCTTTATAAATAAAATTATCATTTAAAACTGCAGTTTGGATTTACTTGGGTCGTCTTAGTGAGATATTAAAATTGGTTTGATGATCCAACCACTTTAGTATGATAAATATGCCAAAAAAAATCCTAATTCAGAAAGGGATAAAAAAAATTTTCACAGCACTGTAGATCTTTGAGAGAAAAATATAGGGAGAGGTGTTAATGCCCCAGGCTTTTTGTCTTGTTTAAAGAAATGCTCTGTCATGTGTAGACATGTTAAGCCCACTAAAGCACAGATAAAAAAAAGCATAATATGGGCTCTTTAAGTGTGTATTTAAAGCCATGACTCACTTGTTTAGGTCCAAAATTGTTCTGAGAAGTGGGCATAGAAGTAACTGAACAAACTGCAACACTCAGGGCTCGCTGCTGACTTTATCTTGTAAAGTTCTATCATGATAAACATGTGACTCACAGCATGATTTTCACAGTAAAAAAGTCCCGAGCTGTAATGATGGCCAAGCGCTTCTGTAACCAGAAAATGTAAAGCTTGCAGCAGCAGCTTAATTCAGTGTATGAAGCAACACATTGAGTTAGAAGAAGACATGCTTTATTAATCCCTTATGGGAAAAAATGGATGTTAATACAAACACGTAAAAAAGGCATCTGTCTATAGTTTTATGGAGAAATATAAGTTATTTGTCAATTATCATAATGCTGTCACCACAAAGTCAAAGAAAAACAAATAGACAAACCAAAAATAAAAAAGTGTCAGTAATTGCTGACAAGTGGGGTGATTAGGGAAGGTAGTATCAGCATGTCACTACCTGGAGGTGACTATGCACTTATGGCCGTATGGTAGGGGAGGTAAGATAAAGTAGGAATTTGTGAGAGTTAGTACAAGGGGGGTTGGCTCTGTGACACCAGAGTTCACTGGCCAGCCTCTTCGAGATATCATGGGGGCTGATTAGACAAAACACCTAGATGGGAGTGTCCCCACCCGATGAATGTGACGTTCTGGCTCTTGTTGTTCATCAGTCTTTGTAGTGAGGTTGAAAAGCCTGTAGGAGGCTGTGAGGTAGAGTAGATAGCATTGCCACTGAGCGCTTATCCTGTCATTATGTCACAAGTACCTTGTGCACACACAAAAACAGTTAAAAGAGAATGTTATATGTTTTTGGTCACATTGCTCAGCACTGGCTCAGGCTATATACAACTACCTGATGTCTAGGTGTAAACTACAAACATGGTGACACTTAATCACATCACTAACATGTTAATACTGGCATTCAACCTAATTTAGTTGAAATAATAATTTAAAAATCTAGACTTTTAAGTCAGAGAAGGTTTTGATATACTGCCCTGCTTATAGAACTGAGTTTTGCATATTTCGATCATCGTATCATCACCTCTGTAATCTGATACGTATCTTAGTGCCTGATTCTTGCTAACATGCACTGATAGTTCGGGGCCATTGAACTAGACGGCCAAGCAGGAAGTTTTCAGTTTGAAAAGAAGGTAAATCCTGCCTGAGGATCTCAGTCTTCATACTAAAGAATAATTTTAGTCAATGTCACATTAAAATGAAAAATGGTGGTTGGTTGTTTCCTGCACATTTGGAATAAAACTTTCTAAAGTCCCATGAGATCTCTGTGTGGCCCTGGAAAAGTTATTAGTTGTTTTGGTGTAATATGTCACAGGAATAAGTGTCTCCAGCAGACAGCGGTGCTTCCCTCTCTCCCCGGCTTCATTAGCTCATTTCTGACAGAACCTGCCTGCCAGACTAACCTGTTCCCTGAGGAGCCGCACAGCCACCATAACCTACTTTTCCAACAACTTCAGGGGAATAACAATAATAATGATTCTATCCCCATTTCAACTGACAGTTTGTGTCCACATCATGGGTTTCTTTTCTGGATCCCTGATCCGCTGGGACCGACTCACCCTCCATCCGTCTCTGTCCTGTTTCCTTTATGAATACACCCTACATAACCTGTAGACAGTTCATTACAGATGCAGCAGACACAAATGCAGAGGGAAGCTATCCTGCCCCAGTGTTACCTCACTGTTCTCATACACAGACTATAAGTCTGATAACAGCACACAAACGCACACGAAAATACACACTCATGCAAATTGTCTGGTGTCGGCAAGTTTCTCTTTGTTCGTCAGCCACAAAGTGAATTATTCTTTTGAGCTCATTAAAGCCCCTTTTCCTCTGAACTGCATCATGCTTGATTGAACTTGATGCAACTCTGCTGCCTGCGAGGACAATACCCAAACATCCATAGGCCTTACTGCTAAAGAGGGTTGATTTGCATGTTAGTTTGTAGTCCCTCGATTAGAGTTGGACCATCATTTATACTTAAGATCGGTGCACATAATGGAATATATTTTTTTTCTTGTGTATAACTTTGTGTTTACCTAAAATTACACAAAGTCCTCGGCCACCAACAGTAATGTGCAATTTGGCTAATGTGTTCGCTCTCCTTACAGAGGCAGAGCTGAACACTCTGCCACACCAGCACCCCAGCTAATGCATGTTTTTTTACTTCCTGGTGTTTATGATGTCATAGCTATACAGCCTCCACCCACATGTGTTTTCTGCCCACTCCCTCAGATCAGAGTGTTACCAGAAGGGAGGGGAAAGCAGCTACTTCTGATCCTCTACAGAGACAAAATTATTATTTTTTAGTCCACTTCAATAAAATCCTTACTTAATCAACACACAAGACATGGTGTAAACAGTCAAACACACCAGGACAAAGGAGACCTTTAATCGCTTTCTCTTATCTCCCCTCTGTCACCTGCTACATGCCTGTATTGTCTTTATTATTTTCACCAGCACCCACAATTTAAATTGATCCATTTTCTTTACCTGCACCAGAGGGTACCCTACTCAGCAGTGTTAATTTTGTTGACTTATTATTTTCGTCATAGTTTTCGTCAACAACCTTTTTTCCCCTGACGAAAACTAGACAGTAGCTAATAAAAACAAGTGCATATTGACAAAAACCAAAACTAAATTAACTGACTTTTTCATCAACAAATAAAAACTAGAGGAAAACAGACTTATCCAATCAGACCTAATTCTGTCATGTAGAAAGTAGGGACAAGTTAGGAATATAGACAACCACAGCTGCCTTTGCTTGGTGGTGGTGGGATAAGTTGGGGAGCGAACCAATCAGAGCTACTCTCTTTATGAACTGATATATTCATGTAGAGTAGGTTCACTGTTTGTTGTCAGTTCTGGTATTGTTACTGAGATGCTCTGCCAGGTAGCCTAAATAAAAGTGACTGCATTTCACACAAAAGTTCAATTTGTTTCTGTTCATTTATACATTCAAAACACTTACACTTTACACGTCATATGCTATGTTAGTCGACTAAATTTACAGTAGATTTCATTGACTAAAATGTTGTGAAATTTCATCAACTAAAACTAGACTAAAATCTAAACAATTTAGATGACTAATTAATGACTAAAACTAAAATATGTTTTGGGCAAAAGACTATAACTAAAACTAATCAAAAGTGCTGTCAAAATTAACACTGCTACTTAGTTCAGGAATCTGGCCCAACCTCATTGTGAAACCGGACTGTACTGTCCCAATAATTCTGTTTAATGTGACTGGGTCTTTAGACTCTTAAGATTTTTGTTTCAAATAAATTGTGACTTCATTTTGTAATTTACTTTCAAGTGTTGTAAATCGCTGATGCAGCCGCTTCAACTCCCCCTTCCACCCGAATCCCTGCCGAGTTCTGGCCAGTTATCAGTCAACTTCCAACCAGTGGGAGTCATGAACATGCCCATCTCAAGCAGTTGCAGGGTGCTCCCCTCACAGAAACACATCCAATGAGTTTGCCTTTGCCCTTATTGGAGTAGCATTAGCTTGAACTAGTCACTACTTGTTTGTCACGCCATTGCTGTTACTGTCATGACGGTGGATGGGTCCCAGCACGTTCCAGTCATGGACCAGTCAAGACTCAGCCAAGGAAAGTGGGGAAAAATTAAGATGGCTCCATCTGTAAAGTTCTGTTACTTGTTAGTGAATAATATCATCAGACATGTGAATACATACAGTACATACATTTTCCCTGCATGAAATTGTTGTCTTAATTTCATTAAAAAAAAATAATTAGCACCCCAACCATCAGTTCAGTTCAGTATATTTAGTTCCTGTTATGGTTTCCACTGTGATGTTACATAGCAGTATTTTCTATGTGATTCTGTCTAAACAAATGTCTCTGCGTTGTCCACATTCTCCTCCTGAACACTTCTGTGCGAACTGAAAATCTCTCTTTGCTTGAAGAAATCACCTCACAGGGATCAAACTAACTGTGTGTACACTGATCTCAGAGGAGGACCCCTGCTTAAGAACAGTGGCATTTCCCCCCTTCAGAAACCACCAGACTACACACAGAGGAGTAGTTGTTAGCAGGGTTTCTGCACAGAGAGAAGACTCTGGCTTCACAGTCTCTCCCTGCTGGATTTCCTTTGGGTGCTTAAGTTTGATCCCAAAGTCCAAAGGCATGCACGCTGTGGTAGCTGGAACTATAAATTGGTGGAAAACGCTCTATAGTTATGCATGAAACTCCAGGAAACCTGTTTTAACTGTGAAAACAGATGGTCCTTTTCATATGTGTAGTCAAATATACTTTTAAATTTTTATTCTAAAAGACAGTTTATGCTCTTATAGGAGTCATGAGAGAGTTCAGCTGGTTTCAGTCAGCTTGAATGTGTGTAAGCAGGCATCAAAGAGGAAAACCAATGGTGTACAAGTAATGAAATAATAAAAGAAGCTGACTGAAATCTTAAAAGGATTTATAAGCAGCAACTTTGAGTATTTATAAAGTAGGGCTGTCAGCATTTAAGCGATTATTGGAATGGATAATGGTCTCAAATGAACGCCTTTAACGTTTCGACAAGCTTCAGTCCCTGTCCACATGGAGACGAAAACGTTTTTGTATTGAAAACATTCTCTGTAAAGACGGCATTGTTTAAAAAAATGTGTCCATACACACAAAAACACTGAAAACGCTGTAGTGCATATGACAGGCCTATAAGTGGTGCTATAACTCTCCTGCAGACATAAACCAAATCCAGAGAAGAAGACATAGAGCATGAACATACATCATGAAAAATGTGAACAAACACTGGCCTATGTTGTTCTCCGTGTCCTCTTGTAGCTCACGGTGGTTGTAGTCCAGCACCTTAAGATTTATCCACTCTGGGACACATGTTAAAAAATGTGTGTTTTCGGGCACCCAAAACCACTGTATCTTTGTGGACGAAATGCCTATATGACTAAAAACTTGTGTGGATCCATGTAGATGGCCTCTCTGTGCCATTTTTTGGTTGTTGGCACACCATTGTTAGTTACAGTCAGGCATTTGCTGACTTTGGTAACACTTTTGTTCATTTCATCTCTGTAATAGTATGACAGAATAGGGTGACTTGATTATGAGAAAGGTTATAATCAGTTTTGAAGAAACAGAGCTCATGATTATAAAATATGATCAAGATATGGAGGAAAGTTTTCTGTGGTCCTGCATCATTAGGACCCACAAAGGTTAAAAAATGGCCCATCCAAAGGTCAAACATTTATGACAAGACTTTACTTTTAACCCAAATACTCACATTTTCTGTCAAAAAAACAAAACAAACAAAAAAACAAAACAAAACAAAAATGCACATTTATTTCAAAATCAGAAGTACTTTATTGCCCCACGGGAACATTTGGTTGTTTTAACTGCTTTATACAAAGAATAGAAGACGGAAAATCAAGATGTAGACTTTAAGACACTGGTGTAAATGTGATAAGCAGTAAGCAAAAAACGATAGAGCACAGAATATTTGCAGACATTACGATAACATAATGCCCTTACAATCAGCTCACCTGTACCCTTATCTTTGTTAGGAACTTTAAAGAGCAGACAGTTAGTGCGTTCAGTGCTTTCAAGGTAAATTTGTATGATGAAAGAAAAACTAATATACAAATACAGACTGTCGAGTCAGCGTGTTGCTAACAACAGCTAGCTAACAATGTGGTCCTTATCTTCATAGTGATGGATGTAACTCGAAATGTAGAGTTTAAACCCCTCTCATGTTTGCCCTTTGGAGCAGGAAACAAGCATCAACGATGTTCCCTACAGAGACGGACTTAAACAGGAAACAGAGACGTGCATTGCTGCAACCGGAAACATGTTCTCAAGCTTCTCTGTTGGTGACCCTGAATTGCCCTCAAGTGTGGCTGTGAGCGTGAATGGTTGTCTGTCTCTTGATGTGGCCCTGTGATTGGTTGTTGACTTGTTTAGGGTGTACCCGCCTCTCACCCAGTGCCAGCTGTGATAGGCCCCAGCCCCCCTCGACCCTGAAAGGGATGAGTGGTATAAATAATGGATGGATAGATAAAATTATTTAGTTGTTACTTTGCCTGTTCATCATTTCTAACATGTAGTTCTCATTACTCTGACATCAATCAATTGCAGAACATATCGACTGGTAATCCTGTTTGGAAAAAGTATATACCAGTCAATCAAACTTCACATTTTTAACCATTAGTTTCTGAACCGTGGGAAGAGATAGAGCAAGCAACAGAGTTATTTTGATATGTTTGCTTTAAGTTGACTTCTGGAAGTACTGAGTTCTGTAAAACATAAATAACAAGTGACAAGATGATGATGATGATGTTCATCAACTCATTTTTTAATGCCACTTTTACTTTTTAAATGTCATTTAATTTAAATGATAAGTCAGACTCTGTTTTGAATAAATGATGATCAACAGACCAGCAAAAACTAATGTTTGCTCTATTTTCATCAATTCACAACACTCTAAAGTAACCCCAAATTCATTAAATCACTTGGTCATGTCTCATTGCATTTTTAGTTCAAACGCTAATTAATCATTCATTTCATAACTTTTTTTTTACCTCCACTTTTGTCTGTTACATTTTTATGTACTTTTATGCTTTTTACATATATTTTTTGAATTTTAGATTGACAAATATAAATCTATTAGTAAGTGCAGAATCACCGTAAACTACAGTGTTGTTTCAGTTTAGAGGATTTTAAAACAGAATAAAGGATCATTTGACCTGTGTGTGCTCTTGTTTGACTCCTGACTGCTGATTACCTCCACCAAAGAGGATATGTTTTCGCCAGGGTCTGTCTGTGTGTTTGTTTGTCTATTTGTTTGTTATCAAGATTACGCAAAAACTACTGGATGGATTCACATGAAAATTTTTTACCAGAGTTGTGGTTTGGTCCAAAGAAGAAGCCATTACATTTTGGCGGTGATCTGCATATTTGTCTGGATGCAAAAAAATCCCCAAATTTGTGAAAAAACTCATAACTTCACACTGGGCTGTATTTAAAAAAAATCATATCTCTGGCCTCAGTTGATAGATTTGGGTCGAAATTTACATGACAATATATTTAAAATAACTCTATCATCATGGTCAATTTCATCTAAATCCCAACCAGATTGACGTCACAAAAAATAATTGAAGTTTATAATGGCAAATCCCATACATTTCTCCTTGGCTGCTCTGAGGGTTCTGCCCCCTTTACATCATTATGGGAATTGTAGTTATTTGCCAACTCACATCAACTTTTTTCAAGCCTATGTCACTACATTACCCAGCTTCCCTTGAAATGCCAGCAGAGGAGCTCTCCACATGGACAGACATAAGACCAATCGGAGCTTGTAGTGATCCAGAATTGTATCTTGTTAAAATTAATAATTTTAACTACATTTTACAGATACCTGGCTATAGATACTTAAAAAAAAACTAACAATGTGCTGTTTACTTGGCTGTATTCTCCATTTTGAAGTACAGAAGTTTATATTTCCTTTTTGGGCATCACTTAAGTTTATTCTTAAACAAGTTTTATCTGTGTACACCATAATATTAAATCTATATTTGTTCTATCCTTGAGGATTTAATTTGTGTCCCTGTTGTTTTCTCTGCCCTCCTTTTCTGTTTGCTCAAAGACAAAAACATAAAAGCCAAGAAAAACTGACAGCTTTTGGAAGCACTTCTAAAAGATGAACTCCCTGCAGGTCTTTGTTTTGAATTCTTATTTATGGGAAGCTGGCTGTATGGACTTCATAGTGCGCTGCTGTCACTGGGGGATCAAAGATCGTGATGCAACAGCGGGCCAAGAGGTCTGCGCCCCCCTCCAGCCCTGCGAATGTAGCCCTATAAATCCAAACCTATAAATCCAGCCCCATAAATCCAGGCTCGTGCTCTGTGAGGCCAGGAAGAAAAGTTAAGGAGTCAATATGAAACAAAAGGCTCTAATTTAAGGCTCTGCAGAGCGGTGGTGGCAAACATTTCATTTTCTGACCAGAAGCAGCAGCCGCAGGGCCGCCGGTCCACCCCAGAGACGATTCACTGAAGGGGGTGGAGGTTTTTCATTTGTCTGCACTGTGAAGTATGTAGGTGTTTGATCCTCTTTCCATCAGACATTTGCATAAATATACTTTATGTCATACATGCATGGTCTTAGAAAGCAGTTTGAAGGGATTACAAGACATTAAACGCTTCTCTGCACACTTAACAAAGATAAAACAAAATCCCTTTTTCTGTTTTTTTTTTTTTTTTGTTACATGTTATAGCTCCACTAGCTGTGTCTGCTGCAAGTAAAAATAAAATCAGGCAAAAGAAAGACAGAGATCATGCCTCCCATGAGCCACTTTTACAAATAGTCTTAATTCTTGTACACATCCTCCTGTGTCTGTTTAATTTGATTTATCTTCATTGATTCAGTGTGTTAAGCAGGAGCCACTGAATTGTTGATGCTAATTGGGTTGCAAATCAATTACAGAGCTCCTCAGCTGAGAAGTGATTTGTCCATTTTCACAGGGAATGCTTTCCTATAGTGCGGTTTATCTGCTGACCAAACATTTTAAGGACATGCAGGATAATTGCTACAAGAAAAAATATAGAACAATAATTTCAGTCTGATGTTACAAGTAACAACATTTACAACCTGAGCCATTTCATGGCAGTTTTTATGCCTCTGGAAGGTATGACCAGGGAGTGAAAATGCAATTGTGGGTCACTTGACCTATGACCTTGTATTTTCTAAATAAAAACAGTTCAAGGTCAAGTCAAAGAGGAACTTTGGGAAAAGTTTGGCAGTTCTTAAGCAAAGGATGATTAAAATGATGACCTTGGCCTTTGACATGTGATCTTAGAATTGTGATCAGTTCACTTACTAAAAATATCTATATTGTTGTAATGTTCAATGTCTTGAAGGCACCAAAACCACGCTCACCCACATCTCTATGTGAGAACTAAAACCATTATGGAAACACTGGCAGCATATGTGCCAATTACAGATAATGAATAAGACTTAAAAATAAAGATAAATCACATAAAATGTGCCAAATGTTATACTCTTGTTATAATTGATAGACAAATTTTGCAACATGAGGGACATTTTCTGTGTATGTCTCAGGACAGAAAAGAAAATAATAATGTTTTTTGGCAGCACAATAAAGTTATAACCATGCAGTTCAGATGGATCTGTCTGATTCAACGTCTGTAATCAGGCAGATGCATCTTGCAAAGCCCATTTTTTAATTTACTGTAAACCATCCTTAGAGGAACATTTTTTTAGAAAGGACTTCTCTGGACCCTGGAAGTGGTCCAACATGTGATGGCCCAAGATGTCAGCTAACTAAAGTGGCAAAAGGTAGTGGAAAAACATCCTGGGGGCTGGACCTGGCCTCTTCAGCTTGACTGACAGATCAGAGCAGAAACAGAGGGGGGGTGGGGGTTAGGATGGGGGTTGGGTTGGCGTAGGGGTCATGGGTTAGGGGTATTTGTCAAATCGATAGCTCATCACTGTCACCTGCCTGACAGCCTGATGCTGTGAACAGAGAAATGAGTTTCTGATTGGAGAACAATCAACCAAAGAGTCTCTTATAGGAGAGAGACATTTATGTTTGTCACATGTTGACAGGAAGTGTTGGTAAATCACTGCTCTGCTGTCAGGGGTGATAAAAATAGACTATAATGTTATTCTGTCACTGTCACTTTTCCTGCTTTATCTCTGCAGCCTAGTTTCCACTGCATGAACATTAAACAGACCACATTTCTTTATTAAATGGAAAACAAATAACACTATAAACCCTATAGAAGGGATATTTTTCCAGGGTTTATTTCATGAGGTGTCTCATGTTCTTTACTTTATGCACTGCAAAAAAAAAAAAACAGATCTAGGCAAGTGTGTTTGTCTATTTTCAAGTCAAAAATATCCAAAACACTTATTCTAATCCACTTTTACTTAACCAGTCAAGATAAAAAAAACCTTACTTGAAGGAAAGAAAGACAAAAATAAGGCATTGAACTGCTTGCAATGAAGAGAAGATATCTGCCATTGAAACAAGGAAAGTTTGACTCAGTGAGGGTCTTAAATTAAGTTTTAATATCTGCTCTTGTCTTACTGGCAGATTATTTTACTTATTAATACAAGCAACTCTGGCCTACTTTTTAATTTTTATATCTTCAAATAAGATCTTAATCCAGACATGTAAGGAGATTGTGGATAAGAATAAGTCTAGTGAGATTTTTTTTGTCTTGAAATTGGACAAATTGGCTCTCACCTAGATCTGAGTTCTGGGTGAGATCTGAGTGTGGCAGCGGCCCCCGTCCTCTACATTATCTGATTGGCCCGTGATGAATGAGATCCAATCACCTGCCAGATATGTTTTCTAAAGGTCCTGCCCATTCCCAAACACTGACTATGGGCTGTTTTTCAGAAGGATTAGTGAAATATATTGGACAGTCCATGTGGTGTGTCTGGTTAATGAGGCTACCTCCAGATTTGAGGACTGCCATCGTTTCATCTTTCTATCTGAGCAGTATGCTTTATTATTCTTGGATGAGACAATGTACTTTGTCTGAATATTACAGGAGTTTAAGACTAAATAAACTGCAGCTTTTTTGATTAGATTCCTGATGTGTAAATCTGTTGTTACATGACTAGCACATTATAAATATAAAACAAACATGTGAGTGGGTCGTTGCTCTGAGATGATCAAAGCAGCTTTAACCAGTTTACATGCTAGTTTTCTTAATGAGGTGACCGTGTGTACATTGTGTGTAAGTGTTTGATTCTTACATCTCTCAGGCTGAGCTTCTAATGTGACTCTCTCTCTTCTTCTGTCTCTGTTTTTTTTCTGTCTCTGTTCCTCTAGTTTGGTCGGACAGAAGTGATCGATAACACGCTGAACCCCGACTTTGTGAGGAAGTTTGTCCTTGATTTCTTCTTTGAAGAGAAGCAGAACCTCCGCTTTGATGTGTAAGTGGGAACATCTCCACCTTTTCACTCTACAGCACTGCTGTCTGTCTTCGTTAAATCAGGAAGGACTTCAATCAAATCAAACCAGCTCTTTCTTTTAGTCTGCTGACTCACTCTGACCAAGTTTAAAAGCCCCCACTCAGGCCTGATCACTGTAAAGTTAAAAGGATTTTCACCAAAGTGAGGGTAAAGCAGCAGTTTACACACTACTTCATCTCTGTGTTCTTGTCTTCCAAGGCAACAATAAGAGTAATAACAATATTTTAAAAAAGGCCTTGGGATTTTTGTTCCCGAAAGTTATTCAAACTTTGATGTGTGGCTTCAATTTTCCCCTCCCTGCCAGCTGCCTGCCAACTTCCAGCCAGTTACCAGCTAACTTCCAGTCACTGGAAGCCCCCCCACTTCGTGCCAAAAATCCATTGAAAACCTGCCCATTCATGCATATGCATGGTGTCTCCGTAAGATGGTGCTTCCCTCACAACATGACACAGCCTCAATCATTTCCTCAACAGAGAGCAAAATTGACACCACTAATTCACCCAAATATGGCCCAGAGTTTACAATCTATGACTGTCAGGGTGGGCAGGCCCTGTCATGGACCTGTCAGAGAAAGTGGGGATGTTTAAAGTGGCTGCGTCTGTATTCTGTCTCTGTCTCTATTTTAGAGGGCAAAAATTGAATAATACTGTAAAACCAGGAAGTGCCAATAACTGACCAGTTATCTCTGGTGCCACATGTACAGACATCTGAGGCCAGGGTGGGTTTGACCCAGGGCTCAGGCTCTCTGTGGCTAGTTACACCATTGGTTAAAAAACAAACATAAAATCGTATCACTTTGAAATGCATTCCCAAAGTTATTCAGTGTCTTACAATCAGACCCAGAGTGTGTTGACAGGCAGGACGCAGACCGTGGCCATCAGTAAAGCTGGCACACAGGGCTCGAAAACTCTCAATATCCCGGAATGATCTAGTCTCACGTTTCATTCATGTCTTAAAATCAAACCGTTTGATTTACTGCTTATCAATACCATTTATTCAACTTTGTTGATCTCTGAAGTTAATATTAGGGACTGTGATGATACTGTAATGGTGGCTAAAGGAATGGACAAATATTTGTAATTGTTGTAACTGAAGCTTTTTTAGGTCCACAGCAGCAGGTGATCCATCTCAACTATCCCAGGCTGCCTACAGGAAAGCACATATTACTTTTTTTGCCTCTTAAAAAACTAATATAAAACAAGGCCAACAAAACACAAGTTTACGAAATAAGACTATAAGACTAATAAGGTATTTTATTTTGCATCTTTGACAGATACAAACACAAATTAGAGACAATTAATATAATACAGAATTACCACTCATCCACCATGTGGTGTTGAACATTTCAGATATTAACTGCAAATACTGTACACATAATCATAATAACAGCCCACCCAGGACAAAAAATAACTTTATGACTGAAGTAACATTACTTTGATTATTGTAATTTCTCGATTATAACACGCACCCCATATTTTCACAATTTTTGCCTGGAAAAACACTGTACTCCAATATAACACACACTCAAATTTTGCCTGAACCTTACTCTCTCAGACAACTCAAAAATTACCTTTATTCAAAGATTTAATCAATGAAATTTCAGTATTTTCATAACAAATACCGTACACGATTTTCTCTCTCAAATAGATTCGGACATACCTTTTGCTTCACGCATGCGCAGTTACTCGATTTCTGCCCCAGCATGCCAATCACAGCACAGCTACTTTGTGTCCCCTTGCTCAAAAGATGGCAGCACTCTGTGTTTGCCTATGTTTTCGCAGAGAAAGAGAATATTTCGGCTTTTTGTATCAGATGTGTTGCAATCACGATTTTGGTGAGACAAAATATGCTGAGTATTTTGCTTGTAATTAGAGCTTATTTAAAAGCAAAAAAGTGTGCGTTATAATTGAGAAATTATGGTAGCTACTGTAGTAAAATAAATATAGTAGAAATGAGAATCCTTTTCAAATCCTTTACAAATGACTCAGTATCAAGTAACAAGTTACTTACCAACACTGAGGTTTGTCCACCAAAGTTTGAAGATTTTGTTTTTGCTTTTTCAAATTCCTTTTTCACTTTTCTGTTTCTTGATGATTCACATTAATTGTGACTCTTAATTTCTTGTTTAGTGGAAATGGAATAAGTAGTGACTTTTTTTTATGTATAACAAATGCTCCCTGTAAAACTGGAGTTTGATCTTGGGGAGTCAAACAGTGTAAATCTAAAACAATCATTTTGTCATCAACATGGCTGCTTGTGATGGTTTACTTCTTGTTGTATGTTCAAATGTCTCCTCTGAGTTTCATATAAATTCAAGCGATGCAGACACTACATGACAATAATCTGTTCAATCACATGCAGACACAGTAAAGGGTAAAGCATTAAACGTCTTTCTGTTTGAATTTTATTTTTAGGTTGATTATGAAATCCACCATGCCTTAAAGACTGGGTTAGTTTAGCAGATGAGAACAAAGTCAGGAGGAGTAAACAAACACAGCTTGATCTCAATTACAACCATGCTGCCCTTGAGCAAAGTAATTAAAGCCCAACTGCTGCGGCAAGTCTACGTCTCAGAGAGTTTCACAGTTTTGGATTAAAAAGATGTTTATCCACATGCTGAAATCTGAATAACAAATCATTGTAAAAAAAGTTCAGAATTTTTTTAAAACTTAATCATCTCTGGTTCTTCTTCTGTTCAGTCATGGAAGAATAATATGGTGTCTTTCCGCCCAGCAGTCTGGACCAGCTCAGTGCTGTATGATACACAGTTATTAGTGTTTCCACTGTCAGGTGTAAAGGTTTCTAAATAAACTATCTGTACTATCCCACTGTGTTGGCATCCCAACATAAGGGTGCTAAGAAAGTGGGACAGTACCAACCCAACCCAAAGGGTGGAGCTTAACACCCTGCTGTTTGTTGATTGGCTAAAAGAAAGGTGACCTCCTCATCTCAGGCCCTTAAATATTGTTTTTGGAGATGGGAAACAAAAATCAATTCCAGTAGAGAATCGAGAACAGCTCCCTCAAGGACTCAATATCATTAATCATTAGCTTCACAGTTCTCCTATCAATTCCTTCCACTTTGTTCTGCATGCTTTGAAAATTGAGGACATCACGCTGTCATCAGAGGCAGTCAGCAGAAATGACAACAACGAAGTTACTATGGCAGACATTTATTGAAATGAACTGTGGTAACACCAGTTGGTGAAGATATTTTTCAGAAAGTAATGAGCTTTATCAGCAGATAAGGGTCAGTTTATCATTTTTATCTGTTAAAATGTAGCTTTTCTAGCTGCAAATGCCCACTTTTTGGTAATATTTGCTTTTAGAGTATGTGTATGTGTATTCAGCTATTACCATGATGTCCATAGTCTGTGGCTAGAAGGCCACTTTGGAGAGGCTAATCTATTAATGCTAGTTGAGTATAGTTGAATGGGTTTACAATAATAGGAAAATAACTCAATAATACAAAAGCAGATCCAACAAGTTTCTGACTTGCCTGTTGATTCTCAGAGCTCTTGCTAGTGTGTAAAAGCCTGTCCAATATGTACTCCAGCTACTTGCACGCTCTTTTTCCCAGACTAATCTGTTGCCGTCCTCTTTTGTCTCATCTTTTGTTTCTTTATCGTCACCCATTTTGGAACACAGTGCAGAGGTGGAAGAACTACTCTTGTGTCATATGGCATTACGCACGTCTATGTGTTTGACCATGGCCAAACTTATATAGTGCTATATGCAGGCAACCAGGGCACTCTTAGGGAGCGGGATAGGCTCTTCTCTATGTTAAGAGTCCTCCTGCTATTAGACTGACTACCACAGTAAGGTGGAAAAGTTTCATATTTTTGCCTGAATTGTGATAATCACTGCATTTGCAAAGTGGCAATAATTGGCTTTTATTCTGCATTCTACTTGTTTAATAATTTAGAATCAGATTCAGGCAACTTTATCCATTGCAAAATGGGCAAATTCAAGACCAGAATTAAACAGTACATTTGCTAAAGGAATAAAGGGGTGACAGTATTGATTTGTTCTCCATGGTGGGGTGAGAAAGCGCACCCAGAGACATTAATGAAAAGTCTTTAGACGGAATGTGGTCTGTTTGGTCCAGTGCCCTCCTTGTTTTCTGAACCACTGTTCCTTCCATACAGAACTCAAGTCTCATAATAATAATAATAATAATAATAATAATAATAATAATAATAATAATAATAATAATAATAATTAAGCATTGATAAATTCAACTCAGTTAGAAAATGAAAGGCTTTGGATTGATTTTAAGGTTCTTTTATTTGTTTTTAAGTGTCTGAATGGGCTGGCCCTGGAATACCTGTCCAACCTGATTAAGGTACATCAGCCCTCCAGAGCTCTTAGGTCAGGTGACCAGGTTTTCTTGGACGCTCCTCGATCTTTTTTAAAAACCAGAGGAGATCGAGCCTTCTCAGTTGCGGCTCCCACTCTGTGGAACACATTACCAGTCATCGTGCGGACTGTGAATAGCCTTTCCACTTTTAAAACACAGTTTAAGATGCACTTGTTCACTTTGGCCTTTGGTGGAGTATAGTGAATTTTATTGGGTCTTTTATTTGTTATGTATGTATTGCTTTGGTTTATTGGTTTTATTGACTTTTATTGTTTTTATTGTTTTCTGTCTATTTCACTGGAAAGCACTCTGGTAGGCCATTGCTGTCTTAAATGTGTTATATAAATAAAGCTGACATTGACATTGACATTGACATTCTAAACTCCAATAACAGCTATGTACATGCTGATTTCATTACAATCTTAAAGCAACACTTAAGAATTTTCAGTTTTTGTTGATTATGGCGGCGCCGGTGGACAAAGGTGGTAGTGTTTTGCCTGAAGGAAGACCACATTTCCCATGAGGCCCAGCGCGTAGCGCCGTAAAATCCTGATCTCCCGGTCGCCTGCAGTTGGACTTAACTACATTTCTGTTTCAAGCGGCTGTGTGAAGGATGAATAGCGACGAGGTAATGAATCTAATTGTGGCTAAACAATATCATATGACGATGTTGAAAATAAACGTGTAACTTTGTTTTGTACCATATCCCCTCACCGCCCCCCCTTACCTGACTCGTCAGGGACTGACACGCTGACGAGTCAGGTAAGGGGGAGTTTTAGAGCCTTGAAACTGATAAATAAAACACTATGTTGGCTAATTTCACAGTAAACACACGTACAGATCCCGGCAGGAGGAAGCTACTTACTAGTCCAGCAGGAACAGAGCCAAGGCAGCGTCGGTCGGAAATCCCTCCTCGTCTTTGAGCTCACGCCAGCGAGTGAAAGCTGGGCCAATGTTAATCCTTGACTGTCCTTTTATCTTGGTAGCCTCCCTCTTTCTTTTTTTTTTGTCTCCTCAGACAAAACTTTTCGTTTCTTCGTTTGTTTTGCAGCTTCTGCCATGATAGCACTAGTTGCGCGTAGGCATTTGACTCGACTTCCGTCTTTGTAGCGAATGGGGAAAGGGGGAAGTGACGTATGCGGTAAAGCAGTCAGCACATTTGTAGTCTTTTTGTGTGGCAGGTTTCGTGCCACCCTCCTCAAAGTTGCTTAGTACCAGTGAAAGTGATACAGACCCCCCCCAGGCCATGACAGAGGTGTCATTCAACTAGTTGTAAGTCGATGTTTCATCACAAAAGTTATGAAAATATTTTATGAAGGCTGAAAAGTTACTTAGTGTTGGTTTAAGTAGTGATATAATTAAGAGTTTCTAATGGTAAAAATCTAACCCTGGCAAGAAAAATGAAATTTAGGTGGCCTTTTTAAGACCCAAAGTTGCCATGCCTTCTGTGACAAACTTGCTTATGTTTTGCTATTTAGAATAAAAAAGATCATTCAATTATTATAAATTCTGTTTTTAAATAATTTTTTCAATAGGTAGATTGTTTCAGTGGAGGTTTGATCCCCGGGCCCTGCAGTCATATGTCAGTGTGCATCCTTGGGCAAGACCCATTACCGCAAACTGCATCCATGCTGCATCAGTGACCTGCAAATGTGTATGAATGTGATCTACTTACCCTGATGGACTCTTTCATAGCAACATCTGCCATCAGTGTATGAATCTGATGTGAATATGGAAGTGCAATGTAAAAGTGCTTTCAGCAGTGGGATGACAAGAAAAGTGTTGAACCTTTAAAATACGACACTTTGGAGAATTGTAGGATGTATGAGAAAACAGTATATAGTCTCAGAGTTTTAAAGTCTGTGTTTTCTCCCTCCTGAGTGACTTCACATTAAGTCAAAGTTTGAAAAGGACCTGCATCAACAACAATGCTCTGCAGATCTGCACGTAAACAACAACACTGTCTCCTGTCTCTAAGTCCTCTGGGAGAATCAAGGCATCAACATGCACCAGAACTCACTGTGCTCATTTAACCACCATCTTTCTCTATAGAGGAGTGCAGGCCCTACAGGGGTCTCAGAGGAGGGTATCAGTAGGGGGTCAGGTAGATTAGGAGGCCAAACAGCCCATCACACCCATCCTAATGATCGTAGCTGCCCATCACTGTGTGATCAATAATTGTGAACACCTACAGCACCAGGCAGAGCATCGATTAAACCAATCCTGATTCTTGATCAATAACGAAATAAGCTTCAGCTTAAAGTAATTGGTTTGTTAAACTCTGACTGTCGATGAGAAAGCTACGCATTCGACAATGTGTCGGAGTAGAGAGAGCTGTAAAGGTAAACTGAAGGACCATTAACTCTGATGTCCAATTTATGTTCATAAACACTTAATTACAATGGGGAGTCAATTTAATTAAAAAGCTAAATGTGTTGTTTTTTTTCAAGATAAATACAACTGAGCTCAAAGTTCAGCTAGGTGAGGCCTTAGCCATGCTAGCCCTTTCAGTTAGCTAATACTTTGGCTTAGATGAAGACAAACTAATACGTTCAGACTTCATGAGTCTTCAACAGTTTCCCTTGTAAAGGAGTGTGCAGCTAGAGATTTTGTCAAATGAACCAACAGTAATAGAGGAGGGAAGAGCAATTGAACAAGGTGTCATTCTGTCCCAAATTTGAAAATAATATTTAAGGTTTTTGGACTTATCCTGAACTACTAGGAAAATAAAAATGGATTGTGTTGCTTGGCAGAGGCATAACATTAGGTGTGAGTAAATTAAATTCTATTGATTAACAAATTAATGGACCTTTTCCTGCTATGAATGTAATGTAATGTATTTTCCCATAAAAATAAAAGAGACAGAAGCTCAGAATGTGTTCAGGTCTTAACCTGACACACCAGATGGAGCCCATAGAAAGTGTTTTGGTAGGGCAGAACCTTTCAGAAGCATATCCGGCAGGTGAATGGACAATCAAAGAACGTAGTAGGCAGATCTGATAAAACTGCTCCTGAAACTGTTTACATCTGTGCTAATCTCAGTAGGAGCAGTCGCTTCCTGCTGTCGTCTCGCTCGTAGCTCTCACCTCGTCCTGCTCTACAGCGCTCTGATTTGGCTGTGCCACTTTGAGCCGCTCACAATGGTTGTAGATTGGGGCTTGACAAGATGGATCTGACTGATTACAGACATTAAATCAGGAGGGTCCATCAGGTTATCCAAGGCTGAGAGGGTTAACAAAGAATTAGAATGTGAGAACAAATGATTCATATATAAATATATGTATATTTTTCAATATATTTATCAGCCATGAATCCAAGTTCATGGTGCTGGTTGTGAAGTGTAAATCTTTGTTCCTTGAAATAAAAGCTGCCCGCTTAGGGAGAAGACTTAATCTCCTGACCAAGACGATCATTAATACTGAATTATTAATTATTACAACACACACAAACACACACAGATTTCATGATTCATCCTGTTGTGGATACTACCGGTAATCCTTGTCCTTCACGCATGTCCGAAGATCTGGTGTTTCTGTTGTTGCAGAGGGCTTTAAGATAATGTAAGCATTGACCTCCCATTTTATAGCTTTTGGAATTAAGTTATATATAAATGTGTATGTGCTCAGGGACAAATATGAAGCAGGCTTAGGGGGCCTGGACACAATGCAAATTTTTGATGCCTTGTCCTACATGGACCATCAAGCTCAAGTACAAGGTAACACATAATCTGATTAAAAAATCAAAAACTCGACAGACACGTAAGATTCAAGTTCACTTCAGATATAGAGCACTCTTCATACCTGTAGCAAAATATAAAGCCTAATGGATGTCAAAACAAGGACATCATGACATTAAGATCATACTGTATAAAGACATAACAAGTAAAAATAGAATAAAACAAAAAAAAAAAATTAAACGACTGAAATATAAGATCAAACTATGTAAGAAATATGAAGTAAAAAGGCCCCTCAAATTAAAAACTTGTTAGCACAGCATGAATGTAGATAAAAGAGACACAAAAACAGACTGAAATAAAAAAAGGATTACTTTACAATTCTCTGAACCCTCTGACATCTGCATGAAAACATTACTCTTGAATTATTAATGAAGTTCCTCAAGGTCATTAACAACTCAACAACTTAGTTTCTCAAATTCAGGAGAATCCTTGATACACATTTGAAAGGCTTTTAAATGAAAAACAGCTTTTACCTTGATGAAGGATTTGTTGACAATTTATGCCCCTTTGAAGTGGAATTAAATGAATATTTAAAAGGATTATGTATTTATGGAAATATTGCTGTCATTCATATTTGGTCCTGCCCTTTGTCAGCCCTTAAAAAAAAATGAACTTTTCTTTATAGAGAATAAAAATAATGGACCTCTGCAGTCCAAGAGCTTTTTCAAATGTTTAAATAGGATGAGGAGTTAATAAAAGGGCCACTTCAACATGTCCCTTTCTGTAAAGACATCATGAAACAGATAAAAAGGCCTTTTACTCATTTTTGGTCATACAGCTAACCAGAACAAACATCCACATACATCCAGAAATGTATCCATCCAGGCAGAGACAAAGAGACTAAAAATAAGAATTTATGATAGCCAAAACTTATGGACATCCAGATCATAAATCTTTCCTCATATTTGTCTCTGCTGATTATCGCTGTAGAGTTAGCCCCTGAGATGTGGCATCTGGTTTTCAAGAGGATTCTTATGTCTATATGATTGGAAAGGTATTTATTATGTAGGTATAATCAATAGCAAACATGGATAGAGAGATCAGTATAACATTAACATTAATATCTGTAATGAATATAAACTGGAGTGGACTGATGTTGATTAATATAGCAGCATCTACTTGAACTGCGTGAATTTATAAATTTATAAATAATGTCATTTCTGTCGATGGCTGATGCAGGTTGAAGCACTTGGAGTCAAGCAGGTCCACAGCAGCAGGTCATCCATGATTGTTTGTCAAGGTCATACTAATATGTGTGTGGATTGCAGGAACTACCATGTATTTAATATTGTTGATCTCTCTCTGAGGTTAAAGGGAAAGTTCGGTATTTTTGAAGTGGGGTTGTATGAGCTCCATATGGCCACTAAGTACATTAGATGCAATAGAAAGTTCTCTCCTCTCCCTCAGTAAGCCACAATGTGTAGGAGTCTGTTACGCAGAACTAGCTGCAAACAGGGAAGTACTGTACCAAATACAAAGGGTATTTTTTCCACCTACAAGAACTCCCATCAAAAAATAATACCACAGTTTAAGAGTATGCTACCTAGAAATCTTTTTGAGTGCATTAACTTTTCTTTTAACTTTTTTTATTTTTCTGAAAAGTTAATGCACTCAAAAAAATGTCTAGGTTACAAAATGTGGCTTACTGAGGGAGAGGAGAGAACTTTCTACTGCATCTAATGTACTTAGTGGCCACGTGGAGCTTATACAACCCCACTTCAAAAAAACTGAACTATCTCTTTAATATCTGGAACTGTAATGATAATGGAGTGGAGCTTAAGGAAAGGCCAAATATTTGTAATTGTTGTAATGAGTGACTTGTGTCCATCCTTAGGGACAACACTTGAGGAAAAATACATTTTAGACTAGCACTGGAAAGGAACGTGACTGTGTACAAACAAGTAAACCTTTAAGAATGTTCTACTAATGGACCTCCTTGAGTTGCTGTCATGTGATTGACTTATCAGATATATGTGTGAACAAGCAGTTGAACGGGTGTACCTTATAAAGCGGCTGGTGAGTTTGTACAAATGTTGTAGCAGCAGGGACTGTTCTGGGCCCCTCAATCGTTTGCCATCTGTAAACTGTTTGGATTCTTAAGTCCAGTATCAATGCACAAGATTATCAACGTCACGATCGATTTACCTCTAAAGCGTTTCACTAAACACTAATCTGCAGTTTTCAGCAAGGGTTTCATCACAACATAGCAATGAGTCCTTCATTTTCCCTTTAGATTAGGTTTGTCAGTAGATACATAACTCAACGGACTATTATGATCAATAATTTATCGGCAGGCATTGAAATAACCATAACGGTTTTTTGCTGAAGCCGACACGTGACATAATGCTTTGTGACTTCTGATTCCTCATAGTCAATGATATGCTGACGTATCATCCCTTTAACTGTTTCTTCTTCATCTGCTGGCACAGATATTCATTACTGTAGATCCCCTCACAGCAGGAGAGCTGGAAACAGACGCTCAGAAACAGAAATAAATGAGAATTCAGTGTGTTTCCAGCATGGCCCAGATATAGATTATACTGAGTCTCAGGAGAGCGCTGTGGTCTCCCTGATACGAGGTCACGGGAGGGTATTCCAATAAAAGCTAGCATCCAGTGGAGGGAATCAATTATTAAACTGAGTCCTCTTCATGCAGGTTATTTTTAGACCAGTGGATCACAATGGGAAGATGTGGAGCAAAGTGATGTATGACTTCCACAAAGAACAGAAGATGAGTGAAATGAACAGATGACAAGAGACAACAAAAGAAATTCAGCATGTGAAGTTATGTCAGCGGGAATCCACAATCATATTTTTTTGTGTGAATAACAGATTTAACTGGTTTAATGTGCTGTGATACAGTTCAGATTATGTACTAATTCATGTTACAAAGAGTGGTGCAACAGTTTGGATCCACAATGAAGATGTTACAGGTCCAGAGGTAATAATTCTTTTGTTGCATAAAGGTCCCATGTCCTGGTGTGTTTGACCTTTTACATCATGCCTTGGGTGTCTATTAAGCAGGGATTTCATTTATGTTGAATAAAAGCACGAAAATTTTACTCTCTGTACAGGATCGGATGCAGCTCTTTTTCTCTCCTCTTTGGAAACGCTGCAATATGAGGGGACCAGGGAGCTACGGGAGGTTATGAAAACAAGCTCTGCACTGATTGGCTGATGGCTGATGGGGGTGGTGGGTCCAGGCCACAGAGCAGACTTTCAAAACAGTCTTGCCTGTCTACCTGTGATGAGCAGAAACACGTGTGGGCGGAGGCTGTGTAGCTATGACATGATAAACCCCAGGAAGTAAAAACTATGTGTTTTAAGGGACATGTTATTGAAAGAGGTAGAGTGCATTTCTCTGAGGTGAGAGTTTAGTAAGGGGTATCATGGTCTTCCCCCTCTAACAGCATTAAAACCAAAGAAGATTTTTTATTCATCTCAAACTTGAAAACAAGGTTAAAACAAAAGAGTCTACACATGTACAACACACAATTGTACATATCCATCAAATAAACTACACAAAAACAACATACACGCACATACACATATGCAGTGAACGGGAAGTTACTTTTAAAAAGTAGTGTTGGCTTGTTCCTTACTACTTCTTAAAAAAGTAATCAGTTACTTTACTTAGTTATACTCTATGGAAAGTAACTTTTTATGCTGCTCGTTACTTTTTACTTTTATGTTGCTCAACTTTGGGCAGAACCTCATATCTGTTCCTAAATGTGTAGGCCTATGTAAAGTTATTCTACCGAGGACATAGCAGGTATTTCTTTTGTGCTCTTTATGTTACAAAATTACGGTATGTCACATACTGTGTGAAATGAGAGCTCCTGTCCAGTGTTTCCAGATTTTTCTTCTGAAATAAGCAACCAGGTTGATAAAAACAAGCCCAAAACAAGCAACTTCCAGCTATTTCTTTTTCTAATGTGATATATTACCTTTTTTACCTCTGCCAAGGAGGTTACATTTTTGCCGGCATTGGTTTGTTTGTTTGTCTGTGTTCAAAATAACTTGAAAATTTATGGACAGATTTGGATAAAATTTTCAGGAAATGTGTGGAATGGGATAAGGGACAAATGATTAGATTGTGGGATTAATCCGGATCACCATCTGGATCCAGGAATTTTTTAAAGGATTCTTTAACATTGTGAGATAGGACCAGGGGTGGACTAAAGCTGCTTGGCGGAGTTCTGCGCTCTCTGAGTGCTTTTCTAGTTTTGAAAGAGAAATCTACATAAAGTGTGTTTTATTTTTTGTCTGCATTACATTTTAATTTCACAGTCCAAGCCTAGGAGGACCTGGCAACTGTGGCTCTGGCACATGTGCCATGTGCATGAGTGTGTTTGGGGGCGGGCGCGATAACCAGGAAACAAGGAAGTGGAAAGCATGAACTAACTACCGCTCTTGTGTTTTGCTTTATTGTGGGGAGCTGGGACAGACAGAGAAGCCCCAATTAACAACTACATGTGAAGAAACAAACACAAAAAATGAGATTTACAAGCAACTTTAGACAAAAACAGGCCCAAAGATGCTTATAATGATCGGACTAGGCAACACTGCTGCGTCTAAAGCAGGGAGCTGAGAATGCAGCATCGGTGTCAGAGCTGTCTTTTGGAAAAGTAATGTTGCGCCGATTAAAAAAGGAGCTACGCTTCCTAACCACATTTTCATTAGTAGTGCATTACTTTATTTTTTACCCAAAAAAAGCAGTTACGTGTAACGCGTTATACACAACACTGCATGTATGTACTATGTGTCAACCTAGTTTGAGAGGGGACAGAATGAAGTAAGAGGCTTTTCTATGGAAACAAAGCGTTCATTATTCATAGAAAATACAAAAAACTAACATCGGTTGTAGCACCAATTTACAATCTTGAGTCCATATTCATAGAAAAATAAATTCCTGCAAGCACCTTGATGCGCAACCCTATCCTTCATATAAATCTCCCAGAGAAACAAAAAAAAGTACAAAATAACCCTTAAATAGAAAAAGTATTAAAATGACACAAAACATGTCTCCCACAGCATCTGCTGTAAACACATTATAAACATATAAACTCTTATTCTAGCAACATTGTACCTGATACTTGAGACCTGATTTGATTTTACTGCAATATTTAATATTTTACCTCATGCTAAATATTCAGATACTTAACATTGTGGTATATTGCAATTTTTAGCCCTTTATTGTCTGCATTCACATCCCAAAAGAAATTACCTATTTTTTCCAAAATGGAATAAGTAACTGATGTACACATTTAGCCAGTTAATGCAACCTGCTCTGCTGTGCTCAGCCTCTCTTCAACTTTTAGCTTCACTGCTCTGAAGAGCTTTGGTGGCTCTGTTATTAAAAGATAGTAGCCAACATGTCCCAAAAGCTCTCGTTTTCCTCAGCATGGCGAAGCCTTTAGTCTTGCACATAAAGTAAATACTGGATTGAGATATTTTCTCAGAATGCTCAGAACTGGGAGGCAGCTTTTACAAGCTAAGTATGTCAAGTGTTGGCTGGTTTACCAGAAGGGTTAGGTTAGCTTTAGCTTAGCATTAGCTTTCCTGCCGTCTGCTTTTGCTGTCCCCGGGTGGTGTCTTATGCCCACTTTTTTAATTGCATGTGTCCCCATGTGTCATGTCCATCTCTTATTTCCCTTTTAAAGTTCAAAATAAGTTCACACAATGGATTTAAATTCCAACAGTGTGTTCCTCTCTCCTGTTCAGCCATGTTTGTTTATTCTCCAGCACAATAAACAATGACACCGTCTGACCTGGCTCAACATCACTGTCGTGTGGACTTAACGAGTAATTGATTTTATTTTTTCTGACCAAAAACGTCATTAAACTTGGAAATTAATACATTAAAAATATCGATCCGTGGCGGCCTTGAATTGATTTTAGAGTGTATTGAATTTGTCCCCCCCTCTATTGTTTTGCATGTCTTATCAATAGATATCAGCCGATATCAGCTTCCTATAGATCTGTGAACCTATAATACAAAAAAAAAAAAAAATAAATAAAATAAAGTGCTATTTCCCGTGTTCTGATATGGACACTTCACTCAGCTTAGTCTATGGGAAAAAACTATGATTGGTTAACTTTTTTCTTTTTAAATGATTATATGACGATTTTAGGAAATGTTATGGCTTTGGGTCACCAAAGTTTTTAGTTTTATATTAGAGTAAAGCTCCTGGGTTAAGTTGCTGTGTGTGATATCTTCCTTCTCTTCATAGTTCATTACCTGGTTTTCTAAGTGCTAAATCTGCTGGTATGATTTAAACTGCTTCTCATTGATTTCTATTGCAGTCATGGGAAACTGTTGCATCTTATACAGACACCAAACTTATTTTCATGTCTGGATGAAACACAGAGGGAGGTGATAAAGAGGCAGATGGAAAGGTCTAAAATCTGTCACCAGATGTTACTATGTGTCTAAAGGGTGTTTTAACATTTTTAAGACAAAAAAAAAAATCAAGCTCCAAGCAAAGAGCCATCATTTATGCATAATTAGATATAAGTGCAACACTCTTTAAGGGAATACATGCAAATTCAGACAGCAACAATGCTACCCCAGAGCCCAATTAACGCTGATTATAACACAGCAGAGGCTGTTGAATGTAAGCTAATAACAAAGCTAAACAGGCTGGCTTGTATATTACAGGAGGGAAATGTGCATTACCACATGATTAACCCAAATCTTTTTGATGTATAAAACATAGTAGGACATCTATCTGGAGAATAGACCGCTATGAGAAAACGACCGTCTCAGTAAAGTATGATACGTTATGTAATTAATCATATAAGGAGCAAGACTTGTTACAACTGTTAGTTTTTACGAAGTAATAAATCAATAAAGAACATCTAGAGTGACAAAAAGTGACAGCAATGAAACAGGAATTTAAATGTATGTATTACTCTTACAGCTGAACATTTTTTTCATTGTTTCTTTATTGTTTACTCTCAAAACTTGGAATCAAGACTCTGCATTCACCAGTCAAATGAAACATGCCTTTCTTTTAATGTACGAGTCCATTTTCATACATTGTTTTTTTGTTTTTTTTTGTGGTAATTTTCCATCGTTAATGCCTGCAGTTTTGTGTGCCAGATGAGTCAAGTATAAAATATATGCCTTAAATTTAGCCTTAAATTAAAAGGAAACTAAATAAACCTCATTAAAAGAGTCTGATTCAGATTATTGTAATTGAGTTGATTATCATATTTACATGCATCACATCCTGTGCTTACAAGTTACAAGTGTTGAGCTCTGCCACTTTTTGAAGTGTTCACATTTTTCCTTTAAATATGGAGAAGAAACAGACATTTGTTATAATGACAGCAAAGTTTTGGTTTATATCTCTCTTTTTTTAAGTAGTACTCATTTTGGATAAGAAGGGAAATGATAGACACAGCTACAAGTCATGCGATGTTGATATTGGTCAGACGACCTTAAGTCCCACCTCATCTTGGCCCCTTTGCCTGTCGTAGGTACAAGAATCAGCCGAGATGACTTGTACAATGTGGTTGAATCCTGTGATTGGCCTCAACATTCCAAAACCCCTTCTGATAATAAAATGACTGATGTCCCATGGCTTTGTCCAATTCTTTCTATAGCCTATGGCTGAGCCACATCAACCTTAATAAACGTTAGTCATGATTTCACTGTTAAAATGACACCATGTTCTGAAAAAAGAAAAAAAGATGGTAAAAGTCTTGCATGTATCTCCCTTCGTGTCTCTGCCTTTGCAGAGATTTATGTTCCAAAGCTTTGCCAAGGTTAAAATAAATGAATAAGTGGAGAAGAAACATTAGTTTGACTAGCAACCAAAAACAACAGCTGGTCGCCGGAGTAGCCTCAGTGGACTGGCCTCTCTTATAAACAAGGGCACTAACCCACCACACTGAAAACAATACAGAAGGGGAAATAACATTCATTGTACATTTTCATATTGTGTCAATGATAAAATTGTGGTTTATCATTCAGCCCTACATAGTTTTATGGCTAGTGATGCTGATACAGCCAACTTTAAAACTTATAATAGCCACTTATTTTTGTTTCTAAGGTCGCTTTCACACCTAAAATTTGTTGGGCTCAGTTCAGTTCAGGGTTGAAGTTGCAAAATTGTTCCTTTTTTTCTTGGTTTGTTTTCACACTGCACCGAATTAGGAGGATCAAAGCCTGTCAAATGTTGTGTAATCTATTCTCCTGCTGCTAGATGAGGCTGTGGTTATGGTGTTAGTTCCTGCATCCGCCCCATCGATGCATTATGAGCTGGAAATACGCAACTGGCATCGAGTAATAACATTGTTTAACACAAAGCAGTAGGAAGTATTCTTTACCGTAAAATAAAGATAAATCTGCATCCAGGCAGCTTCAGATGGCAATTGCATATTAACTGGAGCGATGTGTGAACATATTGCGTGTGGATTTGTAGTTATTAACTTGTTAAGAAGACTGGAGGCAGGCGGTACTAGCAATGATGACGTTAGCCATGCTCTGCATTAGCTTTTCTGTTGTGATATTACGCCAAATCCAAGCCACAATTCTCTCCCTTTTGGTTTGCTTGCCTTGTTGGTCCTTGTTTGGTTTGGATGGCTTGAAAACAAACCAGGAGTTCATGTGAGCTTTCTCACCAGCCTGAACGAACATAACTTTCCACAAAAGCGAATCAGAGTTTGTTTGGTCCGGATCAAACATGGAAGGTGTGAAAGCACCCTAAGACACTGTTATAGCCAACGCTATTGCGAGGATATTTAAGCTTTTGGGTAGATCTTTAAAAATCAAAGCTGGAGTTACTTGAAATGATGAGCAGTTGATGGCAGATTTGAAAACCTGAAGGTATCCTAAATACTGACATCAGTAACAAAATGCCTGTAAATATGCCTCTCTGCTTGCCACCGTGTAAACACTGTGACAGAGGAGTGATCAGTGCTGCTGACTAGGTAAACATATTTAGTCAACTGGACCCAATGCTTTAGTCGAGGCACTGAGCAAAGAGGAAAGTGAGCTGTCTCGGACGTTAAACTTGCACATTAAACTCACGATAATGTGAGCTTTAAAGACCCACCAAGCCCCTCTACTGTGGAGGTGAACAACACTGGTGGTAAACTAAAAACATAAAACCAAGCCATGGGTGCTAATAGTATAAATTCCATCAGACTGGGAGCACAGGTGTTGCAATCATTGCTTATTGTAGAAAATGTAATTAAGGCTGTTCTACATATCCTCTCTGCAGCCCTAAGGAATGAATCAGACCTTAACTTAACACACCGTGCAGGGGGTTGTAATTGCCTGCCTGTTTTAAGATGAGAATGTAATAAAAGAGGCCTCATGCATGATGTAAACTGGAAAATTTACATCAAATCATGATTACTCTGGCATTTTAAAACAGACCCAGTTAAATTCATTCATAAGCTTTTATTGTTCCACCTGTAAACGCCATAAATTTAATGTGTCAAGCAGTCAGACAATGTTCTGCAAACTGCTAAGATGTGAAAAAAATATTTAGGTTTTGTGATTTTGATTTGTTGTCATTGTTCTCAAAAAGTGTAGACAGTCTTTAAACTAGCTTAACTGTCTGATTGTTCCAAAAGTACTAAACTGAGACAATAAGAGAAAGGACCAAAATGCAGATAAACAAAAAAAAAAATCTATTTAAACTAAAAAGGCTAAAAAAAATCCCCCAAAACTAATCCTTTTTTAAAAAAAAAAAAAAAATCCAAAAACTCAAGACACAAGTGAACTTACAAAAAACACCGGGGAACATGAGGAGTAGAGGGCACGGTAAGGAAGAATCACCAGGAGCCAATGGGAACAACAGGTTACACGCAGGGTTCACACAGGATGAACCGACACAGGGTGGGACACACATAGAGACGTAATACACACAGGAGTAATAAGACCCAGGTGAGACAATCACACAGGTGTGACACAATTAGGGTAATGAGGGCTGAACAAGACCCACCAAGGATCAGGGAATGAAAAGAAACATGAGCAACACAAGACACAAGAGGTTAAAACATATTAAATAAAACAAAACTAACTACAGTCATGACACAGTCCTTTTACTGTTGCTGCACATGGTTACCCTTTATGAACAGCAGTATATAGAGAAATTCTTCATTATTCAGTGGCACGGATAAACACACATAAGCAGGAAAACACAGCCATATGCTGCATCGTAAAATGGTGCCAGACACAGACTTCCTGGAGGAAAAATAAAGCTCTTACAGAGTTTTTCCTCAATCGTACATTCGATCCAACATAGTTTGTGGGTCCTTTTTACGTGAACTCACACTATTACGCAAAATATCTGTACCTGCCAACAGCAGTGCACCTTACCTGTAGTCTCAGCTTATTCTCCTTAAAGCTACAGAGCTGCTGGGAGTCTTTTTAGCCATTTCTCTGACTATTTTCTAGTGCCTGATTCAACCCAACTTCCAAAATACTGAAATATCCCTTTAAGTACCATTCGCTGTAGGCTTATTTAATCTCTCTGTAACCCACAACTAAATTCATCATGAGTACAGCTCTCCTCTCATTACAATGTACATTTTCAACAACTGACATGAACATAACAGTAATGTGACACGACCGCACTAATCTCCTCCATGATTACTGTATGAATCAGCTTTAATTACCCTGCTGCATATTTTTCACCGTGTAATGCTCTTACTGCTGAGTTTTACAGGCATGAGTAAATCTCTTGGCACAAAGCTGTGAAGAGGAGGAAATCCAAGTTTTTTCTCTAATAAAGCTGAATCTCCTGAGTTTTACCACAAAGGATGGTTCACCCTTAATCCCCAACATGGAGTCTAATTTTATGCAGCTTATATGTGAGGATGTCGATTCACAAAAGACACAAGTAGTCCCATATTGTGAGAGATAAAGTCAAATTTGTCATTAAAAAATAACTACACTGTTTGTTGATTGCCTGTTTTCCATGGCAAAAATATCTAGTTAGCAATAAGACAAGATGAAAATGTTAGGTCCGGGTTATCCAACCTTTAAATTCCAATGAATCTGAGAAGTAAGCAGATATACAGTATGTTGGCTTCAAAATGATTGTGCTCTCAGGGAAATTTGCCTTGCAGCCAGGTATAAAGACATTAAAACACAGTCACACCAACTCTGGCTCCTGTGGGATAGACATCCTATTTCTCAACTCAAATCAAGCATAGTAAGTGCTCCCTCTCTCTAGCAAGTCCTGTCAGAAAAAGTAGAAATAGGATGTGAAATCTGTGTAGGAATGGGAAGGATAGAGAACGTAATAAAACATAATCGCATCATGTGTTGGCAAATCAGATGTAATGATCTTAGTGTCATTGTTAAACAATATTGATATTACCATTTAACTCATAATATTGGTTTTAAAAGAGAAAATGTTTCGACTAAAGGCCTTTGCACAGCAGACATATTTTGTGCAAATAATTTAGCCATATTTATATTTATATTTTTTTGTATCCATAGCCAGTCAGAGTAAAAGCCCATTTAAAAATGTGTACGTCCTTTTCAAACGCTGTTACCGTCACTGATCACATACTTCCATGTGTCCTTTCCGTTGACATCGCATCCACCAGGGGGGTAGCCCAGAGAAAAAATTTCTCCTTCGCTACTGACCAGCTGATACTTAATGCTCTCCACTCTTCTCCTAGCTGCTTTTATGCATTTGTTTGTCCCGGTGTCCAGGCAAAGTAACATCATAAAGATGTTTGGAATTTCTAACCATCTCGAACAGTTTCTCTTCTAAAAGTTCTACCATTATGATTTGTTCTTTGTGTCTCACTAGAGCTACGTATTGGGTAGTAACAGCAACATTGCCCCCATGGTTTCCAGAGGTAGTGCTCCGTTTGGCCCGTATTCGTAAGCTTTATGGAAACGTGAAGAAATACGGACAAAATGAACGCAAAGCACGGACAGATGGCTCCGTCCATATCCGTATCTGTATCCGTATCCGTATTTAACGTCGAGCATATATAGGCCTTAAGCTTAGACACTAATGACATAATGTTGGAAAGTGAAATATAATTGGACCGCAGCAATTTTTCAAAGGTTCTTGGTAAGCCCACATCGGACCAATGAGAACACTTGTTCTTGGCACTGATGTCACTTTTTTTTGTTTTGTTTACAAAATCTTGTTGGTCTATGTTGGAGCTGCAGTACAATTACAGTAAGCATATGGAGCAATGCAGGGATGATGTGTTTTTGTAGACCAATGCGGAGGTTAGCATCACGCTAGTTCCCTTGACTGCAGGCCCACTAAAAACCTGCAGGATTTTTTACTGTGTTTTGGATCATTGCTGGTAACAAGCTGCATAGCAAACAAAAAATTATGAGACATACATGCTGTGCTCTTTGTGATAACCTTAACAAACCCACTTTTCACAATGTTTTAAGCTTCAATGTAACTGGGAAGAGTGAAAAGCTATTGGTAAACTATTATGGAACTACAACCTGGCAGTTCGACTTTAAATTATTTCCATATATTTCCAATGTATAACATCTTGTTGTGACCTTTGATTTGAGTGTTTCTTCATAATTGAGAGACCTGATCAAGTTGGTCCTCATGGCTGTGGCAATAATGTATAAATAATTGATAATTAAAAAACAATCAGGAATGCTTGCTACCATTTTTGTAGTCCTTTTTAGCAGTTATTTAGCAACCTTCCTTTATACACACAGCTATGGTTTAAGATTCAAAAGCAGACAACATCAGATGCATTTTATTATTTCCCATTAGACACTGAAATCTCATCTGCCTGTGTTCACCACGAACCTTATATCGGGCACTTCCAAATCAATATTCAAAATCCTATCTACATCATAGGGTTGGAAACCAGGAAGTGCAAAATGCTAACTCACTGTGGTACAGCTTCAGCTCTTGAATTAAACTGTGAAACATACGCAAGTTCTCATCTCCTTTACAGAATCAGATTGTACCCTTACATTTTCTTAATAAAAATCACCCCCAGGTCATTGTCACATGACGCTGAGTCTGTTTTGGCTGCTACAGCGCAATATTTCCTTGATTGAAAACTATATATATGTTAATGCACATACATTTTAATTTGAATAGAAAGACATCAAAAAACACCTTAGAAATATTGTTTTTACTAAGATTGCCCTAAGTGTGTAAAGGCCTTAAGGCTAAATAAAAAATGGCTGCCAAAATTAGGTTTAATGTGAAATAACTCCTACAGTGTGGGTAACATAGAAACACAAAAACAGGTAAGAATATGAAGGTGACTTTGGCTGTCTGAAAACACAAACGTATTTCGTTTACCCTCATTTGTGATTAGAAGCCCCTTGGCTCCTCCACTGCCTGCCATGTAAATCAAGGTCATTAGATTTTTTAGCAACTCCATTGCTCTTCCACACTCAAATCTCATTTGGCCATCGCTCACAGGCTTATCCTACTGTGTGGTAATTTCATTTCTATCCCACCCAAGCTGGGCAGCAATTGACATCGCTGGAGAGGAAGGTTTCGACAGAGGCAGCGTGGGGGGGGTTAGAGAGATTTCTGTTGAAATGGGGAAGCGCAGAGATTGAAGATTAGCGCAGATGCTCCATGGATGGAGAACTAATGAAAGTGTGTGGGGCGGGATGGAGTGCTTTAAATGGAGAGTACTGCAATTGGTACTTTGGACAAGCTGCAGTGCCTCAGTTGGTGGTGTATATGTAGCTGCTGCCTCTCATATATCCCCTTTCAATTCAATTATTCCCATTAGACCCTGCTTTTACCTCCCTCTTCAAAGACCTTCTACCAAACACTTCACATATGCTGTACCAAAATCCAGAAAGCAGCAGGCAATCAAAGTGATTTCAGTGGGTACTGTAGTTACATTCATTGTCCAAAGCAGCTTCATCAATCATAGCTCTCCCAAATGAAAGGAATAAAAATAGAGGTGGAATATGGAGGGTTTTTTTTTATCTGTAAATATTGAAACTTGCTCTTCCACGTCTTTCAGATGCAGGGCATGTGGGCCAGTTTGTCACACAGTTGTCAGATTCTTCACGCTGTAACATTGTGGTCTCTTTTCTGACCATGCATGACCATCACCTGTCTATCAAGGAGTTGCACGGTGTGTTTAAGGGTGAAGGTTTGAAGAGAGGAAACAGTAGAAACATTGACAGCACAGGAGTAGGGTATAGGGGAACTATATGTGGAAGGAACACAATGCATCCTAGAATATAGTAAGTGTATCTACAGCAACACTTCACTCTTACCCCAGGATACATCTCTGTCAGAAACCCCACCACTGCCTTGATTGTCTGAGATAAAAAATCTTTCTAGTCTTTTAACATCAAGATTCTAGAAAACTCTTGGACATTTTAATGCAGCACGAAGATGTGGTTTATTGCTGGGTAAAGAAAAAGCAACATGACTGGTATGGTTGAAACTGGGCTTGTGCTGCATCGATCAATAAGCTGTATATTTTTTAACATCTATTGCAAAAAAAAGTGGAAAATGGTTGATGTTAGAGCTGAATAATATATCATATATCACTTTATCATCAATGTTTCTGCAGTATGTGCAACGTCTGTCACATAAACCTGTGAATTTAATGGTTTTAGTTGTTTGTTGTTATTTGCTGCATGTCGGCCAGGTTGTGCACATGCCTCACAGCATAAACGTTGCTGCTTTGATCCGCGGTTCTGTCAGGGCCTTTCTGTGCATGCATGGTTTCTCCCCAGGCACTCCAGCTTCCTCCCACAGATCAAAAACATGCTCATTAGGTTGACCGGAGACTCCAAATTGCCCTTAGATGTGAGTGTGAGCGTGAATGGTTGTCTGTCTCTTTATGTGGCCCTGTGATTGGCTGGAGGCCAGTTCAGGGTGTGCCCTGCCTCTCGCCAAATGCCAGCTGGGATAGACTCCACCCCCCGTGACCCTGAAAGGGATAAACAAAATAGATGATGGATGGATGGATGTTGACCATATATAGTTTTTAGACCACCACCAAGTGTAAGGTTAATGCCACAGCTGCCCAAAATTAAGATCATGGTTAATTACCAAAATCATGTTTTGTTTCTGTAATGTTTAATACACCAGTATGTGGAAGCTCTTTAACTGAAATCATATTTTTAATGCTAAAATATACTTATTATTATCCATGAATTTCAAAATATACTATAATTTTGATTGGTTGAATGTAATGCTTCATTAATTTCTTACTTCTCAGGGAAGCTGGCTTAGATTTGGGTATAAAAGTGAATTCAGTTTAAAATTCCTCATTCCTGTTCAAAATGTCTGTCCATTAACAATAACATTATCAGTTTTACAAAAGTTTTATATATATTTCCACAATATTAAAGTTTTTTCATTATGAGAGGTAGTCTAATAAATTTGTTAAGCACTCTGGATCTCATATATTGGCTAAAATGTTGGCAGAATGTCCATATGTGCCTTAATGGTTTACTTCATCACCACTGGATGTCCACTTTTATAAATTAAAACTTTTATTGATCAAAGAATAAAATGTTTTTTTCTTGCTTTACATCTGTTTCTAACACAAGACATCTGCTACCATGAAAGAAACAGATCAGTTGAAGTGGAGTGGGGGCTTTGTGCTTTGGACAAAAATATTGGTATCCTCATATCGGATGTTTGTAAAAATCTAACATTGTGCATCCCTGATTAGGACACTTTCCATCTTCAAAAATGGTCTTAACAGGACAACTGCATGTAGTCAAGAGTGCAACATGATGATAATTTGATAAAACAAGCTATAATTAAGTTTTGAGAATCTCTGCTTCATATTTGCAGAAAACAAAGAAATTTACTTTTGTAGGCAATATCTAACAATCCAGTGCTGATTAATGAAGCCACTGACAGAAAATTTAAATTGTAATTTAACAACCTAACCTGGCATGGACTGTTCAATATATTTCACTACATCTGGTAAAGAGCCCATAGAAAGTGTTTGGGGAAGGCAGGACCTTTTAGAAGCATATCCGGCAGCTGATTGGACAGATGTTTCATCAACCAACATTTATTATGGACCAATCAGATAATGTCGTAGGCAGGAGCTTCATAAAACAAACTCTCGTTAAAACATGTCAGAAGTAGAGTGAAAATATCTGGACTATACAGAAGTTTGTATTGTTATTTGTTTTTTATTTAATAAAGTAATGTAGTACAGATCAGATAAAACTGCTACTGAAGCTGTTAGCATCTATGCTAATTGCAGTATGAACAGCCACTTCCTGCTGCCGTCTCTCCCACCTCTTTCTGCTTTAAAAGACTCTAATTGGGCTGTCCCAATTTGGGCCGCACACAATCGTCGTAGAATTGAGCTCAGCTAGATGGATCTGCCTGATTACAGACATAAAATCAGGCAGATCCAACTGCTGAGCAAGGTTAGCAACTTCTAAATATCCTTTCATTTTATGTTTAAGCAGGAGTGTCAAAATAAGTAGAGACAGTGAAATTCCCAATATTTGCTGTCACTCTTGTATTGAGTGGGTTTTGATTGCTGTATTTACACTTTTTAACATTTGTGCAGTTGCAGCATGATTGCCTCTCATGCTTGAGTTTCGAGCTCCAGGTCAACTTGAACAAGAAACACGATGCAAGTATTTCACAAACTTGATTAAAGGCCCTCAGTTTTCAAACCACAGTACAAATTTCCATGATGCTTTACATGCTGAATGAGAAAGTGAATGGTAAAGCTGATAGTAAATATTTTAGATGTTTACTATACAATCTTTAAAACTATTTTCTTGTTATGCTGGCTAAAACATAACCTTTCGAGCAGTGTGACTTTTCCTCCAAAATAAACGCTGAAGTGCAAATAAGCTGTATAAATATGCATGTTATTTTAAGGAGACAAGTTCTGGCAAAGAATACAAATAAGGGGAAAGGAGTACAAGCACACATTGTGGGGAAAGGAGGGAGACAATTGTGAAAGCAGAACAGGGAATGAAGAATAAGGCAGAGGAGTTAGAGACATAAACAAACTGTCCTCCAACATCCCCTCATACCATCATTTTTACTTTGAAATGCAAATACAGCTGTGGAGGGTTTGAACAGCACCCATCGTGAGCCAAGTTTGTGCCAACTGTTTAAAGTGTGCACGTTGTAGCCTCTGTTCTCTTGGAGCACTCTTTTATCTGGAGGCCACATTTTTATCGTCTTATTTGCTTTTTCCTCTGGCTAACAGGGAGCAGCAGGTCCATGGGGCTTCAGCACTAACATAACAGTACTCAAGCTCTGTCACTTCTCTTGTACGAGCCTGCTTAATCCCCGGAGAATAAAGTCTTACAGTGCTGCGCATATCTATGATAATGTTGGTGTAACCATCTCAGAGCAATGCAGCGCTGGTGTTCTTCTGGGCAGATAAGGAATTCTTTTTACAACGTCTCAGTGTATTTTCATGCGTCCTCTCCTCCCAGTAGCATCAAACTCCTGCAGAATAAGTCAATGACTGGAGCTTTTTAAGTATCACAGAGTTTACTTTCAGGAATTTCCCTCTGAAGGACTGTGCCCCTTTGTTGTCCATGCTACCAAATGGCCCTTAGGTCCTGTCCACTTGCTAATTGAAGTGTTTTCATATTGCAAATGTTCTCTGTAAAGACCAAATTGTTTCAGTAAATCTGCCCATTCACACAAAAAAACTGAAAATGCTGTAGTACGTATGCCAAGCCTGTAAGTGGCACTGTAACGCTGCTGTTCTCCATGTGCACCTCCTGACATAACTTATACCTTAAATTTACAGCCATGGTGGGTAATTGGCTACCAAAAGACAATCCTTTATGCTATGTAAAGAAGAAGCCGGTGACAATACTAATACTAATATATGTGGCGGAATTATTTACAAGCTAAATTAGCACCCAGCTAAGTCACATTTTCAATGAATAGAGTTGGCATCTCGATCTAACATGCACCTTACAAGGTTAATTTGTTGAATAGATTTTCTCTCTTTTATTTAAAGAAAAGTCTGTGGCCAAATAAGTGAGAAAAGCTGTTTAAAAGGCACTGCTATCATGCTATTTTGAGGCTAATGGACTAAATGACTTATAACAGCTTTTCTTTCTCTTTTTGTTCAAATCATGCATTTGGAAAATGTAAAATACTTTGGGGTAAAAATCTTGCAAGCCCTTAAAGGCTGTCCCCATTAGCTGCTGGACATTTTGAATATTCTCCCCCTAAGCAGGGACTTTTCAGTGGGTTGATTATCACATTAACTAGATCTAGAACCTTCTTCCTGTAGGTTAAATGCACAGAGATCCTTAAGGCTTCCTGTTTCGTGGTGAAAGTTTCCATTGTGAAAAAGCACCGTTCATCAGTTAAACGTAGGAAAGTGGAGAAAGAGATTATTCAAGAAGTGCTTGTTCTTTCCTTTATCTCTTAAGACACCAGTAAAAAATAAGTGCAAACAAGTGAGGCAAAGCTGGAACAGGGGATCCACAGAGAGAGACGAGGAGCAGAAGATTACATGGTGCCTGTGTAAACTTGTTCCACACACAAGTCCATGTCCTTTGTCAAAAACTAACAAAGTCCTTTTCAAAGAAGTCCCTTGAGATGGCTCTTGAAGGAAGTCCTCTGGGAGGTGGTTGCCTTCTGAAGGAGAAAAAAGCAACAGAAAGGAAGTCAATTAAGTCTACAAGTGATCTCAGGGTTTATTGTGGCGCTTTTCATTTCATGTAAACCATTTATTATTATTTAATGACATACAAGAGTCTTACCTTTGTTTTCCAGCCCTGTGCTTGTGCAGTGGTTTTGTTTTGCTTTAACTCAAGAGGGGCTCTTCTTTGGAGAACCAAGTGGGCCATATCAACATGATTACTACTGCCAGTGGGGAATTGTTACGGGATACACATCAGCATTGGTTTATCAATGGTATTGATTGATAGTATCCTTTTTTACAAACATTGGCCAGTGGAAAATAAGGAACAGGTATCAGAAGCAGATGTTTATCCATTGTGACATAATCTCACAAACTTTGACTACTGATTATGGGATATTTTTATTAGACAGAAGTATTCAGCCTCTTGGACAAACTGATCTGTTTCCAAGGTCAAACATGAAAGAAAGTATTGGCTTTGAGGAGAATCACGCCAAAAGCAGTTTTGAAAACATAACCATCTGCTGATCCAAGTGGCAACTTGACCTGTTCAGATTCCTGAAGATGTTTCGCCTCTTCTTCTAAAGGCTTCTTCATTTCCAAAAGTTGCCCTCTGAGGCAGAAGTTTGTTAGTCCCAAAGACAAAGTACCCAGACATAAGCAGAGTGGTCATGCATGTCGTCATGACCATGTCTAAATGCATTGAGTTGCTGCCATGTGATTGGCTGAATTAGCCAGCCAGTGTTACATGGAGTAAAATGGATATATTTAAAAAATAGCAGGTGAGCTGATTAAATGGTATAGATACACGTTTAAAGAATAGACACAAACAAACAAAATGGCAACAAAACAAATACCAGAAATAAAAAGTTAATCAAAAAAATTAAATTCTTGTCCTCAAATGCATTTTGGGTTTTAAAATAGTGATGTACTTTTTTTTATTCATCTGCAACTTGGTTCAAAATTCTTCACATCTGATTTGATCATATTGTCTTAAAGTTTACAGTTTATCAACTTATTAAATTTTCTTGTGGGCCACTGAGACAGGTCGCCTGTTATCAACTCATGCTTAAGATGGAAATGTTTTTCAGATTTAGAGGAAACAGCAGGGGCTTGTGCTATGCTGAAAGGAGAAGCACTCAGTGTTCCTCCTGTTTTGTAGGTAGTTATCTGTTTTTTGTTAAACTCTTTAGTGATTTCTGTTTGTACTTTGTTTTTTAGATTCTAGGGTTTTTCTTTCTTTGTTTCACCAGTTTTAGGTTGTTACTTTGTTTGAGTTTTGTTTAATGTTTTGACCATTTTGTAAAGGGTTGGTTTTTGATCCCTTTTTTGTTAGTTTAAAATAAAGCTTTTTGTTAATCTGCATTTGGGTCCTTCACCTTTGTTTTTTGTTAGTTTACCTTGGGTTCAAAACCATGACAGAACAACTACCTAAAATGGAGACATTCTCAGAGGATTCGAACCCTGACCAGATGTAGCATGTCTTGGTGACTGTTTACCACTGCACCTGTCTTGCACACCACAATGTTCTGACTTTATGCAAACTCTTTCTTGAGAACTTGGCTTGACCTGACTGACCTTAAATTAATTGTTTTAAGTTTTGCGAACTCAAGTTAAGAAATTAGACCAATTTTACAACAAAAAACTTAAGGAAAGTTGGGATAACTCATTTTATTGAATTCATAACACACACAAAAATATCTTGTTTTCTGAAAAATGTGTTTAATGCCAGCAGTTTTAAGTTTTCATTATTATACCATCTTCAACTGACCCAGGTGCTGTACATGCAAGCACTAGATAGTGGCAATGCCAATGCTATCTACTCTACCACACAGCCTCTTACTGGCCCTCTAACTCCACTACATAGACTTATCATCAGTTTGAGCCAGAACATCACTGGGGTCATCACGTGGGGACCTCCTGTCATATGAGTTTTTGTCCAATCAGCCCCCAAGACATCTCAAGGTAGCGGTACTATCTGCTACTTTATCTTACTTCCCCTACCACATGGTCATAAGAGCCAAAACTATACCACCTTCAACAGACCCAGGCTCCGTACATCCAAGCTCAAGGTGGTGACATGCTGATATTACCTTCCCCAGTTAATAATCACCCTACGTATCAGCAAAAAATGAACAATCGTGCAAAAGTAGTATAAAATTTGACACTTTTTAACATCTAACTTTTGTTTGTTATATTGCAGGTACAACGTGGATACGAGGAGCTCCAACCTCTCAAAACATGTAAGCTCTTAAAGACTCTGTCACGGTTGTATTTTCTACCAGAGAGAGAGACGGAACAAACAAACAAAAAGAAAAATACAGTTAGAGTCAAGTGGATGTAGAGTAAAAAGAAGCAGGTTATTGGCTGTGGGTTGGAAAAGGAGGAATTTTAGGATGAGGATATTTCTTAAGATGAGCAAGGTATTTTATTTATTATAAATTAAATTCGGGCCACGCGTTGTGCATGCCTCACAGCAAGAAGGTTGCTGGTTTGACTTCCCATGTTGACCAGGGTCTTTCTGTTTGGGGTTTGCATGTTCTCCCTGTACCTGCGTGGGTTTTCTCCAGACACTCTGGTTTCCTCCCACAGACCAAATACATGCTGCAAGGTTAATTGTTGACTCTAAACTACCCTTTGGTGGGAGTGTGAGCTTGAATGGTTGTCTGTCTCTCTATGTGGTAGTGTGATTGGCTGGCGACCGCTTAAAGGTGTACCCCACCTCTCTCCCAATGTCAGCTGGATAGTGTCCAGCCCGCCTGAAAGAGATGAAGTGGTATAGATGATAGATGGAAATTAAATGACCCAAAAGAAAACTTTACCAAGCACCTACAAACAGCTATAAGCTCACTAATCATGAAAACACACATTTGAAGTGTTTTATTTTGCACTATTGAAACCTTCTATGAAAAGGAGAAAAAATAACATGAAAAGAGAAAGTTTCTTGCTCAAAAGTCCCCCCAAGCACACACGCACTCAAATAACTGGAATTGGAGAACATGCTGATGAATGATATTTGGTTAGTTTCAGTCTGTTCATTTCATTTCATTAACAGCTTTAGTTTGTAATCTTTTTTAATACATTCTGCACAACTTTGGCTCATCTGAATATTTTGAAGTGTTTGTCAGCTGCCTCAGCTTTTTAAACCGAGGTCTGATGTATGGTTAATTGAGTTGACCTCAAATTAATTGAACTGAATTCCAAATGAAGCCTTTGTGACACTGAAGGAAGGAAATATTGGATCATGGAATGACTAGAGCTGATGAAGGTACAGCATTCATTGATAACTTTAATGACTGTAGACTTTCTCAATGTGAAAAAAATTTGAACCTGATCATATTTGACTTCATATTCAGCTGTTTTCATTGTTTTTTAAGCTTTTCCTCTAACTTGTGTCTGCCTTTCTTTCCTGTCTGCCCTCATGGATGAGTAGAAGGTAAGTTGACGACATGTTGTTATGTATTAAATACTACTGATGACCTTTTACTAATGACCATTTGTACATTAAGTCACACTCTGTTCCAGTCCAGCATGTAACTTAATGGACGTTTACGCTAAATAAGTAAAAATAGCCCCTTGGTGAACTGTCACTTAAATATCCAACCATGATTATCTACTGTTGTGTAGTGGACTCTTGTAACAAAGCTTTAAATGTCAGTTTTATACCTACGAGTCATTTTATGAAGCTTAAACTATCATTTGCAACAGAAACACATTGTGGGCTAATGCTAATGCTAGCAATTGTTAGGTAAACTTATTGAAATTATGGCTGTGTATTTATCCAATAAATCTGTGTAAGCTGAATACTACTTTAAAAATAAACTTTCACTCAGCTCTTTGATTTGTCTTTACAGTTTGAAAAACATTGATTTGGGTCTGTACAAGTATAAATGTTTACTACAGCAGGACGATCTGCATGACGTGTACCACAGACAGCAGATTTACACACATCAGCTGCTGGTATCCTCTGATCCTGACAATCCTGAAAATCCGGAAACATCCTGACGTGTTTTTAACAAGTCACTCTGGTATTTCACTGAATTTGGCAACATAAGCCCAAAATGTATACCCCTGCATCCACAGGTAACCTGGATGATCTCATGTCCTCCAGTTCCCACTGAGGTTTCTGTCATTTATCACTTACACCTGCTAAGTCTCCATCAGCAGAGGTTTTTGCTGCGTATACTCCTTGTTCATACAAGTATCCTCATCCTAAATGGCAATCACAATCCCTTGAAAGATCAACAAATTATCTCACTGGGCAGTGGTTGTTTTTCCTCTTTTGAGCCTCTCTGTTAACAGATGATCCACATGCTGTCTGACTGCTGTGCAGCAGCTATTGTAGTCTGGTCTGTGCTCAGTTTTCTGTTTCTGAGTCTTCTTAAGGCAACAAGAATCATCTGACAGACTCAGTGACATATTTGTACTGTATTAATGAGACTTTCTGATACTTTAGTGGCTCAAAATGCATCTTATCGTCTACAAAACCCAAAACCAGTGAAGTTGGCACATTGTGTAAATTGTAAATTAAAACAGAATACAATGATTTGCAAATCCCTTTCAACCTATATTCAATTGAATACACAGCAAAGACAAGATACTTAACGTTCGAACTGGTAAACTGTGTTATTTTTTGCAAATATTAGCTCATTTTGAATTTGATGCCTGCAACATGTTTCAAAAAAGCTGGCACAAGTGGCAAAAAAGACTGAGAAAGTTGAGGAATGCTCATCAAACACTTATTTGGAACATCCCACAGGTGAACAGGCTAATTGAGAACAGGTGGGTGCCATGATTGGGTATAAAAGCAGCTTCCCTGAAATGGTCAGTCATTCACAAACAAGGATGGGGCGAGGGTCACCACTTTGTGAACAAATGTGTGAGCAAATTGTCGAACAGTTTAAGAACAACATTTCTCAACGAGCTATTGCAAGGAATTTAGGGATTTCATCATCTACGGTCCGTAATATCATCAAAAGGTTCAGAGAATCTGGAGAAATTACTGCACGTAAGCGGCAAGGCCGAAAACCAACATTGAAGGCCCGTGACCTTCGATCCCTCAGGCGGTACTGCATCAAAAACCGGCATCACTGTGTAAAGGATATCACCACATGGGCTCAGGAACACTTCAGAAAACCACTGTCAGTAACTACAGTTCTACATCTGTAAGTGCAAGTTAAAACTCTACTATGCAAAGCGAAAGCCATTTATCAACAACACCCAGAAACGCCGCCGGCTTCGCTGGGCCCAAGCTCATCTAAGATGGACTGAGGCAAAGTGGAAAAGTGTTCTGTGGTCTGACGAGTCCACATTTCAAATTGTTTTTGGAAAGTGTGGTCGTCGTGTCCTCCGGACCAAAGAGGAAAAGAACCAGCCGGACTGTTATAGGCGCAAAGTTCAAAAGCCAGCATCTGTGATGGTATGGGGGTGTATTAGTGCCCAAGGCATGGGTAACTTACACATCTGTGAAGGCACCATTAATGCTGAAAGGTACATACAGGTTTCGGAGCAACATATGTTGCCATCCAAGCAACGTCTTTTTCATGGACGCCCCTGCTTATTTCAGCAAGACAATGCCAAGCCACATTCTGCACGTGTTACAACAGCTTGGCTTCGTAGTAAAAGGGTACTAGACTGGCCTGCCTGTAGTCCAGACCTGTCCCCCATTGAAAATGTGTGGCGCATTATGAAGCGTAAAATACAACAACGGAGACCCCGGACTGTTGAACAACTTAAGCTGTACATCAAGCAAGAATGGGAAAGAATTCCACCCGAAAAGCTTCAAAAATTGGTCTCCTCAGTTCCCAAACGTTTACTGAGTGTTGTTAAAAGGAAAGGCGATGTAACACAGTGGTAAAAATGCCCCTGTGCCAACTTTTCTGCAATGTGTTGCTGCCATTAAATTCTAAGTTGATAATTATTTGCAAAAGAAAATAAAGTTTCTCAGTTCGAACATTAAATATCTTGTCTTTGCAGTGTATTCAACTGAATATAAGTTGAAAAGGATTTGCAAATCATTGTATTCTGTTTTTATTTACGATTTACACAACGTGCCAACTTCACTGGTTTTGGGTTTTGTAAAATGCATTATAGTCAGTTGACAACAGTGGTACTTTTGCCATCCACAGAACTGAGTGACTTCATGTTATTCACATGTCTGCAAATGGTAAATATCTGTGACTGCTTCACAAACACTTCAAAACCATCAGTCTAAAATACCTCAACTGCTGAATTCATTCTCAGAGTGACCTGCCCCCTTTATTTACTTCAAACACTTAGCAATCTGATGTCTGCTTGGGATCCTTTTGTGCTTTTTTTTGTAAAAGAAACACCTTATACTTGCAAAGCAGCTAGGTTCATCACATTTTATGCCTGTCATCAGGCGAATCCATCTTTCAGAGCTTCAATCTGATGCATTGTTCCAGTTCAGAGAATGATTAGAGCAATCAGCGTTCTTTTAGGAGAGGGAACACTGATCACACCCTGCATCTCTGAGGTGAATGCAGGCATGTCGAAGTGTTTGTCCCTGCAGTTCCTCCCCTGGATTTGCCTGAGTAAAGGAGTCTATAAATGTAGTTTCATATATCCAGAGCAAAATAGAAATAGATCCTGTATGCTATAATGCATATAGATCTTAATGTATTCTGATTCTTCTCACCAGAAAAAACTGTTTAAATACCATTTGTTTAGCTTCATCTGTCAAATCAATATGAACACATTTGAAAGGTTAAACATCTGACATTTTTTCACATTATCTTCAACTTAGAGGAGTCTGATTAAAGTTTGTTTGAATACGAATAATGCCAACTTTCAGTCTGCTTTAGCAAAATGGCACCACTTTCAAAAATGGCCCGAGAAGTGCTTATTTTTTTGAATATGTTTTCTTTCAGTTGTTTTCACAATTTGTGCTGCATTTGGTTGAATTTGACTTATAAAAATGCATGCTGAAGTTAAGGATGCAGGATATTATTGGTATAATATCGGTTTTACCAGATAATTGCTTCAAAAGCAAAATTTTGGAATCAGCAGATATGAAAAGTTCTGCCCATATTTCCTGTTGATATGAAGTGTTATATATTTGCATCAAGATTCTAGAGTTTTTGCACATTGATCTTAAATTAAGAGTACGAGATCCCAAAATAGTGCAGGTTTTCTACCACCAGGTAATTAAATCAGTTTTTTAGCTTTTAATAGGGCAGATGAAGCTTGATTTTACCATTGTTGTCAAAAATACATTTTACATATCACTTAGGTTCAATATAAAATGGACTGCTTCCAGTCATTTCTATAAAAAGGTATTGATATCAGTATTGGCCAAAATAAGTTTTATAAATATCAGCATATCGGGTATCAGCAAAAATCCAATAAACTACGTCCCTAGCTGATGCATGTATATTATGATTGAGTTAGAGAGAATATAATGTTTAAGCATTTTCACACCTGGATCTTCTGAGAGACTTCATCTGATAAAAATGGTCATTCCTTGTTTGACATGGTTTGCTTGAATATATATGAACACAGCAATTAATCACTGTTTTACTACAAATGACTGCACCAAGCTCGCCTAAAAGAAGTGATCTCAGCTTATTTCCAATCAACCCCTGAAGAAGAACCCCCTGCAGTCAGGACACAATTAACCCGGCAAAGGACAAAGACAGGGTGACGAGTTGACTCATCACACTGCTGCAGTCTGAGCAGCAGTAGTAGTTATAATAACTGCATTATGACTACCAGGCAACCAGGCTGATAACAGAGTCCTACTTAATCATTATGTTTTGGCTCCCACAGAGGTACACTATAACATACCATAAATACTGCAACAGGTTAGCGTTACTGACGGACTGATGCAAAAACTTCTTTAGTTCCTCAAATTTATAACAGCTCATTCAAATTCATCCTTTTTAAAGCTGCTCTCTACTTTTCAACATCACTGACAGTTCGTCTGCTGACACTTCCACAGGTGTTGTGGTGTGATAAGTTACCATGCTGTCTAGTGTCCTCTATCGTCCACTTTAAAAGCCCCTCCTCTTCATACACTGTGTTTGTTTATGTGCCTATCATAATAATAATAATAAACATAGATTGTTCATGGGACATTTGACCTTGCTAACTTCCTTTCCATGGTGCAGAGTGTGACTCGAGGTCATAGCAACGTTGGCTGTGACATTATGAGGTCAGGCTCGCTCTGCGTTCTTGTGTGATTTGGACCGCTTCAAAGTTCTGCCATGTGAATGTGAAATTATCCATAAGGAACATGCCAATTTGGTCACATTTTTTCAACTGAATCCGAGCAGTGGGACTGTGTTGTAGGCGTGAAAACAACCTGAAATTGGATTGAGTATTTATATATTATATATGTTGTATTATATATTATATTGAGTATTTAATTGTCTACAAAATACCAGAGAATAACAGACTGATGGACATGTTTCTAAACCACATGTTGTCTCCTCCCTTCTCTTAAGGACTTCCTGGGTCAGATGTTCTGTACTTTGGGAGAAATAATTGGCTCGACTGGCAGCAGGCTGGAGAGGACACTCTCGTAAGTACAACAATAAAATATCAGACTGTTGGTTCGATCCCCCATGTCCACAGGGTCTTTCTGTGTGGAGTTTGCATGGTCTCCATGAACCTGCGTGGGTTTTTCCATGGTTCCTCCCACAGACCAAAAAACATGCTTGCTGGATAATTGGTGACTCTGACTGGTTGTCTTTGACTCTATGAGGCCCTGTGCGTTCAGGGTGGACCCTGCCACTTGCCCATGTCAGCTGGGATGAGCTCCAGTCCCCCACGACCCTGGAAGGAATAAGAGATTTGACAGAGTAATAGCACAAGTTGGTGGACGGCACAGTGGTGCAGCAGTACCACAGCAAGAAAATCGGCGGTTCAATCCCCGGGTCGTTCAGGGCCTTTCTGAATGGAGTTTGTATGTTCTCCCCATGCATGCCTAGGTTCTCTCCGGGCGCTCTGGTTTCCTCCCACAGACCAAAAACATGCTCATTAGGTTTACTGGTGACTCCAAATTTCCCTTAGATATGAGTGTGAGTGTGAATGTTTGTCCGTTTCTCCCTGCAATTCAGTGGCGCCTGGTTCAGGGTGTACCCAGCCTCCTGCCCAGTGTCAGCTGGGATAGGCTCCAGCCCCCCTGCAACCCCAAAAGGGATAAGCAGAATAGATGATGAATGGAGTATCATAAGTCAGACATTATGATCTCTGGACCTTTGCTTAGGGCAGGAGTGGACAACTTTGATTATCAAGAGGGCCACATAAACAATTTTTTTGGTGCCTGAGGGCCGCCCTGGTACATACTGTCAGGCACTCTCAATGAGGAAAAATATACATAAATAAACAAAAAACAAAGAAATATGAAGATTAAAAAAAATCATTATACCAACATTGATATAATATAACGTTAACACGATCAAATGACACATAACTAAAGCCAAATTAAGCTTCTTTTAAAGCAATAGAAGAATAGTGTTTACTAGTTTTTAAAGCACAAATACATTACCTCTAACATTGTTTCCAAATAAAGTTTTTACGCATTCCATACATTATATTTTAATGCCTCATAAAAGATATTTAGAGACAGAATCATAGCAAAATAAATTCATTAGTGACTTGCATAAAACAAAACATGTACAAGAAATCTGCAATATGAAGCACTGGTTACTCAAATCATAGCAGTGAGATTGAGGGCCACATGTGGCCCTGGGCCATCAGTTGCACCCCTGGCTTATGGAAATTTTATTAAACAGGACCCAGTAAAATTTTAATTGAAGACCCTCTGTGATAGAGGACAATAACTGAGCACCACCCACGTCTTTGTTTGTGTCCAGCAGCAGCTTTTGTGCCTTTAATCAGTAATTTAGGATGTCATCTGCATTTTCGAGCGATGTCGGCCATATTAACGAGCGATGGAGCTTTCTCTGTCACCCTCCTCAGGATCTCCTCATTCCTTCGATGAGCCTGTTGGATCAGCTCGTCTACGGCTTCCTGTCAGCCTGTCTGTGGTTTGAATAAAATGCTGATTTATGAGTCACTCAGGAAGTCGTTATGGACATTATGGCACTGCTCAGGGGTTATATGGCATTAATTGCTCATGTACCTTGACCTGATCCTGCCCTCTCAACATCAGGAGGTTAGAGGGCTCTGCAGCGAAGACTGAATGTGAAAAGGTATATATCATTAAGGTGTCCTTCAGCAAGGCTTTTACCCTTCAACTGGAGCTCCTCATTGGCCAGTAATGGAGAGTTGTGGTTTTACTGGGAGGCTCCCTTGTGTAAATGTAGCCTACATACAGAGCACATAAATTAATGGAGTTATTAAAGTTTAAAAATGGCTCTTCCACTCCAGCTATAGTGTGTTTCCCCCACAAGGGCTGTTATAAGAATAGAGAGAAATAGGATTAATTTCTGAAGCAGTGCTGAGTGTCACCTGTCTGTTTTTGATCGATGTGTCACCGTCACCTCCGGTTCTGACAGCAGGTTTGATAAAGTGGCAGCACCTCCCCCCTGTAGAGAAGGCAGAGGGGTGAGTGGTAAGTTAGCCCGAGGCTGACAGTATGAAACCAGATGAGGCTATGATTTCGTCAATCCTCTTGTTTATGTTGTTGAGGAGCCTGGGGGGGATTCAGCGTGCTCTATCTATAATTAGGTGGTTATCATGATGGGCTGAGCGGCTGTATGTGTGTGTTTGATGTATGATGCTGTTTTGATGATTATTTCACAGAGGACAGGTTGAAACTGAACACAGACTCTATTCTGATATTGTTGCTTGAGGACCAAGAAAGGTTCAAAAGTACCTATATGTTCCACTAAGTTCCCGATTATTTTTATTTATGGACTTTATTTACCTAGTGCCACAGTCTGTTGCTGAGAAAATACGATTAATCAGGTCTGCTTGATGAAAAATAACAACTAATTTTTATTGAAAGTGAGATCAGGACTATCAACTAATGCTGGATGTTGAGTTTTTAGGTATATTGATGTATTTTTCAACAAGATTTAAGACAATATTTTATATACACTATGAGCCTGATCTACAAAAGGTTTGCCTGTATTAAAACATGTGCAAACTTGATAGCATGTGCAAAGCTGATCTACTAACCGGGTGCACTGAGAATTGCGTCTGTCAAATGAGCAAAATAGCATGTGCAATCCATTTAGTGTGTTTGCCTTCATGAATATGCAGAATACAGAGTATCTGAATGTGGAAAATACTTGGAGGAGATGCAAATGTAATCATTTAGCACCCACAATGTGATTTAGCAAACTCACAACTGATTGCGCGCTGTATTTGTGTGTCTAAATTTAGCATGTTTGAAAGACAGGTGCAAAACAGGCACAGCGTTATGCACAGATTACTGCGGTCATTGTGGCGATAAACTGGTCGCATTAACCAAATATTTTCCATCTGTGATGGAAATGAAAACGATTCATGAATAACCCAAAACTTGTTTAACTGTTCTGTGGCTTCTTCTTAAGCAAAGCTGGGCAACTGTGGTCCTCTAGTCAATTTAGTCAATTTAGGATGTCAAAAACTGCACAGAAGCAAAGAGGTTGTCACAAATTTTACCATGAAGACATTAAAAATAGCAATAACCCTAAGAGATCAGAGCTGTACTTGGCTGTAATTGTTTCTGTAAAGCTCCCAATATTGCATTACTACCTGTATTTGTCAAAATAAAAACAAAACTGCTAGTAAAATATACCAGTAAATAAATTTAATAAAATACTCTAAGGGTATTTTGTTCATAAATCAACAATTTGGCCCTCTGGTATCGAGGATTAAATTAATGTGTCCCTCCTTGTCCTGAAGCCCATCCCAGGTCTAAAGACCATGATTTATGTAATCATTTTAAATGTATTCACCAATGTTGTAAAATCAGTGATTTAAATTGCTTGATAGTAGGGCTGGGTGATATGGACCAAAAAGTATATCCTTGTGTTTCAAGCTGAATGCGATATTGACCGTATATTGTGTTATATTCTTCCATGAGGAAATAATAAAAACATGTTCAGTTTTACAGCAGCACAGTGGCGCAGCAGGTAGTGCACGTGTAAGAAGGTTGCTGGTTCGAATCCTGTGTCTGTCTGCGCTTTTCTGTTGTGGAGTTTACATGTTTTCCCCATGCATGTGTGGTTTCTCTCCAGGCACTCCAGCTTCCTCTCACAGACAAAAAACATGCTCATTAGGTTTTCGGTGACTCCACATTGCCCTTAGGTATGAGTGTGAGCATGAATGGTTGTCTGTCTCTCTGTGTGGCCCTGCGATTGGTTGGTGACCAGTTATGTACCCTGGCCCTCACCATGTAAGCTGAGATAGGCTCCAGCCAGGTGGATGGATGTTTTCATTTCATTCTGGTTTTATCATTTAAAGGGTTAGGTCGAGTTTTTTGCTAGAGGGCCATGGCACCAGTAAATATGATTTCCAGTAAAGGAACTTGCTTGCTTTTCATTTGAGCATAAAAAGAAATCGTTCCAAACAAAAATGGTGCCGTATTTCAGGTCCTCTTTTTGGTAGATGTCAGCTGTCAGAAATTAATTGCCACCCCTGCAGTGAATCACAAACAAGCGTTCATCCAGACGACGGTGTAAAGTGAAACAGTAACTCTTCTGTCATCCTGGAAGTGTCCCACGTGTCTTTAAAATTATTGATCGCTGAAAACCTGTGGCTAGAATTAAAGCATAAACAACCTCAAGAGTGAAAGTGACCACACCGGGGTCATAAAACACACACACTTCATAATCAGCCACCTATAAATCACGTTCTGGCTCTGAGACCCTCCTGTGTTTTGTCAAAGCTGCTACTCCAGAGCTGTCATTTATCTTTGTTGAAGCCTGCGGGAGCGCTTCCTAATTCAGACAGCTTGTCAATGAGAGGGAGAGGCTTGGATGCCCTTGGATGCTGGTGCTGATCCTGGCTCCTTCAATGTGTATATACTGTATGTGTGTTTGTTGTCTGGGTCCCCTCATATGAAGCTGTATGGGGGACATGGGCTGTGTTACTGAGAGGAAAGCTGTGTTTAGGAGGAGATTATTGATTTTTGGAGACTGCAACCTGCAGAGCTGTCACACTCTTGGTAAACATCCAGATATAGAAAAATGAGCCACTGTGTTCACATTGACGCCAGAAAAAGGTTTCTTCAACAGAGCTATGCAGAGGATTGCATCGTTCACTTACAGAGAATGCTAATGATTGTGATACCAATTGATAATTTTGCATCGTGCTGCTTTAGTTTTACCCTTGACTACAGAAAGTTCTGTTCAGAGTGTGAATGATGTCAGGCTTTTGGTGACTGCAATGAGCTTTTGAAGTCAAAGCAGTCTCAGTGTTGGTAAGTGTCTCAAACTAACTTCAGTCAACAAAAAGATGGAGATAAGATAAGATTGAGCTTTATTAATCCCCTGGTGGAAACTCCTTCAGGGAAATTAAGATCCCAGTAGCATTGTATAGTACACATGTATAAAAGACATTAATAAATCTAAATAATAAATAATATAAATAAAAATATGGCTCCTGACTGGCTACTACTGCTCCTTCCCGTCCTCTGTCTTCCTGTTACTCCTCCTCCCCGGAGTGAGGAGTTGTACAGTCTGATGTCCTGAGGGACAGAAGAGTTCCTCAGTCTGTTTGTCCTACACTTGTGAAGGAGCAGTCCTGGGCTGAACAGGCTCCTCTGGTTGCTGATGACGGTGTGCAGAGGGTGACTGGCATCGTCCATAATGTCCAGCAGTTTGTCAGGTGTCCTCTTCTCTGCCACCGTCACCAGAGAGTCCAGCTTCACACCGACCACAGAGCCGGCCTGCCTGATCAGTTTTTCCAGCCTGGATGTGTTTTTTTGATGTGCTGCCCCCAGTACACCACAGAGTAGAAGAGGACACTGGCTACCATGGATTGATAAAACATCTACAGGAGTTTCTGCAGATGTTAAAAGACCAATGGAGTTGTTTTCAAGACTCTTGACAACTGCAATGTACCAGCTTGGCCCTTCAGTCATTAAAGAAAATTCCCTGTGTACAATGTTTGCCCTTAAATACAACACTTCAGGCCTAAACTGTTTTTGAACTAGAGTGTGAACATTTTTTGCTGCTCTGTAAAAATAGGTATTTAATCATGTCTTTCTACAGTCTTTGGTCTCCTCCAGCTATCTCTTGTTTTGCTTTGTTGAGGGCCCCCTGGTGGTAGATTTTTTAACATACCGGGCATTTAATTTAAGACATGGATTCACCTCATTTTGATTTGTTTACTGCACACTTACAATCAGTCATTCTCATTATTAGAATTAATGCGAAACACACGAACACAAACACTTCATATCAGAAACACTGCCTGCGATGATAACCAAGAGATGAAAGAGGTTTCGTGACAGAGGAGTTTTTAGTTTGAAGCAAAGACATAAGACCCTGAAAACTCTTGCAAAGATGGACATCATAAAAGTATATTTATCCCTTTTTAATGACAGGTGTGTTTCCAAGGCAACTGACATCATGGCTTGCAGTCTTTGCTCTTTAAAAACAGGTTGGTTGATCCGCTCTATTCTCCTGTTCATGATGACATCAGAGCCACGGACAGGATCTATTTTCAGATGCTGGGCGGGGAGAGGAAGAGAGCCCCGTGGCATTTCAAGCGTGGAGGACAGGATTACGAGGGAAACCCACCTCGAGTACCAAGTCACGACACACTCAGTGTTTACACGGCTCAGGCGCTCGCAGGCTCAGATATGAATCTGTAATAGCTATCACCCACCTGCTGACCTAAAGTGAACCGCCCCCTGTGCTTTTATAATCCACTCCACAATCAAGCTCCGCTTCAAGTGGTGCCAACAGCTGACACATGGTCAAGGCTTCATGGATAAAGTGTTATTAAAAATGTTATTAAAGAGGTTAGAAATTTTAGCTACCAAAACATACACCTCTTTTGATTTACAGTACTTCACTTTGCCCTGTAATGTCCTCCTGTGGGGTAATCCTAAAACATTCACCCACTTTCTTGACCATATTTTGGCCGTCACAACCCATACAGCTGCCATATTCGAGCAGAAGAAACATTTTAATCTGTTGTTATGCACAAATTAAACCACTTGTTCAAAATAAAAAGAAGCCATGTCAGTTGGATATTCCCTCAATGCATCAACACTACTCCAAAACAAGAGGCAGAAGAAACAGGAAAATAATTCTTTATTCCAGAGTATAAATGAATCCCAACTGGCAGGAGAGCCCTGGTCAGACCCAGAACTCACTGGAGAAATAATATCTTTCATTTATATCTCAGTAGGTGCAGAGGGGCAGAAAATTTTCCAGTAAATGTTCAGAAACTTTCCATGGGACTTTAAGATGGGGAATTTTGGAAATGTTCCTAATTGTAAACTTCCCATGGGAATTAGCTGGAAATTAAAGGTAATGCAAATGGACTGTTTCATCTCTAAACATTAATACAAACATTTTGTTTTGTCATAGCAGACATCCATACAAAATAACACAATAAAGAAGCATCACATTTCAACAGATTTATTTGTAAGTAGAACTTTATCAGGCTTTATTAAACAATAAAGTTCAACTTCACCAGCTTCACCTCGATCAATCAATCTTTATTTAAACAGTGACAGTTCATAACAAGTGTCATCTCAAGGTACTTTAGAAAAGAGCAGACTGAAGCCAACTCCTCATTTTATAGATCCACATATATTCATATGTACAGTTATTAAATTTACATGTACACATATATACATACACATAAATCCAGAGATGTACCCATCCAGGCAGAGACAAAGGGACTAAAAATGAGAATTTAGGATAGCCCATGGACGCCCAGACCATAAATCTGTCCTCATCACATTTGTCTCTGCTGATATATGTAGATTTATTCGAGGTTAGCCCCTTGAGATGTGGCGTCTGGTTTTCAAGAGGGTCCTCATGTCTATATGGTTGTAAAAGGATTTATTATGGAGGAATAATCAATAACAACCATGGATAGTGAGGTCATTTGAAAAGTCATTCATTCAAGATTGCAATTATTTCGTATAGATAGAATAAAACATTTGTATTTATGTATCCCACAGGCTCAAGTGTGCATCCCCAACAGTCCAGGGTTCTTGAAGTTATCTGTGCACATGATGGAGGAACGTAGAGTGCATGTAGGGGGCATGGCCTCAATACCACTGCAGTAAGCAGAGTGGGTATGAGAGGATATCTTTATGAACTGGAGTGCACAGAGGAAGAACTTTAGCAGATGGAGTCACAGGTAGAAAGAGGTCACAGGCCACCTGGTGGTGCAGATGAATGAACTGTGAGCCCATGTCTGCAAACTTAGAGGCCTATTGCTGTCATGACTGGGACTTAGTAACTTGACTTCTCCTGGACCTTTCATCGGAGCCCTTTAATTTCTGTAAATTCCAAACTACTGTTGTCCTGATCTGTAAAATGGGCACTGCAAACACAATGCTTTTGGTGTGTCCTGATGTCCATATTTAAAACAACAAGACAAATTTAGTGAAGGTCCACGTCACCAGATAGAACGCGGTGAAATCGGATACGTGGTCCTTTGCTGCATCACAAAATAGTTCTTAACACAGGGGCTTTTGTCGAGGAGAAGTTAAACTCTGCAGAGAATCTTACTGTAACGTATTGTTGAGCCAACGTAGTTTTGTAGTTTTAACCTGTAAGTGGGTTAATTATGAGACATAGTGGCACCTTACTGCTACTGGTTACCCTCCACACCCTGGATAGGCCTTAAACAACTCCACTTCAGAAAAGCTGAACTAACCCTTTAAGGCAGTAGTAGGCCTCGTTTACATGACAACAAAAACGGTCATGTTTGCGCCTTCAACAGTGCCTGGAGTGCCTAAATTCACAAAATATTAACACCGGGGTCCAGAGTGAAAAGTTTTGAAAATATTTTGATATCTGTGTTCTCTGTGTAAACAAGAATCAGTATTTTCAGGGAGAACGGTGATGCGTGGCACATGCGCAGTGTTTTTCAGATGAAGGTTGTGCGCGCACCTTAGAACAACAACAACAGCTTCGGCCGTCTACCGAGCAACATGTGTGCTGCTTACTGTGCTCAGTTTGCTATCCAGACAGATTTGCTGTCCAGACAAGAAGCTCCTGCATCTTCATGCGTCCACTCACCATTGTTGTTTGTGAAAAGTTTGTCTTCACCTGAAAGTGTACACGTGTTGTTACACCGCTGTTTCACTACAAACCTACATCGCCAACTACTGGCCTGGCATGCACGCTACAGTGTTTTCAGTCGTTCTTGCAGATTTGTGTGAATGCGCATCATTTTCACATTGTCTCCATGTGAACATGGACGTGGAAAACGCAAAGGAATAACCTTTCAGTTTCTGGTGACGACGTTGTCGTGTAAAAGAGGCCTTAGTCCATTGTGACTCTACCACTGGTTTTATTTACATTTCTTGTTGTTTTCAGACTGAATGAACTTCAATCCCTGATACCTCTTAGAGAACTGTTGTGGACAGGTTGTGATGAGATTTCGATATGGTTCTGAAGCATCAAACCTTACTTTGTCCCAGGAAGTGGTCTAAATTGATCTTCACAACTTTAAAGTGCTTTCACACCATTAGCATTCACAGACACTTGGAACATAGAGAATCATAAAAGCCTTTTTATTACCTGTCACTTCCTATTTGTACTTTAATTATATTGTTGCTATTTCTACTTCCCTGCCTGCTGACATCAAGGGATGTCTCAGAGAAGAAATGCCCTGCAATGATTGAATGGTAACCATGGCAACCAGGAAAGTAGGTGTCTGTAAAAGTGGAAGTAGGGCACTCATGACCACATGTGCAAACACTATGCTATATGAGCGGTCAGAGAAACACTGCCCATCACTGCAGTGTAATTCACACTGAATATGACTCTGTGACCGTCACCTTTGTCACTGTGACCAAGACAGAGTCAGAGTTAAGTGTTGATCTACGTAAAGTTAAACATATTCCTGTGTATTTACATAAAGATGCTTTAATTTTTTATTTTCCACATCTTTCTCTGACTGTCCTACAGTTCATCCATTTTAATCGCTCTGTAAATTATTTCTCTCCTTCTGCTTTTTAATGACACTGCACTCCAGCTCCTCCGCTCTCCAACAATTTCTCCTTCGCTGCTTCCTCACACATTACAAATTCAAATGGGTCTGAAAACGGTGAGGAGAGCCAGGCTCAAGCCGGTCCCCGTGGTTTTGTGTTTACAGTGCAGCGACTCTGAAATTCTCTCTGCCCTCAGATGTGAAGGCGTGAACAGCAGAGGGGAGGGAGGGGGTCTGCCGTCCTTCGGAGCTCTAATTGATTTGCTTTTTGTCCACCTGCGCTGTGGGGTCCAGCTCTGTTGGTATCTGTTGATACAAGGCTGCCTCGATGCATCGGCGGGTGGTGTTTCCATCAGGCAAAGGTTGACATATGCCCTGGGCTTAACTCTTCAAGGGGCCTTAAGATATAATGTCCTCAAGGGGCCTCTCCTGTGACAATCTGGAATTGGACACTTACCCACAGTTTATGCAAATAATTTCTCACACCTTGTGATTGTGGCTTATCAGCCTCCTGTGCTTTATTAATGTCTGTCCTCGTTGAGGAGATGCCTGAGGAAGGCGTTCCTGCATGCTATGTAGCCACTAGCACATTGAACATGGGCAAGAGCTAGCAGCTCATTTTAAAGATGTTTACTTATTCATTTGGTCTAAAACACGCAGTAAAAGACTTGTGAATGCCCAGTTAAGCTCATAAACTGATGAATGAGAAGTGATGTGGAACCAGACTGCTCTATTAGCAGACATTTTATTGTAAATAATGAATCGTTAAAGGGATAGTTCATTTTTTTAAGTGGGGTTGTGTGAGGTGCATGGCATGAGCTTAAAAATGTGCCACAGTGTCACAGCTCAGTTCTCTCTTTTCAGAAATATCGGGACAGGCGGTAATGCCAAACATTGCTTTACATGGTGCCAGATTCTTCACTAGAAAAGAATTGTGGGAGAAAACAAGCCACAAAAAAGGGTGGGGTCATCAAATGCTACAGTTTGTTTATATCCACTTAATTTTCCACCGCACTGCCACTTTGATTAGGCAGTAATCTGAGGCATGGCACAGCCGATGTGTCCTTAGACTGTTCCCACACAACCCCACTTAAAATAACCCGAACTATCCCTTTAATGCTAAATAGTCCAGCACTTTAATAGAATATTTATGCTGACTGCTCAAAAGGCTTTTTTCAGTGAGGCTAAAAGTTCTAAATGTTTATCAATGAATTTAGTAAAATTATAGCTTAAAAAAAAGTTGTGAATACAAACTTAGCAGGTGATATATTTTGTAACTTGGTCTTAATTTTTCTTCTTCCTGGCAAATTATTTTATAAATCACTATAATACAAACAAAATGTCATTTTTTAACATTGGGTATTTTAGGATGTTTTTGTTTGGTTTAGACATTTTTCTTATGTATTTGTTACTTTTTTTATTCCTTTGTTGCCACCAGGAATGCATGGCAGTGGACTTTTCTCAATATCTGATGTGCCAATAATTCAAAATGCATTATTACTTATATAGATATTGTTTTTGTAAAGAGCACGTCGGCTCCCCTGTAATAAAATTGACTTGTTTCCTTGGCAGTCCATTTGCATCAGAAACAGACGTGAAGCAAGAAAAATGACTTTCTGTTCTTCAATGAATAATACTTTTATTAAACATCTGTAAGAACACATTCTGCAAAGTATAGCCAATATGTGGGATATACAATGTATGACCAATTTGTATGGCTTAAACATCAGCTGTAATCTTTTTATGAAAACATCTACCAATATTGATCCGATAAATTTGTGCATCCCTTGCAAATCTTAATTGCACCATAATAATAAGGAGTCATCATAAACTTACACTGTTAGTTGTGCTCTGAAATTTGGGCTCCAACTTGAGTTGAAAATGTTCGTTAGTTTTAGTCACATTTTAATCATTATTGCCCTTAAAAGACGGACTCTAGATCCAGCAGGTGATTTTAGTGAATGATTAAGTGGAGCTGTGTGCTGGAGGAAGCGTGGGAGAAAACCACAACAGACAGTGATATAGGTTTTCAGATGTGATGTCATTTCCTGCCCAAATGTTTTTGAGGACCACCTTATTGGAAAATTTGGGTACATATGGAAGAACAACAAGCAGCAGTCATGGAAAGACAATACACACACTCACACCACCTACAAGATGCTGTTTGTGAGTCATGGAGACCCTGTCGTGGTTCACTCAGTTTAGTTCAGCTTCACACATTTACATTGTGAGATGACTTCTGGCTCACTTCCTCTGCCCTTTCTCCAACAACAACTAAAAAGACATGAAATTTATAAACAAAGCTGATCTGATTCATGCTCCTAAAGAGGACCCCTTAGTCTCATCCTTCAGCAGGTCACTCTTTCCTGTGCTTTATATTGCGGCTCAGCTACAGCAGTTCTGGACTTAGAGCTGTGCTGTAACAGTCGAGTTGAGAAAGGCATCATTGTGGTCTTGACCTGGACCCTCAACTCTTTCCCCACCACCAGCATTTTCCCTTAACCTTTGTAACCTTCCAACCCCTACACCTTTTCTGTCCTATAAATTTATGTTTAATAAAAACATCAAAGAAAGAAGTCCAATTTCATGAATAGAAACCCATTTAATTTTCTTTTTCCATTCATCTTTATCAACTTTGAACTTTTTTATTTTAATAAAATTTGCAACATTATATAAAAAAGCTGGGTGGCACAGTGGGGCAGCAGGTAGTGTGTGTGCCTCAAAGCAAGAAGGTTTCCGGTTTGATCCCCGGGTTGGTCTGGGCCTTTCTGTGTGGCTTGCATGTTCTCCCTGTGCATGCGTGGTTTTCTCTGGGCACTCCCACCTCCTCCCACAGACCAAAAACATGCTGATTGGGTTGACTGGTGACTCCAAATTGTCCTCAGGTGTGAGTTTGAGTGTGTATGATTGTCCATCTCTTTATGTGGACCTGCAATTGGCTCCATGGATAGAAAAAAAAGCTGAGAAAAACATGTTTTTTTGTAAGAAATGTTCTTAAAATGAAAGTCATTTCTATAGGTCATTTCTTTGTGTTTATTTTCTTTTTTCTCTGGTAAAAAGTGCAGAACATCACTCATCAGAAAAAAGAGGCTGACAAAATCTAGCTGCCCGTTGCATTACTTACAATTGATGTGGAAATTTCCTTTTAATCTTTATAAATAACATGATCTCATACCTCTGAATACCTGGTGGGTGGACATCTCCTTGCAGATGGCCCTCTTTCAGGAGAATGCTTAAAGTTATTGTGTGCTGCTTTACTCAAAAACAATACGCTTGTGTTTGGTGCTGACTCAAAAATGTACAAAGTCCAAACGACAACGGCATCAGCACTCACAATGAAGTCTTTGACTTTTATTCAAATTTATGCAGCAGGAACAAAATGGACGTGCTTTAGCCTGAGGCATTTTTTTTAGCATCAGGCCACAAAACAAGATTAATCTACAGTACATTAGATCATATTCTGGTCAAATCTGCTGAAATATTCCCCTTTTTGGCCTGATTTTTTTAACCTATTTATGGACATAAGAGAGCAGTGACAGCCCCAACTACTGTATAACTGAAAACACAGAATGATGGGACATTCTGTCAGTGGTGGGGAAAAGTTTTGTCCCAGATGACGGGAAGCAGTGGTTTGGAAAGAGTTAATTACTGACTGCCCTTAGCCGTGTCCCTCTGGTCTTCAAATACTGCTTTCTAACAAAGTTGCTCCAGTGATCCGAGCCAAATCAAACATTTGACATTTGGTAACATTAATCAGCACTGCTGCTCTTTATCAACTTTACTGCCTAATGAGGTTTTTGCCGTCAGATATAAAACCCTTTCTATTGTCAGTCCGTCTGATTAAATATTAAAAGGCCATATGTTGATGGATGCTTGATGTTTTTTTCCCACTGATACAGCAAACTGGCATGGGATCAGCCCTTTGATCAGTCCCCATCACTCCTGCCTGGTAACAGACCCTCACACTGATTTGTCACTCGCCCCCTGGCACCTCTGTTTTCTGTCCAGCCAGTGTTTAATATCATCTCTGTTCATATGACAGCAACCTGACGCTTCCTAACCCTGCGAGAGCCTCTGATTCCAGTCTGAAAGTTACATCAAAACGTGCAGTTGAGCCTTTGATGAGTTTTGACAGAGCAGAGAAGTTTGTGTTTTGATCTATCTGTCTCCTGCTCGACCTTGTGCCTGTCTGTGTTTATTTTCAGGTGTTTGGAGAGGAGGTTGCCATGGAAAAAAAAGATCTGAGCTCCTTTTTGTTAGACTCTGAGTGTTGAGGATGATGCTAAGACCTCTGTCAGAGCTGAAGATTGTAATGGAGCAACATCACAGCTGCGGAAACCCAATGACCTTTGAGTTAAACCTGCGGGGGCTCTTGGGAGAAAAGTGTGTGGGGAATAGTTTCAGGACGGGGATGGACCTTGGCAGACCTCCTGAAAGTTTGTTCTAGGTTTCTCTCCTGCGCCGTCATTGTCTGCAGTTTTTCTTGGTGCAGTTATTTCTTCCTGCTCCTTTAGACAACAGCAAAAGTATCAGGATTAAAAAGCTCAGACAGACCTTTAAGTGCAGCCTTTGATCAGCCCACAAGAGGAGCCTGGAGAAGAAAGGAAGAGTAGACTTCTAATAGACCCTCAAACTCAGAGATTCCCTCAAGCCCTTTTTCCAAGATAGCTGACGAAGAATTCTAACCGCATATATTACCTAAATCATGTTCATATGTTAATTTTTGATTAGTGCTAGGGTACATTCACAATCACCAATGATTAATAAACCTTCTAGTTTTCACATACAGTGCATATATTCTCTATCTTTCCATGGGGCATCAGTGGTGCTTGGTCAGTTATCGGAAGGTTGAAGGTTCAAGTCCAGCTCTAGCTGTCGCATGGCGATGTGTCCTTGGGCAAGACACTTAACCCCAAGTTGCTCCTACTGTGGCATCACTGGTGTGTAAATGAAAATGTGTGAAAGTGTTGACAAATACTAAGACAACTTACATAGAAACTCCAACCATCTGAGAGTGAATGGGTGTGAATAGGTAGATGTGATCTGTGATGTAAAGCTTTTGTAAAGCTTTGAATAGTCAAAGACTAGAAAAGTGCTAAATAAGCTCAAGTCCATTTACCATCTATGTTTCTGAGATGCCTTCAAACTGCTGTCATCTTTTGAAGTCCTGATCAGTAAAATGGGCACGGCAAACACAACGTTTTTTCGCTGCAAAAGGATGAGTTTTGATGCCCATGTGTAAAACAACAAGCCACATTTAATTATATATATCTGCTTCCTAGGCCTGCTGCAGCTGTTTCAGTTCAGTGCTTGTTTTTATTTACGCCTACGTCCTTGTTCCTCCGTCAGCTTGCTTCTTGATTGGTTACATTCTGTTCCACATCACAATTCACTGAGTCATGACTCGGGAATCGTCAGCTTTCCCCACACACGTGAAGATTTTTGGTCGTGAATATTGAACAAGTTTAATATTTACAATTGTCGGCCCCGACCCATTTCAGAGCTGATTATCAAGACAAATTCACTCTTAACACACCTCAGACCACAGGATAATATTATTGGATAATCTTATAAGACATAAGAGAATCTGGCGTTTGCCGTCCTTGGTCAGTAAGGGGGAAAGTCAGGACACAAAAGCCCGAGAATCTTTATGTGTGTACCCCGCTTTACCTGATCTAATGAGAGGAGTTGCTGGCAAATTCCTTTGTCACATCACAAATTAGTTCTCAGCACAGAGGCTTTGTCGAGGAAAAGTTAAACTCTGTAAGAAATCTTGCTGTTGCTCAAGCCAATACATTTTTTGTAATAGTTTGAACCTTTAAGTGGGTTAATTACAAGGCTTTTGTAATACTGCTGCCGGCTACTGACCGCCCACTGGTATCTCCCCACAGGAACACAGCTCACAAGTTCCTTTATAGGAACTCATATTTAACTAGTGCCATGGGCCTCTAGCAACCCCACTTCAAAAAACATGAACCAACCCTTTACCTTCTTAAAGCTCACAAACTCTACTGTAAATTTAGTTGACTAAAATATGAATTGTAAAGTGTAAGGCATTTTTTATGTTTCCTTGGATTTCTGAAGTCAAGTTTTACACTTGGGGCTCTGATTTCGTAGACCAGGTGCAGGCGGGGTGCACCTGCCCTGCGCCGCACCTGCGCCACGCCTGCGCCACGCCGCGCCAACAGGGTGTGTCGAGGGCATTTTGTAAGTTTCGTGCACGGCGCAGACTGGCACAGGGAGGCACACCCACGCCTCCGTCTCTCACACCGGCGCAAATGGCAGAGAGGGAGGAGAGTAGGCGTGAGTGGGTTTGACACAGCCGAGTGTGATCTTCACCAATCAAATGAACGCCTGTCCTCGCCTTTAAATGCGCCGCGGGAGAGGCGCAGTGACAATTTCACCTCAGTGGAGAAGGTCAGAGCCGCTGTCACTTTTGCAGCAACTGGGAGAGCGTAGGGGCCACAGGGCCGCGCATCAGAGGATGCGCTTCACCTTGTGGACCACCTCACGGGACAGATGTAATCTGTTCCTGTGTCATAATAGGAGTACAAAAATAAGTTACAATAATTACATTTAAACACAGCAGCAGGCTAATCCATTCATCATGCTTGTGATCCACCTGCATTCCTGGTCTGTCATTGCCAAATAGCAGAACCTTAGGTGAAGAATGGAATGGAGCTGGCGAGCTTTCAGCAGTTTTTCAGCGTTTTTTTGGCACGAAATTGTCACTGTGCCAAGCTGAATCTTTCAACACCTCCCCTGGTGCGCCGTCACACCCATCTCGGCGCAGCTGGTCTACCAAATTGCCAAATTGGCTGCGCACAGCGGTGCGCCGGACGAAATTACCACTGCGCGGGGTGCGCCAGGCTGCGCCAGGCCGCGCCACCCTGCGCCACTCTGAGTTGCACCAGGAAATTAGAGCCCTTGGATAAAATGAAACATCCAGCATCACTTTACTGAATATATAAATTAACAGAAACTTATTTACCTTTTGTGTGAAATGCAGTCACCTTTATTTAGGCTACCTGGCAGAGCATCTCAGTTACAATACCAGAACTGACAACAAACAGTGAACCTGCTCTACATGAAAATATCAATTCATAAAGAGAGTAGCTCTGATTGGATAGCTCCCCAACTTATTTCACCACCATGAAGTTAAGGCAGTTGTGATTGGATGTCCCTCTTGACTCATCCAACCTTTCCACACAACCAAAGTAGCTGTGATTGGATATATTCCTAACTTGTCCCTACATTCTTTATGACCGAATTAGATCTGATTGGATTAAGTCTCTGTCAAACATTTTTGTCCAGTTTTTATTTGCTGACGAAAATGTCAGTTAATTTAGTTTTAGTTTTAGTTTTTGTACATGTGCCCTTGGTTCTTTTAGTTACTGTCTAGTTTTTGTCAGGGAAAAAAAGGTTGTTGACGAAAACTATGATGAAAATAATTAGTTAACAAAATTAACACTAATGCGGACATGATCGCATCACTCAGTTACTTCATATTTGTTGGCTGGACATCCTTGTTGTAAATCTCTCATTCAACCACATCCTTAAGATGCTTTGCTGGACTGAGGTCTGTTGTAGGTCACTAAAGTACAGTAAACTCACTTTCAATTTTAAGAAACCAGTCTGGGTTTTCAGTGCAGAAACATTTTGTTTGACTGTAGTGTAAAACTGTTACCGGAAAGAGTTATAAAATGCTGATACAGCTTCAATTCATAATGCCCAGCTCTGGTAGTTGGCAATCATGCCCTTGTTAAACTTTGATAAATGCATCACCTCTTAAAGCATTTTTAAAACACATAACTGATTTCTAACAGATTGAATTTACTTAGTACCCCTTGGTACCTTATATCTCCTCAGGATTGAATACTGAAGTGCTAAAGCAATCAGGAGGCTCTAGAAATTGAATAAGATCATATTTCAGGAGGCATAACTTCATCTGTAAGCAGGGCATCAAAGTGCAGTCGCCTCCAGTGGGCTTTGACTCATTATTTAAAGACAGCTCAGGGTTGGAGGAAATTGAATCGGGACTTTCCATGGTCTGATTTTGATTATGTGAAGATGGAGGAGAGAGACTGCAATTCTTACATTTCATACAGTTTTATTAGGTTAAAGAATGACTTTATAGCAGTGATCGTTCCCTCCATTCATTAAGCTGTTGATGACCAGTGAAAGCAGAAAAACACAAGAGTTATAACGGGCCTGTTGAAACTATGGTTGAGCCTATTTTACAGTCTCATGATTGACTGCAGTATAAAAAAAAGTGACAATTATTTAATCAGTTTATCATTAAGGCTCTGCAACACCATACATTTCTCTGGTATTAGAAAAACAAACACAAAAGCAAACAAACAAAGAAACAAGGGGGCTTTTATTTTAGATGCTGTACAACTCGGACTATAAACAAAGAGACACCTCGTGCTCCAGCCTCAGCCGTCATGACCTGCAGAGCGGCTGCACTACACAGGCTTCATGTCAGCTGAGGGTCGTAGCAGTTAAGCTTTGTATCCATCAAAATATAGAGTGAACTTGGCACTGGCATCAAAGGTACAGCAACAATCATCCCCAAACTATTAAAGATGACAGACCTTGGTTTCAACGTGACAAACATGCATATTGTGTTTGAAATTTGCTTTATAAATATTTTCAAATGCATCCAGGCTAAAAACTCTTCTAACCCCCTGAATATTTTTCTAGTTTAGGCACTAAACTACATTTTCATTCAGTTTTTAATAACTTTAAAAAAACAGTGTATGTATAATGTAGTGTTTTTTTTAAGTTTTAAAAGGTAAAACATATTATATGTACCTCTGTACTTCTGGAGGAGAATGGGGTTGCACAGGTCTGAGCTCTCCTCTGACACTCACAGATTTGTTGTGGATGAGAAGTGGGCCAGCTGCTTTGCACATAATAAACACACAGCCTAGTTGTTATTTTTTAATTTGACATTTGGTGCTCTCAAAAAAGTCACACATGGTCATTAACAATTGTTTATAAAGAGAATCCTGTTGAAAATTCAAATCCGTTTTATTTTTTTTTGTAATTACACACTGTTTTAAGCATTTATAACATAATAATGAGAAATACTTGCCAGAATTGTTTGCTTTTATTTCTCATGGAAAAAAAGGGTGAAAAAATTTTACTCTAACTACATTTCCTTAGACATTTATTGACAAAAACAACACAAAGAAGACCAGACGGCTTGTTATCGTATTAAAAGGGTTTATTACTATTAACTCTTAAAGTGAAAGAGCTTGCATTGATTCAAATGTAAGCAACACCCAATTAATATTACTACAAATGATAATGTCAAAAAAGTCCCCCCCCAACACTTGTTTTTGCATATGGTTGTATATAGGTAATGTATATGGCTTTTTTATATAGTTATTTTATTTAGGTTTTGTATAAAGTGAATGCATAGTGTAAATGTAGCTAATGTATTGAGTTATTGTGTGCATACTGTGTGGTTATTTAAATACACTGCCTGTCCAAAAAAAAGTCGCCACCTGGATTTAACTAAGCAAATAGGTACAAGCCTCCTATTGGATAATTTCTGCATGGGCGATTATCTTTCAGCTGGCAACAAGTTATTTAACCCCAGCTGATGCAATGAGTAGCTTCTTATTTCTTAAACAACCATGTCAAAGACACATCCCGTGGTCGTGGAAAAGATGTTAGTCTGTTTAAGAAGGGTCAAATCATTGGCATGCATCAAGCAGAGAAAACATCTAAGGAGATTGCAGAAACTACTAAAGTTGGGTTAAGAACTGTCTAACACATTATTAAAAACTGGAAGGATAGTAGGGAACCATCGTCCTCAAGGAAGAAATGTGGTCAGAAAAAGTCCTGAATGATCGTGATCGACAATCACTTAAAGGTGCAGTGTGTAGAATTTGGCAGCATTTTACCGAACAGAAACGGTGAATATAGGATATAATGTTTCTATTTGTATGTAAAGTCTTTCAAAATAGGAGTACAATCATCCCATAAAACATTTGTTTTATTTTTATTTAGTTAGAAAAAGGTTCAAAAAATTTACATTACCGCGGGCCGCGTTCAAATAGGCCGGCATAACGATCCGCCATGTTGTCTACGGGTGGAGTTTAGGGACAAAAAGAACGAAACGCGAATCTGTCCGCCGGTTCTGAAATCTACCTGGAATGCAGGCGAAAAAGAGGAGAGAGGACGGCAGTGGATGTAGAGACAGCTAACAACTGACCTATAATCTATAAAAATAATGGTTAAAAACCTTGTCACTTTAGTAAATGATGCCGTGTTCACGATCCCTTTTTGGTCTTCACAGGCTTCCGTTGCTCAGCGATGTGATGTTTTGGTTACGGTTGGGCTCATTCTAGAACCTGAACAATAGATGTTGCTCAAATGCCAAACTCTACACACTGCACCTTTAAACGTTTGACCAAATCAAATCGAAGAAAAACAACAGTAGAACTCAGGGGTATGTTTAATAGTGAAAGTAAGAGCATTTCCACACACACAATGAGAAGGGAACTCAAGGGATTGGGACTGTACAGCTGTGTAGCCTTAAGAAAACCACTAAACAGTAAGGCTTACTGGAAAAAAGGCTTCAGTTTGCTAGGGAGCATAAAGATTGGACTCTGGAGGACTGGAAGAAGGTCATGTGGTCTGATGAGTCCAGATTTACCCTGTTCCAGAGTGATGGGAGCATCAGGGTAAGAAGAGAGGCAGGTGAAGTGATGCACCCATCATGCCTAGTGCCTACTGTCCAAGCCTGTGGGGGCAGTGCTATGATCTGGGTCGCTGCAGTTGGTCAGGTCTAGGTTCAGCAACATTATGGCCCAAAGAATGAGGTCAGCTGACTACCTGAATATACTGAATGACCAGGTTATTCCATCAGTTGATTTTTTCTTCCCTAATGGCACGGGCATTCCAAGATGACAATACCAGGATTCATGGGGCTCAGATTGTGAAAGAGTGGTTCAGGGAGCATGAGGCATCATTTTCACACATGGATTGGCCATCACAGAGTCCAGACCTTAACCCCATTGAGAATCTTTGGGATGTGATGGAGAAGGCTTTGAGCAGTGGTCAGACTCTCCCATCATCAATACAAGCTCTTCATGAAAAAATTAATGCAACACTGGATGGAAATAAATCTTGTGACATTGCAGAAACTTATTGAAACAATGCAACAGCGAATGCGTGCTGTAATCAAAGCTAAAGGTGGTCCAACAAAATATTAGAGTGTGTGACCTTTGTTTTTGGTGGCAACTTTTTTTTTGGCCAGGCAGTGTAGTTTGATGTTCATTGTTGTATTTATAATTTATTACCATGATTATTTTTTATTCACTTGTTTACAGGATTTTTATTCAGTGGTGAGGTAATTTATTTTGTATTTCAGAATTATTGTATGTAATTTCCTCCTGATGCTTAACAGAAGGTTTGTTGTTGCCGCCATGATGGAGGGATTCATGACTGGCTATATGGATTCATTTTGGGTGTTGGATGTATATATTTGTACATATGTATATGTGTATTTTATATATGTATATATGTATCTATGGATATATGTGTATCCATAAAATGAAGAGCTTTATGCTCTATTGTAAAGTGTCTTGAGATAACACTTGTTATGAATTGGCGCTATACAAATAAAGATTGATTGATTGGATTTTTTAAGCACGTAAATTGAGTGTGTGAGGAGTGCAAGCTTAGGCTCTGTCTTCAGCTGGACAGGAACTGCTTAAATTATTTCTTAAGCACGCAAATTGAGTGACATGTTACCTCATAACCTGAAGACAATGGTAGGCGGGGGGTGCCATATAAAATCTCACCTAGGGCGCCACCTCTGGTGGGGAATTAAGGCTCACTTTAGGAAGCCCTTACTGCCGGTGCTACTTTAGTGAAACAACCCAGACAGCATTCGGAGCATTAGTAAAGCTGTCTGGACTGAAGTTAAACAGTAAGGGAGTTACAGGAAACCCGAGAGAGCGCAGACAAATGTAATCACTCCGTAATCTGGCTGTTAAGAAGACATTAGTGAGGCTGAGACATTAGGCAGCGTGGTAATGAAACTCTCCTGTGTAATCTTAACATTGTCTTCAGGTGAGGGTTACACACAGACCAACAATAATGGCTTTCTGCACATGCAAAATGTACTTGACCTCCATTTCTTCATTGTATGTCATTTCTGACTGACCATGATGGAGCATTAACACCAATTTCACCCTCATTCCTACGAAGTTACACATGTTCACCTTTGAAATCTCCATTTTCTTCTCCACAGCCATCCTGCAAGTCATCGACATCCCCACTGCCAGGGTGTTGAAGATAAATCAGACAAGACTTGCTCGTGTTTCTTTGCCTTCCTTTGCGATCCATCATTTAAATGCAATTCTAAACGACTCTGCTGAGAGATCCAGCTGATTGCACTCGTGTGCTCTCATACTGAGTACATATTTGCTCTGTTGGCTTCCAATACAGGGTAAAATGATGTGAAAAAAAATCTCTATGCCATTTTTTCCTCCTTCCTGTAGCCTTGTTCAAATTCTGCTCCTCCCGTCTCCATGCTTGAACATTTCCAAGCCCGTCCGTAGGTCAATGTGCCACCATGATTTCTACCAGCAGCCTCTCTATTTATATCATACATGCATAATTAAATGTCCTCCAGAGCAGAGGATAGAGTCACGTTCCCAAAATAAATTAAATCCTGCAAACATCAATTTACAGCAGGAACAAGCTGTCGAGGGGCTTTATTGAGATGTATGAGCTGGGGGGTTCGGGCTAAATCAGCAGTGGGAGAAGGAGACAAGAAACCCCCCTATCGCAACCCTGCCCCCACACCTCCCACCAAAAGACAAACATATTGTTCTCTATGGTGCTTCAATTTCTTTGTAGTGGAGCAATAAGGCAGTAAATTGGATTTTCTTAATTTAATTTTCCATTTCTTTCCCCATGGTTATTTTAAACACTCTTTGACCAGCTGAGTTGTACTTTTTGGTTCTCTTAGGCTATGTCCACATTTAGGTGGACATTTTAAAGAATGATTTTCCTCCTCCACATAGGTGCATTTGAAAAAATCTCTGTCCAGACCGAATTACCTTATACCTTGTACTCTTGTTAGTTTAAATAACTGTCATACCCACAGCAACCACAGAGCAAGCGGCCATGGGTCACCAGTCAACACAGTCACTTTTTTTTTGTTTTAACAGTGTGTTTATTGAGTTTTGTAACATTTACAAAGTAAAACATTCAATTCATGAGAAAAAAAGAAGTACTTTCAAAATAAACTTAAAATGTTAATTAAAAAATATATAAAATACAAATTAAAAAAAATTGGAGAAACACAGTTTGTTTTTGAGAGCATCCTTTGCATATCCTCAAGTACAAATATTATATGAGGTGTGTCAGAAAAGTTCCAGGACTGGTGTCACCAAAGATTTATTTAGAATCCAAACTACAAACTACAAGTTTTCCCCTTGGATGTAATCCCCCTGGAGTCTAATGCACTTTCCCATCCTTCTCTGCCACGCTTTCATGCACTCCTGGAAGGATTCTTCCGGGATCCTCCGCAGCTCCGTCATCACGGCCTTTTTGATGTCGTCCACGTCTTCAAAACGGGTCCCCTTGATGACCCCCTTGAGCTTGGGGAAGAGGAAAAAATCACACTGAGCCAGGTCAGGTGAGTAGGGAGGTTGCTCCAGCACGGCAAAGTTCTTCTCGGCAGGAACTGTTGGATGCTCAGGGCATTGTGAGCAGGCGCGTTGTCATGGTGAAGCAGCCACGACTTGTCCTGCTACAACTCTTACCTCTTCTCGCACACTAAATGAAGCAAGCGCTGCAGTATCTCTTTGTAGACATGCTGGGATTACTTTGAAGGAGAAAACTCTTAGTTTGGGTTTGAAATAAATCTGTTGTGACACGCCTCGTATTCAGTTACATTAAAAAATAGAAAATATGCAGCTTTTATTCAGTTATTCCAGAGACGAAAGGGTACCCTGTGATGACATGTTGTAGTAAAATTAAAATAAGATTAAGTGAAATACATGAATAATCAAAAACAGGAGTAAAGAGTACAATATTATAGATATTTCCTACTCTTTGAGAGTACATGTTCAATATTTTTCTTGCTACAGAGAAGTCCACCATTACAGATATAAATTATTTTCGTCCATCCTCATCCAACAAACTGGACAAGTAGCTATCCCTGAGATATTGAATAAAAGGTTCACAAATGCTGTGGAATAGATCTGGTTTATCTTTAAGTGTATAAGTGATTTTTTCTAAGGTTAAAAACACAGACATTTCATTAAACCACCGTTTAATACTTGGTCTCTCACTGTTTTACCAAGATAATGCTATTGTTCTTTTTGCTTGTAAAAGACAGATATCTGTAAAACTTCTTTCTTAACACTTTTAATTGATTTTGCCTCTACAAGCATTAAATAATGTATAAAGGGGAGAGAGAGAGAAAGAGAGATTGACACTGGATGTCTCCATTTTGTACAGAATAAGAGACAAAAAAACTGAATCATTCACCTTTACACTGTTAGCATTATGATATCTGATAAACTTAGTTTATTAACGCTTCACCAACATCTTTTTTTTCAGGTGGAAATAACAGTTTTCAGGATAAGTCATATGGTTTATTACTTTATTGAACTATTGAGGAAAATTCATGCTAAAAGAAGCACAGTGAAGGTTCATACAGATGTGTTCCTGAGCTTTTTATAATTAACAGATCACTGATGATCCATCGCTGTTCATCCCGTATGTTCGACAGCATTAGTCAAAAAAAGTCTGCTCCAGTCTGATCTACTCTCAAATAAACCAAGAAACATCACAACAGATAATAAAACAAAGCTTATGTCTCTTTTCTCACCTGTTCCCCGTTATGGCTCACTCTGTGTTATGGCTCTGTGACGTTTAATTTCTCTTCTGCAGTGATCTCTCATTGGCAGGGGTCAGCGGGAAAGAGCGGCAGCCTTTAGGTTCATAATAAATAAAATATACCCATAATTATAAGGGCTCACTCAAGGTGAGCTGCTGTGACATCAGGCTCTGCGTTATGGGAACAAACTTCTCAAGCACTGAGCAGCACAGTATTGGTTTCCTCAAGTTTGTGGCCCCTCATCACATCTGCCTCAAAACTCTCTCACCGCAGAAGCACTTTGGAAAGAGTCACGGTCACTTGTGAAACAATAACACCAGATCTAATCCAAAATGCTTTGTTTTTGATCCAGCATTATAATAATTATAGTTTATAGATTTTAGTTTCACCCAAAAATACCCACGCCTGTGTTGAAATAGCCTGTTGCATGTGAAAAGCTGTGAACTTATATGTCACACAGTTGCAGGCCAGTTAAAGCTCATTGCTAGGTCAAGAAAAAGGATCTGGAATGGATGACCTTGACCAGAAAAGTATAATCAGTTCACCCTCAAGGCCAAATGAAAGTTTGTGCCAAAAAAGGACACAAGTTTTGTAACTCCCGTATATCACATACAATATATAGCACAGCTGTCTGAAACTCCCCAGTTAACACGATCACTCTTTAGATCATAACACCGAGACAGTTACAGCACAGAGGAAAAGTTTTGCAGAAACAGATCGCAGACGGTGCTGATGATGAGGTCTGATCACTGATCATCAGCTGCCAACACATATCCCACAATGACATTGATTAGTAGTGTTTATTTTGTTAGTTTTACTCTCGGAATTAACAAAACTGTCGCCATGTTTGAAGTTTACTTCTCACATAACAGGTAGTGATATACAGCCAGAGGTCTTTGTGTGCCCTCTTGTGGTATCCTCCATCAACACGTCAAATACCGAACAGCATTTAAACAAAAACGCTCATGACACCTGAATGTGAGGATGAACTCTTTGAGCTGGAGTGGACATTTGTTCACAGTTTACAGAATACTGCCCCAACCACACATGTTCATACTTTTGCTAGTATGAACTAGCATGAACTTTTGCTAGTATGAACATGTGAGCAAAGTTTGAAGAAAGATCCCTCAGAAAATACTTGAGATATTGTGTTCCCTAGAATGGGGTGACATGCCATGATGCTCATTTTTGCAGTCTCCTCTCTCCTCCGTCCTCGGTTGGTCCCGACACGTCATGTTGAAGATCATGCTGAAGGTCTTATTTGCACATTGAAGAGAGAGGAGGGGGGAGGGAAATCTGAGGAGCTATAGCCAAGGATACAGGAGAGCTTCCTCGGTGGAAGTGTTTTGACTGACAGACCCGCCCACTTAATGGATATTACTCTCTGATTGGATGCTGCAGTGGATCAGACTTTAATAATGCATCAAAACACAGGCAGAGATTAATGATGGAAAAATAACGGACCTCAAAACAGACATTAAACAAACTACTGACATGATTAAACACCATCACTTTATAAAGAGCTGGTTTGTGATGAAAATAGATTAAAAAGTGAGTTTGACAAGAATTTCCATCAAATTACAAGTGTCAAAAAATCAGTTTAGTATCAGTACATCAGTCCAGAGTTTTGTATGTTGTGTTTTCTGAATCACTGATGACCTGATCCTAGATTCAGTTCTTAATGTCAAAAGAACAATTTAAAGAAATGTTTTATTAGGAATGTTTCCTTTGTGTTTTCTGTTTTTTACTGTGAAGAATTAAAGTCTAATTGAGGTCGAGTCTGCTCCCATTTGGAAAATGAAACTGTAAAAAAATAACAAATAAAACTGTCAGGCAGGTTAAACTAAAAGCCAGAGAACTTCCTGAAGATGTTTGTTCATCTGTTGATGTCCACCAATGCATTGTTTCTCAGTCCAGCTCGACCAGCAGCTCTCTCTCACTCTGCACTGTTCATAATAAGATAATAATCCATAAAGCTCATCATAAGAATGATAATTATCCAACAAAATTGAAATAAAACTGTTCTATCAAAGGGCAGGTAGTGCATGTGCCTCACACCGAGAAGGATGCTGGTTCGATCCCCGTGTCAAGGCCTGTCTGTGTGGAGATTGCATGTTCTCCCGGTGCATACATGGGCACTCTGGCTTCCACCCACAGAACAATAACATGCTCATTGAGTTGATTGGTGACTCCAAAGTGCCCTTAGCCCTTACTTACCCAATCCCGCCGGCGGGATCAAAATACCACTTATTTTTAAATGACTGGCATTTACAAAACATTTGTCATGTCCAGAAATAGAAAACACTGGCATAATCATTCGCTTATCAAGTTTCCGAGGGTACCTGAATGTATCACAAGTAACATCAGCAACATATGGAAACAGCCGGGAGAATACAGGCGAATTTCATGAGATTTCATCAACATCGCTTTAATTCTCATGTCCTCTTTGAAAATTTGCAGTAAATTAACCGTTTGCTCTGGCTAAATTCTGTAAAAAACAGAAAATCTACGCTTCTAACTGCGTTCAACAAGACCTGAATGATTCACATACTTCCTGAATTCACTGTTTGGAAAATCTTTGAAGTCTCGTCCCACGGTGGTGTCCTGCAGGCGTCAAATTCCTGCTCGGAGCCATTCAGAACTAATAAGTGCTGAGCAGTGACACCTGTTGTCAGTGTCTCCAAGACCGGGTTACAGGGCAAACTTTTCCCAGCAAACTGTCATTTTTATAAAGGAAAGAGTGCTTTGCAGATTGCCTCTGCAGTGTAGACTGCACATGAATAATATTAATATAACTTATATTATTAATAATATACATGTTAATAAATATTTAGAAAATTTTTATGTTCGTTTTTCTTTTTTCTAATGATTTTTGGCTTTTAAATTTTGTTTGTCTGCATAAAGACATAATTGAGTTACATCAGTCAATAGCCATGGCTGTTCTGAATCTATAGAGGTGCTGGACTTCATATTGCTGAGAAAAATGAGACCATAGGGAGTAAAAATGTGAGAGAAGCAAAAACAGCCTGGAATTCCAAACATCAAACAAGGTCTCAGAATTTGTAGATTCTTTGAATGTAGTACCAACACCACTATTTTTCCTATGTTCCCTAGGATTGAGGGTACCTGAAAATGTGTTGTGTGCACTAATTCCTTATTTTTCTTTTTCTTTTTTTTACTATAAAATCAGAGAAATTCAATGTCTATTTTTTTTCTAATGATTTGTAGATTGTACATTTTGTTATTCTGCATTTAGACATAATTGAGTTACATCCGCCTATAGCCATGGTTTTCCTGAATCTATAGAGGTGCTGGACTTCATTTTGAAGAGAAAAATGAGACCACAGTGAGTAAAAATGTGAGAGAAGCAAAAAACGACCAGAAACTGCTTGGGAAAGGAAGGGTTTTAAGTATGAGTGTGAGTGTGATTTGCTGCCCTGTAATTGGCTGTTGACTGATTTAGGGTGTACCCTGCAGTGTGCAAGTGGTATAGAGAATAGATGGATGGATGTTATATGAAATCAATACATCTTTCTTAGCAAACATTGCAAAGAAACAATGTATTTTTTGTTTTTTGTGTTTTTTTCTTTATAAGCAGAATTTATGTTACTTGCGGGTGTCAGTAAAATGGATAATTCTAACTCTAAATTCTTCGGAGTAAAAGGTTGTGCAGCCCAGGAAAGTTAAACAGGTAAGATTTCTGCATTCAGGAAGCTCATTTATGACTTTAGCTCCCTGTGCCTGAGGCATCAGGAGAGGTGTCACAGACAATTTAGTCTACTCTGCTGTCAGAGACTAAAACGAAGCACGTTTTTTTATCATACTTTTTTAATTTTAGTCATTTTTGTAAACACATTTCAGTGAACTTTCTTTTTTTATTTTTGAAAAACATTTGAGTTTAAGCTAAACAAAACATTTCATACATTTTATTTTTCTTTATTTCATCAGTTTAAGTGAATGATAACCTTGACTCTGCCTCAGTGTGACAGGCAGTTAAATAACCCCGAGTACAGTAATCAGGTTAAAACTCCCTTGAATGATCATTTTTTATCACCTTCATCGCCTCCCCTCCCCCCACGGCCCTGCAGACTGGCGGAGCAGCATGGTGGTAACTCACTTCCTCTTAAATCCCTGTAATTACGTTCCACAGCATGAGCACCTCTAAGCCCCGATAAGATTAAGATTCAGATGAAAAATGTTTTGCTGCGTTTGATCCTCTTCATTTACATCCTCACTTCCTCTTGAGTGTTTTCCGCATCTCATCACTGACCACCAGTAGCAGCCCTCTTAATTAAACTGTAACCTCTCTGCAATTAAGAGAACTCCAAAACTGCAGTTTTGATAAAAGTTTAATTTCTTGCTCTCTGGTTTCTCCAGTTCTTTAACAAACCACTGCACCTCTGATTGCGTTCTCGGTCTTCACAGACGTGGAAATGCTCCAAATAAGCGGCCGTGGTGTGCAGCATTTAGGACTCATTTAAATATTGAATGACTTCTTTGCACATACATTATAGAACACAGCAAAGAGAAAAGAGGAGAGAAAAGTGGGTACAAACTGTGGAGGTGAGAGGAGGACAAGCATCAAGTTTTGAAACCTTACAAGAAAAGAAAAGCCGGGAAGTAAAAAGAGAGCTGACAGACATTCAGCGCTCCGTTTACAGCTGAACAACAACTGGAACCAGCTCACTCGTTATCAGAGGAGTCAATGCTGTGATTTAATTATAAGCTGGATATGGCTGCCATTCATTTGAATGGAAATTTCTCAGCTATCAAGTTCCAACAAAGGTTTTCTTCCCTCTATTCAGAAGCTTGGTCAGTGTTCCTGTGCCCCCTTTTTTTGTCAGTTTTTGCTCATGAGACGTTGTAATTATGAATGTGAATAACATTTTATATTGTATTCATTCTACTTCAATAATATTTTACTTTATGAAATAGACAGTTTCTTCAGTTTTAGGCTCTATAACTCTTTTTTAACTTGAATTGTTCATCAAGAAAAAATCCACAAGAGGAAAGCATAAGGATAGGGATGGGAAATGATATGATTTTATTGATACAATTCAATTACTGATAATGTGCAGTACAATGGTGAAGATCCCTGGTTGGTCTGTGTGGAGTATGCATGTTCTCCCCCATGTGTGGGTTCTCCCACTTCCTCCCACATACCCAAAACATGTTCATTAGGTTGATTGGTGAATCCAAATTGTCCTTGGGTGTGATTGTGAACTTGAATCTCTCTATGTGGCCCTGCGATTGCCTGACCATTCCGGGGTGTACCCCACCCCTCGCCCAATGTCAGCTGGCCAAAGCTCCAGCCCCCCATGCGACCCTTAAAAGAATAAGCGGTATAGAGAATGGATGGATGGAATTACTGATAATGTTTGTCAATCTAATTCAGTAACAATTCCCTTCTCAATTCCTGTGGATTTTCCATGTGGACAAAAGTTGGCCTAAAGGTTTTCAGTGGTGTCAATATCAAACATGCGTCACTCCTGGTACCTGTGCCATGCTGCATAGATGAGTGCTACTGCAAGATGGTGGCATTTCAACACACTTACCTTTGTGCAGTAAGCTTCTTTTTGTCTAAAATGAAGCCACAGCTTTGACTACTGCTGTCCTCTGTCCGCCATGATTCTCCACTTTTTTGTTGTCGTTCCTGCTGACTGCCTCTGATGAGAGCATGTTGCCCTCGATTTATAAGGGAGGCAGACTAAAGTGGAAGGAACTGATATGCAAAAAAACAACATGAGGGAGTTTCACTGATTCTAAACTGGTGCTAATTTTTCCATTTCCATCTCTAGGTGGGGGTGTGGATGATAATCTGGCTAAACAATTAAAGTTAGACTGTAAGGTTCAAAGTCAGCACCAGAATTAGTTGGTTAATTGTGTTTATTGTGCTGCAATAAAGGTTAGAAATAATCACATACAATTTAAAAAAACAAAAAAAATTATTGTGTTCTGTTTTATTGTCGGCGGCACGGTGGTGCAGCAGTGCACGTGCCTCACAGCAAAAAGGTCACGGGTTGGATCCCCGGGTGTGGTCAGGGCCTTTCTGTGTGAAGTTTGCATGTTCTTCCCGTGAATGCATGGGTTCTCTCTCTTCTATGTGATTGGTGTGATTGGCTGACGACCGTTGCCAATTGCCCAATGACTGCTGGGATAGGCTCCAGCCTAAAGGGATAAGCGGTATAGAAAATGAATGAATGAATGAATGTTTTGTTGTCTGAAGTGTTTTTGCCTGTTCTTGTTTTCATATATTTGAATTCAGTGATTTTAAGAGTACGTTCACAATCATCAATGTTCAAAAACCTGCAAGTTATCACAAACCAAGCGCCCCTGATCCAACTCCATTCTCACTCAGTCTGAGATGCTCTGTTGGAGCTCCTGTTACTTTAAAGTCCTGTTGCAGGACTTGCCAGACTCCCACTCTAAATCAAAGAGTAAATACCATCTACAAGGTGGATAACTATGGTAGTATATATTTTCAGTTTTAACTACTATAATATTTAATCATTTTATCAGCACCAAGGAGGACAGGTACGACTTATTTAGCCTCTGTGGTTCAAATATACACTAATTTCTATTCAAGCCCGACTCCAAGAGGAGAGCCAACTGCAAACCTTCCTCACTTAGACGCTAGTAAGTGGTGTGAGATGTGAAATGTGCCCTAATGGGTCAGTCGGTAATGTAAGCCGCGATGTGGATTCTCACAGGGCTAGCTGCGTTGTCTGGAGAGGCCTGTGAAGTTGTGTGGTGTGAGTGTCTTTGTCAGAGAAAAATGTACAAACTGTTAAAGTTTCTAAAAGTGTAAAGACAAAAGTCACTCAAAACTCTCTCCAGAAGTTTAAAGAATTTAATGTCAAAGTTAAAATTTTACAAAATTTGGTTATTTGAATCAAATTAAAAATCAGATCCAAAATTATACTATGAAATCAAGATAAATAAGAATAAAACCCATCATAATTATATCTAAGGCTAAGACCCAAATGGCGTTTTTTGGACATCAGCCTGTCAGGCTGTATTTGACGGGCTTTTTATTCACCCACTGGGTTAAAAAGTTAAAAATGGTGCCTCTTCGATGTGGATGAGTTCAAACATCACAAATAATAAATGAATATAGTATGAAATGGCAAAGGGAACAACATGAAAACAAAGCAAATTTAACAGTTGCATACATTTTCAGTTCTTTCAACAATTCTTTCAACAGCTGCTGCTGTCCACACCCTTTGTTTCTCCTTAACAGGACAAGTGCTTTAACTGCACAGGTGGAAAAACAGGCGTTATGTTCTTTGTATTGTGTAAATCATTTCACTTCGTGAAACAGATGAGTGCTCCACTACCTCTGTCATCTTAAACAGATTAACAAGCTCTGCTGAGTGAGAAAAATTAAAGAAAATCAAGAACTTCCCAAGCACCTCCATCAGCCCCTTCAAAGTCTCTTTTTCCTTGGTCCTCGTCCACACTGATGTGAGCAGTATCATGCAGCATCGTGCTGCGTCGCTCAATGGCAGTCAGGACACTCATATGAATCCATGTTTGCAAAAGCATAGAATATTTTTGGTTTGTTACCACTTTTCTGGAGTTATGGTGATTTATGGGAATTCACTAGAAATCATTTTTTTTTTTTTTAACAAACTGAATCATATCAAACATAAATGTAAACATTTTGTTTTGTCACTGGTAGACATCCATGCAGAATAATACAATTAAAAAACACATTTCAACAGACTTATTTATTAGTAGAAATTAGTCAAGTTTTAATTATTTTATTCAACAGTCAATTTTAACTTCACTTGATGTCCATGGGTTTAAATGTGTGTCTTCAACAGTCCAGAGTTCTAGAATAATCTGTGCATGTACGGGGCATGGCCTCGATATCCCTGCAGTAAGCAGTATGCTATGTGCACGTGACTGAGTAAAAGCATAGACAGGTTTAAATATACTTGCATGAAATCTGGTTGTTTGGTCAAGATTATGCTAAAATGTATGTTCTTTAACCATATTAAAAATCCTCATTTGGGCAAACCTACAATTGTTTTTCTGTAAATTCACGTTAATTCTCATGAAAACTTTCCAACATTGAATATTCCCGTAACTTTGCAACCCTCGTTAGCAGACAGTGTTGAACTTTTACATCTTTAACTTGTGTTTGTTTTTGTGTGGTTGCAGTGGCTCACTGTACACCAAAGGAAGTTGTGGACTTGTTTTATCCATATAGATTTACAGGTTTGTTTTGTATTAGGGGTCTTTGAGGAAATTGTACCCGTATTAAGTGTTCAGTGTTAATCTGCTCAAAGAGATCAGCAGAATTTTTCAACAAAACCACTTCTTAATTACGTGCAGTGTCAACAGTGAGTCACTGCACACCGATCATAAAAAAGTGTTCATTTCATTCATCAGCTATGGGCTGAATAAACCTGAAGAGGCTGCGATATGAAGCTCAGCTCCAAATTAACACCACAGACAGGAGATTTATCATTTTAACTGACATAAAGGATTTGGTGTAAAGAGATTAATTTATCTTTAAGATTAAATTTACTGCAGTGTGACTGAACACAGCCAAAGGAAACCAAGCTGATCAACTTTTTAATGAAAGGACCATGGTCTGACATTTATGTGGGATTTGTAAAGCTAGTTTGGAGCATCTGTTTACTTACTTTACTCCGCTGACTCAGTCTATGCTGCGGGCTGATGGTTTTCCAATCTTGTTAAATGTGACACCGAGGCTGCGTGCACCACAAGTCATTTTTACATAAAGCTTATTGGAGATGGACAGAAATTACAGACATTTATTACAATGCAGATTGCAGGCTGTTATGGGTGATTTGCAGATTCTCTGTCTAAGAAATGAAAGCCAAACAGGGTTAAATTCATGCTGATGATATGCATGTGTTGCACTTGAGAGGGGCTAATCATATGTCAATCATGACCAATTTGTCAGTGGATTACAGTCCTTTGAAGTCTTATTAGCTGTGGTGTATAATTTTCTAAAAATGTAGCTTCAGAACAAAGATTACATAAATGCAACTAAGCCCTGGGAAAAACAGTGCAGGAGCAGGCATTCAGAAACAAACTGCTGCATCTATAATAATAAACTGTACGTCAGTTAAAGTAGGACGCCAACATTTATGCTTTGCCCCAAAGCCAGGCTGGATCCAGGCCTGATGAGTGGAGTCAAACAGAGAGAATAAGGATCTGTAGCGAGCGTTTGTGGTGTAGTGTGTCATGTTCACCGGTTTTCTGTGTCACTGAAACTATTTTTACAACGTGTCTTGTGTTCACAGCGTTTCCTCTTGGGTTTTTCCCCAGCAGACATTTTGGAACATTAAATGTTTAGACTCGCATAAACAATGAACAGAACTTCCGCAGCAGGGGTTTGATCTATGTTAGAATAAATTATTAGCGTGACAACCTGCAGCATGCAGTCACAGTCTTTCCGTCGTAGTCATGCTGTGATGAAAGAAACATCCATTTTTACCTGCCAGCCTGGCTCTGGCTGGCATCAGGAATGATGTCTGTTAAAGTTTTTAAAATTTTCTTTATGACAGGCAGAGCTGACATGTAGAATTTCTGTTTTTTATGTTGTTGATATATACTCCAGAAAAAGAGTTCAGAAACATTATTCTGATTGATTATTTCCCCTCTTTAACAAAAGTGGTACTGTACTTAATATTTTTGAAAAGCCTGATTAGTCACCTTTGCAACAAGGTAAAGCAGGGTAAACATGTAAGGATTTTCTAAATCTGAAGAGATTTTTTTATCTGTTAGAGACCCCACTCATGAAGATAAAAAATCAGGCATTGAACAGTTTTGATCGTACTGTGTGTGGTGTGCTCCGATAATCTCAACACAGCACACGACACATAACAATTCTGTCCTACCACTAATCTAGAATCTAGTCCCCTAAGCCAGAAATCTCGCTTGAACAAATGTGATCTAAAAAAAATGAAGAAGCAGAAACAACAAAATAAAAGAAAAGACTGTGGAAAAAAATCCTGGCGACAGCATGAACACGTGAGCTGGTCCTCCATTTCTGAGGTCCACCAAACTTTGTTTATGTTTCAGGTCAGTTGTGCTTGTTTTTATTTACGACTGCCTCCTTGTTCCTCAGTCAGCTCGCTTCTTGATTGGCTACATTCAGTTTCCCGCCACAATTCACGGAGTCATGACTCGGGGGTCGTCAGCTTTACCCACACACATGAAGATTTTTGGTCATGAATATTGGAACAAGTTTCATATTTACGATTGTCGGCCCGACCCAGTTCAGAGCCGATTATTCACTCTTACAGCACCTCAGACCACAGGATAATCTTGTAGGATAATCTTATAAGACATAAGATAATCGGGCGTTTGCTATCCTTGGTCGGGAAGGGGGGAAAATCGGGACAAAAACAGCCAGACAATCTTTATGTGTGTACCCTGCTTAAAACTTGAAAGGATCATGCATATGTGGAATAAGCAACATAGCTAAACATGTGGGTATTGCCTAAAAAATGTGCCAAAACCCCCCTCCACCTGGAAGCTGGTGTTCTGGTTTGCAGAGTGGCAGCATTATTTGATGTCATCCCTGGTAGCATTGCATTGGGTACACCCTGAACCAGTCACCAGCTGATCACAGGGACACATAGAAAGACAGACAACCATTCACTCTCACACTCATACCAAAGGTTAATTTGGAGTCACCAATCAACTTAATAAGCATGTTTTTGTCTGTGGGAGGGAGCTTGAGTGCCCAGTAAGAATCCACCCATGGGGAGAACATGCAAACTCCAAAGGCCCGGGGGGTCAAACCATCAACCCTCTTGCTGCGATGCTCATGTACTACCTGCTGTGCCACCGTGCCACCCAGCTAAATAATCAACTGAAAAAGTGTTTCAAAACTTTTATTTGGAAATATATATGTACAATCCACAAAAATATAAATGCAGGAAACAATGTGAATGAATGAACAGAAAGAAAATGTGCTGTAACTGACATTCCAACACTTATCTTGCCAGTGGCACGCTCCCTCATGTGTGCGTCATATTGACAAGTGACAAAAGTCCACATTTTGGGGTGGCCTTTTATTTTTTCAACTGTAAGGAGTGGCTGTGTACTGGACACGCTGACTGACCACCACACTGTCAAGTGGCATGACACTCATGGATGGATTATACTCACTGGAAGCGATCGACTGAAACTAGGGCACTTGATTTGAGCAAAGCAATCTGTACACCAGACATATCAGTCTTATTTAACTTTAGTTACTACTTTAGTTACCTACAGTGAATACAGATGGAACCACTTAATTTTTCCCCACTTTCCTTGGCAGAGTCTTGGCTGATCCATGACTGGAAATTGCCCGACCTTCCCACCCTAATGGTTGTTATGAGATCCCCCGCAGCTATGTGATAAACATGTAACCCGTAACACATATATTTTATAGGATACATAATTGACCGCTTTACTTAACATGGAAAATGCCACTATGTAGAATTTTAGAACAAAAATAAACAAAAACAGAACCTTGTTAAAACTCCCAGTGGCTGGAAGTTGGCTGGCAACTGGATCGAACTCGGCTGGCATTTGGCCGGGAGGGGACTCTTGAAGTGGCTGCATCTGTATGTCTTTATCATTTTTATTTCCATGTTTCCTCATTATCAGAGTTGTGGTGGCAAAACTTTGAATACCATATTTCATACCACTGTAATAAAAGACAGCACATCATCTACCATCCATTTCTCCACATCTCAGGTGTAGCAGGTTGAACAGATTTCCTCTGTCGTACTTTTCTGTAGTCCTACCCATAAGAGGCCTCTTTGGGAATATACAATATGTCTGTATTCACACTACAAGTCTCACTGCTCTGTGAAGTCTTAGGCCATGTCCACATGTACTGTAGGTAGGTATTTTTGAAAACAGCTTCATATGTGCTTTTGGCCATCTGTCCACATGCAAACAGAGTCCACTGGCGTGGGTCACTGAAGACTCACATTTTGGAAAACTCCTTGAGGTTGAGGGGTCAGAAAATTTGTTTAGGATGTGCCTGTGGGCAGGGACAAAACATCTGACTCAGATAGCATTAACTGGACTTTTTACATCTTACATACACTTTAAGTTGCTCCTTAACTATGATGCTGCTTGAAACAACACTCCAACAATACAAAAGAAACCAATGTTTTGGAAAGTGTTATCATATCACGAGTGACCGTGTTGACTGGTGACCCATGGCTGCTTGTATCTGTAGTTGCTGTAGAAAACAACAGGTACTCATAAATGCTTTTTAATAACAGGATGGGATCAAACTCATTCGATATGATCAGGCTAAATGAAGAAACATGCCTGCCTACATCAATTTACATGGTCAGAATTTATATTGTAACTCAGTGAGACCTGTGGTTGGACTAAATTTGGCACATGTTGATTCTCCTTTGGAAAAGACGGTTAGTCCCACTTCTCTGTCACTGTATGGACATGATTAGTATGACTGATGGACACTTAACAGAGCAGTCTCGCCAGTCGGTGCAAAGATGTGATGTGAATGTGGTGTAAATGGGTAAGTCAGAGCCTTTTCAGTACTAAGAGAAAGGTTTTACAAGCTTGTCAGTGCTTTGGGGTTTGTGGGAAAATGCAAAGAGTCAAGTACAATAGAAGAATTTTCTATAGATGGAAAGAAAAACTTGTTTCATGCACGTTTCTGTTTGTTTTTCTGTTTAAGACCAAAGTTAACAGACATAAAATGATTAGTGGCTTTTTTGCTGTCGCATTAACTGTTTGACAGCCTTCCAGCAATTTTTACTCTGATTCATTAATCCTCACATTGAGATATTCTCCCTGCTGTCAGTCATGTTGTATTCTGGCCTTGGGCCTGTTCTCCATGTGCTGGGTATGCCAGACTCCCACAGTGTGTTACGGCTACATGTCCAAACAGATTGTGTGGTTAAGTGGGTGCTGTGACACCGTGCAGAGTGAATGGCTGATTTCCTGAGCGTGCATTAAATCAGCGCGTAGCTGTCCCTGAAAGATTGAGAGGGATGAATCACCAGAAGAAGAAAATGGCAGCAGCAGAGTTTGCCTAATGAAGGGAGACAATTTGCAGAGGGATCAAAGAAAGTTTCAGAAAAGTGAATCGAAATCTCTTTTTATAGAGGAAGCGAGAGCTGGAAGACCTTCAATTGTCTATTTTGCCAAGTGAAGTAATATTTCTCCTTCCTCCAGGCGCTTGCTCTTGTCTCTTTCTCTTTATACCCACATCTGAACAAAAGACACCTTGCCAAGTCAAAAGCCCTTGAATTTGAGACATGAATTTTCTGATCACACAGACTTTGTGTCTTCGTCTCTTTCTTCAGTTTTTTTTATCTCTGATGTGTTTCCTCTATGAGGGTTCTTGTTCAGGACAATCATTATGTCTTGTCTGTGCCTATTCGTGACTAACACCATATGTTGACTACAAATAACTTGTCAGTCCAGACAAGAGGCAATTATGATCCACTGAAAACTTATAATGGAGTTGTTTGCTTGCTGTTGGTGGTGATACAGTGATTGCTTTGGTTCCTCATTATTTCACTGTTGGATAATGTCTTTTGCACCCAGTCAGTCTCCTGGGAGATACATATTTGAGCTTGAAAGCAGTGATGACTCTGACTAATCTGTAACCCTTTTTTTAGCATTTTTGCCATCGGTGAGTCAAAGGTCATCTTCACACCTAGACTGTTTGGGAAAGTTGTTCTAATACAAGTGGGCGTTACATGCACGGCACAGTTTGTTTGCATATATATGAACAAAAAATCGATCCCTGTTTTGGCACAAACAACCACACTGAGCTTGCCTGAAATAGGCTGTTCTGGCTTCTTTCCATTCTAGAGCAGCTCACTTGCAGTTAAGGCTTCAACTGACTCAGCAACTTAAACAAGATGACATTAACTTATCATATAGTATATATGATAAGTTAAGCAACAGCTGAAGTAATACTTGCATCAACTGATACTAAAAGTCTTTCAAATCTCAGAATTCAGTCAAGTAGGTGAATTTATCTGTTTCAAAGCTGCTTTCTACTTTTCTCCATTGCTGGCCATATCTCTGCAGACACTTCCACAGGTGTTACGTTGATATCTGGTGTCCTCTATGGTCCTCTGTAGACTTTGAAAGGTGTTGAAAGCCCCTCTTCAGTCACTTTGTTTTGTTAAACTTATATCGCAGGCATGTCCCACATTGATAACTTACAGACAGTGGCTTCTGCCAGATGTTCCCAGTTCACCCTTACTACCCATTTGGGTTTACCAGGTCTGTCTGGCACCCTCCCCTGCGATCTGAACTCACCACCAGGTGGTGATCAGTTGCTCCTCTTTCACCCATGTATCCAAGACGTACAGCCGCAGATCAAATGATCTGGCCTAGGGTGCTCTGGTACACTTATTAGCATCTCTGAGTTTGAAAATGATGTTAGTTATGGACAATCCATGACCAGCACAGAAGTCCAATAACAAAACAGAAACGCTACGTACTCTGAATTGCTGTTCGGTGCATACACACTGACAACCTGAAGGCGCGAGGAGATGACCCTCTCATTCTCCAGGGCTAAACTCCAACACTGAAGTCTTGAGAGTATCTCTGCTCAGTGCCTCTCACCCTGGGCAATCCTGGGGGAATGGAGCGTCAAGCCTCTCTCAAGGAGATTGGTTCAAGAGTAGAAGCTGTGCATGGAGGAGAGCCCAACGCTATCTAGCTCTTCCTCCTGCACCAGCTCTGGTTCCTTCCTTGCCAGTGAGGTGACGTTCCATGTCCCAAAAAGCAGTATTTCTTGGCAGGGGTCAGCATGTCTAGGGTTCCCCCTTTTGACTTCTGCCAATTCCACAAAGCACCCGACCCCATGCCCATCCCTGCAGGTGGTGGGCCCACAGGGTGGCGGCTCCATGTTATTTCTTCGGACATGGAGTGAAGCCCGGGCTCTGGACACTAGCTGACGAGCTCCTCCCCAGTTGTGGAGATAAGATAACTCAGGACTGAAGTTGCCTACTCATAGGGATTATCTGGACTGCACTTAGTCTGGACCTTCCCCCAGGACCAGTTTGTCATGGTAGACCCTACCAGGGGGCTAAGCCCCAGATAACAGAGCTACGAAGATCACAGGGCCACACAAACCCTTCCACCATGATTATGGAGGGGCTAATATTTAAATTGGCCATTTACTATGGTTTTCAGCTAAGGGGTATTTTCTTTGTTGTTTGAAAGTTATTGGTGATTTTAAAAAGAACAGCTCAAGTCCACACCATCCATATTTGAAAAAAAAATCCTATTTATTTGTTTATTTATTTGCTTGGTTTGGGGAACTGTGCAGTGCTGGTTTGGGAAAGGGCTCTTCAAGGTAATTTTTCATGGGGCACGGAATTTCTGGCAACACCTCTGTTGGTATTATTTCAAATTCAGAATTATGATGGAAATGAATATTTGTTTGAAATACTAGTTATCTGTTCCTTAAACCAACAATTATTGCCATCAGTAATGGACCTAAAAAATCTGTAATGATTGAACCCTGTAAGACACAATCGCTTTTAATGAAACATTTTTTGTCTAATAAACTTAATAAAAATCAACTTCTCCCAAACCTTTTAACAAGTATTGTTTTCACCAAAAATAGTAATCTTTTGTTGCATTGTAGTTGCCAGTCTATATAACAGCAGTGTTTTGAGCGCATGAAAACAGAAAGATTTGACTACAGAACCACATCTGCCATTAACCACTCAAACATTGAAAACGAGAGCATCTACTGATAATATACTGTGCATAGATGTAGGTAAGTGCTCAGTTTTAATTCCTCTTGACCTTTACACAACCTTTGACACTGTTGATTACTAAAGCCTCATCAAGACACTACAGCACAGAATGGCATCACCAATCAATGCTCCTTGAGGAAAAATAAATGGTAGCTACAGGCTTGCTTTAATTGCGATGAAAAACAGCAGGTGAGTGCAAGCCTGCAAAATCAGTGCTGGCTTCTTTGGAGATTTACAGTGATTTTTTAAAAGGAGCATTTTTACAACAGGAAAACATTCATTTCATTGATTTAAAGAGGAGCAAAGAATAACAAAAAATGGAAAAGCTGTTTGGCTGTCCTGCTGTCTGATTTCAGTGTAATGTACCAACTGGCCCATGTTACATAAGACCCATTCACACTTGCAAACACAACCCCAAATTATCCAGGCTTTACACAGGTGAGCTGTATGTGTGAATGTAAACAGCAGAGTTTTTCACTTGGACTTCACTTGGGTAATATCTTTGTGACCTCCCCAGTATCTGAAACATGTAAAGTCAGAGTGAGCAGATGTAGGAGTGGGCTCTGGGTAGGAGTGATGACATCATCCTGTGTAACCAGTGTGAAATGGGAAAAGGGAGACTTGACAGGATGGATAAAAAATGACTGCTGTTGCAGAAGAAGTTTATTTGATTATAAGAAGAGTAACACAAACTCAACTGATTGCTGGACATTTAAAAGAGTTGTTTCCATTGCACATCATCAAGGTTCTGTCGAAAATCTGAAATGATCAACACAGAGTCTCTCGCAAATCCATACAGCCGCACTGCTTTTGGATGCAGAGCTTAAACTCTGCAGCTTTCTTTCTTCTGTGTCATCGTCATGCACATTGTGACGCTGCTTCATATTCACTGCTGCATGCAACAATGCCCCCCTCTCAACTCTTTGGTCAATGCTGTTGATATGCTTTTAACATGCAACACTGAAGTCTGGATATAAACTGTGACACAAATTGTTTGTTTGCTATCATATTATGAACACTGACTTATGCTGTGTATGTCTGAAGTTGTGTGCTGGCTTTTGGTGACCTCCCCGCACCACTTCACCCCCATCCTTCAGGGCATACTCCCTGCTTAGAAGAGCAAGTGTGAATAACCATGTCAGGGAATTACCTGGTTGGGCTGCACAGGTGTTATCCTGATAATATCAGGATTGCACGTGTGAAAAAGTCTATTAATAACTCTCAGCAATGGCACACTCCTACTATGCAGTTGACTTCTTGTTGACTTGATGGACCCACAGGTATTTTTTTTTTTTTTTTGAAAGGTTTTTCCTTCCCCAAATATTGTCAGTGCGGTACCTTCTTAGTACAGTATACCCTATGGATATGTGAACAGTGTAAAGTTTATGTGGTGTGTCAGGTCATCTTTCAACACCATGGAGTCTCAGCAAATGAAAAAATCATGTCTCCCAAAACTTCTTTCAAAAATCTAAATGTATGTCACCATTTGACACAAACACAAGAACTGCATTAGTGAGCTGGAACATTTTGTTTAATTTATCACCATTGGTGACATGCCCTGTCACAGATTTTTTTGTCAGAAGTATGCTAAGCAGCCTGCTTAAGTCAACAGCAATTGCCTCACCAAAGTAGGTTTTCACAGTGCTTTCTCCAGCCTGTCCAATATTTTTTCTTTTTTTTTTACTTTGGTGGTATTTCCAACATGTGTTACTGAAAATAGACTCTTGCAGCGTGTGCCTAATGCAGCCGTGTCATTGTCTGGTACTTTTTGAGGGAAGCTGTACCTCTTTTGGAGGTCTTTGGAAATAACTGACTGACATAGATGTTGATGGATCAGTTTTGCAAACACTGTGAATTGTTTTGATGAAAATCAATACAAGTTGTGTTCAAACCCAGGATGTTACAAGCAAATCTTGTCAAATCTGTCGGAATTAGAATCAGAATTACATTTTACAGGCTAATCTAGAGTAAGCTGAGCACGCATCAAACTAAGTAGTAATGGTTTGGAGAGTGGAGAGTTGCTAATGCTAGCGTTAGCAGGGCTTATACTATTTTTGAGTTCATTGTGTTTGCTCCCTGCTCCAAATTAGTGCTTGAATGAGAGTTTATCCTGACACAACCTTCGTACAATTTAATCTCCATTTCGGGATCAGAAAGACACTAAACCACATTGTTACCTATGCAACACCAAACCTATGGGATGCTACCAATGCTATCAATTTGTACCGTAGCTTTTTTTTTTATATCCTTTGCTTACATTCACGTTTAAAGTCACTCTGGAAGCAGGGCAGCCATGATCAAGCAGAACTGCAGTGGGCGCTAGTCATGGGCAGCTGCTTACAGTTCAGACAGAGCATTTGACTGGAATTTACAACCTGTTGTGATAGAAAATGCAAAGAGACAAGTCTAACCCACTTGTGAATCTGCTGCCTTCAATTTATTTGAAATATAACGTTTAGCCGCCTACACATACCTAGTTCAAATCACAGCTTTAAAATGGCACCCTCTCAGACAAACTGGGGTGTATCTTCACCTACATAAACCAGAGGGGCTGCACTAATGTGAAAAGTTAACAGGCATCTCAAATGATCAAACTCAGAATGTGCTGTTGTTTTTGTACTCCATTTCATACAAAGTTAATGAAGTATGGTGAATGAGATCCAGTCAGGCTCTGTAGCCTGAGGGGCTTACTTTGAGAGACCCTGTAGTATTTCTCTCTCAGTCACTTTCTCCATCACAGACCCTCCCTAAGATCACGGGAGCAGCAAAAAGAGGTCAGAACGTCTCTGAGGGGTCCTTTCTGTTTCCTCACATCCAGCCATCAGCTCCAGGCAAACACTCATCATAGCCCTTCAGTTCGTGTACTGTGTGCTGTCCATTGATTATTTACTAAGAAGTAAATCAGTCTGAATTCCCCGGAGCACACATCTGTTACATCATTACAGTCATGAAGCCACCTTACTGTCTTTGCAGAGATAATTGTGTATACTCAGAACCAGAAAGGTTTCAAAATCTCTTAAATAACACCAGCTTCTTACATCAGGACATAAATTACACCTCCTCAGTCCTGTCTTCCACCTTAGTCTTGACACTCGCCAGCACACTGCCATTAACTGTTTCCTGTAGTGTAGAGGAGGTAATAAGCACGTTGGGGATTACACCTCTCACTGATGAACATGTTCCTCCGTATTTTGCAGCCCCCTTCAAAAGCTAAACCTTGGTACTATGGTCCATTTATTATTTAAAAGCTCCTAATAGCTGCTCTCTGAGCTTTGGGTCTAACCTAGATAGGATGCTGTCTCAACCACTGTGCTCTCCAGACTGCCTGAAATGACACCATGCATTTTGTATAAGACAATTGTAAAGTGAAGGCTGCGCTGACATAGATTGCGAGCCACCACCTGATAGTCCACTTTTAAACCTAAGCTTAGACTGGATGATTTAGATCATTTCATAGGATACCGACTCAAAGTAAAGGCAGATCAGTTTGCAGTAAGAGTACTTTAAAAATCAAATCTAAAAGTAATAAGTGATGTGACAGTATGATTAGAAAGTGGCTCTGTATTTCTGTACCTCTAAAGGACATGTGGTTGTGCTGCCAGCACTAAAATAACCCATAAAAAATGTAAGATTAATATATTTAAGTAGAAATACAACTGATCAAGGGAAGAAATCAATCCAACCAAGACACTTGTTCTTCATGAAATTAAGTAAAAATGCCTTGATTATTATTTAAACAACCTTTAAATATAATATAATATGTTCTGAAGTTTCATTTAAGTCCCCTGAGCCAGTGTCCAATCAACGATTCGTATCCAGTATGGGAGCATGTCTGTTGGGGTCCGATCATACAAGTCAAAGTTGTGACACACCAGCTTCATCAAAAACATCTCTGGAGGAAAAAATGCTTATTGGAAAGGGATGTGTCTTCATAATGGCAGCCAAGTAAAACAAGTCCCCATGTCAGTCAGGGCCTTTCTTCGTGGACTTTGTATGGAAATGCGTGGATTGTCTCTGGGCACTCCAGCTTCCTCCCACAGTCCAAAAACATGCTTAGTAAGTTCAAGTTGACTGGTGACTCTAAATTGCCTTTAGGTGTGAGTTTGTGCATGAATGGTTTTCTGTCCCTTTTTGTGGCTCTACAGTCGTCTGGCAACTGATTCAGGGTATGCCTCACCTCATGCCCAAGTCAGCGGGGATAGGATCCGCCACCCATAAAGGGATAATCAGCAGCTTTAGTCGGCCTTATAAAGAGCAGTAGCCTTGTTTACATGTGCACTTTGTCTTCAATCTGATTGAAGTAATTCAGATTGGAATTTTCTGTTGCACTGTTTAGTTGCACACAATCTGATCAAGGTGTGTGTGAACCTGCGTCTAAAATATAATCAGAATAAAAGCCTATGGGCCTGTGCAGAGTTTTCTCTAAGGTCTATACTGAGAGACAGCTTAAGAAACAGCTGTTCTTTAGTCTTGAAATAACAAAAAATGCTTTAAGTTGTATTTGAGGTGAGTTATGGGATGTAAAAAATGCAATGTGAACGAGACATGTACTCAATTCTTTTAATAAGCACATGTTGACAAAGATTTTTACTGATATGAGGATCAAAGTAATTAGAAATGTGGTTCTACAGTGTGATTAATACTCCGTTATTATTTCAGGGTTTTTTTATATGAGAATGCCAAAGGCACAGACTCCTCTGTAATAAACAAACACTGTGGTCTGTCATTCGTCCTCCCTCACAGAGGGACAGAGAATTTATTCCCCGGCAGCTGTCAGTGACTCTGGATGTCTTTGCACATATTTAACAACAGATGACCATCAATCAGACTGATTGTCCTGACAGCAGCCAATATCTTCCACTTTTGTTCTTGAGACTGCCCTCCTCATGGGACCATATGCATACAGCACAGATTTTCTGTCTTTATGGTCTCTTTTATGTCTTGGTCATGAGACAGGCCTCTCAGCTGCTTAAAGAGGAAAAGGACAAAGAAATGACAGCAGTGAGCTGCATGCAGATAAGATGCTGTCTCAACCAGTGTGCTCCAGACTGCTTAAAAAGACACCATGCATTTTGTAAAAGGCAGTAGTGATGTGGAGGCTCCACTGACACAGATTGTGAGCCACTGCCTGAAAGTCGTGATTCAGAAATGTACGCTTTAGTTTTTTCAAGTACCATCTGAGGTTCTGTGCCTCCCTAAGGTTTATAAATGCTCGACAGTAAAAGTACAACTGTAGATCAGGAAGAAGGGCTTGAGTTGTTTTTTTGGTTAATTAATCTATTTTGTTTAACGTGACGGTGCATGTTCTATAACAAAATTTGAGGCCAAAGTGACCTTGACCTTGTTTCTTTGAAATCTAATTTGTTGCCTTGATTCAGAGCAGACATCTTGTCAGAGTTTGAGGAGAGAAGCATTCTTGAGATATCACATTCATTACAGAGGTGTGAACATGAATCCAAATGACATTTTAAAACTTACCAGATCTTCCTAAAGTAGAAGGGAGACATCAGTGCAAAGTTTGGAGGAAAACATTGAATGCACTGTAAAGATACTGAGTTTACAAACAAGTAAAAAATACAAGGCCCAATCTTTAAATGTGGTCTTGGGATATTACATTCACAGGTGGATGAACATGAGACCATATTAAGGAAATTAAGATGTCCTTAATATGTTAAGTTCATTAGCAAAGGATGATCATGAGACCCAATGACCTAAACCAGAAGAAAATTCCAATGTGTCTGTGAATTATCATATTTTGCTGCAAGAAATAATCCAAATAAGAGCAAAATGACCTTGACCTTTGTCCTAAAACCTCAAAGATTCAGTGAATTCATTTGCAAGTCAGGGTGTGGATTTGTGAAAACTTTGAAGACAATCCCTAAATGTGGTCTGGAGATATTACATTCACGGGTAATGGATAACTGTGGGGCCAAATACCTTGACCTTTCCCTGAAACCACTGAAGTCCTGCCACTTCATCTTTATAAAAAATTGTTATCTGTGCAAAGTACGAGGGAATTCCCACCAGCTGCCCCTGAGGAACTGTGCTCACTGCCATGTCAAGGAACTCGTGTCATGTGTGTCTATGCAGAAGAAAGTTTTAGGACACATTTACACAACAACGAAAATACCCAAAAATGGAGAGTTTTCACTGCGTTTGAGACTTCCGTTTACACAAGAACGGTGCCCAGAGTGCCTGAATTCACAAACTTTTGTAACCGGGGCCCAGATTAAAAAGTTTTAAAAAATGTTTACATCTTCATCTGCATATAAACAGGGATCACTGTTGTCAGGGAAAATGGGGACGTGCAACGCATGTGCAGTACTCTTTCAGATAAAGATAGCACTCGCAACTAGGAACAACAACAACAACAGTTATGGACGACTACCGAACAACATGCTAGGTTTGTTATCGCTCCTCCAACAAAATGTGGATTTGCAGTGTCAATACCCTGAGATCCACTGGCCATTGTTGTTTGTGAAAAGTTTGTCTTCACCGGAAAGCATTAGTGTGCAGATGCGTGTTGTAACACTGATGTTCACTGCCAACTTACATTGCCAACTATTGACCTGGCTGCACACTACAGCATTTTCAATCGTTTTCATGGATCTGTGTGAACGCTGAATGCTTTTGAAAATGCAAAGGAAAAACTTTTCCTTTTCTGATGACAATGTTGTCGTGTAATTGGGCCCTAAAACTGGTGCTGTAGTCTGAGAAATTAAAGAAAAAGTGTTGCACAAAGGTCTCAAATACCTCAACACCCATAATGCACTGGGCTTGTTGGCTTTCAAGGCTGCACCCTGGCTGTTTGCTATTGGGAAGGTGTGGCCAACTCTAGAGTTGGATGGTAAAAAATATAAACACATGCAAGTGTCCTTTTGTTTACTGGGGTAGAAATATGATAGATTTCTCAGTGTGTGTTTGTATTTTTATTTAAAAGTTAAAAAGTTTGTAAATGAAATACAAAAATCTTCCCTCCTTTTACCGACTGCAGCTAAAACAGGACTGATGTGTTATCACACAGATATAGTTTCACAGCTCAAGGGGTGAGGCTTTGACGAGGCAGTTAGGTCTGCAGAGCGGAGCAGCTATTTAGAAATGATGAATGTGGTCTTAATCTAAATCTAAAACAGTTGGGCCGATGGAATATCCAAGGTTGCTTGCACACCTACAATTCAGCAAGCTTGGTTCGGTTCAGGGATGAAGTTGTAACATTATCCAATTTTTCTCTTGGTTTGGTTTGGTTTCTAACTGCACCCGGTCAGGTGGACCAAAGCCGGTAAAATATTGTGTAATGTAGCCTCCTGTCATTAGACGGGGCTGTAGTTGTGGTCCTCGTTCCTGCTATCTGGCTCATCAATGCATTATGAGCCAGAAATACACAACTGGCATTGAGTAATAACATTTCTCAGCCTGCAGCAGTTTGTTTACATATCACTCCATTCACTGGAGTGATATGTAAACACATTACACACACACATTTGTAGGACTGAAGGCAGGCAGTGCTAACAATGCTAATGTTGGCTGCACTCCATTTTAGCTTGGCTTCGAAGCCACAAGTCTTTCCCTTTTGGTTCACTTGCCTTGTTTGTTTCGGATGGCTTTCATGCCCACTACGAACCGAACTCTGGTCTGCTTGGACATAATTGAGACCCTTGGTTTTTTTTTTGAACCAGTGTTCGGTTCTTTGGTCTGCACCACAGTTTGTGTGAGCTTTCACACAGGTCCCAAAAGAGGAACTTCCCCAAAAGGTGGAGCAGAGTGTTAGTTGTGAAAGCACCCTGATAAAATAATCCCTTCTAAAAACAAGTAGATTTTCCCATGATAAAAATATTATCAGTGTGACCTCAGTAGCTGCTCATACACTGTCATTTTGTGAGGAGTTAGGGATGAGGTGGTGCTGCAGACCAGAATCCTGTGACCCTACAGGGCTCAGAAAATAACATCAGGCAATAATAATCATACAAAAAAATTGATTATCTTTTGTTGTTCCAATTTCAAATAACAGACAACAACAATGCAGCATCTTTTCTAATCTCAGTTATAATGAATCTAATCAGGAGAAACAGCTGATCAGAGCAGGACTCCACAGTCAGATTTACCTTCTACTGTTACAAGATAAAGTGTTTAGCAGGCAGTGGTAGATTGCAGGTTTCTTAAAGACAAAACTGCAGTCAAACTCTTATGTTTATGTGTATTATGTCCACACCTCAGTTTTTAATGGAGTAAAATCCCCACAGTGGGAACTCCAGCTGTGCTCGGATTGAGGCGTGCAGTGGCTCTGTGAGCGCCTGCTCACTCTGATCCTCATCACCTGCTGATTTCAGAGCAGGTGTGTTGATCGCATCACCATCCTTATCCAAACTGAAATGTCTGTGGACGTTACCATGTGCAAGGACAGAGAACATACAGTAGGGCAGGATGTCGTGTAAGGGTAATCTGTGGCCATTTTTATTCAGCTGAGCAAACTTTTGGTTTTACATGAAGAGCAATAGGTGGCATGGTGGCGTAGCAGGTAGTGTACGTGCCTCACAGCAAGAAAGTTGCTGGTTCTATCCCCATGTCAGTCAGGGCCTTTTAGTGTGGAGTCTGCATGTTCTTCCCATGAATGCTTGGGTTCTCTCCGGGCACTCTTGCTTCCTCCCCACAGACCAGAAACATGCTCGTTAAGTTAACTGGTGACTCCAAATAGCCCTTAGGTATGAGTGTGACTGGTTGTCCGTCTCTATGTGGCCATGTGATCAGTTGGCAACCGATTCAGGTGGTACCCTGCCTCTTGCCGAGTGTCAGACGGGATAGGCTACAGCCCCCAGCGACCCTCAAAGGGATAAGCAGTATAGATAATAAATCTTTCTAGAAAACAGTGAGTGCAGAGAGATACTGTTTATACTGTTGCACATGCACTAAAAAAAACTCCTAGCCATGCAGAGCTGGTTGAAAATCGGTTAAGTTTCAATGGTAAAGTTGCCTTGAGTCTTGATAACCCTTAAAGGACATCAGGTAACTGCCAGTGATGATAAATTAACCTAAACTATATAAGATTAATTCATATAAATAGAAATATAATCAATATTGATTGTATTAAACCATTTTAAAGCCAAACCTCAAGGGCAGGAGAGATAAATTAGTTATTAAATTTACTGGACCTGAAGGTTTCTGCTTTTATTAATGCAGCCAACCAAAACAACTTGATCTTGACCATGTGTCTTTGATCAATAACAACTATGCCATTTAATTTATATTACACAGCAACAGACCACTAATACAATCACCTATTTTGTTTGATTATAAACCAAATTAATCCATTCAGCTGGAACAGTAGGCAGACATTTTCTCTCACTGTAACACCAATGAGTGTCCTTCTCAGGGTGAACAGCACAGCTCTCCAGCCTTTAATGGCATTTTAAATCACCTCAGCTTTGACACAGCTTCCCTTCCACGGATCTAACAGGAGCAGAGGACAACATTTAGGATTGGTGAGTGGAAGTCTTACAGGATTACCGGTAAAAGGAAAAATACAGGTCCCTTATACGTTAAAGCCCAGTTCAGCTTGGCTGCACGTTGGCAGAGCGAGAGCTGAGGATTTTGCCTCATGATATTCTTACAGGCCATGTGTAGCATCTCCCTGCTGTCAGTCTTGTCCTCCCTCTAAAGGTTTTGTCCCATGTTTTAAGCAAACCGACCCTAAAAGGTGGAGCTGAATGGGCTACAGTCTGTTGATTGGTTATAAATATTGTCAACTCTCATGTGATGGCAGCGAATTGAAATCACATCCATCGCCATGTTCAAATCAGTCTTGGATTTAGAGTGATTTGTTCTCTGCTGTTGATGTAGCAAATATCTGCAGCAATGCTCCATGGAGATCTGGAGTGCTGGAGGTCCTTCATAGTTGCATAGCCGGAGCGACCCTCTCCTCCTGGCCCACATCCCTGCCTTTAAGTGAAGGTGAAGTCTGGGGACGGAAGTGCAAACAGGTTCAGGGTTTACCGCTCCAAACTGTACAGAACTGAACCAAACCAGACCACTCAGTGGTTAGCAGCAATAGACGGTCAATCTGTGCAACAGACCATAAGAAGTGTTTTGGGAGGACATGACCTTTTAAAAAACATATCCAGTAAGCAAATTGATGTTCGGCTGCGTGAGTTAATTCGAACAGCAAACTACAGCAAACTCTACAGCAAAAAGCAAACTCTGTCAAAGCCTGTAGTGTTGTTGTTTGTTTTTCATTTAATAAAGAACTGGGATCCAGATCTGATAAAACTGTTACTGAGGCTGTTAGCATCTATCCTTAATCCTTGACTGGGTAGTCACTTCCTGCTGTCATCTCACTTGTAGCTCGTTCCTCTTCCTGCTCTAAATTTGCATTCACACCGAACACGACTTGGGCAACCTGGGCAACCTGGGTGACTAGTCTCCATGTAAAGTTAATGTACAGCCATGATGGGGAGGGGTTAACCCTCCCGCGATGCAACGGACACGATCTGGGCGACCTGGTCGTGCTCACAGTCATGCTACCCAGTCACTCTGGACACGTGACCAGGTTGCGGCGCTCGGTCGCCTAAGTTGAAAAATTTTAACTTTTGCTGCAATATCACATGTGCTGTGGCGCAACAGCCAATCAGCGTTGTGTGGGTGTGTGACAACACCCATGACAGACTGTTTTTATTCTGGTTCACAGAGTGACAATCCATGTCCGTGTGGGAACATTAAGTTAGTGAGGACATTAGTTCTGCCTAGACGGGACTGCAGAGAACTCACAGATGATTCTGCTGCAGTGTTTTGTGGTTGGTAGGTGAGTGAAAAGGATACAGTTGGAATAATGTCAGCTAATACATCCTGTGATATGATATAATATGATCGCAGTGAAACTCGAGCGGGCGTGACCACACTGGACAATGCAACAGTGACCAAATGAGCTATATATGAACAGGTGACGCGACTTGGGTGGGCTTCGCAATCTTGGTCGCCAAGTCGTGTTTGGTTTGATGCGTGTTTTTGGATGCTAATTGCACCATCCCGACTTGGGCAACTGATAATCATTGTAGATTGGAGTTTGGTAAGATGGATCTGCCTGATTACAGACGTTGAATTAGGCAGATCCAGCTGCTGTGCAAGGTTAGATGTGCACCCTTGGTTCCTTAAACTTTACATCATCTACAAATGAAGTGATTACGTTGCTGGTGGTGCAGACAAGTCATCAGGAATGATGGATGGCAAAGTGCTGACCCAGCATGTGCTCCCAAACCTGACCTGTCCAAAAAAACTGTGGGTGCAAAGTCAATATGTCGCATCCATTTTTTAAAATTCAGTTCTCACTTGAAGAAAGTATTGTACTCTCTTACAAATTGGTGTGCCAGGAATTTTTGAAAGTATTTGATTATCGGCACCAGCAGCCCAGTGGTCATGTTCCTCCTGTACACTGCTTTTTTTCTCATTGTCCAGCTCTATCCAGCATCCTATCCAATAAAGACAAAACATGAATCTTTGAAAGATTAAGATTAAAAAACTACTGACCATAAAACAACACATAAAAATGAGATATTTTGACTCCACCACAATTTTCTTAGAGGAACCTTTTGAAAATGTCAGTGTCAGTGAGCATCCAGTAAAAGGATTTTACAAAGCATCTCACCCCATGCATGTTCATGACTCTGACCTGGTTTCTTTCAAATATCATTTTCTGCTGTTTGAAGTGTTTGTATGTGGGCCAAAGCCGCTTCAAACTGGAGAGCTTCCAGGAAGACAGCAGCATCATTTTGTCTGTCTTCTCTCCTTCACTTCATGTTTCTGTCTGCTCTAAATATCCTCAGTAATCCACTTAAGAACCAATGTAAAGAAAATCACCCACAATGCCCCCTCACTGCCAATTAAAAGGCTCCTCTATCATCCTGCGTGAAATTCCTCGCCATATTTCACAAGAGGGTAAGTGTGGAGCATGAAACACAAACATGCATAATGAATCGTCCTCCTTTTTATGAGAAAGGCCAATGGACGTGTTTTATCTTTCATTATCGTCTCAGAGGGGAAGCTGGAGAAGGGCACTCGTCCTCCTGCTACTCGCACATGGTATTTCCTCTCACTCTTTTCCTACGACACCTTTGTGGTTGAAAAGATTCTACAAAGGAGTTTTCTTTAACATGATGCTCCTGCTAAATTACACCCCCTCATTGACACACTCCTGTGTTATATAGTCATAAAAGATTTAACCGCTTTAACCTTTCTCCCCAATCTTTTTTTGCAGCAGCCTCTTTATACATATTTGATGCAGGAACCACAAACTGCTTGATAGTGACTTCTTAGTATCATGCAAAGGTGCATTTTACTTAAAGTGTTTTTATTGAAGAAATTATCAAAGTAGAAAGAAAAGCTTAAGACAGGGACAGATCTTAGTAGGAAACCAACCTTTATTCCTTAACTGTTAGTAAATAAAACATATTCACATTTTGACTTTCACACTAAGAAATACATTCACAAGTAATTGTTTGTAAAATTGTGTTCCTGCCTCTTCATGTAGTAACATTTCAGGTTTTATTTTTCAGTTTACACAATCAAAAAGCAGATATGCATGTTAACCAGCGGGTTGATTAGCCCAATTAGGGTTTTTCTTGGCATTCACGGATTTCTTTCATTTCTGCAACATTTTTTTTTCATATGAAAGCATCACAGAGAGTAGAATTTTGTTTTAAATAACTTTTAATTTATTCTACACATATATTTTTTCACATGTACCCATCCAGCTAGCTTTCAGTAGCTGCGTGAATGTGTGTTTCTATAAATGAAAATTGCAATGATCCAATGCAGTATAAATATCAAAGCTGTATGATATGCTGTTTATTTTTTGAGCTGTGGCCAGTGGTTCAAAACAGTGTGAACCATTCAAATGACCTGCGCTTGTCCGACATCCAGATCTGCATGGATGGCTTCAGACAGCGCTATCTCGAAAAATATAAAAGCCATAGCTTAAATATTTACACATCATGAATTCTGTCAAGTAGACGATCATTTTGATGTATATTATGTCTGTGTAACTTAAAGCAACACTAAGTAAGATTCCGGCTTTTTAGCTCTCTAGGGGCCTCTGTGGTCGTTGAGTGTAACTGCGCGGTTGTAAAACAGAGCGCCTCACACCAACGTGCATTTGTTGACACACAGAGGGAGGAGACATCGGGACAAATGTCCCGAGAGACATATAAACCATGTGGACTGATAAGGTACAGTCTGATCATGTTTTTATTTGAATAAATCATCATGTACTTACAAGTCCAATAGTAGCAGGGCTACATCAGGATTGGTCGGACATCCTGCCTCGTCTTTCAGCTCACACCAGTGAGTGAATGCTGGGCCAGTGTTTATCCCTGTCCGGGCACTTAGCTTGTTACTCTCCAGCTTTCTTTTTTTCGTCTCCTCCGATAAACATTTCTTTTCTTCGGGTTTTTCGCTGCTTCAGCCATGACAACAACACTACATGTAGCTTTCTTCTTCTTCTTGTTTAATGGCAGGTGGCATCCAACGTCAGAGGAGCATTATCACCACCTTCTATGCAAGGATGTGAGCCAGAGGTCCCTATTTCCATTAGGAAAATAAGTGCATATTTACTTTAAACTAAATTCTGTTCATTAAATCTGTTTTAAACATTCATAACTGCTTTATATTCTCTTTTTCCCAATGTTTAGCTTTTGCCTCGAGGGGGAAGTTATGTATGCCATAGCAGTCAAAGCAGTAAACATTTGTAGTTTTTTAATGTGGAAGTGTTCCTACCATCCACCTCGAAGTTACGTAGTGCCAGTGAAGGTGATACAGACCTCCTCAGACCGTGACAGAGGTGTCATTCAACCTGTTGTAAGGTGATGTACCATCACAATGACTCTAGATATATTGGATTAGGGTTGAAAAACTACGTAGTGTTGGTTTAAAAATTGAATGAGTAGCAATGGCTAGAAAACTTGTACAAAGTAAGTTGCCCGTCTACGTAAACAGATGGTAAATCTATTTACGCACACTGGTAACTCAGCCTAGCAGTTGACCTACTTTTCTGAGGAACAAAAGATCAACATCAGTTGAGTCAAATGTGTTTCCTTTTACTAAATTATGACTGACAGATGATCTAGAAATGATATATGAAAAGGTTTGTTTCTTACTTGGACATTTGCTCTTACTCGGTGAGATTTTTGAAGAGCTGTGCGTCGCTGAGTCAATTCAGTTTTTTTCAGATTTTCAGACAATGATATTCATGAACAGCAGCGCCACCCAGTGGATACAAGCGGTTTCACATACATTTTCCAATGAGGTGATGGGGATAAGAAGCCAAAAGTAGTTTTTCAGTTTTAAATACAGTAATATGGTGGCAAAAAAAGTCAACCATGTGGTTACAATGCCAGTCAGACGGTCAATTAAAGAAATTAAAATCGGGAGAAATAATTTACTTTCTTTTAGCAGATATAGATGTCCTCATTGGTAGAATACTCTATGCCATCGATGAAATGGAAACAGTTCAATATCACTTCCTGTTTGTGGCAACCAGGCTAGGACGGTAAGTCGGTCATGCAAGCAGCTGAATATATTACAGTACCCAAAAGGCTACTTTAACATGTAAAGCACAGCAATGATTAATGTGACTTCTGACAAGTTGGTTTTTTTTGTTTATAATAAAAGTCCTAAATTAAGGCTGAGTGCTGTTATTTTAAGCAGTCAAATCAGGAAATGTCATTAATATGATCTTATATGAGTCTGAAGAGAGACGGGAACCACACATTCAGTTGCAGCTAAAACACAAAGAATGAACTAACAGAGACATATAAAAGCATCTTGCTGTGATTTAATGCACAAGCATGAGCCGAACATCATATCAATGTCTTCTTTTAGGGGCTATTTTGCTCCTTAAAATGAAGGTAAATGCATAATTTCTTTTGATTTTGCAATACTGTTACTGCATAGAGCAAGACAGAAAAAAAGATTAAATAAAAGGGTGACAATAATAGAGTCATATCTTCCGGCCCTCACCCGGCTAAGGGTTTGTTCCGAAAAACTTGCATTTCTTCCTGCTGTCAGTGTCAGTTACAGACAAGGTCAGCTCTTGTCCTCTCTGTGAGTGAACCACACTGGAGCACTGATAACAGTGAATTGAGACCCACATCTTCAAGTGGTCCCACTGCAGCTCTTAAGTGTGCACCAGAATTTGATCAATGACCTTGACTACAGAGCAAATTAACTACACGGACTGAAGTTCACTTTAACTGCATGACAACATGTTAGGTGGGACATCACCCTTAAAGTACCTCTTAATCTCATGAAGGCCCTCCACCACAAGGAGCTACCTTAACTTCATTTGACACCAGATTTCTAGGATAGAATGGAGCATTCCTGTCATCCCTTTACACACAGAAATGTGCACATTCTAGCACAAATAAATAAACTTTTTAAATAAGTTTTTTAGTGGTGGCTGCTTGTTATTTGATTAGTTCCAGGGAGAGCACTGGTACAAAAGAGACAGCGAGGCAGAGCCCTCTGTGTCAAGAGAAGAATTAATTGGAGAGGAGGAAAGACAACGGAAAACTGCTTTAACCTACTTCATGTTTTTTTTATTTTTATTTTTTAATTTTCCGCTTACCTTCATTCTATCTCATCTCCATTCAACTGCTGTTGGCTATATGTACACAAGAACCACAGAGGAGATACTAGTCGATTGAAGAAATGTTGTAATGAATGCAGATCTTCCTGACTTGTGCCATGCATTTCTCTCTTAAGTCAGATTACTTTTTAATTGCACTATAAGTGGTAATTATATTCATGTGTGCATCAACGGTAACTGTCATTGTGAGTGCTCAATCCTGCATCCTTTGTCTGTAGTGTTCAACTGTCTAAATATTTAAGGTTAGGGCTGTGATGGAGGCTTTTGCAGTTACAGTGTGTTGGAGAATTTGTCCCAGAAAATAACCCTCGGGCCAGGGAACAGTATGAATGTATACATGATGTCATACAAAGCTAATGTAGCTGAGTGTTTCACATGATAATGGACACTCAGAGATAGCATGCTGTCAGAGTCTGAGAGCATCATACATGCTTCAGCACACTCTCTTGATGATTAAGAAGGGTAAGATTTGTTTATGGCAGATTTGTAGTGCAGCAGGTACTGTGCCTGTGCTAAAAAATCAACACAGCGATACATCATTTCATATTAGATCACATACTCCATGTCCGTAAGTGTATATATATATATCTATATTACAGAACTGATACGGCCCTGAATGCTGTGGCAGCAGATGTAAAATACACCTTTTCTATTATCACCCATAGTGCAGTTCACAAAAAAATCCAAAAGGTGGCAATAGAGGCCAAACTTGTGATACAGTGAAATTGCACATTTTTGATAACCTCTAAAACCTGAAATGTTTCTATAAATGTTGAAGGATTCTTTGTACTTTGTCCTCCTGTTTTTGTTTTTTATTGAAAAGAGCAAAACTTAACATGGCAGCCAATGTCCAGAATTTACTGTAATTGCGATACCTGTTGTATTTTTGCCTCTATATTGGGAATCATATTGTATTGTGAGGTTGCAGGAAATACCCTGCCCTAGCAGACAAGAAGGTTGCTGGTTAGACTCCCCAGTTGGATGGGGTCTTTCTCTCTGATGTTTGCATGTTGCACATTTCCATTGTATAATAAAATCCTGTTTATTTGTTACTGCATTTATGGTGTAACTTGCTATTGTGTTAGGGGTACTTTTCACATTTGTGGGTATATATATAGTTTCCTGTTGCAGAATTATACATTACACATGTATAAATGGAGGTGCATTTCCTCACTTGTTCATGTCTGATGAATGACTGGAACCCAAACGTCACATCTGTGGGAATTTTCGTCTTTAAATTGACTTTGGAGCGACTTCTGTTGTGCAGACCCCTTTCTCTTTTCTGCATTTACATGTTCTTCCTGTGCATGAATGGGTTTTCTCTAGGTACCCTGGTTTCCCCCCACAGTCATAAAACATGCTTGTTAGGCTAATCGGAGTCTGTGGTAATCGGTCAGTTCAGTGCAATGTTTTTCAGTAGCGCTGTATTTTTTAATAGTCTTTGCTCTGTACTGTACTTGCTCCCTTGAGCCAAAGAGTGTGATCTATAAAACATATTGAAGAGCACAAGTTAAAAAAGCACAATGTGGGCTCTATAGTAACAGGATTGCCATGTGTCTCACATCGTTGCCACCAAAAATCTGTGTAGGCTGACTCTTTTCCACACAAAAAAATCCACAGGAATTAAAAAAAAAATTATTAGATTGCAGAAGATTTGACAATGGCATTGGTATCAATAGAATCGTATCAATTCCCATCCTTTGTCTTGAGTCACAGTTTTCCTTTAATCAAACAAGCCCATCAAGCACACTCATGTTTACTCCTGTATGATTGTATGGTGTATGTTTTATTACATCCTCCGCCATCAGAGTCAGGTACCTCAGACAAAGGGGCCTTAGGTCTCAGCAAAAACTACCTTGAGTGTTTTGAAATTCTGTCTAAATGCTGTTTTAGTGACAATACGTCCATGATATTATGGAGTGTGCATAGTTTGCACTGCCCACTCATATGAGTTTTACATTTTGTTAGCTGTCAGGTGGTTAAGCACAGTGGTAAGGAAGCAGGTGATATTGAGAATTTTTGTTCGCAAAAGAGCGCAGGTACAATCACCCATCAAGCTAGATCATAGGAAACTCTCCCTGGACAGATGTTTTGTCAACAACTTCGACTAGTGTATTAGACAAAATAATGTGATAATGATAAATCTGATTTGAAGTACTTAAATGGAAACAATAAACCAGGGAAAAGTGGTTTATCAGATTATATTGTAGTGATGGAAAGTTCAGCTCTTTTCAGAGAGCCGGCTCTTTTGGCTCAACTCCCGGAGAAGAGCCAGCTCTTTCGACTCCCAAATGGCTCTTGATCTAGGACCTATTGTAGCCCTATATGTTGCCTTAACTTTTTAAAAATTTATAGTTTGTGCGTAGGAAACCCTTGCGTGTCTGGTGTTTATATGAGAATCCTCATAACTGCCTAATTTTGTACATTTATTCCATTACAAAACCAATCTTATTGCCAATATCTTTAAACTGCTGCCTGATGCTTCGCTCTTGGTTACTCATAGTTATACTACACGACAACGCGACGCACTCACACACTCTCCTCTCCGCTGTCTGCTGTCTCACTCACTCCTATATCCTCACATTTTATTGTCCAAATGGCCGCTATGCCGACCAATCAAAACAAAGTTCTACCGTGAGCAGAGCCGGGGCTGAGTACTGCGAGAGCTAAGCAGTGAAAGGAAAAAAACTGGGAGCCGGTTGTCACTCAGTGCGAGCCGGCTCTTTTGATTCACTACAAAGCATCGGCTCTCAGAGCCAAATCTTTTGAGCATGACACATCATTATTATATTGTTTACTATATTGGTGGAAACTGCAGACAAAATATCTGTCCAGGGTGAGCAGCATAAAATTTGAGCATTGTCCCTGTTTTTTTAGGTTGTTTTTCCTGAGACCTGAGTCCACTTTGTCTGAGGTATGACACCTGACTCTGACCCCTGCAGATGTCCTAAGATGAACTTAGGACTTCTTTTTACTAACTATCAAACCAATAACCATGATTAGATTACTATAATCTACAGACCTGGAGGGGGGGGTCTTATGATTTGAATTCTGATTAATAGGGGATGAGATGTGGATGACTGAATGAATCATTAAGGAGAACAGCATGACTTAACGCAGCCTTAACTGTTTTTACATGTCTTACATTCTCTTAATTTTTCATCAAGCAAGAAATTACCATCCACTCACAGGCAATAATTCTGTTTTGAGTTTATTAAATGATGCAGCAATCTCTCAGCCGAGGAAGATGCAAAAATAACATCATGCTTTTACATCCAGGCACATCGGTGCAACAACACTAGTACATATCCACATGCATACAACCTTGGCCTAAATGTAAATTTATGCTCTGGATTATTCTATATTCCCAAAAGGTCACACACAGTCCAAGATTGCACTGTAAAATATTTGCGGGTAGAGCAGCATCCTGATATAAATTGTTTCCCCTGAGAGTTTCCTGCCATTATAGAAGTTTTTAGTCTTAATTTTTTTACTCTCTCAATAGATAGTTATAGCCAAGTGCAGTCTCCAGCAGAGCATGATGCATAAAGAACAGGAAAAAAAGAGATAGTGCAATTTTCTTTCACAATTTCTTTCAGCATGCTCCCTGCTTCATATTTTCATAACTATCCTCCATAATGATCCGTCCTACTCGAATGCAAGCAGCAGAAGCAGAGTCTCAGTGTACAAACACAAAAGTCCATTATTTGCTGTCTTAAATATGCAATAAAAGTCTGTAACACAAACTGTATATCTTTTGCTGGATGAGTTGCTGAAAATAAGTATGGCATAAATTCAGAGTATACCCACTTCTTTATCACTATGACACCACGGGCTTGTGGAGAAAGAGGTTTTCTTCCTTCATTTGGGATCTTTTGCCAGCCAAGCTAAGAACACAAAATAAGGTAAAACAGTGATGATGTTTTTCATGAAAAATCAGTGTTTATATAGTTTGACTCGTTTCGTGTTATTGTGTTTTTCAGATGAAAAAGATTATTATGATTCCAAGCAATAGACCCAAAGAGCCTTGGGTCTGCACACAGGAAGTTCTTTTGCTTTTTATTCATTAAAGGTCCCATGTCCTGGTGTGTTTGACTTTGTCATGTTTTGGGTGTCTGTTAAGCATTAAGTTGAATAAATAAAGAAAAAATAATCTTTGTAGAGGATCAGGTGCAGCTCTTTTCCCCTCCCTTTTGTAAACGTTCAGATCTGAGGGGGCAAGGAGACTACAGGGGGCTCTGATAATGAGCTCTGTGCTGATTGGCTGCCCAAACGATGTCTAATGAGAGGTGGCAGGAGGGGCTACAGGCTGCAGGGGTGGACTTTGAAAACAGTTATGGTGTCTGCCTGTGATGAGCAGAAAACACTTGTGTGGGTGGAGGCTGTATAGCTATGACATCATAAACCCAAGAAGTAAAAAACAGAGCGTGCCATGAGACTGCCTGGTGGCCAGTCCAGGGTGTGCCCCACCTCCTGCTAGACCTGTGCTCAAAATATCGATACGGCAAAGTATCATCATGCACTTCTTTGCAATAAGTGTATCGATACAGAGTCTACAGAATCGATACAGCCTCAGATGCTGTGACAGCTGCTGTTGATACACTTTGGGTGATGTTATCAATGGCACAGTTCAAAGTTGAATCCAAACTACATCATGAAGCACATGTTTGAAATTTTATTCTAAGTTTAACACTTTGACTGGCATTGTAACCGTGTGGTTGACTTTTTGCTGCCCTACCACTGTATTTAAAAGTTTGAAAGCCTATCTTTGACTGTTTTTCCTTATTTACCTCACTTAATAATGTTTATAATGCTAATTTGTATCCAGTAGGTGGTGCTGCTTTACATGAATATAACTGTTCATAAACTAGAAAAATTGGAAGTGAATCATAACTCCTTGGAAATCTAAGAGCAAGAGCATACATCGGAGTAAGAAAAAATCTTTTCACATATTTCCAGATCCTATGACAATCATAATGTAGTTGAAGGAAATAAATTTGATGATAAAAAAATATCTACGATTTCTCAGAAAATTGAGTCAACTGCTAAATATTTAAATTTTGTTCTCTGTGATGTTTTCATATGAAAAAACAAAATTTTGTTGCAGAAATGAAAGAAATCCATAGCCAGGATATCTGCTTCCCGATTGGGTAATCCGAAAAATAAAACCTGAAATGTTGCTAAATGAAGAGGAAGGAAAACAATTTTACCAACAAAAAAATTGTTGCAAATATATTTCTTATTTTGGAAGTCAAAAGGTTAAAATCTTTGAGGACCTAAAATTAATTGTCTTGAGTTGTAGAACAATCTTTTTATTTTTGCAATGAAAAAGACAAAATTAAAGTTGTCAGGAATTCTGATAAAGGCATAATAAATGTCCAGAATTTGTGCTTAGCGGGTTACGAGCTGGTATAGATTCAGCCTGCTTCAAAAGGGGTAAGTGGTTCAGATAATGCATGTAGGGTTCACTGCATCTTGTTAGGCCCTTGATCTCTGTCAGATAACAGCATCTGAGGTAAGGAGTCACATCTTTACATTTTGAAGCTCTACTTAGAACCTCTTTAAAATGCAAAATGCTAATTCTTGCACTGGTCTTATGTTTTGATTGGGTGTGTAAGTCCACAATTAAATGTAGATCTGCTGTCTCCTTCATCCACCTTCTGTGTTACTTCTCTTTTTGAATTCAGGGTTCTGGTCGAAAAAAACGCCCCTCCATGAGGTGTTTTCACTACACAGCAAACCAGTTCATTCTGTTTCACAAATGAACTTCACATGAGAGAAAACCCTCCTTTAAAGGTAGACTTCCTAATTTTAGTGAAAAAGAAAGCTTTGCACTATACATGAGTGCAAACCAGGAGGTCATTTTTTACATTTTCTCTCTCATTATGTGAACATTTTCTAGAACACTGAAACTCTGGTTTTCTGTTTGGTATACATTAGGGTGACCATACGTCCTCTTTATGCTGGACATGTCCTCCTTTTAGTTGTAAAATCATGTCTGGTGGATTTTACAGAATTCCCTAAACTGTCTGGGTTTTGCTCAGTTTGTTCTACAAACCATTAATCTCCCTTATATCATGAAGCTGTCGCTGGTGACAGAAAAAGACATGCATGATTCAAATTCCCGTAACTTCATGAGTATCCATGCAATCCAAATAATTCTAATGGATTCTGAATGCTGAGAAACATAGCTTTAGAGCAGAGCTAGAGGATTCAGAACAAAAGTTGTGAGTGATTTATCAGTGTTTTCTGTGTAAATAATGTAAAAATATTGTAAATAATAGCATAAGTATAATCTTGTTGTGTTCTCTTGCTGTTCTTTTATTGTCTTTTGCAGTATTTTCACTGTGTTTTGCTGTAATTTCGCCAAATTTCCGCCATAGTTCCTCTTTTTTGTCATTGATAGTATTTTTCATGTAGATTTCATGTACAGTAATTTTGCAAATATTGGAAGGAAATATTAGAGAGGAGAATCCCGAGGATAATCATAGAGGGGGGCTAAACAGGAGGAGGTCGGTCAGGAGTGTCCCTCAGCTCATCTACAGTAATAATACAGATAATACAGAAATACAGATACAGTGGATATTTACTCCCGGCTTTATTACAGTCAAATAACAACAAACACTTGCTAGAATGTTTTGATTCTGTTTTCTCTTAAAAAAGGTGCAAAGGGCATTTTCTGACACATTTATTGACAAAAAAGGCAAATGTGCCAGTTGCAAATAATGGTTCTGGAGACTTTGAAAACCACATTGCCGCCATTTTTTTTCAGTATCTCCAAGAGGATGGGCAGTGGCCTCTGTTAGGGCTTTCAGAGTATGGTCACCCTAGTATTCATCCTTCATGGAGAGACATTTTTACAGAATGGAGTCCTCATTTAAAGAACAGTAAGCAATGAAGGTTGTGGGTGGGTTATTACTTGACTCATCTGTTGTTTTGTTTACCTGAGAGCCCCCTGGCAGTCAAATTTTACATACTGTGTCTTTAACTTGTAAATCTTCGTTTATTCATGTCATTGTATCCTTTCTTTATGATTTGAGCTTTGTTTGAAATTTGACTCTGCTGTGCCTCTCCTTGCTTTGCTTGTTTACTGAGAAACAATGCAGTTGGTTCATCATGTTCTGATGGTCTCACTCTAAGCAGCCAACAAACCAACCTTGAAACAAGTTCAGTCAGAATCAGTCTGATACCTTCAGTGAACTTGCTCCATATCCTTTCCCAACGTCTGTGCTTCATACAAAATTCAGTTCTCTCCGACTCCAATTCTTGTTTCCCACTTATTGTCAGCCTGGCTCACATCCCCTCTGCGTATCCCCAAATGTGGTCCACTTCCATTCTCTCCTCCCTGCAACCCTCCATCCTCTGCGCTCTCTGGAGAACATGCAGCTTTTCATCAGAGAGTGGTGTAATTGAAAGAGCGGCTCAGGCTGTCAGTCGCCCGTCGCCTTGTCATCCCCATCAGTGGGTGACAGAGGAGAGAGGGACAGAGGGTGTGTAAGGCAGAGGCCTACATCACTAGGTATCGGCCCTCACTCCTCTCGCCCTGTAAGCTTCCTCCTCTCTTCTCCTCTGTGTTGTAATCGAAATGAACATCAGCCTCCCATGCAGGAAGCCCCTTGGGAGAGACACTTTGACCGAGGAACAACTTCACACGTTGTCAGGAGAGACACACACATGTGATCACTCTGGACATATTCCTAGCATGCATATTTATGTGAAACATAAGAGTTCACTTCTATACACAAAATGTCTCCTGACCATGTCGACATATTCATACAGAGAGCTCAACAGCAAAAGTTCTTTAGACATATTTAGACAAACATTATGAAGAACAACAATATATACTCCTCAAATAAAGTTTGGAAATGTAAATGTGGTTGATTATTTCTCCTCTTTGTTAATACCAATTGGAATTTTATTTTATGTCATTAGAAAGCCTGATAAGTCACCTTTACAACGAGGTGCAACTTGTAAGGATCATCCATTTGTGGAATGAGCAACACAGCCGAACGTGTGGGTAAAAAATGTGTCAAACCCCCTGCAACTGTTGGCTGGTGTTCTGGTACACAGAGTGGCAACATGATTTGGTGTCAGCGCTGGTACAATTTCCAAACTTAGGATCAAGTTCAGTGAGACTGGCTGTGAAGTTGGCATCTTGGGAAGACAACACCCCAAGAAGACCCTCACCCTTGCTTTACTAAGGAACTGTAGGCTTTCCTCAAGGGACAGAGGGATTTTGGCACATTTTCTGGGTTGTGCTCCCCCCACATTTAGCTTTGTTGCTTATTCAGTGAATGCAGGATACTTACAAGTTGTGCCTTGTTATAAAGGTGACTAATCAGGCTTTCCAACTACATAAAACACAATATCAATTGGTATTATTAAAGGGGAGAAATTTCCAACCAAACTTATGTTTCCAAACTTTTTTGAGGAGTGTTTAAATAAGGATGGATGACACAACAGCTGCACAAAAGTGAGGTGGCTACAGCACAAGTTATATCTGTTATATCTGTTAAGACCCCTGAAACATAATTTTGCCATCTTAGCCAGTAACAGTTATAGTTATTGATCTCAAAATGATCATTTCTCTAAATTTTTAGGACCAGATGTGGACCAGATTACCAGAGCAGAGGTGAAACTGTATCAGGAATATTAATAAAACAGTTATGAAGGCGTCTCTTAGCTTTCCATAACCTTGGGTTTCTGCAGCAAACCTGCACAAGAGTCGTCTCTGTTGTGGACTTCAGCTTGTTTGTTTTTCAAATTGCCAGGGTCACCAGTGCTCTTGTATACCCATCCACCATCTATATCTCTTTTGAGGTCACAGGGGGCTGGTGCCTATCCCAGCTGACATTGAGCAAGAGGCAAGGTAAACCCTGAACCAATCTCCAGCCAATCACAGGGCCACATAGAGAGACACACAACCATTCACTGTCACACTCATACCTAAGGGCAATTTAGAGTCACCAATTAACCTAATGAGCATGTTTTTGGTCTGTGGGAGGAAGCTGGGGTGCCTGGAGGGAAACTATGCATTCACAGGAGAACATGCAAACTCCACACAGAAATGCACTGACTGAGACAGGATTCAAATTAGCATCCTTCTTGCTATGACTTCCTGCACTACCTGCTGTGCCACCGTGCGATCCGCTCTTGTATAGCCTATATTTACCATTTACATTAATGGGATGAGTGTAGCATGAGGATACCACGGGGGATGGGAATTGCAAACCAATTCTGGTTGGCTTTAGGAATCAATGGATGTCATGCTCTTACCAGAGGCAGTTAGCAGAAATGATCCCATAGAGGTCAAAGATGTGATGATGGCACACAGGAAACATAACATGTCAAACCTTGGCTTCATTTTACACAAAAAGTTTGCTTCATATCCAATGTCTGTGTGATTCAAGCAAGAGTGGAAACACCAGGAATGAGCAGAAGCATCTGTGCAATAAGGCATTGAATGACAACAGTGTGATCTTCCAGACACAGTTGTTTGTATAAATATATATATATATAAATATATATTACAAGGTATCAGAGTTAAAAGCACATAATGTAAGCCTTACCACAATCCCATGGTGTTAGGATAGTTAATATTTTTTTACTTTTTGTATCACCTCTGGTAAGTGTCCAAGCAAGCAGGGTAAAGCAAAAATGTGACATCAGGACAACTCCTGATCGATCAGACAGAGCCACTAACCTCATCATGAGAGGGATTTCTGAATTTCTGACATGGGGATGAAACCCTCTTGTCATCAGCTCCATCCTGGTGCATGACTTCCAAAACTCTCCTCTGTTTCCATCTCACCAAACTCACCCTCTTGTTGTGACATAAATCCGTAGACCATGGACCAGCATGATTACCGCCTCAATGTCCTCTACTGCTGTCGTGTTTGGCCTTCACAGCAGTTAAACACATCTGCACTTGGATGACCTTACCTACTCTGAGGAGGTACTGTAATGGAAAATCAAAGCATCAAGCACCAAAACAGAGTCCAAATACCAATAAATGCAGACGTTAAAACAGGTCTGCCAAGAAGCCTGGTGCAATGCCAATTGGATGCATTAAACAATCAGAGAACAGGCCTGAATTTTTACTCTGTAGAGCCCCATCTCAGAAAGGAAACCCAGTGAGGAGTGAATGTTGGGTAAATCCTGTTGAGGATTTGAAGGTACAGGTACAAAGGTTAAAGGTACAAAGACAGTTGCGCCAAACAGACTTTTGATCCTGACTTGAATTGTTATGTTAGCTTAGGCAGAACATTATTTGTTAAGACTAAAAGCATATCTAAAAAAATAAATTAAAAAAATAAAATAAAACAAGTAAGTGTAAGTTCATTACTCAACAATGCTTTTATGATTATAACAGTATTTTTGTTCCTCACTTACTAAGCAGCAAAATTATTGATCCAAACGAATCAAAAGTACACGTCAACCTCAATGTATCTGTAGATTTTGGATCCTGGCAACATCCTGGGACTTTACTGTCTTAAGTGATTTAAATAATGTCTTGTATGCTGTATCAGGATCCCAAGTGTCAAAAACATTGTTTTTAAATTCACATCTTAGTAATCCCTTAGTTTTCTATGCAGTTGCTCATTTGGACTTGTTGTGCCCCCAAACCCAGGAGGGATCTGATGCCTGGTCTACCATCAATATAAACTCAGTTCAGAAGTTACACTAATTATGTTATCCCACTCTAAGCGCAAACATAAATTTTACTGTAAAAAGTGGAGCAAAAATGACGTTTCCACCTAAAAGAAATCCTTATAGCCAGAATTAAATAAATTTTTAATGTAGCTATTACTATGTTCTCCATAATAAATCTGTTGAGGATCAACATAAAACTTAGATAAAAACCTGACTGTTTTTTTTTTTTTTTTTTTACAAAAATGAAGGTTAGACAGACTGTTTAGTGATAACAGAGTTATAAATGACAATAGCTCCTCCTTGCACTTCTGTGTCAAGAAAAGGATGTTCTACCTCCAAACAGAAGGATGTTGAATGCATAAATTAAGAGCCAAATAAGAAGAAATGTCACTGTGAAATTGAAGTGTAATATGGATGAAAATTAAAACATGCTTCATGTAGACTTATCTTTTTTAAAAAAAGTAATATATTGCAATGGATAAAATATAGCTGGAGGTTGTTTGTTTTGGGCTTATTTAATCGACCTGGTGCTTATTTCAGTCGCAAAATCTGGCAACACTGCTAGATGCAACAATGGCGAGTCCAGAGCGGTCTGTAGAGTTGAAACCGGTGTTTTCAGGACGGAAGTACAAGAAGAAAAAGGCAAGAACATACACGTGAAGTGAACATTATGTCCTAAAGCAAAGTGTTTGTCCGTTGTGAGTAACTCTTAAAAGCGTTCAGGCAGCAAAAGCTTTTCCAAAAAAATAGCACATCAGTTACTCTCCCTGGTAACTAATTACATTCATGAAGGAGTAATTCAATTTGTAATTCAGTTACTTTTGTGGGAAAGTAACTAGGAACTATAACTACTTACTTTTTTAAAGAATTTGCCCAACACTGTATATACTTTGTACCACTTTTAGTTTGTGGTCACACAACTAAGTGTTTGTTGTCACACCCTTTGTTGTACAAGGAAGAAAGTTAGTGCCTCTCAGAAAAGTTTTAGTTGAAGTTAAGTTCTGTTGTTCGGACCTGATCAGTCTCTGTTAGCTTTTCAAACAGCATTGATGATTACAGAGTTAATGAAGGGCAGCTAATGGCATGGCTAATGCCTTTAGCTAATTGAAGATGAGTCTTATGCAGTTTATTAGTAATCACTGCTCGTGAAATAGACTGCTGCAATAAGAACGATTACATCCTTTCTCTTTTTTCTTCTTGTTTACAACATGTTTCATCAAAGTGAAAGGCATCCCATTTTCCTTTTCATTAGGCCGTGTGAGGGTGGATCTGAGACTTTCTCCAACTGAAAAGTTGTTGTTAGCTCTTGCCTTTAAGATATTTTGAAGATGAAGATCCATATATTTGCATGTGCTTTAGCTAAACTGCTGTCAGAATATCATGAGAAAGAGGAAACATTTTGTCGGAAATGTAAATGTGCTGTATAAGTGAAGAGTTATTACTGAGGTGAAGCATTATCACAGTTGCCTCAGGTTTTCTTATAAGGGAAGCTCATTAAAGCAGGGAGGAATATGTTATTATGGGGCATTGAGAGGGATGGCTCAAATTATGTATTTGTTTCTGGGGATGCGATGGTAAGGTGGAATAAATGTATTTTAAGTTAATATTCTCCTAGCAAGACAGTGCACACAGTTGTCAGGTATCGAACCTCTTGGGGGCATTAGAGCCCATGTCCATAGACAGCATATTCTGTGCTAGCATTGCTTGTTTTAGTTCAAAGCCAACTTAGACCACAGACCAAAAACCACTGACCAAAAACATGCTCATTAGGGTGAGCTGGTGTCTCCAAATTGCCCTTGGGTTTGATTGTGGGCGGGAATGTCTGTATCTCTATGAGTTTCGATTGGCCGGTGACTGGTTTAGGGTGTACCCTGCCTCTCTCCCAATGACAGCTGGGATAGGCTCTGAAAGCGATAAGCACTATGGCTCATGGATAGGTGGATTTTCCTTCATGCACATATGGTATGAACCCAGACTTGTACCATTTTTGTTTTTAGGTTGTTTGTCAGACCTGCGAAACCATGCAAAAATGAAGGCATGTGATTTTCATACACTATCTAGCTACAGACCTCAAAACTTCTTGTGGCCTTCAGATGAGCTCAGGAACAGTGCATAGAGAGCATTATGGAGTGGGATTCTATGGTGGAGCGGCTACATCCAAGCTTTACATCACCAAGTGTAATGCAAAGCATCTGATGCAATAGTGCAAAGCACGCCACCACTGGACTCTAGGGCAGAGGAGATGTGTTCTCTGAGTGACCAATCACACTGAGTTTGGTGGTTGCTAGGAGAACGGTACTTGTCTGAACACATTGTGCCAAGTGTAAAGTTTGGTGGAGGGGGGATTATGGTTTGGGGTTGTTTTTCAGGAGTTGGGCTCGGCCCCTTAGTTCCACTTTTGGGATGGCCCCTTCCTGGTCCAACATCACTGCGCACCAGTGCACAAAGCAGGTCCATGAAGACATGGATGAGCCAGTTTGGTGTGAAGAACTTGACTGGCCTGCACAGAGTCCTGACCTCAACCAGATAGATCCTCCTTGGGATGAAGTAGAGTGGAGACTGTGAGCTTGGCCTTCTGGTCCAACATCAGTGTCTGGTCTCACAAATGGTCTGGAAGAATGGTCAAAAATTCCCATAAACACTCCTGAGCCTTGTGGACAGCCTTTCCAGAAGAGTTGAAGCTGTTAAAGCTGCACAGGGCGGGCCAACATCATATTTAAACCCTCTGGATTAAGAATAGCATGTCACTTAAGTTTATATGTGTGTGAAGGCAGACAAGCGAAAACTTTTGGCAATACAGAGTGCTTATATACTTATTGTATTTGCTTTGTGTCTCTAAAATTAACACAGATGATGCAGAAAACAGGTGGCACAGTGGTGCAGCAGGTCATGCTGACAGTCAGGTTTCTGGTGAAATCTGAAGGTGTCGGTCAGAGCCTTTCCGTGTGGAGTTTGCATGTTCTCTTTGCACATGCGTGGATTATGTCGGGGCACTCCGGCTTCCTCCAACAGACCAAAAACATACTCATTAGGTTTTTTGTGGACTCTAAATTGCTCCTTGATGTGGGTGAGAGCAGGAATGGTTGTCTGTCTCTCTATGTGGCCCTGCGATCGGCTGGTGACTGGTTCAGGATGTACCACTAAAAGAGATGAGTGGTATAAATAATGGATGGATAATAATACTGCTTCATCTTTGCTGTATTCAACCATCTTTAATCTATAAAACTTTTCCTTTGGGGTCATGGTGGGCTGGAGCCTACCCCAGCTGACAGAAGATGAGTGGGAACAACCTTGACTGGTCGCCCTCCAATCACTTTTTTGTTTTCCTGCTTTCAGTCTGTTTGACGTTATTGTGTCTAATCTGTTTAATTCTTCACTTCCTCTTTATGAAGCATTTCACAGAGCAGCTTTATAACCGAGTAAATCCTCATTTATTTTATTTTTACAGACATTAGAAAAAGGTTTGTAATGTGTTAAGTGTAGTATGTTACTCTGACCTTATTCTGCATGTTACACATTAGTGCTCTTCAACATTATGGTGATGAGTTGACCTGATTTACTTTGAAAGGCTCTTTTAGTCTCACTGGGACTAACCTGGTTATAATAAAGGTGTTAAGATCAATCAAAAATCTCTCATCCTGTATTTGATTTACATATGATTTACATAGAGTTAGGAATACACTGGCTTATATAGAGCAAAGCCTGACGTGAATCTGAACAGCTGTGTTATAGTTTCACTAAAGAAACCATGTAAGAAAAACAGTTGGACAGGAAAACTTTTAAGAAAAAGAGCATGACTGGGCCAACGAAATCCAAGCAATTTTTTATACATGAAAAACTCCTAGTTATCAGAGTAAGTCTGTCTTACAGATGTCCGTTTGATTGAAAGATATTTTAAAGCAGCCCAGAAACTGGTGTAGATATTTTATTTATGTGTTTTAAGTTTTGAAGTCTTCTTTAATCTTTGCTCTTAAATAACAATATATTAACGTTAATGATCAGCTGTCTGATTTGTGTCTCTGTTTCATTTTCTCTGTTGGAACTGACCCAGACCCAGAACTGTTTTGGCGTCCCACAGTAATAAAACATGAAAAATGGTGCACACCCTGTAGTGCTCATCCTCATCCCTCCTCTCACAGTGCAGCTTGTCTTCTCAGCGGTGCTGAGCCTGAATGTGCTGATTAAACACACTCATATTTTAGTAAAAAGTGAATTAATCTGTTAAGTTTTCAAGGCTCACTCTGCAGAAAAACAGTCTTTGCTTTGAGAGATATGGAGAGTTTCATAGTCTATATAAATGAGTGAGCTTCACTGGAATCAGCTCTGCTTATCAGTACTTGATGGGCTTGACCGTAAAAGACTATTTCACTTCCAGTTGGCCTATCAAAGTTTTATTCAAAGGCAGGACCAGCCATGCTTTCACACAATGGTTTACAGGGCCAGTTGTTGCAACACAGATCGGCATCCTTGGTAGGCTGTGTTTGTTTGCTCATATGTGGACACAGCAATCAAACTCTGTTCTAGATCAGAACAACAGAGCCAAGATCCTTTGGAAGAGGTAGTCCAAGCTTGTTTGCGATAGACCCATCAAGCAGTCATTTGCGTTGAAAACACAATCAACCATGCAACCAGACCAAACAGGCTAACACTACATCCTACCTGAATGTGACCTAAGACAAAGTACTCAACTCCATTACTTGAGTGAAAGTATAGATAGTCATGGTCAAATATTTCTCCAATGCAAGTGAAAATACTTAAGTACTAAAAGTTCATTTTCATTTTAATGCAAATGTGTTACTGTATTGTTGCTACAATGAGAAATGTCTATTGAAACACGACTGAATCAGACTTCAGATATGGCCATGGGTGCTCTGGTGTGGAATCGCCATCTGTAGCTGCCGTAGCCATCGTCACTGCCAACATGAACCGTTATCTGAGCAACGTTAGCTTAGCGCATGCACGAGGTACAGGTACGGTATCACCACTTGAACGAATCACATGCAGATCGCACTTTAGAAGAGAAAAGAAATTTCATCCACCGACTGCAAAGCTATAATTAAAAAGTAACAAGTAACGAGACCCTTCATAGAAATGTAGTGGAGTTAAAAATACAATGTAAGTGAACATCAATAACAAAATTTGGCTGAAAACATGGACTTGCGTGTCCGAAGTGCCCATGCTCAATACAGCACTGTTCCCCCCCAACTTCCCCTCCCTGGTTCCCTATCTGTTGGTTGCATTGACAAAGATGAGGAAAAATGACAAAGGGAGATTTACAAGGTGTTTTGGGGGTTGGTTCCAACTAAAATCAGAGCTTGTTTGTGTTTTACGAAATAGAGATGAGGATCATTCATCCATATCAGTAACTGTGAATTTATGAACCTCTGAGGTGCCCATTTTTCTGTACAAAGCACGACATTTCTTTTTATGTACAATAAAAGCACTTGATAAAATGTTTGGAAGGGGAAAATGGGGAATTAAATAGAGTGTGATATTTAACAATGCAGTGTGGATATCTGCCCCACGATAGTACGTGATACATGGCAGCATCACATCCAGCACGCGTGTTCAAATTGGGCACAGTGTAACGGATTTACTCGCCACACTGCATCAGTGGTTTAATCAGCAGCAGCAGCCATGATAGTAATACGGCAGCCAATCAACTTCTACCCCAACTGATGGCAAAATACTGCAGATAACAACAGTAATTGATAATCCAGTAGGGTCCCTTGTGGTGCTCAGGTACAACACAGCATAGAATAAGAACAGGCTTATTTTACTCACCATTAATCTGCATGGATTAACTAATTCCCCATTTTATTGTGCCACTAAACTCAAAGAACACACACAGAATACTGTATGAAATATGCTAATGCTCAGATTAAAGTCTTTTTTTCATTAAAGCATCCAGAGTATAAGAAATGATCCAAAAGATGAGTCAGACAGTTTCACATAAATGTGAAAACAAACCCCATAATTACTTTAATCCCCATTTAAACTCAACAGGATCAGTCAGTTTTATATTTATGATAGATCTGATTACAGCGCATCAAATAACGGTGGACTTTGAATAATTTATGTTTTCATTTTCCTGCAGGAATCCTTGCTGAAAAAAAATGTTATTTTTATTGGACATACTTTTTGAACACTAATGTGGAATTTCAAACTAAATGCAACTTTTTATACACAAGTCTGAGCCGCTCACTGGGCTTCTCTGAGGAGTCAGAAATTAGTCAAACTTAATTTTCAACCATAAGAACTAATTTTTCTGTTCAGGAATGCAAGTAAATGGCAATGATTTGACATCTAAGTAAAGAAATAATTATGTACTCTACTTTTTTGTAAAGTAGTTCATTTGAAAATTCATGGATAACAATCATAAATATATTTTAGCTTTAACATATCATTTTGGTCAAAGTGCTTCAACATGCTGGTGTATTAAAGGAATAACAGCCACAGCTCGTAAATGAACAGCTAACTCACAACTGCGAATCGGTTCTCATCGTTCACTTAAAAGAGCTGGTCAAAAGACTCGACTTGCGAAAACCACCGTGGAAGTAGATCAATTTAACAAAGCCTCTGTTCAGGAGTAGAAGAAGGTGATATGAAGATAGAAGAAGATAATGTAACATAAAGGGGTAAAAAACGAGTCACAAAAAGCACACAGCACCATTTAGAGTTGCTGAAGAGTTTATCTGATGGCTGCAGGCAGAGGCAGGCTAGCACTACCTGTTGACTCCCAGTGTTTAAGCTAAAGCTAACTAGCGGTGGGCGAGCTTTGGCCGTCTCTTCCTTGTTACTGAATGTACAGTCAAAAGAATGGTGTCTATCTGCTTGTCATGGACTCAGGAGTGAGGCAAGACATGAAAACAACGAAAATGTTGGAGTGTCCCTTTAAATCTCTGCCACTATAGAAACATAAAACACTTAAGTCATTGATTCAACCATATTTCCACGTAAGACCTTTGGCATTCAGCATGTGATATGCCATTGTGTTCAACTCTTCGTATTATTCAGATAACAATTATGATGCAATATTTAACAGTAATAATTAAATATCAGAATAAAAAAGTAGATTTTTTTGTCCATATTTGCGCATCATGAAGCTTGTACACTTGTGTAACGTGTGGGAGCAGGGACCCACATCAGGCAGAGTAAGATGTGGGAGGAGGACAAGAAATGTGTGGGAAAAGTTGTGCTGAAGGACCTGACAAACGCTGACATTCACACACAGACACACATCCATACACACTTTATTTGATGACTTCCATCTTGAAGGTATTTTCTTCAGCTTTGCTGTATTGATTTCTTAAATCCTGCTGTGCCTCTGCTCCTGTCACGTCGCTGCAGCTTTACAACCACTGAGTCTTTAACAGCAGAGCTGCATCAGGAATGGGAATAAGATGCTCAGCGACAAGCAATGGCATAGCATGTGGCTATGTGTGTGTGCGGTGTGTAGCAGGCTTCCCCTTCGTCACATGTGACCGTGCAGAACTCATTATGAGCAGCGTGGCAGCCCGCAGACGCTCATACATCACTGTTAGAGTTCTTTGGTAAAGAGGAGGGTCAGTAGAGATTGATTAGAAAGAAAAGCGCACTGAGAGGCAGGAAGTGTTGGGATTGATTTTTGTATCAGGTAAAGGTGTTTGGAGTTTTACGTGCCCTCTACGAGCCGGGGCGACGTGACTGTGTTCACAAGCCAGGCTGAGAAATGGACAATGGACTGACGGAGGTTTAAGCATGGTTCAAGGTTACAGAAGAAAGCCCCTCAAGGAGATTATATTGTCAGTGTGTGCAATAATATCATCCGTGTGGCCCTCCTGCATAATGGATAGTGTGTGTGTTTGTAGTATCGGGTGTGTTTGTGCATACTTAGGTGTCACGGATGTTTACAGTGAAACCTTTACATCTCAGCGGGCCTCTTAATCACAGAATGGCATCAGGCAGCTTCATCTGGATGGAACCAATCGCTCTGTCTTGTGGAGAGGTGGAGTGTGACTCGCAGCCGCAGGGAGTTTACTAGTCGATGATAAAGGTGTCTGACTTTTTTCAGGCTTGGATTTATCTTGATAACTTTAATCATGCAGCTTTTCTGCCCGACGGAAATCCCTTTGTACACAAAGCTGAAGATATTCCTGACATTTAAAGGGCCGCACCTGGCAGGTATGGTCTTCTGAGTGTCACTTTTAAGACCCTTTCAGATTAAAATTTGAAGTGAAGCAAAAAATATAATACATGCAATTAAACAAAAGCCAGAAGATGACAGAAGGGCTGAATAGAAGATGTCAGACGTTTTGAACTTGAAGAAGTAGGGCAGCTTCATATGAGGGCCCCTAAAGCAGGGGTAGCCAACAGGGTGCCCGCAAGCACCTGGTAGCTCGCAGGAGGCCTTTGAGGTGCCCACTGGGACATCAATTCAAAAAACAGCAAATGTATGTATGTCACATTTTAAAACTGTCTATTTTCTATTCAACTTTGACCTGCAAAGGGTCTCTTGCACAGCTGGAGCAAACTAGAGCCCTTACAGACTGTTGTACATATCGGTTAAGTTTAGCAGATACATTATTAAGGATGTATGTAAGTAAAATGTTCTCATATAATTACCTCCGCCAAGGAGGTTATGTTTTTGCCGGCGTTTATCTGTCTGTCTGTCTGTTTGTTTATTTGTGTTCAAGATAACTTAAAAAGTTCTGAACGGATTTGGATGAAATTTTCAGGAATTGTCGGAAATGGGATATGGAAGAACTGATTAAATTTTGGGGGTGATCCGAATCACGGTCTGGATCCAGGACTTTTTAAAGGATTCTTTAACATTGCCAGATAGGACCATTTTCGCCAAAGTGGGCCGAAGCTGCTTGGCGGTTTTCCAGTTTATTAATCAATTATAATTATTATTGAGAAAAATCCTTTAAAGTAAAAGGTAAACGTACAGCTCAGATGTAGCCTATTATGCATAGTATTAAATATTTTAAGGTAAACTACAAAAAATGTAAACTATTTAGAAACAGTAGCCCTTCAGTAGAACAGTAGCCCTCCGTATTACTCCTCACCTTTTTGGTAGCTCTATGGCTGAGAAAGGTTGCTGACCTCTGCCCTAAATAGACACTGGCAGAAAAAAATAAGTTTTTCATGACCACGCGAAATGTTCTCATGCTGATGAAACATTTCTTCTGTGCACACACATTAAACTTTCACGTGAGCAATGGATACTATCTGTTGTGCACAAGTGAAAGTCAGGAGAAACTGACAGTGTGTGCACACGTGAGATTCCTCATCATTGACTTGGGCAGAGTGAGAAAGATATTCACAGATTCAGACTTTCAGGGTCAATAACTCATCAATGAAACGGCTTAGTTACAAACCCAACCCCTCTTTTTAAACACTTGGAGCCGTCCTCCAAGCCAGACGACTTCAGTTGTTCTCAATATGTTGCTGGTTATAGCTCGACAGCTTAGGGACCATCGGCACTTTACCATAGCGAAGAGATGCTGTGAAAGAAAATTTACTATATTCACCATAAAGAGCTGTAATGTCTTCACAAACACAGCACACATTAGGGCATTAGGGCATCAACCCCAACAACACAATACATATCCCAATACTAAGGCGACGGTACAATACATATCCTGATACATGTAAATTGTGAACACTGACTACGATTTTAACAGAATTCCCAACAAGTTTTGTTTTTTATTACAAGAGGAAAAAGACCAAGAATGAGTTTTAAATGATTCTACAACTTAAGAAACTTAAACTCAGGTCCTCATAGATGGTAGACCTATAAATTAGGAAAATGTGCTTCATCATGTATCTTGGCTTCTACTTTGAACTGTGCCATGGTTAATATTACCCAAAGTGTATTGACAACAAATGTCAAAACACTGAGGCCATATCAGTTCTATAGAATCCATATCGATACCAAGGAGTGCATGACGATATTTTTCCGTATCGATATTTTGAGCACAGGCCTAGTACACATAAATGACCTTTTGTTATTCATTCAACATGTCATAGTTTGAAAAATAATGAATTAAAATATTTTACAGGATTTTTTGATTGCACAAGAACCTTTTGCATGTGCAAGAGAATTTTTCCCATGCTCACGAAATAGTTTTGCATGCGCACAAGAAACTTATGATTAATTTTTTTCTGCCCATGTCCCTTTAGGGTCTCCGTAGCGTCATGAGGGGGTTTTCCCCATTTTAGAAATGGCTTTGGGTCTATATTTGTAACCCAGCTTGGTCCATAAATCATCTCCAAATGAAATGTCCAGTGTGCCCTGAGGAGAAATCAGGAGGCAGTGACGGAGCTGTGATCAGACAGGAGGTTGTTCGCCTGTTTCCACAGCAGAAGTTTTTTCTTCCTCATGTATGATAATTGCAGCTGATAAAGATTTCATCATGGTTAGTATGTGTGTCACTGCTGTGATTAATCACCAGGATTTAATTTGAACGGCTGCGATGGGATCAGCAGATTAAAAAAATTGGCTGAGATGGAAAAGGTCATCCTTAGAGGTTACTGTCTAACTGTGTAATTTGCAGCATGGTATGGTCTCCTGATACAGAACACACATTCAGGAGGAGGAGGTCAAGCTGTTCGAGACATTCATTACAGTCAAACCTGAACTCCACCATCTGCTGTATGGATGATTATTTAACAGATCCTGTGGAGTCCATGTTCTTACCTCTGTCCGAAGTAAAGGGCAAAATGTTTGTGTCCAATATTGTTTATCTGCTTCACTGGAGAGCTTGTTGATAACGAATCCTATTCTGGCTCAGTGCTTTAGTGGGTTTCTCTTGCAAATATGATAAAAAAAAACTACTTTTTCTGTTCAGGACTGCAAGTAAAGAACTATAATGTGACATCTTAATCAGAAATAATAATGTATCTATCGATTTTCCTGTTTTTTTAAACAGTAAACTGCAAAAACAACCCCTTTGACTCAAAGATGAGCTGATTATAGAAGTACAAGGTCAATGTCACTTTAACCTTAAATCTTGTGAGCACAATATTTTAGCACTGAGAGATTTTTGTTAAATTTTGCACAAACTTGCTTTTGGGTGACTGAATAGATTTAGAGGTCAAAAGTTGCAGAAACCTAAGACAACTTTAAAAACCACCTACCCCCTCTTTCTTGACCTACCACTGCAGTTCTGGAATTTCTTTTCTTCTGGAGGCATAAACCAGGCTGGCAGTGGTCTTAGTTACAAAACCAAATCAACGCTACAAACAACACCACCAATTTTAACAAACCACCTGGAGTCTGATCAAATGTGCTGGCAGGACACAGCCATTAAAGGTTGGAAAATGTAACATCATCAACAGTAGGGGCACCATTCCTCTGCCAGACCGAATGAAATAAGAGAAAGTTTTAGAAATTAAAGAAAGTTGACTTCTGACTTTAGGGCTTGTGTCCATTAACTTTGCTTTTTGTACTGACAATACTCACAACGTCAGTGACAGAGTGCTCCTCACTAGCACTACTTGTCTTTTACCTTCCACTAAAGTGACCATTAAACAGATAGTTTGAGGTTTTTAAATTGAGGTTGTATGATATACAGTAATACATGCATTAGCCACAGTGATGGTAGTCAGCTCTGCTCCACATAGAAATGTCATGAAAGCTAGGCTAAACAATGCTCAGGACCGAGAACTGCTTAATATAAGGAATTTTAGGTGAAAATTGGACACAAAAACAGCATGAGGTAACTCATAAAGTTGACACTTTTCAGCCAGCAAGTCTCTTTGTTGTGAAACAACATGGGCATGCAGCAGTAACTGTAAACAGCTTTATTACAGGACAACATAACAAGATTTTAAAGGTCAAAGACTTCCATGGTCATTATTTGCTTTGAAAGGTGATATTGTAGGAAAGCTTCAGATATGTCTGTCAAATCTTTGGTAATTTGTCCTCTTTGACACAAAAACAAACTGATTCTAGGAGACATAGGTCAAAGGTTACTAAATTTCATATTTCCTCCCTTGCTTGTGAACCCAAAATCTCAAACATGCCATTGAGAATTTAATCTAGACTTTGCATGGACGACCACTTTAATTGAGGGGCTGAACTGGTTTAGATTTTGGAGGGTCAAGTTCAGTTGGCCTCATGACCACCTTTATGATTAACAACTGAAGAATTCTTTGAGGATCTTCTGTCAGCACAGACTCTCCCTGTCTTGATAATGAACTGATTTGGGAGGTACAAGGTCAAAGGACAAGGTCACTGGGTATCATGTTTATCCCTTTCCCACAAGACTTCTCTGTATTACACTACCACAAAAAAAAACCAGGCCCTGCCTTAGATCCACTGCTGTGCCTTCATGCTTTGGTACCTTTAAACCTCCCAGAGGCACAGCATCCTCAGCTGGTAGTTGTCACATCCCCCGGTTAAGTTCTTGTTTGCTTCTTCCTCATGTGTCATGTCTTGTCATTCTTGTTTTATTTTGAAAGTCTCACCCTTGTCTCTCGTTTCAGGCATTTCTGCCTGATTTTTACTGCTCTTTTGTGTACTGAACCCATCTGATAAATGGCTTTTTGAGATCTTTGGACTTTGTCTAGTTGTGCACTAGAGTCCTTCGCGGTTCAGTATTGTGACAGTAGGTGCTTTTACAGTAGACCCATCTATTTCTAGGGATGGGAATCAAAAACCAATTCCAGGTGAGACCAGATACAGTAACTCCCTTAAGGAATCGATATCACAATTTTCACAATTTATAGAGCTTTATTGGTATTAATGTGGGGCATTATTGCCAAAGCATTTCGTTAAAGCATTGACATCATGAGTCTTTGTTCTTGTTTTTGTGGCAGAAATGAAACAGTAGTGGTTTTGTAGCTTAACTGTATACAAAAGGAACAGCACAGTCCAGACTGTGCTGTGCAATTTCAGACAAGGGGCAGAAACACAAGCAACTTTGAGAAGCTTTATTCTCTTCTCTTCTCTTCAGTGTAAGTTCTCAGTTTCATATCATTTCTCCTGCTTCATGTCTTTTTCACTCTTGTGAAAATGCTGTTTCTGTATTCTGCTTTTTAGCTTAGTCCTCGGTGTTTCCTGTTTTACAAAACCCAAAACCAGTGAAGTTGGCACATTGTGTAAATCGTAAATAAAAACAGAATACAATGATTTGCAAATCCCTTTCAACCTATATTCAATTGAATACACAGCAAAGACAAGATACTTAACGTTCAAACTGGTAAACTGTGTTATTTTTTGCAAATATTAGCTAATTTTTAATTTGATGCCTCCAACATGTTTCAAAAAAGCTGGCACAAGTGGCAAAAAAGACTGAGAAAGTTGAGGAATGCTCATCAAACACTTATTTGGAACATCCCACAGGTGAACAGGCTAATTGAGAACAGGTGGGTGCCATGATTGGGTATAAAAGCAGCTTCCCTGAAATGGTCAGTCATTCACAAACAAGGATGGGGCGAGGGTCACCACTTTGGGAACAAATGCGTGAGAAAATTGTCGAACAGTTTAAGAACAACATTTCTCAACGAGCTATTGCAAGGAATTTAGGGATTTCATCATCTACGGTCCGTAATATCATCAAAAGGTTCAGAGAATCTGGAGAAATTACTGCACGTAAGCGGCAAGGCCGAAAACCAACATTGAATGCCCGTGACCTTCGATCCCTCAGGCGGTACTGCATCAAAAACCGGCATCACTGTGTAAAGGATATCACCACATGGGCTCAGGAACACTTCAGAAAACCACTGTCAGTAACTACAGTTCGTCACTACATCTGTAAGTGCAAGTTAAAATTCTACTATGCAAAGCTAAAGCCATTTATCAACAACACCCAGAAACGCCGCCGGCTTCGCTGGGCCCGAGCTCATCTAAGATGGACTGATGCAAAGTGGAAAAGTGTTCTGTGGTCTGACGAGTCCACATTTCAAATTGTTTTTGGAAAGTGTGGTCGTCGTGTCCTCCGGACCAAAGAGGAAAAGAACCAGCCGGACTGTTATAGGCGCAAAGTTCAAAGTTGCCTGTAGTCCAGACCTGTCCCCCATTGAAAATGTGTGGCGCATTATGAAGCGTAAAATACAACAACGGAGACCCGGACTGTTGAACAACTTAAGCTGTACATCAAGCAAGAATGGGAAAGAATTCCACCCGAAAAGCTTCAAAAATTGGTCTCCTCAGTTCTCAAACGTTTGCTGAGTGTTGTTAAAAGGAAAGGCGATGTAACACAGTGGTAAAAATGCCCCTGTGCCAACTTTTTTGCAATGTGTTGCTGCCATTAAATTCTAAGTTGATGATTAGTTGCAAAAGAAAATAAAGTTTCTCAGTTCGACATTAAATATCTTGTCTTTGCAGTGTATTCAATTGAATATAAGTTGAAAGGATTTGCAAATCGTTGTATTCTGTTTTTATTTACGATTTACACAATGTGCCAACTTCACTGGTTTTGGGTTTTGTATTTGTAGAGTGATTGGTTTTGCTACGTTTCTGTGTTTTCTGTGTTGGATCCTTTTGTAGTTGTGTTTCTGCTCTTGCAGGTGTTTTCCTCTCATTGAACTGCATCGTGCTGTTGTAGGCCATTTGCCCTCATGACCACTGTTTTAATGGGAGTGACCTGGACGTTGATTAGCAAACCTAAAGTCTCTGACTGTGATTGACTTTTTGCCTTGTCAAGCCATTAATGGGAAGCTGTGATGTGGGCCTCATTTTCCTGTCTGCATATTTGAATATTAAGCCTATCTTCATCTGCATTACACTGATCTAATAGCTTGAATATGCTAAAGGTGAGGCGTTATGAAAATGGCTGACTCATCCTTGTATATATGGCCCTTGGTACATAAAGTTTGAACACCCCTGCTTTTGTTTATGGAAAACTTAAACAGAGGATTCGGTTGCAAATGTTTCATTGGTGTATTTTTATGAGTTTTTAAAGTGTTTTCATTTTTTTTTTCCAATAATGGTTCACACATATTGTTTTCAGGCAGAAAATTACCATGACCAGTTCCTACATATTCAACAAATATCTGCAGGGAAAGTCTTTATTGTTTCTGCAGTTTTCTGTAGTTCATGAGCCTCTGTTTCTCTCTCTCTCTCTCCCTCTCTCTCTCTCTTTTTTTTTCGTCTCTCTCTCTCAGCGGGATTCCTGGGAAGAAATGTGGAACCATCATCTTCACAGCCGAAGAGCTCAGTAACTGTCGGGTCAGTATCTGATCATATTCAGGACACTGTGTACCTCCAGGCTTACACACACACACACTTGGTGATATTAGCTGTCAGAGGCAGGGGTCTCAAAGTTAAGCGCTGCAGTCTGAATCCATGACAGTCACGTTGAGGATTTTCACATCTAAATTCTCCGAATGATTTTAAATTACTGCACCAACTTTGGAATAATTTCATAATCGGCTTCGAGTGGACTGAGAGTGAATTTATACTTCTCCTTCAAAGTGATGATGAGATCTGCTCATGAATATTTATGCAGTCCTATACTTCCTCTTTAACACAGCGGCAAAATAATTAGACACTGCAATCAAAGACAGAAGCCACACACAAACATGCTCATTATCCCATTATAATATACTTATTTTGTATGCAACATATGCAAGTTGCATCCATGCTGATAACAATTTGAATACTCAGAGTCGTTAGCTGTAATGTATACACCAAATTAAGTGTAACCTCGTAACATATAATGCTCATGAAAAGGAGGAGGGCTGAATAATCGTGGCAGACTGTATATCACTAATGAAGGTATAGTGAGGACTCCTGAGGGCTTCAAAGCTCACTTTACATTCACACGTATTAGTTATGGTTCATGAGGTCTGTCTCTGGGACAACATCCCTGCTTAGTTTTCCTGTGTGGATGAATGTCACTCAGTTAGCAGGACTGTCACTGCAGCCACAAATCAAACTTCAATTACATAATAATTGTGTGCGGCACGTTGGCGCAGCAGGTAGAGCATGTGCCTTGCAGCAAGAAGGTTGCTGGTTGGATCCCCATGTTGGTCATCGAGCCTCCATGAGGAGCAGTGTTAATTTTGACAGCACTTTTTAGTTTAGTTTAAGTTATAGTCTTTTGCCTGAAATATCTTTTAGTTTTAGTCATAATGTAGTCATCTAAGTAGTTTTAATTTTAGTCTAGTTTTAGTTGATGAAATTTCACAACATTTTAGTTGACGAAATCTACTGTAAATTTAGTCGACTAAATGTTTCCCCGAATTCCTGAAGTCATGTTTCACACTTGGATACATTTATTTAAGTTTCTTATCAACACCAACCTGTTTCATAAAACATGTCACTGTTTTATTACCTAATTAGCCAAGTGCCAAGTGGATATATTCCTACCTTGTTTATACTTTCTACATGACGAAATTAGGTCTGATTGGATTAAGTCTTTGTCAAACATTTTAGTCTAGTTTTTATTTGTTGAGGAAAATGTTGGTTGACTAAGTTTTAGTTTTTGTCCATGCGCACTTTTTGTATATGTTACTGTCTAGTTTTTATCAGGGAAAAAAAAACTACGAAAATAATTAGTCAACTGTCAAGGCACAGACAGAAGGACTCAGACGCAGAGCTGTTCATGATCCAAAAACTTGGTCTTTATTCCAAAAAACAGGGTTCGTTACCAGGCAGCAGAATATCAAGTAGAGGTACCAAGACATTAGGCAAAAGGCAAACCGAGAGTCAGAAAACTGGTCGAAAATACTAGAAACAAGTCAGAAGAAACTGCTGGAAAAACTACGGAAGTTCGTGAGTTGATCTGGCAGGTTGTGAGTGAGCATGCAGGGTATAAATAGCTGGAGGGAGTGCAGGTAACAAGACACACGTGAAACACATTAGGGAGTGGCCAGGTAATCACACAGGAGGGAGACGGACCAGGACCTGAAAGAGAGGGAGACAGGAATTAGCAAAATAAAACAGGAACCAGAAACCAAAATAAAACATAATCGTTACATGAACAAAATTAACACTGATGTGGAGTTTGCATGTTCTTCCTGTGCACGTGTATGTTCTCCCTGGACACTCCAGCTTCCTCCCACAGACTCAAATCATGCTCATTAGGTTGACTGGTGACTCAAAATTGCCCTTAGGTATGAGTGTGAGCATGAATGGTTGTCCATCTCTCTATGTGGCCCTGTGATTTGCTGGCAACGGTGTATCCCTGCCTCTCACCTGATGTCAGCTGGGATAGGCTCCAGCCCCCACATCCCTAAAGGGAAAAGCAGTGTAGGTAATGGATGGATGGATAATGGTTCGAATGCATTTAAATGCAATACAATGTTTTTCATGATTTGTACGGTGAACTAATCGTACATCCTCACATTCATCCGAGTATTTGTTTGGTTGTAGTGGGCTGTTTTCAGATGGACTAGTGAAATATATGGCCTAAGCCTGAACTTGAACCCAGACTGGCACGGAGCTCTGTACATGAGGCTCTGGCAAACTACTAAGCTATCAGCGTCCCAGCACCATGTGACTTTGGCATCCTGAAACAGTTTTCACTCAATAAGTGCATACAGCTTCAGGAGAGTAGTTCACCCATAAAGAGGTCATGTACCCTGTTGTCTTGCTGTTTGATACAAATGCTGAGGCGATGCCAAGGTCAGACCACACCATATTTTGTCTGCTCCAGAGGTCGATGTGGCAGGTTAGTCGATCACAGAGCCGTAAATATGTGCCTTGACTTACCGAATTGTACAAACCGACAGGTATGACAGACTCCACAACGGTGTAACCAATCATCATGACTAACCTATCACCACTGGAGGGAAGAGGCTGCACCTGAAACCTCCATGGGTATACTGAAACTGTGTTGCTGCCATTCTTGGTCAGGTCTCTTTTGGAAAAGACATCCCTGCTCTTGATGGGACAAACCCGAAGGCAAGAAAGAACAGCTTTGAAATGGTGGATGAAACAAGAGTCTGCTTTGTGACACTGGGATGAGAAGATTCGCCGTCACATCAGTACTTCCTGTAGTTCTACAAATTCACTATATCAATGAAAGAGACAAGACCATTTTGAAAAATCGTTCCACCTTTGCCTCCACCGATTGGTCTGGTTTGTTTCAGTACAGTTTGGTACAGTTTAAAGCGATTTCTGATTCTGATTTTCTTGTGTTTTCACTGCCAGCTGTACCTTCACTTTAGGTTGGATGAGCCGGGAGGAAAGGGTTGCACCAGCTATGTAATACATGTAGACATTCTTTACAGGAACATCAGTGAAGAAATTGCTTTAATTCACAGCTTTTTTGAACATGACAGTGTACGTATTTTCATTTTCACTGCTGTCACATGAGACTTGCAGATTTTTGTGACCACTAAAGAGACTGTAGCGCTTTTAGTTCCACTTTTTTAGGTTGGTTTGGTACAAATTTGCATAGCATGTTTTGGTTAATTGTGCACCTTTTCTCTTTATCCGGCAGTGGAAACACCAGTAAATGTGTGCCATACCAAGCTGAACTGAACCAAACTACTTGGTGGAAATGCAGCTCTTGACAGAGAGGCTGGAAAAAAATAAATAAATCAAGTCTTGGTGAAAATTTGGTAGATTCTGTGGCTAAAAGGTCACATTGGAGAGGCAACTTTGTTATATACATAAATATTTGATACATCAAATGGTTTCATAATGAAAATATACAGCTTTATATCATGATAGCAGATCTACCATACAGGTCAAAAAGCCTGAATCTTCAATTTTACTTATTACTCCAACAACTAAATACAAGCCTAGCATCTGACTTGGAGCCTGTCGTTCTTTAAGCTCTTGTCATTTTGTAAAAGCCAGTCCAGTTCTTACTCTAGTCCAGTTTCTTGCTTGGATATTCTCTCTTTTTCTTTTTCTCATCTCATTTATAACTGTCATCTTTCACCTCTTGACCTCTGTCATTGTGAAACACAGTAACACATGGTTAATCTACCTCTCCTTTGCAAATTGGCTACCTGTGGCCAGGTCTGAAGTTGTACAGTAAAGGAGTGCACACTCCTCGTATGATGGCTGCTGCTCACTTCCAAACTTACAGAGTGCTATATGCAGGTGACCAGTGAACTCTGAAGTTGTCGTTGTCTCTGTTGAGTGATTTTAAAACTATTTTTAAATTAAAAATGTTTGTTTAAATGAGTGATAAAGTACATTTTCTTGTGGTGTATTTACCCAAAAAGATCTCTCAAACAAAAGAGATTTTTATAAGAAATGATGTGCAAGACAGTGATAGAAATGTACCACCTGTATTAGTTTGTAATAAGTCACATATTAAAAAAACAACTCAAATGCAAAAAAAAAGAGAGAAAACGTAGAGAACATGGTAATTTATTAAAAGTCCTAAATCAGTGATCATCAACAGGTGGCCATGGGGGTCACATCAGGTCCCATCTGGCCCCCAGAACTTTAAAGCATTTTGATAATATGTGGTATGGTTTTGAGGGTATCTCTTTGTTGTTACATATAACTCAATCAATCTTTATTATTATGAACTGTATAACTATGAACCCCCTAAAACAATTGAAATAAAACCAGTCTAATCAGTGATGACTTCATGTTTGACACCTGAAAGCCATTATTAGCTAAGTTTTAGCACAGGAAACAGGTCGATAGATGATAAAAAAAAACATGGCAGCCATTGAGAGCAGAAGGCTAAATATTTTTTCTGCCCAATGTGGCTAGCAGCATGGGTGATATGGACTGATCTTTTAAAGGCAAAAGAAATATAACATGGGGGGGGGAGGGGAAGTTAAACTAATAATTGCATGGTTATGGTGGGATTTAGAAGTGGGGGGATTCCCTGTGGCTGGAAGTTGGTTGGTATTTGGCTCGAACCTGGCAGTCACTTTGCTGGCAGGGGAAAATTGAAACAGCTACATCTGTGTGTTATTTAGACCTAAATTATTATATCAATCAATCAATCAATCAATCTTTATTTGTATAGCGCCAATTCATAACACGTGTTATCTCAAGACACTTTACAATAGAGCACAAAGCTCTTCATTTTATGGATACACATATATGCATAGATACATATATACATATATAAAATACACATATACATATATATACAAATATATACATCCAACACCCAACATGAATCCATATAGCCAATCAGGAATCCCTCCATCATGGCGGCAAGAAAAAACCTTCTGTTAAGCAGCAGGAAATCTTGAATGTGGACCCCAGTCTCATGATGAACAGCAAATCCACACGATGCTGTGTTGGGTGTGTGGGCAAAGGGAGGGAGGTAAGTGGAGACAAGTGGACTAAAGTAAGAACTAAAGCTAGTGACAGATCAATGGACCGATCATAGACCTGTCATCGTCAAATTTGTTTCTGCTGTAAACAAATTTATTAGAGGAGGGTCCTCATGTCTGTGTGGTTGTGGTGATAATTTTATAGAAGTATAATCAATAAAAGTCTTACTGAAAATAAGAATTTATGGTAGTGACGAACTTATTATGTCATTGTTTTTTTAAATCGGCCCGGCAACATCTGTCAAGCAAAAACGTTGATGACCCCTGTCCTTAACCATCAAAAAATGTGCTCTGTGTGTATTTTGAGGGAAGAAAAAGCAGTTTCTTTTTTCAGTGCTGAATTGTCCTTCAGCTAATTTAAGATGCAGGACGCTGACCAGATGGCCGAATGCAAATATCTTTTTATACAGTCTAAACTAAAGAGATGTTCGCCTTTGAACATTTAGCACCCTTGCCATGTGTGGTTTGAGTAATTTATGGCAAAAAAAATCAACTATTAAATGCACATATTAATCTGCGCTCAAGCTCTTAAGTCACTGGATATCACTGACGGAGGTCTGAAGAAGTTGAAACCCCAGAAAACATACCTTCTTTTAAAGGATGTGTGATATAAAGGGATAGATCGGTATTTTTGACGAGTTTAAGTATGAAGCAGCTGTCAAAGAAAGCACTTTAGCCACAGGAGTTTGTGATCAGCTTAGTGTCTCTATTGAGAAACCAATAGTCTTGTTATTCTTAAGAAAGACAAAATTCTCTGCCTTTGTTTTCAGCCTTATTCAGTCAGCGTGGGATTGTCTGGTGTTGAAAGAGATGTTATGTCTAAAACAGTAATGCTGACATGTGACCAGAGGAGAAAATAAATCAGTATTATTTTATTAAGTCCATCAGTAAGTTCATATTTTTTTCTTTTTTAGGACATCGTCACCATGCAGCTCTGTGCCAACAAGCTGGATAAAAAGGATTTCTTTGGCAAGTCTGACCCATTCCTCGTTTTCTACCGGAGCAATGAGGACGGGACGTAAGTGTGTTTTTTGAGATGTGTGTTTATGCACTGACTGATATTTACTTTAATACTCAGTCCATCTGTTGGCCCTTCAGCTGAGGCAAAGAGCCCAGCAAGTACCTCTGTGCTGGAACTTCCCATGAGCTGACGTAAAGCTTCTTCCCTGTTATACACTCAGAAAGATTTTCTGACAGAGACTGAACATTCAGATCTTCTGTAAATTTAAGCTCTTTACAATTTAAAGATACATTTGGGCCTCCCCTCCAGAGAATGTGTACTTTACAATGGCTAGAAAATAATATCTTTACTTTCATTGTGACAAGTACAATAAAATAAAAGTGCCAATCAGTACATCATTCATATTCATGATATTAAGAGCGTATATAAACAACTAAAAAAAAATAAACAAGTGGAAGCCATGCACACACATGCACACATACTGCCATTATTGAACTAATCTCTTACAGCAGCACTGAGTGTGTTGACTGATGTTGGAGTAAACTCTTCATAAATCTATTGGTCCTTGTTTTGATTATTCTGTATCATCTACCTGACAGCATTGGGAGTTGTGAAGTGTCCTTGATGATGACCTGGGCCATCTGGATTTGGATTGGCATTTTAATATCAGGGGCACTTGATGAATAAAGCGTGTGCTCACAATCACATAAAGCATTGCGAAACTCAAAGATCCATTCTCTCTCTGCAGCAAGTTTTTTAGCACATGGCTTTTATGCACATGCCTGGTTCATCTATGTGGCTCTGTGAGAAGAAGATGGCTCAAGAAATAATACCTGATTGATGACTTTTGTCCCATTTTTACATTTCTTATTTAAAAAGAAAAATAAACACATCAGATACAGTGCGTAGGGTTTCTGTTACAGGATTTTTTTCAATGATTATGGATCCAAAAAGATGCATACTAAAAACTGGTGCAGTATGCAAAGACCTTAACAGCTGAAAATAAATACTACTTTTTTCTACTGACAATCAACAAACAGCCAAAGAAATTTGGTTGAAACATGACAAAGCATTGAAACTAAAGCCTTGGTCTTTCATCTACTGCAACTTGAAAATAACAACAATAACAGCTTAAGATTAAACTGTTCAAAATATAAATTAAAATAAGAGTGTTTTGTTGTATGATTGAATTTTTTTCATGGAGAACAAAGTTTAACTCACAGGAAAGTCATCAACATTTCTCAGATGCCAATTAGAGAGACGCATCTGGCACAAAAACATCTGATGGAGAAAACAAGAGAATGCACAAAACAGCAACCATCTTGCTGTGATTCCCCAGCACTGCCTGCATGCAGCCCAGGACAGCTAAGTACACTGCCTGGCCAAAAAAAAGTCACCACAAAAAAGGTCACCCACTCTAATATTTCATTGGACCGCCTTTAGCTTTGGTTACAGCACACATTCGCTGAGGCATTGTTTCAACAAGCTTCTGCAATGTCACAAGATTTATTTCCATCCAGTGTTAAATTAATTTTTCTCCAAGATCTTGTATTGATGATGGAAGAGTCTGACCACTGCTCAAAGCCTTCTCCATCACATCCCAAAGATTCTCAATGGGGTTAAGGTCTGGACTCTGTGGTGGCCAATCCATGTGTGAAAATGATGTCTCATGCTCCCTGAACCACTCATTCACAATTTGAGCCCAATGAATCCTGGCATTGTCATCTTGGAATATGTCCATGCCATTAGGGAAGAAAAAATCCATTGATGGAATAACCTGGTCATTCAGTATATTCAGGTAGTCAGCTGACCTCATTCTTTGGGCCATAATGTTGCTGAACCTCGACCTGACCAACTGCAGCGACCCAGATCATAGCACTGCCCCCACAGGCTTGTACAATAGGCACTAGGCATGATGGGTGCATCACTTCACCTGCCTCTCTTCTTACCCTGATGCTCCCATCACTCTGGAACAGGGTAAATCTGGACTCATCAGACCACATGACCTTCTTCCAGTCCTCCAGAGTCCAATCTTTATGCTCCCTATCAAACTGAAGCCTTTTTTTCCAGTTAGTCTTACTGATTAGTGGTTTTCTTAAGGCTACACAGCTGTTCAGTCCCAGTCCCTTGAGTTCCCTTCTCATTGTGCGTGTGGAAATGCTCTTACTTCCACTATTGAACATACCCCTGAGTTCTACTGTTATTTTTCTTTGATTTGATTTGACCAAACATTTAAGTGATCACCGATCACGATCATTCAGGATTTTTTTCTGACCACATTTCTTCCTCGAAGACGATGGTTCCCCACTATCCTTCCAGTTTTTAATAATGTGCTGGACAGTTCTTAACCCAATTTTAGTAGTTTCTACAGTCTCCTTAGATTTTTTCTCTGCTTGATGCATGCCAATGATTTTTGACCCTTCTTAAACAGACTAAAATCTTTTCCACAACCACAGGATGTGTCTTTCCACATGGTTGTTTCAGAAATAAGAAGCTACTCATTGCATCAGCTGGGGTTAAATAACTTGTTGCCTGCCGAAAGATAATGGCCCATGCAGTAATTATCCGATAGCAGGCTCGTACCTATTTGCGTAGTTAAGTCCAGATGGCGACTTTTTGTTTTGGCCAGGCAGTGTATGTACTGTATTTAAATGTTCTATATTGTTTGTCTTTTCAAATGTTATGATGATTGATATGTTAGCTTAATGCTAAATGCCAACAGTTACTTACCAAGAGCCCAAAGTGAATCTGCTATTTCTCCACAACGTTTCTTCTTTTTATTGCTTGTCGTTAACCCGATGCACCAGATGGACTGTTCAATATATTTTATTCGTCTGTCTATGAAACAGCCTATTAAAAGTATTTGAGAGTGGGCAGAACCTTTCAAGGACATATCCGACACGTAATTGAATAATCATTCTGTCAATCACATTAATTGCTGGCCGGTCAGATAATGCAGTTGGTGGGCGCTACTGCCACAGGATAAAGGACGGAACATTAACCACTTGGTAAAACAAACTATAGCTAAAACATATCAGAAGTGGAGCAGAAATGTCCTTACTGTAGAGAACTTTGTTGCATTGTTGTTTGTTTTTCATTTAATAAAACGTGATCCAGATCTGATTAAACTGCCTCTGAAGCTGTTAGCATCTATGCTAATCTCTTGGGCTGCTCAGAGTCATAGATTGGAGCTTGGCAACATGGATCTGCCTGAGTTTAGACACTAAATCAGGTTGAACCATCTGCACTGCAAGGTTAGTTCATCATTGTAGCTTCTCTACAACACATCAAGATGGCGGAGGTATCGGTTTCAGAACTTTTGTTTCAACTTTATTTCATAGTTCCATTGTGAGGCAAAAAAAAAAGGTTGTTTAAATCTATGACTGTCCCACATCCAGGGCGTATGTAGTGCTATACTGAATAACATTTCTGACATGGCTTGAACAAATTAGAGGAGGCAGGACAAAAATCAAACATGCTACTTTCTGTTGTCGAGCCATGAGGCATCCCAGACCAGTCTTTTGTTTTGTTTCTCGATGACAGACTACACCAGATGACAAGTCCCAAAACCCTTTGACTGACAAGTCTGATTTAATTATTCAGCATTTGAGGATAGCAGCTGAACTTCATTGTATTATCAGATAGATTTCTGTAATGAGTGGTAATTAAAATACTTAAAACTTAGTTGATAGTACAAAAACTTTTGTCTATAAAAAGAATGAAAGATGTGAAAGACAATCACAGACACAGTTCAGGCAGCTCCTTGACTTCCTCTACAGCCTTTAGTTTCAGACTTACAGTTCAGGATCACACTCCTCTGTGACACTGCTCTGTTTCTGTCATCTCCTCCCCCTCCTGAGGTTTATTCTGCTGTGCCTGGAGGAGATGGCTGTGAACGTTCTGTCAGAAAGCACAAAGTGTTACACACATATACTCTTCTGTCCTTCATAGCTCCAACCATTGTGTACTTTTTGACTTGTGTCTCTTTAAGAACCATGTTGAGCTGTCTCTTTCTGTTTTTTTTTTTTTCAGGTTCACAATCTGCCATAAGACCGAGGTGATCAAGAACAATCTGAACCCTGTCTGGCAGCCGTTTACCATCCCTGTGCGAGCGCTCTGTAACGGAGACTATGACAGGTGAGGCAGAGGCTCACAGAAACAGTGTGTTGATACTGATACTTAAAGATTGTTCATATCATTATATTCCTGTACTTTGGTACTCTTTCTTTTATAGTTTTAATTTTGGCCTTTCATTTGGTACAGCAACAGAAAAAGTACAATATCTTAGACAGAGAGAGAGACCAGAGGTTGGACTTGAACGATTCTGTGCTTTAAGTGGGATTTGACGACTAGGCCATCAAAACCCTGGCATTGAATGAAACTTTTTTTGGGGTTTTTAAGAATATCAGGATGTCCTACTTTTCAAACAATGGTACAGCTATCATTTAGCACTCACCTTTGTTCATGTCTTTTATATGTCTTTTCTGCATGATGGAGTACTTCTAAGCATAGGACAACACAGTCCAAGGCATCTGGACTTCCCCCTCTCCTCTTGTAAACAGCTGCTTGAAACGGCTGATTACTCTACCCCCGAGATAGACCGACCATTGTTACATCCTACCACTGTTACATCAGTTGTTTAAGCCTTTAGACTCCGGGGTGACTCACTGCAGAGCACAGACCATAGAAAGAATGTAGAGCGGGGCAAGGGGCTTTAAAGTGACAGGAGCTCCAACAGAGTGTTTCAGGCAGAGTGAGCATAAAGGTGGATCAGGCATATTCAGTTAGTTAGTTGTTTATTTTTTTACGTAAGCAATTTTCAACATATTCTAGTAGTCATTAAAGTCAAATATACAGACCAGAGCTAAGGGAAACTTTGGGCCCCTTTAGCCTGGAATTTGTAGATTTAATCACATAGGAGGTTTTCCAATCTAGCAGGATTATCAAAAGAAGCATCCTCCTCAGTAAAAAAAAAAAAAAAAAAAGATCTAACAAACCAGCCAAAACAGAGTGGCTACACTGTAAAAAATATTTCGGGGTAAATTACTGGCTATAATATAATACATAGCTGTTTACAGTAACAAATATGAAAATTAGAATATTTGTGTTCATCAACCCTGACACATAAATTCTGTAAAATTACAGTAACGTGTTGGAAATTCATGGCAATATAATCATCATTTTACAGTATAACATTGTAATTGTTAAACATTAAACTGTAATTACAGTGTTTAAAGTGTACTGAAATTATTACAGAATATTGTAGATTCACAATTAATTGTGATTTAAACAATACTTTCCTTTTGTTTTTACTGTACGTATAGTCTGAACATGCATGACTGTAAAATCCTGCTGTTCTGTTCTGAAATACAGTTTAATGCTGTCCGGTGCTCACAAAAGTTACTTGTAATTTAGCATCACCACTGCATATTTAGTAGCCAGAAAACTATGGAGCCAAAACACTGATAGTAAGATCTGGTATTGAAAAAGAAACTTGGCATTGAAGAAAAACTTCCACTGGCACTGAAACAAGTATTGGCATTGTAACATGTTGAATTGAAAAATAAAATAAAGGCATTAAAAAAACTATTGTTTTTTTCAGGGTATTTTTTTGTTTTATGATGTGTTTTTCAATGCCGATCTTCTGATTTTTTTTTTACACTCTCTTTTTTCAGCATCACAGATTTTCAGTTTCAACTTTCTGGCAGTGTTTTGACGTGGAGGGGAGGGGTGTGGGATGGGGGCGGGGCTTGGAGCGCGAGGACGGAGGTTTTGAGGAGAGGAGAGCGGCGAGGAGAGCGGCCTCTGTCGGCTACCAACAACACTGTCCTCCCTGCGGTTCGCTGTGATCGACACTGAGACCAATGGATGCAAAATCACCTGAACTCACAAACTGCCAGAAAGCCTGTTTTTTCAGTTGGTATTTTTCACATCGAACCTTGTGGCGTTAAAATCACTATATGCTTCATGTCATGCTAATTTAGCTATCGTGCTAACGTTCGCTAAGCTAGCTGATGTAAACGTGCTTTGAGTCTTTACTACAGACAAACACTGACAGGAGGGATTCTTCATCACCACAAACATTATTTCATTGTGACTTAACAAACCTACATAATATTTTGATGTTAAAGCAATTAATTCTTGAATTGGGATTCACAGATGGACTGCAGTCAGTCACAGGGGCGATCAGAGGGAAGGGCACCTCAGGGTGCCGCAGCTTACAAGTTGGAGTCGAGTATATCACAGTGTTTCCCCTAAAGTGTATTTGGGAGGGCGCCCCATAAAAACATGTTTGTGGTGATGAAGAATCCCTCCTGTCAGTGTTTATGTGTCTGTAGTAAAGACTCAAAGCACGTTTACATCAGCTAGCTTAGCAAACATTAGCACGATTGCTAAATTAGCATGACATGAAGCATATAGTGATTTTAACGCCACAGGGTTCTATGTGAAAATACCAACTGAAAAAACAGGCTTTCTGGCAGTTTGGGAGTTCAGGTGAACTTGCATCCATTGGTCTCAGTGTCGATCACAGCCGCAGGGAGAACAGTGTTGTTGGTAGCCGACAGAGGCCGCTCTCCTCTCCGCTCTCCTCTCCTCAAAACCTGGAAGCACGTCCTTGTGCTCCAAGCCCTGCCGCCAACCCCCACCTCTCTCCTCCACGTCAAAACACTGCCAGTAAGTTGAAACTGAAAATCTGTGACGCTGAAAAAAGAGAGAGTGTAGAACAAAATCAGAAGATCGGCATTGAAAAACACATCATAAAACAAAAAATATCCTGAAAAAAACAATAGTTTTTTTAATGTTCGAATTTTATTTTTCAATTCAATATTTTACAATGCCAAAACTTGTTTCAGGGCCAGTGCAAGTTTTTCTTCAATGCCAAGTTTCTTTTTCAATACCAAATCTTACTGTCAGTGTTTTGGCTCCATAGAAAACTCCTGAGATATTAAAGTGTGCGTGCCAGAATGAAATACTCTTATTTTACACATTTTTACCCATCATGCACTGCAAAATTGTCATTACAATTATTTACTGTGAAAATTTACTGTGTACACTTGTGAAAAGTGGAGCTGCTGCTATTATTGAAAGCTTTAGTTTCAGACTACCTGTTAAACGTTCTTGAAGCTTTTTTAAACAAACGGATAGTCTAGAGTTTAGGAAAGAGTTTGTTGTTCAGGTAACTTTTGGTATCCCATCATCAAAACCATGAAATACTAGCTGAAACATGACTATATATCACTGCTATGTCCTGTTGAAAGATAAGATTTAAGTTTATGAAAAACAAAGCCTGCTGTATCAGATGAGAGGTTGCACTCTGTGGTGGTCAGAATAATGCCAGCAGTCGGCCGTGGTATCAATCTCTGGCCAGTGCTGGTGTTATTGAGACCAACATGGAAACACTGCAGCAAAAAAAATCACAATTATCTTGATTGAAGCACGTCTAGTGTCTGAGTGATCATCAAGTTTATGTTTTGTCCTCAAATCCTGAAGATAAGGTATCTGGGCACAAAAGAAACACAAGAACACTGGCCTGTCTTTACCACTTGACTCTTTTGGTTTAAAGACATACTGGATCACGGCACCAAATGCACACCACCAGCATGTATTGTGTAATTTGAAAGGCTGATATATTCCTCCTCCTTAGTCACATAATCATCAGTGTACACAGCGTCAGTGTTGATCTGGATGAAATGTTTGTTTACCAAAGTCAACAAACACTGAAGTTTACTTCAGATAAATCCTACACACAGTTTCCTGCTGCCTACAGCAGTTGTCTAACACATCCACCTTTATTGCTGTCCAAAGGTTCATTTCAAATCGAGAGTCTGTCTGTGACTCTGAGAAAAAGACTTATTGCTTTATTTTGTTGGGAACCAAAATAAAGTTGCCGTAGTAAAACAGAATTTCTGTGCTTGGTACATATTAATGATATAAAGAAATGTACTTAAATATATATTTTTTGAGCATCATTCTCTGATTGAAGGAAAGTTTTAAAATGTTCATGGTTGACACTGTTTTGAGCTTTAAGGTGCTCTCTTAGGTCTAGGTCTTCATCCCATGTTGAGGTCTAGAGGTCTCTCTGCCCAAATCCCCCTTCTGGCCTGTAGTCACACAACATTAGTCACAACCAGGCCTGAGCACATCCACGTCATCATGTGGTAATAAAGAGCCTGCAGTTACTAGCAAGTATGACTTTAGTCAGAAAACTGGAGAGCAAAACAGAGTGTAGGACTGAAAGTTACATTTTTTTTGTCAGTTTGATTAAATACTGTCATCTGACACATACATTGTTAATAATTATTGCTAATTGTTGTAGTTTAAATGTTTTTTCTTTTTGCTATTGCTTTCCAATGTGCCAAAAACACCCAGCAGTTTCTGATGTTGTGGTAATACACCAGTGAAATATAGCTTTAGTCTAAGCATCAATATAAGGCCCTGTTTACATGACAACATTGTCACCAGAAATGGACAGGTTTTTCCTTTGCGTTTTCACAAGCGCTCCACATTCACACTGAGACAATGTGAAAACAATGCCCGTTCACACGGATCCACGAGAACAACTGAAAACACTGTAGTGTGCATGCCAGGCCAGTAGATGGCGATGTAGATTTATAGTGAAACAGTGGGTTACAACACGCGTACGCTTTCTGGTGAAGACAAACTTTTCACAAACAACAATGGTGAGTTGACACATAAAGACAAAGGAGTTTCTTGTCTGGACAACAAATCGTTTTGGATATTTTTCTCTGGATAACAAACCGAGCACAGTAAGCAGCACACATGTTGCTCAGTAGACAGCTGAAGCTGTAGATGTTGTCGTTGGTCTTAGGTGTGTGCCCAACCTTTATCTGAAAGAGTACTGCATATGCACCGTGCGTCATCGTTTTCCCTAAAAATGCTGACTCCTATTTATACAGAGACGGATACCAAAACGTTTTCAAAACTTTTCACTCTGGACCCTGGTTTCAAAAGTTTGCAGATTCAGGCACTCTGGGCACCGTTCTCGTGTAAACGGGAGACGCAAACCCAACAAAAACTCTCCATTTCCTGCCGTTTTCATTGTCGTGTAAACAGGGCCTTAATCATCCAGTGGTATATGTGTGTTCTGTGTGATGAATAGCAAAATAGAAAAAAAAAGAAATGGTACAGACAAAATTTGGACCAAACTGTGATATCTACCATATGAATGTCTAAAAGCTAGCTGGCAGGCACATGCTGATTTGAAGGTGTTGTGCCCATAACACACCCATAAATAATCAAGGCACAAAATCTTGCTTTGCACCTGAATTGTGCATCATGAACACAGCAAGTTACAGACCTATATGCTCCAAACAGCTGTGTGACATGTGCTTTTGAGCATTTTTGTGGAAACAGCAGTTACTAGATATCTGGTAAGTCAGTGGAAAGCTACAGTATTATTTGTTGTTTGACCTTCCATGATTAAGCCATTTGTTAAGATGGCAACAGGGATGCTAAGCCCTACCATGGACCCTCAGTTTTAGATAAGTGTCCCCTGACTGATCTCGCATCAGGAACCACCACATGCTTTAACCACTTATTTCTTTAAATATATTGCAATTTAAACCTTTCATTGATCAAAAGTTACAACTGAGCAAAGAAACAAAAGCATAAACTTGCTTTTGCCATGCACAGTGGTAATTTTGTCCAGCGCACCACCGTGTACAGCCAATTTGGCTGTAGATTCAGCTTGGCGCAGTGACAAAAAAACGCACGGAAGGTGCGCTGAAAGCTCGCCAGCTCCAACCTGGTCTATTCTCGGTGCAGACGAGGCGCACCCCATGCAGTGGTAATTTGGCTGACAGACACACAGTGCGCACACATCACCAAACCTCACAGGCAGGCATCCAGGGTGTCAGGCACATTTCAATGCAATAAACAATCACAGCAACCACTATTTAATGTAACATTCTGGACCGGCACATACATTTGTATCTATATTAATTGTCCCGTCACATCTGATGTCAGATCAGAGACGTTTGTCATAATGGAAACTCAACCTGACGGCAGCTGGAAGAGTGACGCAAACTAACGAGTTCACATCTCTCAAGCCAACCACAAACAGCCACATCATCCGATACGGAGTATCCGGCTTCTCTCATCTCATGAAATTTAAAAGAAAAGAAAAAAGAGAGAGATGCTCGCTGAATAATCTTAAGGATTTACCTGTGATTGCCCATATTTCTCTGTTTTAATCTTTATTCTTAACATGAGCTAAAATGATGGAGTACATTATTGCAAGGAGGATGAGGAGGAGATATATTTTCACCAAAGGTTCTGCTATTTGGCGATGACAGACCAGGAATGCAGGTGGATCACAAGCATGATGAATGGATTAGCCTGCTGCTGTGTTTAAATAATTATCACTTAATTTTGTACTCCTATTTATGAGACAGGAACAGATTACATCTGTCCCGTGAGGTGGTCCACAAGGTGACACGCATCGTGGCCTCCGATGCGCGGCCCGGTGGCCCCTGCGCTCTCCCAGTTGCTGCAAAAGTGACAGCGGCTCTGACCTTCTTCGCCACCGAGGTGAAATTGTCACTGCGCCTTGCCTGCGGCGCATTTAGAGGCAAGGAGAGGTGTTCATTTGATTGGTGAAGATTACACTCGGCTGTATTAAACCCACTCACGCCTTCTCTCCTCCCTCTCTGCTACTTGCACCCCTGGGAGGGACGGAGGCGTGGGTGCGCCTCCCTGGGCCAGACTGCACCGTGCATAAAACTTTCAAAATGCCCTGGACACACCCTGTTGGTGCGGCGCAGGCGTGGCGCAGGGCAGGTGAGCCCCGCCTGCGCCTGGTCTATGAAATTAGAGCCCTGAAAGTGGAGATGAGCCATCAGAGGGTCTTTCTTAGCTTGACCAAGGGTCCATATATTGGTAGCCTGGGCCAGAATTAAAGGTGTAGTGTGTAGAAGTTGGCAGCATTTCACCAAACAGAAATGATGAATAAAGGATATAATGTTTCTATTTGTATGTAAAGTCCGTCGAAATAGGTGTACAGTCATCCCTATAAAACTTATGTTTTTTTTTTTTTTTTTTTTTGAAGTCAGAATAACCTTTTAATATTTATGTACCACGGGTCTCCCCTTTGTGGAGGCTGACATAATGATCTGCCATGTTATCTACTGGTGGGTTTTGGGGACAAAAAGAGCAAAACACGATTTTTGAATATGAGTCTGGCCATCGGTCCTGAAATCTACCTGGATTACATGAGAAGAAGAAGAAGAGAGAGAACGGGTATTACAAGAGAAGAAGACGACGCGGTCTTTGTTGAAGAGGAAAAGATAGTGTGTTGTTGCTTTGTACTGAAGGGTTTAAATTGCCCTGTTCACAATCCTTTTTGGTCTTCACCGCCTCTCGTCGCTTAGTGATGTGATGTTTTAGTAACGGACAGGCTCATTCCAAAATCTGAATGCTAGATGTCGCTAAAATGCCCATTTCTCACAATGCACCTTTAAAAAATTTTCAATAAGCGAGATATCTTAACCTGGATTACTTTTATTAACTTCAATACACTAAAGGTAGGCATTTCATAGTTCTCCTTTCATTATTGTTAAAGTTATTTTTTGGCCTTCCGCTCTTATTGATTGGGGGGGCAGTGGATAGAGCATGATAAGGGCTTGGAAACACAGGAAAGGCACACAGAAAAACAGGCCACCTGCACAAGGCAAGAGCCTCCACGTGGAAACTATTTGGCCTATTCTGCAACCAGCACCTCAGCCAGGTTGTCCTCACATTTTGTTTTATGTGACCCTTGGTGAAAAAAGGTAGGACAGCCCTGCCGTAAGCAGACATGCTTGCAAAACTGAGTTGTTTTCAAAAGGGCTTGAGAAATTAACATGTAGTCTGAGACCAACTGGACTGCACCACTACATGTGTTTTCTGCTCGACACAGGCAGACGCCATGACTCTTTTGAGTCGCTCTGTGACCTGTAACTCCCCCCATCAGGCATCGTTTGGGCAGCCAATCAGCACAGAGCTCATTATCATGGCCTCCTGCAGCCTCCCTGTTTCCTCATATCTGAACATATCCAAAGGGGAGGAAAGGAGAATGAATGAAATTTGAATGAATGAAACCTTTATTGCCCAAAGGGAATTTGTCTTGCACAGACAGCATAAAAAACACAAGCTACATATGACATCACATGCTAACATTCAACAGTTAGCCAAGAAAAACGATATCACATCATTAATTAAAGTGCAAAGTGCCAAGTTCATGTTGTGAGATCAGAGTTTATTTAGCAACTGGATGCTCCGTGGTATAAAGGATGTGATGTACTCCTCATTGTGGGCATCCTGTACCTGTGTCCTGAGTTCAGGATCTCAAATTCAGACCAGAGGGGGTGCTGTGGGTCTGCTGTGATCTTGTTTGCCAGAGTCCATGTGTGTTGGTCTGTCAGGTGGGAGATACTGCACATTTGCTCCCCAGTTATCTTTGTGCTGAATTTAATAATTCTGACCAATTTGTTCTTACTTTGTATGAACAGTGCTCCTCTCCGGCAATTCATACAGAAAATTAACACGCTTTTAATAAAGCTTTTCTAAAACAGTTTCAGCATGGTGCAGTCCACGTCTAAGCTCCTCAGTTTCCTTAAAAAATAAAGACACCGTTGAGCCTTTGCAAATCTTGCAGTAGTGTTAGCATTCCATGTTAATTTGTTGTCAATAATTGTACCAAGGTACCTGTACTCTTGTACGTTGTGCATTAGAATAACTGGACTAAACGATTGTAATATTCTTTTCATGCCATGTTTTAATCATATTGAGATGGTCACTTGCCGTAGTTAATAAAATATTAATGTCAATTTTAAGAGACAATCACGTCTTTACTCTCTGTGCCTCTTACATTGTCCCTTCTCTTTCACTCTGCTTTCCTTCTTTCTCACCCTCAATCTCTCCTTTCTGTGAATCTCACCTCCATCCCTCTCACCTCCTTGCTCTCACTTCACCTCCCTCCAGGACGGTCAAGGTGGATGTTTTTGACTGGGACAGAGACGGGAGGTAAGTTCTGGCACTTACTCTATTACTTTTTTTAATCTTCTCTCTTTTCTTTATTCATTCTCAGCTTCAGATTGAATTTCTCAAATGTCACACCTTGTTCTGTCATGGGGCCATTCTTTCTGTCATAATATACGATATTAAAGCAGGAAGAGGGCTGCACCTTTCTTACCTCTACTTTTTAATAAGTCAAATCAAATGACCTGTTAAAAAGGGTTACAAAAGAGGTTTTAATATGAAACCTTATGTTAGACTTTCTGGGACTGGTTTTGATTAATTCAAGTTGGTATTCTTATGAATCCTCATGGTATAAACCCACAGTCACAGATTTCTGATCCCTGTTCTGCATTTTAAAGACAGGAGGGGACTAAAAGTGAATGTTTGTCCTGCGTTGTTTCGGTAAAGTAAACCAGTCAGACATCGTCATCAGGCGTTAATTCTCTCTCATATTTGGACAGCCATATTTACACAGCCAGTCACTTTCTCAGGGTTTTAAGAGAAGATTTGTACACATACAGGAAAGTACATTGCATGTAGTTTCTGCAGTCAAGCTATAAAAAGATTTAAGGCTTTTATTTTGAAATGTGGACAAAATCAACGCCTGTGTAATCATTCTGGGCTGTATGAGCTTTATTCTATCACTTTTAATACCATAAGTGTTGTGTTGTCTCAGTGCTTTTGTGTCTTTGAAGTTTAATATTTATTGTATAAATTTATGTCTAGCACTTTTGTGTGCTTTTTATTTATTTCTTGTGTGTTTTACATGGGGAGCAGTGTATTTTGAAGTGTCATATTGTTTAGCATAATAGTGTATTTTATATAATAATATTAATAACTTTATTTACATAGCATCTTAGACATATAATAATCTTGATTTCATTCTGGTATTACAGTATTACAGTATTTCATAGGCACCTCTGTTAGTTTCAACAACTGCTGTAATCATGACAATCACTTTTTTCGCCTTCCGTTTACACGAAAATAGTGCCTGGATCTGCAAACTTTTTAAACCAGGGTCCAGAGTGAAAAGTTTTGAAAATGTTTTCGTATCCGTTTTCGTGTAAATGGGAATCAGTGTTTCCAGGGAAAACGATGCATGCAGTGCATGTGCGGTATTCTTTTAGATGAAGGTTGTGCGTGCATCCCAGGAACAACAACAATAACAGTTTCGGCTGTCTGCTGAGCAACATGTGTGCTGCTTACTGTTCTCAGTTTGTTATCCAGACAAAAATATCCAGACAGATTTGTTGTCCAGACAAGAAACTCCTTCGTCTTCGTGCGTCCACTGGCCATTGTTGTTTATGAAAAGTTTGCCTTCACCTGAAAGAGTACGCGTGTAGTAACACCACTGTTTCACTACAAACCTACATCGCCATCTACTGGCCTGGCATGCATGCAACAGCGTTTTCAGTCGTTCTTGGGTCTCCATGTGAATGCCAAGTGCTTTGAAAAAGCAAAGGCAAAACCTTTCTTTTTCTGGTGACAATGTCACGTAAACGGGGCCTTAGTTGTTCACACTTGCTGCTCTCAGCAGGGTGTATGTCCTGCTGGAAGGGGAAGAAGTGGTGGAGGTCAGTGTGGAGGTCATCGACAGGCAGCATAGGACGTCAAATATACATGTCGGAAGCCAGTGTTCGTGATATGAGAGCGGACGAACAATTTACATCCTTATTTCAGTGTTAATGTTAGAAGTGTATCAGTAGCATCTACTGAGGAGTCAATGGAGCACTGAAGCTCATAGAAGTAAATATGAAGCAGCGGCACTACAGCATGATGAGGAAGAAAGCTGCAGAATTTTAACTCTGTACCCAACAGCGGCTCTTTGGATGACCTGAGGATGAAAAAGTAAAATAGTATTTAAACCAAAAGCAGACACAAATCACAAGTAACTTAAACCAACACTACGTAGTTTTTCCACCCTAATATAGTATTTCTAGAATCATTATGATGGTACATTGCTTTACAACAGGTTGAATGACACCTCTGTCATGGTCTGAGGGGGTCTGTATCACCTTCACTGGCACTATGTAACTTCGATGTGGATGGTAGGAACTCTTCCACATTAAAAAACTACATATTTTTACTCTTTTGACTGCTTTACGGCATACGTCACTTCCCCCTCGAGGTGAAAGCTAAACGATGGGAAAAGGAGAATATAAAGCAGTTTATGAATTTTTAAAACAGATTTAATGAACAGAATTTAGTTTGAAGTAAATATGCACTTATTTTCCTAATGGAAATAGGGACCTCTGGTTCACACTCCTGCATAGAAGGTGGTGGTAATGCTCCTCTGACGCTGGATGCCACCTGCCGTTAAACAAGAAGAAGAAGAAAGCTACATGTAGTGTTGTTATCATGGCGGAAGCAGCGAAAAACCCAAAGAAAAGAAAAGTTTATCGGAGGAAATGAAAAAAAAAGCTGGAGAATAACAAGCTAAGTGCCTGGACAGGGATAAACACTGGCCCGGCGTTCACTCGCCGGGCCAGTGTTTTACGACCGCGTAGTTGCACTCAGCGACCATAGAGGCCCCTAGAGAGCTGAAAGTCGGAATCTTACTTAGTGCTGCTTTAAGCAAATTATTAAGACATCCCAAATTTCCATGTATTTTGTTTTGGGTTTTTGTCTAATTAATATAAATTAGTTTTGTTTAGATTATTAATAACAAGGATAAATATTCTGAAGACTTTGAATCATATTGTTATTAGAATAGGAATATTGGTACTAGACTTCTATTAGTATGATAAATGGTATTATTGTGGCTGTGAGATGATTACACATGTCAAACAAGGTTTAAAAAAGGTTGTTTTCAAACAATCAGTCATGAATATGATTAGTTATGATTAGTTATATATGTGTATATATATAGATATATATATATATATATATATACATATATATATAGAGAGAGAGAGACAGATAGATAGATATGATGCATCAAGGAGGGTAATTTAGAAAGATTCTGGGAGGGCCAATGACTGAGAGTGGCCCTAAGAATGACATAATCATTGTTTGTTTATTTGATTTATTGGTCAAAGAAGGCAAAAAAGTAAGTAAAGTATTGGCTATAATTTATTGTAATGCTATTTCATGTTCTCTTATCTCTCCTTGGTTCTTTTCAAATATTAAGATGCATGGATTTGCTCTGTAAATACACTTGGACTGGTTAGTGAATGTATATTGTAGACTGCTTATGCATTCAGGCGGTAATTATCTGCCACTGTCTCTCTCTTCTTTATTGCAGTGGCTGTATTTCTTTTTTATGTAAATTATATGTTTTACTTCCTCATAAGTTTCCACATAAAGATGGTTTTTCATTTGGACTGAAGTATGCGCATGCGTCTTCCCTGTTTCGATCAGTATATCTATGATCTACCTCACGCTCTTTTGAAGAAAGCCTTGAATGCGCAGTTATCCGAAATAGTTTCATCTAGCTTGACCGAGCAGCTTCCTCTCAGCCTGGATTGGCCTTCATGAAAAACATTAAGCCAGCATGGTCAGAAGGGACTTAGTCAAGCCTGGCTTTAGTTGGTTATCTTGGATGTCTTCATTCCAGTTTGGTGAAATACCCCTTTGATAAACTTCTCCCATAGCAGCTTTTGTCTTAATCCATCTTGTCAAGTCTCTTTTCCTGTTTTGTGCTGGTTGTACAGGATAATGTCATCAGCCCTCCCCATTCGCCCTCAGCAAATTATCCTCATAATCCACTGCTGTATTCAGACATCAACTCACTCAGATTCTGCACAGATAAAATACTGGGGTGGGGCATGGTAAATTACCAGAGTAAAGTCACAGTGAAAAACTTATCTGCTTGTGTTCACACATAGCTACAGCTCATTCGGATAAAGGTCAGATAATTTCAGGGTTTTATTTTGGCAAGTGTGAATGGGGTTAGTCACTTGTGAAACAATAATGCCAGGTCTCGTCCAAAACGTCAGCAGCATTTGTATCTCTGGATTATTTTTAAAGCAGTGTCGTCATGAGGGAGCAACAGAAAGTCTGTGTAAACTGTGAACAGTTCAGTCAGAAACAATTCAAACAACAGCAGTTTAACAATGACTGCTGCAGCACATGTATAGTTAGAATGTTGTATAGTGTGATATCTTTCACGGCACAGACAGAAAGGACTCACACGCAGAGAGCAATCAAGATCCAAAAAACTTAGTCTTTATTCGGAAAGCAGTTTGTTGCCAGGAAGCAGAGAATCAGGCAGAGGTACAGAGACAGCAGGCAAACCGGGACAAGGCAAGACAAGAAAAGAGTGCTGGATAACTACAGAGAATGTGAGTTGATCTGGTAGATTGAGAGTGAGCATGCAGGATATGTAAAGGAGCGAGGAGTGAAGGTAACAAGACACAGATAAAACACATCAGGGAGTGGTCAGGTAATCACACAGGAGGGATACGAACCAGGATCTGAAAGAGAGGGAGGCAGGAGTCAGCAAAATAAAACAGGAACTAGAAACCAAAATGAAAATGACAAAATAAAACAGAAAACCTTTACAATATCATCCAGAGGAAGCTGGTGCCGTGTGACATTTTATGCCGTGTGTCTCTGTTTTCTGGGTCCACGCCAGGCAGCGGCCTCCTGGGCTGAAAATGGTGGCCCATTCGGTAATGTCAAAGCCTGAGTACCACTTGAGGCTGGCTGCAGAGATATCCAAACAATGGTGTTCCTGGCAAAGACAGTTTTTACAGCCTAAATACACATTTTTACAGCAGGGTTAAAAAAAAACTACTTGGTCTAAATATATAATAAATTTAAATAATCTATGTCTTTGATTGAGGATTTCTGGTTTTGTAAATGCAGCATCCCCGTAGGTCAGATGGCTTTAAGTCCTGCCTCAACACGGCCTCTTTGTGTGTGAGTAAGTTGAGCTAAAGTTTGGTTGAGATGGTATATGCACTATAGTAGCGTCCATTACACTGCCCCCAAAGTATTCCTAAAGCTCTTTTGATAATCGGCTGACATCACATGGCTTCGTCCAATTTTTGCAACAGTCAGTGCTAAAAACCCATCCAGGTATTTGTTCTGTCATACCTAGTATACCCTCCGGTTTAGCTTTACTCAGAACATGTATTTTATTCATCTAGATCTTTAAGCCTTCATGAGCTGGGTCTGATCTCACCCCTCTCAAGATGTGGAGATAACGTCAGCTTTGAGCTTTTTGCTCTAATGTTTGGCTTCACAGATGCACCCAGGTATTATCCTGGGTGCTGGCTGTGGGCTGCACAAACACCCGGCTGTGGGAGTGTCTCATATCTGGGGGAGGTGGCATATCCCCTTATGACTTTTTTTGGTGGTAAATGTTTAAACAGACTGTTGAGCACACATTGTCTGTACGGTGGTGCAAGCAAAAGAGGGAGAGGAGGGACTTTTCTCTAGAGAGAACACCAGACCGTGACACATATGTTTGTAAATACACATTTTTTTAAGTGTATTTTTCATCATATGGCCCCTTAAAAAAGTCCAGACCACTGTTAATTTTGTTGACTAATTATTTTCGTCATAGTTTTCGTCAACAACCTTTTTTCCCCTGACGAAATTAGACTATAGCCAGAGAACAAGTGCACATGGACAAAACTAAAACTAAATTAACTGACATTTTCATCAAAAAATAAAACTAGACTAAAATGTTTGATAGAGACTTAATCCAATCAGACCTAATTTGGTCATGTAGAAAGTAAGGATGAGTTAGGAGTATATCCAATCACAGCTACTTTGGTTGTGTGGAAAGGTTGGATGAGTTTAGAGGGACATCCAATCACAGCTGCCTTAGCTTCATGGTGGTGGGATAAGTTGTGGAGCGATCCAATCAGAGCTCCTCTCTTTATGAATTAATATATTCATGTAGAGCAGGTTCACTGTTTGTTGTCAGTTCTGGTATTGTAACTGAGATGCTCTGCCAGGTAGCCTAAATAAAGGTGACTGCATTTCACACAAAAGTTAAATTTGTTTCTGTTTATTTATACATTCAAACTTTACTAGCATTCAATAAAGCGTTATTAGATGTTTCATTTTATCTAAGCGTAAAACATGACTTCAGAAATTCAAGGAAACAAAAAATGCCTTACACTTTACACTTCATATTTTAGTTGACTACATTTACAGTAGATTTCATCGACTAAAATGATGTGAAATTTTATCAACTAAAGCTAGACTAAAGTTAAAACAATTTAGATGACTAAATTATGACTAAAACTAAAACATATTTTAGGCAAAAGACTATAAATAAAACTAAATTAAAAAGTGCTGTCAGAATTAACACTGGTCCAGACCCCTGAATGGTGCATTGAACTGAATAAAAAGCGCTCTTTTTTGGTTCGAACTCTGACATTTAAATCAAGTGAACTTGACATTAAATGACTTTACCCCAACCCACAAAGTCCACCCAGGCTCAGGTGATAAAAGAGCTCTATTGTGCCAAGGATCCTCAGTGAGCGGTGTGGGCGTTCTGTTGACCTTGTGACCTCGTTGACATTGTTCAGGGTCCAACTCTTACTACATCCTGCTGTGTGTTACAAGTTTGAAAGGGAAATATTGAGAGTCCAGGCCAGAAAACAGCTTATGAGTCAAAAGTGTCCTTTAGCAATCTTTCACCAAGAAATTCTGACTTGATAAATGATTTAAGTCATCAACATGTCTAACAAAAACTTCATTTAAAAGTAACAAGGGGAATTAGTGAACACTATGATCCTTTTATGGTTTTTTATGTAAGATAATTTATTGGCTTTAATGAGCTTCTATACACCCAGTCAAGAAAAACAATGACATTTTAATATTCTAGCAGCTAATATAATTCTATAAAGCTGTGCATTAATAATGATTGATCACATATAAAACCACTGTGCATGTATGGGAGGACCTTTAATCATTGATGAAACAGCTAAACGGGTGTTTGCTTCTGTAATTAAAGAAGCTCTTATGAGAAACAGGAATTTAAACATGTGGACAGCATAATAATGACTGTACAGCAATTTTACAATCTCCCTAATGATGAATTATCATGCCTGAGTGGAATGTGCAGCATGTTTGCTGGTACCTGTGTTTTCTGTCATTTTAACTGTTTAAAGTTTGATTTATGGCAGTTAGTTTAAAATATAGAGACAAACTCTGCCTGTGACTTTGCTTTAAAACCTCCACGTCCCTTCCACTTAAATTAAAATGTCTCTCAATGCTGTTTTTTTGCACTGTATTAAGCTTAAAGGGATACTTCTAGTTTTTTGAAGTGGGGTTGTGTGAGTTACATGGCACGAGCCTGAACATGTGCCGCAGTGTCACAGCTCAGTTCTCTCTGTGTTCAGAAATCTCAGGAGAGACGCTAACGCTACACATTGATGTATATGGTTCCAGACTCTCTGTGTACTTAAGAGAACTGTGGGAGAAAACAAGCCACAAAAACAGTATGGGGTCATTACACACTACAAAAAGTTTGCTTATATCCACTTAATTATCCACCACACACAGTTTTTATTAAGCACTATTTAGAGACCGGCACAGTCTACGTGTCCTTCTGTCAGCAGTGCCAACTACTTTGCTTCACAAGCGCTACCATACGGGATAAACTGACACATTTTTCAGCGAATATGGCCGCTGTTTACTTTGGTTTCTTGTATGAACTGGAGTTCACAGCAGAAACTTCTGTAGATGGAGAGTCAGCGGGAATCTGCTCTGAGAGCTGGAAGACCGGAGAAAGACCTGTTGATTCAGGTGAATAAACCATGAGCTCCTGTCTTCAAAGTGGATGAAATAAGAGAGTGACTAAGGAAAATCACCTCAGGATGGCTCAGGATGTTTGGGATCAGAGGAGACTATCAGCTGTTATACAGTATGTTCATCTGCAGTGAGCAGCTCTCATCACGCAGAGCCTTGCTGATTTAATGGACATTTATAATTGTACGGACCGGATTCCCTGTTTTACAAACTCCAAGGGCTAAACAGAGGAGCTGAATGAAAGTTCATCTTCAGAGTGAGAATTCAGCTCATACTGACTGTATTTTGTAAAGACAGAAGCCATAGTTTCAGTGATAGGTTTTCTTCATGATAGCACATGGTGTTGACTGTTGAGGGTAAACTGAGCTCTTTGTCAAAATGACTGAGCTTGGTCAGCAGGATAATCCTTAAACATTCGTACATGTGGCTAATCTTTATTTGTGTATTTGGCAAAATTCAAGCAAGACCGTAGTTTGATCTTGATTCTGTGTTCACACCAAACATGAAAAAATATTTGCCTTGTGCCTTTGCGTGTCTAAATGTTGCAAATGTATTCGCGTGTTGAAATGGATATTAGCTACTGTGGTGAATTTTTGCTCCTGTCTCTTCACCACAACAACAGGTTTTTCTGCCTTCTTGAGCCATGCTCAACCATGCTGGATGTTTCTACTACCACTGTCTTCCTCCTGTTCTCAAAACCAGAAGCTAAACGTCCCGGAAAAGTCAGAAATAGAAACACATCCATTTGATGATTATTTATATCCTTCAGAGGCGCACATGGAGATTTCCACCATGTTGTATGGAAGATGCCCCCTAGTGCCGAGTCTGTCCGGCTCTACTCGTCTTTTTTTCCCGCTCCTTTTCTTTCTTTATTTCGTCTGTGCTGCGGTAGTTCCTCCATGAGGTTCAGCATATTTTCTCTGTTAAAAACAGATTAAATCACCAGTAGTAAGCCAGAGAAACAGACCAGTAGCCACCTCGCTGATGTGCTGGTGGACCTCTTTCACACTACAGCCCATTAAGTGTTAAATAAATATAAGCTGAACTTACCAGATACTCAAAAGTCTCCAGTGACCTCCTCATTTCTCCTCTCTGAACACTAAAATAATGGTGTAGAGGAGCTCCGATGCAGACGTACAGCATTGTTTGCTTCCTTCTCAGTCCGTGATGTCATCCTGATTGGCTGTCAGAGCTTGAGCTGAATTGGTCGCAGAATAAGGATATTTTCAACTATGCTGAAAGAGCCAAGCTGTGAATTGCTGCAAAACAGATTTTGCACATCCAACGTGAATTTCCCGTCTTTCCATTCCCTTTCAAAGTACTTCCGTTGTGCCACAAACTAAAATTCAGGATTGGTGTGAACACAGCTTTACGCTGCTGGCAGAAGAACATGTAGGCTGTGCTGTGTCTCAAATTAATGCCTAATCAAAGCAGCTTGGTAGTGGCTAATTAAGCAGATGTAAACAAGCTGTTTGTAGCCCGTGATGAACCCACATTGATATTGAGGCTTTTTTTCTCCCACAATTGTTTTAATTATGCAGAGACTCTGGCACCATATACATCAATGTATAGCATCAGCATCTGTCCAGAGAGCTGTGACACTGTGGCACATGTTCAGGCTCATGCCATGTACCTCACACAACCACACTTAAAAAAACACAATGAATTTTTTTTTCAGTTCAGTCCCTCTTGCTTTACATGGATGTGAATAGCGCTGCTTGATTACAGCAAGAATCAAAATCTTGGATATTCTGGTAAATATTTGGACCACAATTTATTAAACATTGCTATTTTTTTTAAATCTGTGTTACTTACAACTGTTGTACTCAAAAACTCCATCATGTCAACACTTTGGACCACACATTAAGTGAAAATAGATGCCAAAAATGTAGTTTAATAATATATTTATATTTATATATATTTATAACAACCGATACTGGGCTGCTTCAATCAAACATCTTTTGTGTTAGCAGTCTGTTTAATGAATTGTGGTGAAATTCTGGCCTTAAATGTGTTATTTTAACACAAGTTAACTCACCTGGAAGGGTATGTGAAAACATTTTAATACAGGCAATATTTGTTATTCTAGTGATATTTAGTGGAAATAAAAGCATTTCATCAATGTTTGATGTCTCATATCCAGGCTCCAGCAAGATAGTAATGTATTTAATTTAAGAATCGAGACAGTATACACAGTATTAAACTATGAGTATCAGTGTGTCTGTGTAGGTGGGTGTGAATTTGTGGATAAATTAAAAGAAGGGACAATCAGGACATGGAGCAGCTAGGCCAGGGAGAGAAGAGTGATCAGAGTGAGGAGGCCTCCTCTGTAAACTCCTGTCTCGACCTGCTCAAGTGCTGCAGAGTCCAATCAGCTTCACCTACCTGCAAACACAGAGAAGAGTCAGAGCAAAGGGAAATAATACAATATATGAAGGCAACCTTAAAGCTGGAAGTAGAGTATTTTTCCGCCCGACAACAGCAGAAAAAAAAAATCCAATGTGAGGACAAATTAGCCTCATAATGCTTTTAAAATATTTAATTGTGCAGGTTTGAGGGTACATTTTCCTTAAAAAAACATTATTTGTATGTAAACTATCAGATAATAAAGTAACAAAATAAAACTGACAAACAAATTGAAAAATGTCAATGCAGTCTGAGAGCCTAGAGAGTCCAGTTCCTCTTTGTTAAATGTTTTTTTGGAGATTCCTGTTCAGACATCAATTTTGATTTGACTGTAAAAAAATGCTGTCTTTACCCACTGTCATGGCTGTCTTCGCAGCTATCACATCCATAAAAAGCATTTTTTTTCAGAAACATAAAATCATATTGTGTCCTACATCAGTGCAGTTTTTAAAAAGCATTTTTATGTTTTGATTTAGGGTTAAGAGGAATCATATTTATCCCTTTAAAATACTGAGACACTTATTTAAGAACATTTTGGTGGATTTAACATTCAGATCATTTAGATTGTCAATTCATAAATGTTGCAGTTTCTTGAAAATTAAATATATGAGGGAATGGGGGAAGAATAATTGTAATTAAATTTAAATTTAGATAAATAAATTACTTTTATTTAAAAACATGCTTGCATACAATCGTTTGGCCTCCCATTTTATTTCTTTCAGACTTTCTTTCATCACTTCCATCATCATTTTGTTACAGTTTCCTTTCTACCTCAGGTATATTTTGTCATCCCGTTTCCTGCTGTGTGAAGCTCCTTGAGGATTTCCCTCTAAATATCAGCTTTAAACAGGCGGTGCTGGAGTCACGCACAGCCTCAGGTGGTGTTACACTGAGATGCAGAGCAGATTTGCAGGCATGCAGGAGATGATATTTATCAGGAGATGATACCAGAGGGATTCGGTTTTTCATCTTGAGATGAAAATAACCTGCTGAATGATAAAAATCTCATTTTCTGAGGGTTTCTCTCAACACTGGAAGATATGAAGACCAGATTTTCATTTAGTCCCTGATTATTGTCCCTGATGCATTATAATTACAGAAAGATTACATTTTCATTTAGATTATTTTGTTGTTAATTAGGCTTAAGCTGTTTTATAAGCTTAAAGAATGATCACAGATAAAGTCTATTTGAATAAGTCAGTTGTAAAAATGTGTTCTGACCACTGAAGGTCAAACTTAAAGAAGTTTTATTCAGGTGATGTAGAAAATGATTTGAGCCTCAGCATGCAGTTTTCTTCATTTTTACTATGTGAGCCACAAAAATAAAAACTTCAGAGACCTGAACCATGCCTCTGCCCCAGTGACAGCTGTGGCTGGTAAACTCTCATGGACACAATACGTCTGTAAGATGTTTAACTTTGACCAGATGTCAAAGGATGAACTCATAAGATTTTGAAGGTCATAGGTCAAAGATCAATGTTATGGAGTCATCCTTTGCTTGTGAACTTGATACCCCAAGAATGCATCAGTGGATTTTCCCCTCAATCACTGCATAAATGTCAGATCTTACTCAAAAATGATTAAATTAGATTTGGTGGGTCATAGGTCAAAGGTCAAAGTCACAAAGCTTTATGTTAATCTATTGCTTGTGAACGATTATTCTAAAAAGATTTATCACAAGAATGCTTTCAGGGACTTTTTTTTCAATTTGCACACGTGTTCACCATGACACAGGGTGGAACTCTGATTTTTAGGTCATAGGTTAAAGGGCAAGGTCAGTCTTTTCTTACAAAAGTGACATCTCAAGACTGCACTTTAAATTAATCAAATTTTGCACAAAATAACTCGTGAAATTTTTGATGCCCAGCATCTAAAGCCAAGGACTTCAGTATCGTAATCATCCTTTGTGAACAGTGGGGACTTTTTGTTCAACTTTTCACAAATTTAAATGTTCACAATGACACAGAAGTGTAGATTTTATAGGCCAAAGGTCACAGAGCTTCTTGGTTATTCTTTGTCAAAATGTCTATGTCACAGAGTTATCCTTTGCACGTGAAAGCAGTGTCACCAAATCCAACATCTCAAGACAATTTAGTGATTTTATTACATCACTGCACAAACGTTCACTCTGAGGTATTGATGAACTGAAAGCATTTTGGAGGTGTGGCTGTGACTTTATCTTTTGTAACAGGATGTCTGCAAAGTTCTTAAGGGAAGTCTTTTCAGACTTTGCACAAATGTCTGATTGGTTTTACGATGCTTTGATAAGACTGTGAAGGTCATGGGACCATGGTCAAGGTCATGGATCCTCATCATCTCTCTGAATCTGACGCGAGCTGCAACTGAAAGCCAGTGAAGAGTGACTGATAGCAGACTGACGTGTTTTGAGCCGGTTCAAGACCAGACATGGTGCTGCATTCTGGATCATCTGCAGAGTTTAAATGTGCATGCAGGGAGGCCTGTACCAGAAGCTGTGTTGAATAAGAATAAGAAAACAATGTAGTGTTTGGTAAGGATCGTTGGTATTAACAAATCAAGGCTGTGTATCTTAAACCTTTAATATTAAGGTTACTCATAAAGCTAACTTTCTCAATGCAAGTGTAATGCAGCTTTTGATCCCTGCACTTTGATAACAGTTGGATACAGAGGACATGTTCATACTGCCACACACACTATCCTGGTAGTGCAGTTTCAAAGGGGACGTATTAAAAAACACATATGTTTCAGGTTTGAACAGACACCCATCATGTACACCAGAAACAATCCTGACTGCATGAAAAAAGCCTCCTGTTCCCCCAAAGAGATATTGCATGTGCAGCAGAGTTTCTGCCACCCTGTCTCACAGAAAGAGATGAATTGACTTGTGCGATCTCTGTGAGCTGGAAGTTTCTCAAAGAGTGTCACATGCACATGCAATATTTTCTCAGGGGATCAAAAACTTTCTTTAAAGCGTGTGAAACTTTATCGTGCTCACAAAAAACATTCCAGTGAACATGAGTTACTGTCGGGTGCACAGCAGGGTTTTATTTGAGATTTTGAAAGAATATGTACTGTTAAACACGCTAGGACATAGGAGTGAGGGCTGATCAGATTTTGTTAATACCAATTCCATTATTGATTCTGTCTATTAATCCATTCTTTAACGGATCCTTAAATGGTTCTTGTGGACTTGGGTTTGGGCAAAACTTGGCTTGAGTCGGTGTTCACTGTCAAAAATGTCAAACACATTGACACTCCTGATATTCAATGCTTTGCTTCATGTACGAATGCTTCTGTGAGGTGCTGGTTTTTCAATCCACTAAATGTTATGCAGTTAGCATCTTCGTCAAATTTAAGCCATGATTTTGACCACTTCTTCCACGTGACTGCCATGATTGCATCTTTGACTCTCATGTCTGCAGCCTCCCTGTGATGACAGCGTGATGACCATGATTTGCAAGGCATGCAGAACAAAGTGGAAGGAATTGATTAGGCAATTGTTTATCAAAAACTTATGATGTCAAGGGATGTTGAGGGAGCTTTTATCAATTCTCTACTGGAAGTGGTCTTCAATCCCAATCTTTACTGAGGGGCATATCAGACTCGCAGCGTAATATGGACTCGTTAAATGTATATTTACCTTCCACCAAAGAGGTTATGTTTTTGCTGGCATATGTTTGTTTGTCTGTCTGTTTGCTGTTAGCAAGATTAAGCAAAAACTACTGGACAGATTTTGCTGAAATTTCAGGAGATGTTCGTAATGCCCAACTTAAAAATGATTAGATTTTGGTGGTGATCCAGATAACCACCATTAGTGAACAATCGTTTTTGCTCAATAACTGTCTAACTAATAATGATATCAACATGATTCTGAGTGTTAGGTGTGGGTTTTCAGGGTCAAGGAATCATATTATGATGGCAACTTTATCATGAAACTTTTGCTTATAGATGTAACAGCAATATGTGAGCTACCTTGGCAGAGGTTTGCGCTCTCTGAGTGCTTTCTAGTTTTTCATTTAATAAAGAGATGCTGTCCAGATCTGACAAAAATGCTACTGAAGCATCTGTGCTAATCGCTGTATGAGCAGTCACCTCCTGCTGTCGTCTCCCTCGTAACTCGTTCTTTTTCCTGCTCCAAAGGACTCTGATTGGGCCGTCCCACTTTTGGCTGCTCACAATCGTTGTAGATTGGAGCTTGGCAAGATGGATCTGCCTGATTTAGTGTCTGTAATCAGGCAGATCCAGCTGCTGTGCAAGGTTAACCAGGGTGAGCAGGTCTCTTAACTGATCTGCCATGGTTCAGCCAGGACTCAATCAAGGAAAGCTACCTGAAAATATCATTAAACTACCAACCTTGCTTTTTGTAGTGTCATTACTGCCCATCACTGGTTGCTAGAGTACATTACAGAGACTTGGATATATAAAATAAATTTAGGGGCTCGAGTAACCTATTGGACGCTTCTCTAGATGCTATTGCGCATTAAAACATAAGCTCAGGTACTTTATGAAGTTAAAAAGGGAATAGTGTGACTTCACTCTACCTTGACAATCTAGACCGTTAAATATTTGAGTCAGACAAATTGCACATAGTGTTTTTGCAATTGTTAAAAAATGTGTGTGTCTGTGTGTGTGTGTGTGTGGGGGGTGTCTAAGCCATGGACCTAGCACTTCCACCTTCCACTTAACTTTATTGTTGTGCTGCACTTAAATGAGAACAATCTAAATTCATGCTGCTTTAACTTTGTGTTTACAGCCACTCACATATGTGGATTTGTTCGTTTCTGTTCATAACCTAAATCATGCCTCTGTGTGCTTTTAAGAGATATCACTGCATCTGCAGACAGGATCTCTTTTAAGATATTGATGTGAAACACCCTTCCTTTTGCATTTTTCTCCACCTTTTCTCTCCTTCCTCCAGTCACGACTTTATTGGAGAGTTCACCACCAGCTACAGAGAGCTGTCCAAAGGCCAGAGCCAGTTCAACGTCTATGAGGTAAAGAAGAAAAAAGTTTGAATCCTGAATCAGCAAATAAAGAAAAGGAAACCAAAGTTTCCTCCAATTTATTTTCCTGTATGTGTAAAAGATATCAAAAATTTAACAGTGTTTTGGGAACATCAATAGTTCTCTGACAGTATGATATATTATTCATTCAAGTAATATATCTTGCATTATGAATCCCAGCCCACATCTGGAGACAGGATTTTATCAGCGAAAAACCAAAAGAGCCCAGACATGCACTCAGTGATACTATTTTTTCAGTTATATTTTCAATTGATTACTTGTTTCTTGTTTTGTGTTCAAGGTTTTGAACCCTAAAAAGAAAGGAAAAAAGAAGAAATACGTCAACTCTGGGACGGTGAGCTCTTTTGTGTTTGGATTGTGTTTCTAGATGCAGATGACATGAATCATGCAGCACCATGGAGGAACAATGAAAGAATATTGTTCTGCCTCAGCCTCCTTATGATGCATTTCTTAGTCATCATCTGTCTATTTGTCTTCAAGGTGACTCTTCTGTCCTTCAAAGTGGAGTCAGAGTACACATTTGTCGACTTCATCAGAGGAGGGTAAGAGACCAGACTCAAATATAGTTATAATGGGAGCATGGATCACTGTGCAAGTATCATTGAAGTAGTTGGGTAGCTTATTAAACTTTAAAGATTACAAGTTACTATGGAGCACACAAAAAATATGCCAAAATCTTTGCAGAGCTACAAACAATGTTTCCTCAAAAATTAAAGGCTACAACTGAACAGCATGTGAAGATCAACCACCAGGGGGTTCTCAAAACAAGGTCCACACAGGTCAACATTCTGTCCAACAGAGGCTCTTTCTACATGGAAACAAAGACAATCTTTTGTGTTTTCAAAAAATTTCCATAAACACACCAATGTTTTAAGAAATGTAACTGTCCACATGAATACACCAAAATGCTGTTGTATATATACCAGGCCCATAAGTGGTGCTGTAACACTGCTGCAGACATGCACCAAAACCAGATGTCATTAAACACACTATAGGCACAAAAGAACTCAAAGGCAGACGAATCAGGTCCGTGAGCCAAAAAGCAGAGTTAACAATAATTAACAGTCCAGGGCTCAGTACATGTGCATGCAAAACAATCCAGGTAAAGATATCAGACAAACAAAAGGCTTGAGGCAAGGTTCAGGCAAAAACGGGTCTATGATGTGGACAAGGTTCAGAGAATAAAGTGCTGGAAAGTGACTCGAGGTTCAACAATCTGGCAACAGGACAGGGGAAGACATGAGGGTTAAATACATTATACAATTTGGGTTGATGACACACAGCTGGGGAAGAAAAAGCAGGGATCAGGTGTGACAACGCCAGACAAGAAGCAAAACATATGAAGACAAGGAGAGACAGGTGAATTTTCAAAATAAAACAGGAAGCACGAGACAAAACATAAAACATGAGAACAAAATGGGTAACTTGACTAAAGCAGAGACATGATCATGACACCAGAGAAGAAGCCGTCCAATTCAATTCAACTCAATTCTTTATTGTCATTGTTGAGCACCACGAAACTCTTATGCTTAAATAAAAGCCAATGAGTGAAAAAAACGCTTAAAGGTGAGATTTAAATGTAGGTAGGGTTGGGAACATTATGATATATAGAGGCATGTCATTTAATAATTTAGGGGCCACAGCAGCCTCACCTCAAGTTTTTATTCTGGCCTTAGGAGCAACAAGAAGAAACTGCACTGCAGACCTCAGAGATCTTGACAGGTTGTAGCCTAATAAAAGATCAGAGATGAATCGCGGTGCAAATCCATTTAAAGACTTGGAAACAAAGCATAAAATCTTGAAATGAATTCTAAAATGAACAGGTAGCCAATTGAGATGCCAGGATGGGGGTGATACGTTCTTGCTTTGAGTGCCTGTTAACAAAGGCAGAAATTATCACCTTTTGAAAATTATTTTAAAGTCAATGTAATATCAAAAATGTTGCATTTTATTGAAACAAACTCAAAGGTTAGTGGTGCAGAACCTCGGCTTGAGTCTCAGGCTGTGCAAGAGGCAACAACCACATTGGGATTCTTCTTAGTGACTCTGAATTGCCTTAAGATGTGAGTGTGAGTGGCTGTTGGTCTCTCTATTTCAGCCCTGTGAATGACTGGTGACCAGTTCAGGGAGTACCCTCTTGTCCAATAGGCTGCAGCCCCGTTGCCACCTTGAAAGGGACAAGTGTTATAGATGATGAATGGATGAAGACAAACTTTACTTGCTTTGCAATTAACTAATAAATGATAAGTCTCACAGCATGAACAGAAGATGAAAGTGTTTCCTTCTTATATGAATAAATAAAATACCCACACAGCTGCTGTTCAGCAGGAAAATAATGAAGAATAGAAGAAGACAGAAAGAATCATTTGTTAGCAGCACTTGAATGAGAGGGAACTTTTATGGAAGCTCAAATTGTTCAATCAGTGAGCTGCTCCCCTGCCTTGTTCTTTATCGTGACAGCAGTGAGCCGCTGATGAGTTTCTGCTTCTAGTCTGAACAGCTGTGAACGTGCTCCCATCTGCTGATTCTGGCTCAGTACTTACATCTTTGTTGTTGAGTGATACTGATGTTCTCCATCTCCCACCAGGACGCAACTCAATTTCACTGTGGCCATCGACTTCACAGCATCCAACGGTACGACAGCTTACACATCTTTTCTGCATGCAGGCAGCGTACACACGTCTGCTGTTTACTGAAAAAGCTTCACCCACTGTGTCCTGTTTGTCATGGTTACTGCTCTGACTGTGGATTGTGCTTTCACATGGATTAAACTGGCCCTGAATATGCTTTTAACAAGATATGATAATTGATGTGCATGCCTATAGGCCTAAAAATCTCTGCTGAACAATCTGCTTGATTTCTTATGAGTCAGATTATCCATCAGAGCTACCTGTAGCATCTTAGTGTTTTATAGACAACATTTACTTTGGATTTATCTCAACATATTTATGAATAATTTCAGTGCTGCCATGCCTGATTTATAGATTTGTTCACTCCAGCAAATGCACTCAATTAAGAGGAGGCACATCAAAACAAGCAAGATTATCATTACATCCGATGCCAGTGGTTCCAAGTTGTATATCAGTACGGTGCTCAAATATAGAAATTAGGTGGAACCTTATTGTTGTTCTGATCAGGGTGGTCCGAACAGAAAGCAACCATCTTCTCTTTGATCGACTGGTTACACACAAGACAAGGGAACGACAATTATGTCAAGCTTTGTGCCAGTTTATTTCCTAGGCCCAGGTCAGACCACACAAGTTCTGCACAATTATGGCCCGACCCGACAGTTGTGGGGTTTTTGGACCTGGCAATTGGTGAAGTGAGACCAACAACAAGAGGTCTTGTGTGTGACCAGCTTTAAATGCTGTATACTATGTACTCCTAAAAGAAAGTTTGGAAACATTTTCTCAATTGATTATTTCTCCTCTTTAATGATATGAAATGTACTGTTTTTATATTGTTGGAAAGCCTGATTAGTCCATTTCACAATGAGGTACAACTTGTAAGGGCCATGCACACACAACTAAACCTGTGGGCAGCACCCCCCAAAAATGTGACAAAATCCCCCCTTCCCCTAAAATAAAGCCTCTGGTTCCTCAGTGAAGCAAGGGTGAGGAACCAGGCTTCTTGGAGTGTTGTCTACCTAGGACACCCGCTTTGCTGTCTGTCTTTGACTTCACCAGTCTCACAAATCTTGGTACTGATTTTTGGAAACAATACCAAGGCTGACACCAAATAATGCTGCCACTCTGCAGACTGGAACATCAGCTCCAAAAGGTTTTGCTTGAGTGACAAACATGGATGTAAACAGACCAAAGCTGTGGTCTGTAGGTCAGGTGATGTTGGTATCATTTGATAATCAAATGAGGGTCAGGAAGTGAAACAGGTTGACTGAGTCTCAATGGGAAAAGAGATACATGATTGTTAAAATTCTTCCTGCGCATAACGTGTCATTTAAGAAAATTTTAGATTTGCTTGATATGATACTTACACTTTATGGAAAAGTGATTGATTAGCCTAATATACTTGGCTTGAGGCAGTTAATTTCACAAATTACTTAGTCCTGCTGACCTTCTAGTAATTGGGGATCCAAATGATGGATCATAAGAATGATGCAAGGTTTACAACGACGTCTAGTTTTTGCTCTATGAATATGTTAGAATGAGAATCATCAAGCAGCAGAACAAAACTAACTTCAATGTTGGAAATTGTTAGTTTTCAGGAATTTTTTCACTCTTGTCTGGTTTTCTTTTGATTAACAATTCTAATAATAGAGACATGGCTATTTTGGACAAATTAACGACAAGTTGGAGGAGTTTGAGGAGAAGTTTCAGGTAAATTTAAAACTAACAATCAATCGGCATCAGTCTTAACTACTAAAACAGAGCAAAGAAACTACAAGTTTCCATATTTTGTCCCAGGCTGCACCTGTACAATAATAGATAATGAGGAGAACTACACTTCTTTTTTGACTTTTTGATCATATATGTGTATATATATATATATGTGTATATATATATATATATATATATATATATATATATATATATATATATATATATATATATATATATATATATATATATATATATATATATATATATATATATATATATATATATATATATATATATATGTGTGTGTGTATATATATATACATACATATACATATATATCTATATATATATATATTCATATATGTGTGTGTGTATATATATATATATATATATATATATATATATATATATATATATATATATATATATATATATATATATATATATATATATAATCATATATGTGTATATATGTATATATATATATACACATATACATGTATATATATACATGTATATATATATATATATATATACATATATGTGTGTGTATACATATATATGTGTGTGTATACATAAATACATGTGTGTGTATTTATGTATATATGTATATATATGTTATAGGGAGAGAGAGAGAGACAGAGAGAGATAGATAGATATACATACGCAAATATTGGCAAATGGGGTGACTGACAGCACATTTGTGTATATTGTTATATGTTATATGAGAGAAAGGGTGTGAGTGCCTGAAATATTTCCATCTGCCAAAAGGAGACCCCCCTGAAAGTCTGGAGAACACTACTCACAACCATCAGATTATAGCCACATAAATATGGTGAAGTAGTGAGCCTTGTGTTTCATAAAGTAATTATTGCGTACACAGATGTTTTCTTACCCTGCTCCTCTCTGAGGCAGTCAGAGGTATTTCTCCATGTCTGCTGTGGTTTCTCCAAAACCAGGCCTCCAATTTGTCTTCATTTGTCACTATTGTCAGGACAAAGTATGGAGTGTTTCAGCCAAATTTAGCCAGCAAGCATGGACTCAAAAAACTCAAAAAGTATTTCTCAGGACATTAGTTTTCCTTGCAGATATCACTTCTTGTCCCACATCTGAGTTTCGAGGTAGTGATGCGACGTCATTTGAAAACAACCTTGGGCAGGCCAGAACGCAATCACAGGTTAACTGATGAAGATGATTCATTATGCATGTATCAAAAGTTTTAGTTGATTATTCTTTCAAAAGCATTAAAAAACCCTGAGAGTGGGAGATAGAAAGACAGAGGGAGAGAGATTATTCACTGTGATGATCAAGGCTGTTTGTTTCCTTCATGCACAAAGAAGGCAAAGAGACTTCATTTTAAAAACATGAATCATCTGTCTTACAACTTTTGAGGTGCATTCATAGCATGAGAAAGACTCGGTAACAACCAAAAAATGTGTCAGAATCCCTTCTTCCCCTGGAAGGAAGCCTGAAGCAATGCAAGGGTGAGCAGGGCTACTTGGGGTGTGGTCTTCCTAGGACACCCACTTCACAGTCTGTCTTTGACTTCACCAGTCTCACACAGAGCTTGGTCCTCAGTTTGGAGTTGGGCTGACACCAAATGATGCTGTCACTCTGCATACTGGAACACCAGCTTTCATTTTCAGGGGATTTGAGCATTACCCACATGTTTATCTGTGTTGCTCATTCAAGGAATGTACAATCCTTACAAGTTGTACCTCATACGCTCAGACCGATTCACCACAGCTCTCAATTTTCCCACAGAACATTTGGATTCAACCAGTGCTGCCGCATATAAACTTACATCCATATAAACCTCTCAATCTAAAATAAGGAGAATGTAGGGAGAGGTTTGAGCTGAGTAAGTAAGCTTCCTGTATCAGTATCCATGGTGACAGGTGTTTTAGTACTTATGATGGATTTCTGGGTTATTATTGAAACTCTACTTCCTTGCAGACTCCATTATATGTAGGAAAATTGAGGAAATGAGGAGTCACAGAAAAATCTAGAACAATTTATTCAATAAGGTGCAAAAAGTCCTCCAGGTATGGCCTTGGACTCTTATAGTTTATCTGATGGAGGGTTAATATGTAATCTGAGCATAAGGGTTCAGATATTGGTCATTGAAATCGTGTGGTAAATAACTTAAACCCAAATGACCCTGCCGAGGCACCTCAGTATGTTGAAGAGGACAATGAAATACACAAGAAGTGCTGGAAAAAAAGCATGTTAATCAGTATCTGGGTTTATATTGTTTTGACAAAGTCTTGCTCAGAGTTGAGTCTTCTGATGTGGCCCCTTTCTTCACTGGCCTCAGTAGGGTGGCACTGTCTTCAGCATGTGCACCTATATCTCTACTTGGATGCATATTTTTTGTTGTCCAGCTGCAGAGTCTGTAACTTTTTACAGTCTCTATATGAACTTCAGGAGAACATTATTTTTTCTAGTTAATCGGTGGGGAAGTTATTACCTTTCTCTCTCTAAGTTCTCCTGATTTTATGAAATGTGGCCTGTCAAGATTAAATTGGTGTTTTGGCTTAAACCAACACTACGTAGTTTTTCCACCCTAATATAATATTTCTAGAGTCATTGTGATGGTACATCACCTTACAACAGGTTGAATGACACCTCTGTCATGGTCTGAGGGGGTCTGTATCGCCTTCACTGGCACTATGTAACTTCGATGTGGATGGTAGGAACACTTCCACACTAAAAAACTACAAACTAAGAAACATGATCAGACTGTACCTTATCTGTCCACATGGTTTGTTTGTCTCTTGGGAGGTCCTGTCAGCTTGCTTCTCCTCCCTCTGTATGTCAACAAATGCACTGTAGTGTGAGGCGCTCTGTTTTTGTAACCGCGCAGTTACACTCAATGACCATAGAGGCCCCTAGAGAGCTAAAAAGCCAGAATCTTACTTAGTGCTGCTTTAAATCAGGTCCATATATTCATTTTGAAAAGTGAACGGGCAATGACACAGTCACTAATGTTCAAAAAAACATCTAGTTGTAATATACCAAGAACCTCATTCTGTAATAATACTGAGAGCTGTTACTCTCTTTCTGTCTGAGTCGCTCCATCAGAACTCCTTCCACTTTAAAGGACTCATATTATTTAGAGATTTATGTGCCCCTTAAAAGTTCATTTTTTTTACTTCCTGGGGTTTATTATGTCATAGCCATACAGCCTCCACCTACATGTTCTCTGCTTATCACAGGTGGACATCATGACTGTTTAGAAGGTATGCTCTATGGCCTGTAACCCCTCCTCCCCCTTCTCATCAGACTGATTAAATCAAATCCTTGCTTTATAAACACTCAAGAAATTGTGGAAAAGGTCAAACACACCAGGACATGGGACCAAGAAGAAACTGCTTTGTTATAATCCTTACGTATGAACCTACTTTCACAATTATTAAGGCTTAAATATAATAAAGAGGTAAAAAACTTTTGTTAAGCTACTTCGAAACTACAACATGATGGTTTGACTTAGAAGCAGTTACATAATGTAATGTTAAACATTCTGTTGTAACGTCTTGTTTGTGAATTTCCACTTTATTGAATGACTTGATTAAGTTGGTCCTTATGGCTATTACAATCATAAATTTATTATTGCAAATTTTAAAAAATCATCAGAAATGCTTGTGGTTGGGTCCCCAGGCTTTTTTGTGGTCCTTTTTAACAATTTGTTAGCAACCATTCTTTAAGATACACAACAATTCAAAAAGTGGGCTAATGTTCGATGCATTTTAATATTTTGAAGTCAGATTTTGGAATCTCGTATGCATGTGTTTATCAGGAATCTTACTCCAGATACGTATCATAAGTTGCTATTTTAAAATCCTGGAACTGGGAGGTGCTAAATGCTAACACACTTCTGCATTTTTGGACCCTTTCCTGCACCACGTCACTATTTTTGAGTTGTTGAAAATATGGCGTAAAGCAGCACAGTCATGAATATTTACCACAGAGATGACCTGTCAACCAATCAGAGTGGACTGGGCTCACATGGGGAAGAGGGTCTTAAAAGAGCTGGAGCTCAGAGCACCTTAGACAGACTGAGAATACAACTGGATCAGGAGTACTCTGTGTTAAAACTAGACGTCTTTTGAACATTAGTGACTGTGAACACACCGTTCAGTCATCAAACTTAAATATGTAAACCCAATTTAGGTAAATATGGGCTGCTTATGCCTCGCTTCCCAACACAGGCCCACTCTGCTCTGGTTGGTTTTGAAATTTTGATATTTGAAGTTTCAAATGAATTTTTGTATGTAATTGTGTACAGATCAATAAGATATTGCAACACATGTTAAAAAAGGGAGCTATTTCTTATCATTACAAGTATGGTATGCCTTTATATTTAGGCTTAAATTTAGATATGCATAGAGCAAACAAACTTTATAAGCACTGCTCTATTCTATCTATAGTTATTGTCTTGGCAGCACCAAAATCAACTCTGCATTGAGAAAAATGCCTTTTCTCTATGTGGTCAAAGGGAGTCACAACATATTTTTTTTTCTTACAAGGACTTAGGTGAATTTGAAAAAAACAAATAATGAAACAAAACAATAATACCACAGGTTAATTTCAATGTGGTGTGTAGTGTGGACTTCACACAATAACTTACAGCAGAACTTATGCAGAACTAATACAGCAGGCCTCAGCTGTCTCCAAAATGTCAGGACTTCACACACTATACACACTGTAATCTTTCAAGAAAATCACATTTTCAGCTATTAACTTTAATTATTCATTAAATTTACCCTAATCAGATAAATATACATGCATGTTTTTTATATGCTTTTGAGGTCCTTTTGGTTTGCATGTATTTGTGTTTGATGTGAGGGTGCCTCTGTCCCCAGGAAACCCCTCTCAGCCCACCTCGCTGCACTACATGAGTCCATACCAGATGAATGCGTACGCCATGGCTCTAAAGGCGGTGGGAGAGATCATCCAGGACTACGACAGTGACAAACTCTTTCCAGCATACGGCTTTGGAGCTAAACTTCCCCCGGATGGAAAGATCTCCCACGCTTTCCCCCTGGTAAGATTCTAAAGACACAAAGAGAACTTAAACCCAATCCATATTTGTTTCCCACATCAAGCAAAGTCTTTAGAGAAACAAATTTGCCAGTGTGGATGAAAAGATTCTGTAGTTTTGGTTTGACTTTGGTCAGCACTTTCCAAATCCCTGCCTGGATCTGAAAAGTGTCCATCTGTCAGCTGAAAGTTTGGCTGACTGCTGACCCATTTCTCTGTTGCCACAGCAGCAGCACACTCCAGTTTTTACCAAGAAGATCTGATAATGAGGACCGAGGGCTCAAATAGAAACTACTTGGTTGACTTGACAGAGCTTTGAGCAGCTACAGGGTTCGGGTTTCTTATGAGTCCTGAAGAGAGAAGAGTTTATAGAAGACTATGTTTTTGATTTATTGGGTAAATAAGAGAGATTTTGAATCATTTTTGATACAGTGTTAAGAAGTACAATAATCTGAAGATGATAGTCCTGGGGACAATCTTAGGCTCTGTCCCACTTCCATATGAGGGCTTTCACACCGGCACAGCTCAATGCTGGTTCTGGTTCTGAACCTAATTTTGAACAGGCCTGCGTGTTCAGCCCTGGAAGGAAGGAAGTCGAGGACATAAAGGGACACACACACTTTTTACATACCAGATGCCTCCTACATACATCTTCTATGTCTCTTCATCATCAATAGTTGTTGCGCGCTTGATAGATTTACATGAAAATTTTACCAGAGTTGTGGTTTGGTCCAACGAAGAAGCCATTACATTTTGGTGGTGATCTGCATATTTGTCTGGATGCAAAAAAATTCCCAAAACTTGTAAAAAATCCCATAACTTAACATTGGGCCGTATTTTAAAAAATCATATCTCTGACATCACTTGATGGATTCGCTTTAAAATTTACAGGATAATATATATAATATAACTCTATCATCACGGTAAATTTCATCTGGATCCCATCCATATTGACGTCATAAAAAACATTGAAGTTTATAATGGGAAATCCCATTCATTTCTCCTCGGCTGCTCTGGGGGTTCCTCCCCTTTACATCATTATGGGAATTGCAGTTTATTTGAAATCTCATGTCAGTGTTTTTCAAGCCTATGTCACTATATTACCCAGCTTCCCTTGCAATTTCAGCGGAGGAGTTCTCCGCTCATGGACAGACATGAGCGGAGACTTTTTTCTTGCTCTGCACTGGACTTGCTACCTCAAGATAAAGGGTTTGAACTGCTGATGAAACAATGGTATGATGTCACACTGGTAGATCAGATTGGGGACAGGGCTATTAGCAGTTTTAGGCAGCTACTAGCACTGTTACTAGGAAGGGGGTTGGAGATATTCCTGATGCACAGGAATGATTGTCTTGCAGATAAAAGCTGTAGGTCAGTAGTTTTCCAACTTTTTTTCCCAAGCACACCTAAAGCCAAACCACAATCTAAAGGCACACTTGTTCATACCCTTAAAAGTTTAATATATATTTGAATATCTTAGTATTATTACATGATTTTTGTGTGTATTGATGGCAGGTAAAGTTTGACAAACAACAAATTCCCTATTGAAACGTAAATATATAAAAATAATAGAAAAAAAAAAAAATAGATTTTTTACAAATATTTCAATTTGTTAAATTTTTACCTCATGCTGATAATTATATATGGAAATACATTTTTTCACGACATACATTAAGTGCAAAATGAATTTTTCTTACTAACAGTGAAATCAAGCTCAGTTTTGTCTTTAACAGCAAGCAGAGCAAATCTGCTCTTTGAATCTGCTCCTTTTTGGAGTCTTTACTTCAAATTAAAATCAATATTCCAATGTTTTTACAAACTTAATAACACATAAGGCTAAAATATTGGCATAAATTTACATCTGAACAGTATTTAGGTTTAGAAGCAATTATTACTAATACAAATAGCATACCAATGTTATTGTCCATACCTAGAAATTATTCAATAATTTATTTTAAATTTGGGAAATCTCAAAAGTTCTGCAAATATTTGAAACTGCTTAGGTCACAATTTCTAGAAGTAGATGAACCGTTTAATCATGTTATAAAATGCAAAAGATGATGTTCCCTTGAATTTCGTAAGTGATTTTTTAAAGTAATTGTGTGTTCAGTTGTGTGTGTGGAAGAAAATGCACCTACCATTGGCTTTAACTAAAAACTTGTCAACTGTTGTTGTGTTGTGATAATAACTGTTACGGTTTACAAAAAAGGGCCCAAATCACCTCATATTCTTTATCAAGCAAAACGTGGGATCAAACAAAAACTCTCTCCTGAACTAATTAAAAAAAACTAAAATCATGAGGGAACTTACAAAAACGCGAGGGAGCTTTGGACATGGCAGGAATGAAACACAGAAAAGCCACAGGGAGCAGAGAGGAAACATCCAGGGAACAGACCTGAAGACAGACAGGAGTGATCAAACACAGGAGACACTGACGAGGGACAGGTGAGACAATGGCACAGGTGGACACAATCAGGGTAACAGGGGCAACACATATAGAAGACCAGAGAGGAGCGAAATAAAACATGAGGTGAAAACATAGTAAATAAACCAGAGGAAATGCAGCCATGACAGGTAACATTGTTGTGCTAAATCCCAGGGGAGACTTCGACTTGCCTCAAGGAACACCAGTATTCCCCAGCACACCCTTTGAGAAACACTGCTCTGTATCATGCTGGAAAGATCTATGAAACCCACTTTGGCATATAAACCTTGAAAAAGGATAACATGATCTTTTTACCAATTTATGGTTGTATGTGCAGTTCTGTAAGCAAGCATGTCACTGATTTTAGTGAAGATGTTCAAATTCAATTCTTGCAATTTTTGAGTGGTCAAAGCTTCAAGGACCCTGGGCTGTCTGGTTTTATTTGAGGAATACTGGGCTGTCTGGCACAAACCTCTTATCTCTAAAATTGCTACTTTACATGCATTCATCCATCCATTATCTATTTCACTTTACCCTTTCCGGGTTGTGGGGGGACTGGAGCCTATCCCAGCTGACACAAAAGCCAGGGTACACCCTGAACTGGTTGCCAGACGATTGCAGAGCTACACAGAGAGACAGACAACCATTCAATCCTACAGCTACACCTCATATTTATTGATCTACTGAACAGCTCTTGCAGGTGTTTTCTGGGTTGGATTGGTTTGGACTTTGTTTTCTTTCTAACTTGCAGTGCGTTTCTACTCTTGTGCATGTTTTTTCTCTTAAACTGAACTACATCGAGCCCTCGTTGGCCACTGTAGTTTTGCCTGTTGGATTGCGTTCATAGTTTTAGTCAGCCTGTCAATAATTTTGTTTATTCAAATAATAAAAACAGATAATGAATGAGCCTTTTATGGTGTAATTCAGATGCCCTTGCTGTAGGAAACTTGTTGCATTGCTTCTTGAGATCTTTTTGTTTTGCTTAGCTGAGCGAACCTTTTGAACAATTGTTAAAAAAAAAACATGAAGCATGATCATTATCAGTATTGGTATTGGTATCGAACAATCTCACAAACAAGTGATCAATATCAGCCTAGATCAGGGCAATCCTAGTTTCTTGTACTTTTATTTGGCTAAAAGTTTATGACGCCTTCTTACCAATACTGAAGGTGACCGATCGCACTGTTTAAAAAATATGTAATAATGAGAAACGAAGGATGGAGATACTAGTTTTGAACCTGACAGAGATACAGTTAAGCCGCCTACACACTGAACGCGACTTTGCGACCTGGGCGACCACTCTCTGTGTAAGTCAATGTACAGTCACGATGGGGTGGGGTTAACCCTCCAGCGATGCAACAGACACGCTCTGGGTGACCACGTCGCTCGTCGCCAAAGTTGAAAAGTTTGAACTCTTCAGGTGACGTCGCGTGTGGCTGTGCTGCAACAGCCAATCAGCGTTGTGTGGGTGTGTGACTGTACCTGTGACAGACTGTTTTTATTCTGGTTCACAGAGTAACAATCCATGTCCGTGTGAGAAACATTAGTTAGTGAGGACCGCAGAGAACTCACAGTCGATACTGCTGCAGGGCCATCAGCTGCAATGTTTTGTGTTTGGTAGGTGAGCGAAAAGGATACCGTTGGAATAATGTCAGCTAATACATCCTATTATTTAATATGATATGATTGTGGTGAAACTCGAGCAGATATGACGTCACTGAGCGATGGCGATGGTGACCAAAATGAGGTATTTATGGACAGACAATGCTACTTGGGAGGGCTACGTGATTTCGGTCGCAAAGTCGTGTTCGTTTTAACCACGTCTGCAATGTAAGATTCTCCTATTAAACTGTTTTTGGTACAGTTTGCAAACTGATCTTCATCTGTCCTGTGGATGTTGAATCACTGAATTATAGCTGATTCTGATTTTATAATTTTCATCTTTAGCTTCTTCCATTTAGTTAAAAGATTCCTGTAGCGTCTTTAGTTCAACACTACAGATTGATGTTCATATATGTGTGGGGACCAGTGATCAATGGAAGAACAAAACTAAAGAACGTACATATTCACTCGGTTTGTTAAGTTGATGAAAGGAAGAGTTACGTAAACCCACAGGCTGTAGGCATGCTGGAGTAGTCTTGTGAAGTGGATGACTGAGGCGTAGGAAAGGAAGAAGAGGTGGGTGGAAGAAAACACTATGAATCATGTTGCATGTTAAGAAAAAAAAGGCTGTTTGATGGTATGGGAGTGAACAGTCAGCAGACAGACAGGCAAGGAGAAACTTGATGATGCACTGCTTAGTTCAGCTTTGCCTTGTCAGCCAGTAAGGTGGCAGCAGAATCTGTCAGCAGAGTGGCAAAGTCAGGGTCCAAAATTAACTTTTTTGAATCATCAGCCACGGTACAAGGTGAACATTTGTGATAATACATTAACTTAAATTAGGAAATTAAGAAATGGTAAAAATACAATTTATTTGCTTGCATTAGTTTGTTAGTTTGTTTGTTCATTTGATCGTGGTAGTGTAAGTGCTCAGATCAGTCAATCCATCTGCCACACCATCAACATAAAAATGATCAGAAACTTCTAAAGTCAATTTTGTCTTCAAATCAAGGATTGTTCTCAAAATTGCTTTGTCAGTGTTCAACATATGACATAACCTGATCTTCACTGAACACAGAAATAGGCAACTTGGTTACCAAGAGTGCCAAGTTTTGCTGTCCTCTGCAAAGGATGTTATGTTTTTGCCAGCATTTGTCCATTTGTCGGTCTGTCTGTATGTTTGTGAGTAACACAAATCAAAAAGTTCTCAATGTTTTTGATGACATTCTGGTAATGCTGGTCACAGCACAAGGAAATAATAATAATAACACTTTTTTTGACACTGTACAACAAACAACTATTAATATAAAAAAATGGGTTAAATCAACAAATAATAAAAAGAAATGTTAAAGCAAGAAGGAAATGGATGAGGAGAGGGTGTTTACAGTGAGTAGGTGGTCTTGAACAGGTGGGTTTTGAGTCTGGATTTGGGAGAGAGCCAGAGTTACAGATGTCTGGTGGCAGAGAGTTTCAGAGTTGGACAGCAGAGCAGCTGAAAGTGGAAAGTAATTCTTTCTTTGCCTTGATCCAGGAATTTCTTAATTCATTTGTTAACATTGCGTGATGGGGCAGTTTTCCATATTATCTCTAATAACTCAGCTTAGAATGTCAGAAATGCCTTGGCCAAGGTTGTACCCTCAGAGCACTTCTAGTTGTGTTATGTCACTGCCACGCAGATCAAACTGACACAAATTAAAGATGCTTTTGATTTAACATGTATTTGAACTTCTGGTCAAGTGGGGCCGGCCCTGGTGTGATTCCAACCTGTGCCACTTTCCCATGTCAGTCATTCAATCAATCAATCAATCATTTTTTGCATAGCACCAGTTCATAACAAGTGTTACCTCAAGGCACTTACAATAGAGCAGGCTGAAGCCATACTCTTCATATTATAAGATATATGCACAGATACAAACATCCAGAGATGTTTCCAGAGACAAAGGGACTGAAAATAAGAATTTATAATAGCTACAAACCCATGGATGCCCATATCATAAATCTGTCCTCATCACATTTGTCTCTGTGGAATATAAATGTATTCTAGGTGTTACAGCCTCTAAGTGGGCTGATGGTAGCTGGGACCCTTCCTCCGACTGCTTGCCTCTCACGGCCGCCCCCCTGAACTCTGTGCACTGTTTGGAGGGCCTCACGGCTGCCCCGATGAACTCTGGCCCCTTGAGATATAGTATTTCATTTTCAAGAGGGTCCTCATGTCTATATGGTTGTAAAGGTATTCATTATGGAGGTATAATCAATGACAACCATGGATAGAGGGGTCATTTTGATATTAACATTAACCTCTATAATGATTATAATCTAGAGAGGACTGATGTTGATGAATATAGCAGCATCTAGCTGAACTGCCATTAAATTGGTTTTAACTGGTTTAAAAATACGAGTTTATGTTAAATGGTGTCATTTCTGCCAATCATGCAGTCCTTGTGTCTTATTCTTCTCTCCCTTTCCAACTCCCTCCACTGTCACTCTGCACAATCAATCAGAAGTTCTCTGAGCACCAACCCCCTCCAAGGCATCTCTGACATTTTTTGCCAAGTTATTATCAAAAATGTGGAGAACTGTTGTCTGCAGTGTTAATAATTCCTTAAAAAAAATCCAAGATCCATATACAGATTCAGATGGCCACCAAAACCCAATCACTTCTACTTTGGTCCATGACCATCATTTCCAGAAAAACAATAAACAAATAAAAAAAGCAGACAATCTGTTTGTCTGATCGTCTTCATATGTGCAAGATTACTCAAAATGATCTGAGTGGATTTTGATGAAAGTTTCCTTGTTGATCATGGCACAAGGAAGAAGTGATTGGATTTTGGTAGTGATCTGAATTTAGATGTGGATCTCAATTTTTTTTTAAGATTCATAAACATTAACCCTGCACAGCAGCTGGATCTGTCTGATCCAGTGTCTGTAATCAGGCAGATCCATCCTGCCAAGCTTCATTCTGACCCAAGGTCCAAACAGGCCTTTAGAGCATTAAAGGAACGAGCAGGAAGTGACTGCACATACAGGGATTAGCATAGATGCTAGTGGCAGTTTTAACAGATCTGGACCACATTTCTTTATTAAATGAAAAACAAATAACAACTATGCAAACTTCTCTATAGAAAGGATATTTTCGCTCCACTTCTGACATGTTTTATCGAGAGTTTGTTTTACGAACTGTAGCGCAGTTGCTCTCGCCTACTTAATTATCTGATTGGCCTGTAATAAATGTCGATTGATAGAACAATCATCCAATCACCTGCCAGATATGCTTCTGAAAGGTTCTGCCCTCCCCAAACACTTTCTGTGGGCTCTTTCCCAGATGAACTAGAGAAATATTGAACGGTCCATCTGGTGTGCCAGGTTATACAAAAATTGCAAGCAGTTTTAGACCTTTTTGCTTATGACTTGGCTAATGAATGCCTTAGTTAAATTATTGTTCTCTTTCATTTCACATCTGTTTCTAACACAAATAGACTCATAATAATAGTAACAAGTTATTTCAAATAAAGAAAGGAGTTGTTGTTATTCACAAAAACAAACTGCACATTTCTGTATCAGAAACAATGAGTTTGGAAGAAAATATGTTGTAAAGCAAAGGCTGACCATAAGCTAGACATCAGTGAAGCATGCATAAAGTATTAGATAAGTAAAGCATTATACAAAATTCAGGGAAGTTCAAAGAGCATCAGTGAATCATCAGTACAGTATATGTAAAGCATAAGTAGAGCGTAACTATCTATAAATTATGAGTAAAGCAGTAGAAATAAAGAGTTAAAGATGAGTAAAGCCTTAGTAAAGTATCAACAAAGCATCAGTAAAGTATTGGGAAAGTGTTTGGAAAACACTGATAATAAGTAGAAAATTGTTAGAGCATTGAGAACCCAGCAGCAAAGTTTAAGTTAAGCTTTACTGATAATCCGTGTTTTACAAAGAATTAACTCTCTAGATGGTTACTTAGAGAAGACACTTTCGATGAAGCACATCAGAATGAAGAGTCTTTTCTACTGCATGTGGTTCCAGTCCGGGCTGTGGGATAACAGTGGGAGCATTTTAAGAGGATAAAAAGTGGACAGTTCTTTTCAATCGGATGTGAATATATAACAAAGCCACTTGTCAAAGTCTTTTATTATTAGACTGGCTTCCAATTCTGACCTGAAATAGTTATTTTTAATCAGGTTTTGTCTAACACCATGATCCTTCAGCCTCACTGGCGGTCAAAGCTCAGCGGAGACATTACATCAGCATCTGACTTGTCTGCGTTCATCACCCTCCTCTCCCCGTGTGCGGCCGCTCAATCAGCTTTCCCAATTAGAGTTCACCTCAGCGTGACAAATCCCAGTGCTGTGTCATGCCAGGGAAACTCTAATTAGGAATCTTTTGTTTGGAGGCTGCTTGAGAACTTCAGAGTTTGTCAAATGAAAGTTTTAGTATCTTGTGTAATAATATACAGTAACTCATAGAAAACGGATCTGCAAGTACAGTGAGAAAGTGTACCGTGTGAGAACGTTTCTAATTAGTCATATCTCATACATAAAAAGGTCAAAATGATCAATTAATTAGAGCTGAATCTTACATCTTAAGGAAGAGAAACTGAAGATGTTTTAATATTCAACATTTGCTTTACAGAACAATCTTTGATTTCTTGACACTGATTATTTCTCAGTTTGCACTGCTTGCTCTTTCAGATTGGTGCCTAATTAACTGTGGCTTTTTGAATATTTTTACCCTTTAAACTAACCCATTTCATTAAAAATATATGCATTTATTCTAGAAATAATTACTCTGACTCTGTATCAGGCTACAGATATCAACAGAAAGTGATAATTAAAGGCAGGAGAGAGCAGTCAATTTGTATATTATAAATAAATATGTGGAATATGAATTACTTGGAGTAAAATGTCAAGATTTGGATCATCCTTGAGCAACAATGTCACCATTTTCCATTTACGTGTTTTTTTCCTAAAAAATATTTTGGTGTTTGGTTGCACTTTGAAAATCAATCTCAGTGAGAGTATTTGCATTTACTAGTCCTTAAATATTTCTGCAGTTTCATTTTGGCTTCATCACCCTGCTGTTACAGCCCTGTCTCTACATACATTTCATCTCAAAAAGAGCTCTAAAAGAAAGTTTAGGAAGAAGTCCAATTAATCTCTCCACAAGTGACCTGACTCATTGAAACACTGACCAGAGAAAACTTCTATTCAGACAAGGGGAGTTTCTCAAACTGCTTTAACTCTGAAAGGCACAAACTTAAACTGCTTCTGTCTTGTCTGGGACATTTTCTACGGCTGTGGACATACATGCTGAAACTAGGTACATATGACTCTCTATTCTTAATTTCCCCATCTGTTACCAGCCAAGACAAGCAACACTTGCAGAAAAAAATATGAGAGCCTCCTATTCTTAAAGGGACACACCAACATTGTTGTTGTTTTCATGTCTTTCCTCACTCCTGAGTGCATGACAAGCAGGTAGACACCATTCTTTCGACAGTGCGTGCAGTAACAAGGAGAGACGGGCAGAGTTTGCCCACTGCTAATTAGCTTAGCTCTAACCCTGGGGGTCAGTGGGTATAGCTAGCCTGCCTCTGTCTACAGTCATCAGATAAACTCTAAACAGTCCTGTGTGCTTGTTGTGACTTGTTTTCTTTTTGTTTTTTTTACCCCTTCATGTTACATTATCTTTTACTATTATCACATTATCTTCTACTCCTAAACAAAGTCTTTTTTTTGTTGACCTACTTCTGTGGTGGATTGCGTTACAGATGTGAAGTTAACTAGTCGAGTCAAGTCTTTTGAACAGCTCCTTTAAGTGAATGATGAGAACCGATTTGCAGTTGTAAGTGAGCCATTCGTTTGCGAGCCATTCTTAAATTTGCAGGCAATTTGCAGTTATGAATGGCTCACTCACATCAGTGAATTGGTTCTCATCGTTCACTTAAAAGAGCTGTTCAAAAGACTCAACAACTTCGCAAACGTCACATCTATAGCTCAAACTACCACATAAGTAGGTCAACAAAACAAAGACTCTGTTTCCCAGTAAAAGGAGATAATATGATGATAGAAGATAACATAACATAACATAACATGAAAGGGTAAAAAAAATGAGTCACAACAAGCACACAGGACTGTTTAGAGTTGCTGAAGAGTTTATCTGATGACTGTAGGCAGCAGCAGGCTAGCGCTTCCCATTGATTCCCAGTGTTTGAGCTAAAGCTAACTAGCGGTGGGTGAGTTTTGCCTGTCTCTTCCTACAGTCGATAAAATGGTGTCCATCTGCTTGTCATGGACTCAGGAGTGAGGCAAGACAAGAAAACAACAAAAATGTTGGTATGTCCCTTTAAGATTTTTGCCACAGATGTGCATGAGACTTGCAACTTGATACAGAGGTTGTGAAAGCTCTGACTTGACGACATGCTTGCTGAATTAAAAACATACATGCACTGCTAAAGTCACACAATTAAGTGACATTCAATGTGAAACAGACATAAGTCAGAGCTAGATGGTACTGGCTGATCGGGTTGCACTGGAATTGCTCTTGGATCAGGTGGTTTACTGCTCTAGGCGCTGTAATGCACTCTTCAGCTTTTTACTTCATATACAAATGTTTATTTATACTCCCAATCCAGATTTTTACCCCCATGGTTGAACAGATTGTCAAATATCAAGTATAAAGGTGATAGCCTTAGTCTAATCTATGTGCTCTCTCTGGACAGGGGTTGTTTTTATTTTTATCACATGCTTTTTTCTTTTTCTTTTTTTTTTTTTGAGGATTTCTGGTTTTGGAAACGCTGAGTCCGCCATTGGTCAGACAGACTTAAGTCTTGCCTCAGCTCAGCCACTATGTCTGTGAGTAGGTCGAGCTAAAGTTTGGTTGAGATGATGTGCAAACGCCTAAGGTCACACGGGTTCATCCAGTTCTTTTACAATCGATGGTTGATTCTTGAGACAAAGTGAACATTTGTGCAAATTCTGATGAAAACTTGAGAATTCTTAAGATATTGTGAGGAGTTTCAGGTTTTTTCAACTCCAGAGATTTACTGCTTAGGTGTAACCTTGCCCTGCCTCCCTTTGGCATAATCTGTCAATGGCTATCCCCGCAGTACTTCTCTGAGTATAAGCAGCATGGATAATATGTTGATTGATAAACAAATCTATAGTGTTCTCCAAGAAATCTTTGCTTCTCTCTAGGGCAGGTCATAGCACAGAAATCTGCACCAATCATTGTCACCGTTGGATCTATTTATGGCTTCATGTGCTTTACCGTAGTGTTTAATTAACCTCTATCCAGGATTTGGATTCAGGTACTGATGAAATTACCAATTAGATCAGTCACCTCTGACTGTCTATCATCACTTAGACTTTGGAGAAAGTCATTCAAATGTGTACACATTTTTTTTTTTTTTTTAATCTGTAGCATCATTTACATTTTATTGTCCCTGTGTGTCTGACGTCACTCTCAGAACAAGACTGGACAATTAATAACCCGAGTTAACTGAGTCGTAAATTTATTGTAAGGCTGAATGAGCTGAAGTGTGGAGCATTACCGTGCTGTACATTCATACCTCTGAAAGTAAAAAAGTAAGACATTTAAGATGTCAGTCATGTCTGTTTTTAACCTGAGAAACATGATCTTTTTCTCCTGCGATGTATCATCATATTCACCAAAGAAGAAAGGATGAAAGAGGCTGTCTCAGGTTTGACAGTTTAATGATACCGTCCTAAGAGCTGAAGAGTTCAGGCAGAACAAAGCTGAAGTGTCAGGATGATCCAGGCGGCTGCAGCTTCCATCAGACGCAGAGGTGTCATCGGTGAAAATCCACTCAGGGTTATTTCTGAAAAATTTATGTTACATGTAGGGGCGTAATCACCAGCTTCATCAGGATACGACGCAACATTGTAATGAATGGACAACAATAGGATACTGGTCGAAATTACAAAGCCTGAGACGATAGGTTATTGAATTAATATGATTTAAAATGCCTGAGATTGAAATTGGATGGTATGTGCAAATTACATTTGTTATATGAAAAAAGTAGTTTTGAGTACTTTATTGCTTAAGATCATCTCTTTTAACCAGAACACAAATCATTTTTCATTTAAACATAATGGCAAGAAAAATTGAATTTACAGTGCAGTAGCTTATAACTGCAGTTTTAATGTAATTATTGTTTTTTTATGTGTTTAAGAATCAATGACCCTGAAATAGCGCTTACATTGTACAATTGTGGGTATTTGTAATTAAACATGAGGACCTCCAGTCCAGACACATGGGCACTAAACACTTGTTTTTAAAGAATCTTTATCTTTCTCTGTATGATGGTCATTTCAAAGTGTTAATTTGTTCTTCTACTGCAACAATTAACATCAAAATTCTGTCTTTGTCACAATTTCTGAATTCTATTTGAATAAATATACATATCTATATAGACAAGAATAGTTATATTTTACAGTTTGTGAAAAAGAAAATGTAGTTTTTGTGAAATTTTGACACATGTTGATGAAGTTATTATTTAGATTTCTTGTCTGTTATCTTTGTTTTAGAGGGGTTGGGACAGTGTTGTAATGGACACAGAGTGGCTTCATAAGTGGAGGGTTAGGGGTCGTAGAGAGGGTTTCTGTCCTCCGAACAGACTCCTGACAGCAAGCTCTTCTGTTTCTGTTCACCTGCAGAGTCGGTATAAAGCTATACTACAGTGCTGCCTGTGATTTTTGAGTGGGGAATATATCTTTTTTTTCAAGATGAGTTTACTTTCTGTTGGACGTGAAAGTTAAAAAATGTAAACATGATTGATGTATAAAGCTGAGAAGTCCTTGCTGATGTGTTGAGTCTGAACTGTTGTCATACATCTGTGAGAGGAGTCAAAGTCCTCTTCATCTAGCATAAAGCTAAAGCGATAGCTGCTAGCTTCAGGCTGCTATAAGACTGTTTTAACAGTGCGTGGCTAGGCAGAAACTGTCGTTGGGCACAAAGTCGGAATTACAAAATAAACCTTGAGACACCATCAAGTCGACAGCAATTTTTAAGCCATATTTTGACTTTCAATCAATCTGATAGGTTCATTGATCAGCATATCTAAATATAGGTCAATGCTTTTTTAGACCCCAATTATTTGTTATTCTAGTTCAGAAACCTGGTGTGACACAATCAAGGTTTAAAACTAAGAGGCAACAACCCTCTCTACAAGTTTTTCTATCAGTTACTGTTGAACTTTGTTTTACAGTCATTTGCCTTATTGCATTGTATCTCATTCTCAGTGGTGCAGTTGACCGTGTGCTTGCTGCTCTCTAATCACAGAGACAGTGCTGTGCAGCATCGATGGTCAATACAAAGTCAGAACTTTACTCTGTTGAAAGTTACTCACTCAAAAGAAAACACCCTGAGATTTTCAAAAATTGGCTGCAGTTTTATAAGAAATGAAAATGTCTGACTTCCTGTTGAATTAAGAATGTGGGTTCAGGAGGTTTTTTGTAGGTCTGGCATGTTGACTTGTCCTGCCAAGTTTGAAAATATCTGAATGAATGAATGGGCTGCAGATGCTGCTCTTTTATGTAGTTGGAGACATCACTGAACTATTTAGTCAAGCCTCCCAGCAAAAGTCAGATCACTCATCTCCTTTGCCTACAGAATATTTTTCTGTTGTAAAAGGATATTTAATCTTTCCATTTTTTAGGGAACACAAAAATCACCAAAGCATATGGCTCAGGGTTAAGGCTTTGAGAGCACTGAAGTAAAATTGCATCAGATCATTTGATACACAGGAGCAGAGAAATTCTCAAAGAAAAAAGAAATCTTGACGTGTGATTAGGCTGGGTGCTTTTTTTTTTAACAAATAACAGAAAATTTTTTATGATCAGACATCATGGCAACTTTGATGCACTTTAGTGCTGAATCAACATCTGTTTTCCTGACACTGATATCACACAGATTTGTTGAAACTGTAGCTTTTTTCAGAAAACTTGCCTTTCTGTTCAACCGCAAGAAGGTGCTTTAATTTTTGCAAAAATTCCTTTTATATTTATGTCATTTATATTTGCTTACACCATGTGCAAAGGCTGTTATCCTCAAAGCATGAGGCCTTGCTTATTGTCCGGCCTGTGTCTTCTCTCCTTCATGACATTACCTCGGTCTCTCCCCCAAATTTTCATTTGGTCTAACAGAATGGTATACAATGGCATAAAAGCCCCAAAATTGATCTTAGAAAACAAAAAAGATAAAAGAACAGCACCTAACTTTCATGTCCCACATTTTTTCCTCTTACCTCTGATTTCCAAAGTCCTCCTGCCTTCCATCCACAGTGAATCGCCTCAGGCCTTTATAGTTGGTGTCCATATCCTGCGACTTGGTCTGTCCAGCGTATGCCAGCAGCACAGCTCCACGCTTCAGCCCTGCATCCAAAAAGAGGAAAACAATGTTCATGCTTTGTGGGTGATTTCAAAATACAGCACTTAGTGTAAATTTTATCGTCATTGACAGCGAATCAGTGTCAGGCAGACAACATAACCTGTTGTCATGTTGCTCTTCCCGTTTTTCTCCTAAACTCACATTTACCTTGAAAATTGTAGTTTTCTTGCGATCTTGTGTTTTGAGCTCCTCAGGGCCATACTCCACTGTTCAGCGCCTTTAATATGCCTCCACTGAGCGAGGATATGGACTGTCTGCAGCACAGATGGGACACTACACCAGCGGACTATGTTGAAATTATGGGACCCACTGGAAAAGGCTCACTGGCCCATTTAAGTGTCATAAACCCACCTCTTGGGATAGCTGTATCCAAATCAAAAGGAGAGGCTCTAGTCCATTTCTCTGATACACTTCCAGTGATTCTGTTTTAAAAGAGCATGTAGTGTATTGTTTCTGTATTTTTCTTCAGTATCTCTGGTGATAGTTTTCCTACCTGATACTCAAATGCAAAACCCCTTTTTTTCTGTTTGGTTCTATTGCAATCCAAAGAAAGGGGGACAATTTTAGATTAGCCCAAAGTTCGTGCTAATCCTTAAACTTTTAATTTTTTTATTTTTTTCTTTTCTTTTCTTTTTTTTTTTAAATCTAAGTCAATTAAAAATCTGAAAAAAATGTTTTTTTTCTTGAAGACGTCTTTAATTTTAGATGTTGCCCAAGACTTTTTATATTACATCTATTCTGGCCTGTAGCAGAAAAAACTAAATAGAAAATATTGCAGCAATGTGTGAAGCGTACATAACCTTGCACAGCAGCTGGACCTGCCTGATTCGATGTCTGTAAAGAGTCAGATCCATCTTTCCAAACTCTAATCTACAATGACTGTGCTACGCCCAAACAGCATGGCCCAATCAGAGTCCTTCAGGACAGGAAGAGGTGAGAGGAAGTGACTGCTCGCACAGGGATTAGCATAGATGCTAACAGCTTCAGTTACAGTTTTATCCATTCTGACCTCATTTTTTTTATTAAATGAGGAACAAACAACAAGCAGAAATGATATTTTCTGTCACTTCAGATATTTTTTGATGATCTTTGTCCTGTTTAGTGGCTTATGTTTTGTATACAATACCGTGGCAGTAGCTCCAACTGCATTATCTGATTGGCCCGTAATGAATGCGACCATCCAACTGCCTGCTGGATGTGTTTGTAGGGTTGTCATGATACTCAAATTTCAAACTCAATATCGATACCCAGAAAAATATGCGATACTTGATAACATTTTCAATACTGCTAAAAATGGCAACTACTTAAAAGGCATAAAAAATGTTTTCATCAGCATGAAAATCTCAAAAAACACTTTTTCAATCTCAACATGGAACGTGCTTTCTCAACAGAACCACAGATGCTACTTAAATAATCAGAAAATGGAAAAAAAAAAACAATAACAAACAAGACATTCACATTGTTTTTACTTAGAGCAAATAAATGCAAAATAAATAACCCAGATATAACACAATTTGACAATATTTTAAGGTTGCCTCAGATATTTTTCTTTTTAACTTAGTGCAAATAATCCAAAAATCTAAAATTAACAATAGCAAAAATATGCAAACACTTGTCTAAGGTAGCATCGATACTATGACAAATTGGTATTGTATTTGGATATGGCGTTTGAGTATCCTTACTTTTTGAAGTATCTATTCTTTTGACAGCCCTAGTGCTTGGAAAGGCTCTGCCCATCTCACCTTCTTTGGGCTCTTACCCAGATGGACTAGTGAAATACACTGAACTGTCCATCTGATGTGTCAGGTTAAATTGTGAAAGGAACATTAAGCCGTTTTCTCACATCTGTGTTATTACCTTTAGAGAAAAATGTAATTAATTTGTGTTAATAATTAATTATGTCCCTTTTTTTGTGCATGTAGGCTAAGGGAAAAAAAGGTCTGTTATACCACACGTGTGCTGATTTCCATTTGTTCTTCAGTGTAAAATGTCTTAATCTGTATTTTTCTTAACTTGTGTTTCTAAAAAGTCTTGATTTAGATTTTTTAAAGTGTGTTGGACTCCCTATTTAATGTGAGTCCATCCTGCTTGGCCAACTCTCTGGGCTGCAGTGTAATGATGCAGACATTTGCTGACACCTCTAAGGCCATTAAAAACTATCTGGGCATTGTTTTGACCCCAGCTGACAGCTGATCACTTCAGGCCACTGCCAAACCATTTTCTAATGCCAGTGTCCAGAAAGGTTACAATGGCATGTCTCAGAGGTAATGTCAGTTACTCAGTGGGGAATATAATGTTATCAACTGAGTTATTTTTGTGTCGGTGTTTCTGCAAGACAATTAAAGTCAAAAGCTTAAATGAGTTGATTCAGATTTTGAAATTTGCGTTGACTGGGGAAAAGTCATGCTGTTTAATCAAGAGTTGACTCTGTTTGTCTCTTTGAAATATTTTCCCTTTTGGACCATGAAAAGCAGAGGGTTAGGGTTTCTCCGGGTAAAAGTCCTCATCTTAAAGCTGGTCATACATAAGATTTCATTTCAGATTTTTGCCTAAATTTTTTCCTCCCAAGGATTGTGGGAGTGCTAGTGAAGGGTGGGGGGCACCGTCTCAGATTCTTCAAAGCAGACAATTTGGCGAAATAATCCTCAACCAGTTTGTGCCGTCAACATGAGAATTTTACTGCTCCACACTGGGTTGGAACCTCTCGAACTGCAAGTTGTAAATATCAAACATTTTGATATTTACAATTTCAGGTCGTGCTTGGCATCATACTCAGAAAAGAGGACGGACCAGGAAGTGTGACAAACCTAATAGTCTACTTTTAAAACTCACAAAAATAAGAGTGCATGAACAAAATTTTGCCTTCTGTACAGCCAAAATCTTCTCATATTCTTCTCTTGTTTTTTGTTTCTATTGCAAAACCAAACTCAGGCAAGGCCAGCTAGCTGAGGATGTTGATGGTCAGGGCGTGTCAGTATGATTAGGCTTTTGTTTGACCATGTTTGATCGAAGAAACATTTATTCTTGTTTTGGGAGTTTTGTGTAGGATGTTTTTTTTATTTTATTTTATTTTTTTATTTTGTAAAAGTTGTGTCACTTGGAGAACTGTTGACAATTTGCATGAGACGTCACACCCTGTTTCACTTTGGCTGGACATCAAAAATGATGCCGTCCAACATGTAACTTAATCGACTTTTACGCTAAATAACTATAAATGTCCTTGTTGTGAACCTAAACCTACATGCCCAATATTAATTGTCTAATTCTGTGTAGAGGACTAACAAAGCTTTAAATGTCAGTTTTATATATTTGTGAGTTGTTTATTTAAGCTTAAACTAACATTTGCAACAGAAACACTTTGTGGGCTAATGCTAATGCTAGCAATTGTCAGGTAAACTTATTAAATACATAACTGTGTCTTTAACCAATAAACAGTCAGTGTAAGGTAAACACTTACTTTGAAGATAAACTTTCATTCAGCTCTTCTGGTTTGTCTTTTGAGTTTGAAAAATGTCGATTTGGATCTGTACAAGTACAAATGTTCATTAAAGCAAGGAGGACCTGCATGACGGTTGCCTCAGAAAAATCCTGAAGTGTTTTTAGCAAGTCACTCTGGTGTTTTACTGAATTTGACAACATAAGCCCCAAATGTATACACCTGTATCCACAGGTAACCTGGATGTTTTCATGTCCTCCAGTTCCCACTGAGGTTTCTTCCATTTGTCACTCAAACCCACTAAGTCTCCATCAGCAGTAGTTTTTTTGCTGTGTGCACTCAGTGTTCATATAAGTATTTCAAACAAATGGTGGTCATAATCCCAGAAAAAGTCAACAAATTATCTCTCTATACAGTGGTTGTTTTTCCTCTTTTGAGCTTCCCTGTAAACGGACGATCCACACACTGTCTGACTGCTGTGCAGTAGCTATGGTAGTCCAGTCTATGCTTGTTTTTCTGTTTGTGAGTCTTCTTAAGGCAATAAAACTCATCTGAATGCTTCAGTGACATTTTTGTTGTTTATTAATGATTCTTTCTGTTACTTTATTGGCTCAAAAATCCATCTCCACAGTAATTATCAGCTGAAATGCGTCATAGTCTTAACAACTTCAGTTCATCTGTTCAGTGATGTCATGTCAAAGTTTTCTACTTTATTTGCAACTGGGCTCTTTCACATTTTAAAATCAATCAAGTTTTGATAGTTTAAGTGATGGTCAGCTAAAAGGGGGAACTGGATTTGTTTAAGACTTTTAGCTTTCTCCCCGAGAGGCTTCCCTTGTTTTAAATATGAGGAACTGAAGGAGCCTTTGCACTGCAAAAACTCAGATCTTAGCAAGTTTATTTGTCCATTTTGAAGTCAGAAATATCCACATTACTTGGTAAAATTTCATTTTCATTAGATGAGTCTAGATGGAAAGAAAAAAAGACATCCTTTATTTGTCCCTCGTGGGGAAATTCAAGTCTTTGCACTCTGTTGTTGAAACATGCTACACAAACACAGGCTGAAATACATATGCACATGCAAACAGGCCCTATGACCATGCATTAATGGAGAGATGTCAGAGTGATGGCTTGCTGCTCCTGAAGGAGCGCTACAGAGCAGTTTTGGGGTTAACTGCCTTGCTCAAGGACACTTCAGCAGTGCCCAGGAAGTCAGCTGGTGCCTCTCCAGCTACCAAACCAACTTCCAGAAATGGTTCGGTCGGGAATTGAACCGGCCACGCTTCGTTTCCCAACCCAGGTCCTTACGGATTGAGCTACTGCCGCCCAATCTATGTCTTATTACAAGGAATAAAACACCAAAAAATAAAGCACTGAATAACTTGTAATTATCAGAAAATATCTGCCAATGAAAAAAGCAAAATTTTACTCCTCGAGGGTCTTAAAATCAGGTATAGAAACTACTTAAGATAGCACATCTTACTTCCAAGACCATTGTACAAGAAAAAAATTGTCTTGCCACATTGGCAGATATTTTTACTCATGACAAGCAATCCAGGGTTTATTTTATGCTTCTAAATACTGAAATAGGATGTGTAGCTGGACATGTCAGACAATTTTGGCTTACAATAAGTGTTGTGAGATTTTTAGAATTGAAATTGGATGAATAAACTTCCTTAGATTTGAGTTTTTGCAGTATGGAGGAGGACATGCAAAATGTCAAGAACTTTAATCAGGGCTAGCTGATCCTCTTAGATCATGCTCTGGATTATCATGACTTCGATGACAGAGAACCTAAAAAGATAAAATCCTCATTGAAAATGTATGGGTTTTTTATTATTATTTTGTTTTTTTCCTTTGCAGAACTCAAACTCAGAAGATCCAAACTGTGTGGGTATCGAGGGCGTACTAGAGTCCTACTTCCAGAGTCTGCGGTCTGTTCAGCTGTACGGCCCGACAAACTTCGCTCCTGTCATCAACCAGGTGGCACGGTAAGAGACACACAGAGAGAAAGACATACACATCAGCTTACACACACTGTGCTGGAGATAAGTCACATTATTATGAATGCAATAACATCACACACACACCCAAACAGGCACACACATATGTTTATACGTCCTCTTGCATAAGCCTTCATACATGAAATCTACAGATCTCCATGTGCTCCATATGCATGTGTCACTTATCATGTGCCGTCATGTGAAGCCAGCTGTTTATGTATGCATTTCATGAATACAAACAAAAAATATTTGTGCAGAAAGCTGAAGAAGTGACGGCACATTAGAGGAAAATCTCCATCTGTCAGTCAGCCTCAGCTTTCAAGTCACTGCTTTCATTTCAAGTGTTTTTGTCTTAAAATACAAACTACAGCGAGTTCTGTGTATGTTTGTTGGTGTGATGATCAAATTTATATTCACAGTAAACATTTACAAAGGGAGTGAGTGGCAAATCCAAATCCCTTGTTTTGCTTTTTTAGTAATCTGTCAGATTATTGTTGCAGAAAAAGCAAATGTATTGAGGAAGAAGTCTTATAGCAAGTAAATACAGTTGTAAATAATGCATGAATTGACAAGTTTAGTTGAGTTTAACAATATTTAATGAGTAGGGCTTAAGAAGTTATTCCTCTGTGAAATATTAAGAAATATTATGAAAAATTAAGATAAATTTACACTTGAAGTATCCAACTTTCACGAGATTCTGAGTCTGAGCTGATTTAATTAGCTGTGTACTTTGCTTTGCCTTGAATGGTTTCCGGTTCTTCCTGATTCAGTGACTGTAATCAGGAAGATCCATCTTACCAACCCCCAATCTAAAAGAGCATCCCAAAGCAGCATGGCCGAATCAGTGTCCTTTCATCAGCTAGCTAATAGGGCTGCACAATAACTGCACAGTAAGCACTGTGATGTGTTTAAAGGGATACAACAACTTTTTCTTTGTTTTCGTGTCTTGCCTCACTCCTGAGTCCATGACAAGCAGATAGACACCATTCTTTCAACAGTGTGTGCAGTAACAAGGAAGAGACGGCAGATCTTGCCCAGCACTAGTTAGCTTAGCTCAAACACTGGGAGTCAATGGGATGTGTTAGCCTGCGTCTGCCTACAGTCATCAGATGAACTCTTTAGCAGGTCTAAACGGTCCTGTGTGCTTGTTGTGACTTGTTTCTTACCGCGTTATGTTACGGCATCTTCTACTATCATCATATAATCTTCTTCTACTCTTAAACAGAGGCTTTGTTTTGTTTACCTACTTCCACGGTGGTTTGCACTAGAGATGTGAAGTTCGTGAATTAATCGAGTCTTTTGAACAGCGCTTTTAAGTGAACGATGAGAACCATCACGCTGGTTCCCTTGACTGCAAGCCCACTAAAAGCTTGTGTGGTGTTTCTCTGTTTTGAATCATCAGTCCTCTAATTCTAATTCTGTTTTCTGTCAGAATTTCCATCTTGTGTCTTTGTGTGTTTGAGTTTGTGAGTGTGTGTATTGAATGTGGATGGGGGGGTTCTTATATTTTAATTTTATGCAATTTTCTACTTTCTATTTCAATTATTGTTGCTTCATTTTATTTGATTTCCTATGTAAAGCACTTTGTATTACAAGGTCCTTTATGAAAAGTGCTATACAAATAAAGTTTGATTGATTGATTGATTGATTGATCATCAATCTGCAGTGTATTAAAATTACACCTTACTTGTTTTGCTCTTTGTGATAATCTTAGCAAACAAACCTACTTTTCAGTTTTTTTAAGCTTGAGCGTAATCGGCGAAAGTATGAGCATACGAGGGGGGCTTTGTATCATAGCAGGCTCTTTTGTCTTTTGGAATTTTTTTTCAATACTGAAGCCAAAGAATGACAATTCTTGCATGGCTCAGCTTTTCGGGACACCTCTAGTTATAAGCATAACATTTGTTTTGCTATACTTAGTGATTCATTTTATTTTAAAAGCGTGATCAAATGTAATAAAATTAAAGATTCACCTTAAGTAAACTTCTAATTATGCTTTTTTAATTAATTCCCTCTGAATAACATTAAAAATAGTTCACTTTTGTCTGTAGGCCACTTTGTGATGTAGAGGTAAAATGTAAATTGTTGCATTTTATATATAAACTTGCACATTTAACATTTTAAAGTTTTTTGAATGCAGCAAAAATCAAAGCTTAAGTACCAGTGCTTATATTTTTACTCATTTCACACTTCAGTTTGTACCCAGAGTTTGAATCAAGTGTCTCACATACCAAGTCCAGTGTTTTGTATGATGATGAATTATATCTGAACATTTATTTATCCTCATTGTGAGTGCTTAACATCCTTCAGGTTTCTTTTTAAAACAAACTAAGTGTCTCCAGTGAAACTTTTCAGAGAGCAGTCGGTGTTAAGATTTTAATGGATTTTGGCTGTTCACTACCTGCTATTGTATTTTTAGCAGAAATATCCTGTCCCAGTTAAGTGTGATCATGGTTGCATAACCAAATGGAGTGAGCTGGTGCTGAAATGTTCAGCTGTGGGCTCAAGAGTTTCAAACTCTCCTCCTTTCAGAGAGAGGGAGTCAAACTCTGCTTCCTTTTTTCCTGCCCTCTCTCAGTCTTCTACTTATTTTGTTTGGTTGTTCTTCTGTTTCTCTGGATATTATCTGCTCAGAGATCATCAAATAAAATGCCTTTCTCTGGCTTCCCTGCTTTCCTTTCATTCTCAGCTTTCTTTCTTTCACAATCAGTTTACTCCACATTGTTCTCCCTGATTTACCTGATGTGCTTCTGTTTTCTTTACCTTTTAATTAATCATCCTGTCAAGTTCATCATGAAGCAAATACTAGAATTTATTGTTTTTTCTTTTGTTTGTCCTTTATGCCTTTGTTTTTATGATTAGTTTGTCCATTATAGTACTCGATGCAATAGGGTGCTGCAAAAATAATTATAAAATTCAAAATTGAACCAGCATCTTAGCACGTCCTGCATTATTGTCCCAAAGGTTCCTCTTTTGACAGCATGAAGCACATAGTCCAGAACAGGAATCTGCAACCTTTTTAGTCAAAAGAGCCATTTTTGCCCATCGCACCCACCAAAAACTCTGTCTGGAGCCACAAAACACATTTGAACTTTAAAATTACAGCAGCGGAGCCGACTGACTCAAAGTCATTAAAGGGACATTAGATCTATTTGTGAATTGTTGCATGTCTCGATATGATTCCTCTCTTATCAGTCATGTAATTTTTGTAACTTTAACTTGGCAACAACAGGCAGGTTCTTAGTAGGGCTAATGCTGTACTGGTCTCTCAGGACCACCCACTTAAAGGGGAGTTTGAGCTGCTGCCCTCAGGTCGCCTGTTTGAGGGCACCTGCTTGGAGGACCAAAACATTTCATAACTCTTTAATTCCAAGTGCTATAAATATGCTCAATAGCAACTAGCACCTTGTTTGTAGTCCTGCACTACCATGGCACTTTTTTGCACGTCTGCACTTAGGCACTCTTGCATTTTTTATATTTTTTTATATATGATAGGTATGAAATTTCCATTCCCTTAAACTATTATGTTGTTTTTATCTCATGGTTTGTATTAATGTTGTTGGTGGTGGTGATGTGCCCCCCCCGTCTTGTATTGTGTGTTTCATGTGAACTCGTCACAAATTTCCCTGAGGGGACAATAAAAGAACTGAACTGAACTGAACTGAACTGAACTTGGCATTGTTGTTATTGTACCATATAATATTGCATTAATTATTTAAGAATTAAAATAAAAACAAGGAGTTTTTCCTGAGAAGCCCCTTTGTCAGTCAGTTATTATTAGCCTTTGTTATCACTTCTATTATTATTATCGTTATTATTATTATCATTATTATTATTCAGTGTTCTTCCACAGGATCATGTTTTACTTGCAGTGGAAAAATCATAAATATTTATTTGACACCATCAGGTGGATTTAGGGTCTGAGGGTCTTCCCCTGACATTTTTAAACTTAAATCATTTCTTTCCTGCATTCTGATCAATTTTTATGCACAATTTGATAATAATTATGAGGTAGTGTTGTGATCTTTGAGGTGCTTTTTGAAATCTCATCAGTTTTTTTTAAGCTTATCTCATTTTAATAATTAATCAATTCATTTTTAGAATTATACAAACATGTAGACTTTGATACTGTTTCTGCTCTTCTCAGGTGAGAAGTGGACATATATTAAGTTTTAATGCAAGTCTTGATGTCTTTTCAAGATGACGTCAGATGGACATTTAACAGGCAGAACACACACACCTGAGTGTGTAGACACTAAATGAGAGAGAGAGAGTGAGGGGGAAGAGACTGACAGCTACCACATTGCACAAAGCAGATGTGATAATCAAAACAAATCCACCTGATTCTTTGTGTAAAAATACCCCCACTTCAAAATCGAGCAGCTGTCATTACTAAAATAAGAGAATGAACTAAAACATTGGCTACATTAGCTGCACAGAATGCTTGTAAAGATGATAAAATGAGTCACTCATTAATAGCAGAAGTTAAAAGTAAATTTAAGATTATGCAGATCAACATATTTATCGATGTGTGACATGCTGTACGGTACAAATGTAAACTTTGTGTAGGAGGTTTTAACACTTGCCAGTGCCAACAGCAGACCATGGAGGACACCAGATAACATAACACCTGCAGAAGTGTCTGCAGAAAAACTGCAAAGCAGAAAAGCAGAGTGCAGCTTTAAACTAAACAAGCTGGTGTTTTCACTGAGGAGCTGTTTCAAGCGATGCTAAGTTTTATTATATGTTAGTCTGCAAATCTCATAGTGAAAGTAGAAAGAAGTTAGCTGTTCCTGTCTGGTTTTATCACAGCAATACAATACAAGGTTCCTCTTAACTTTGCATTTTGAACTGTAGCACAGTCAATGATTTTCTTATTTCCCCCAAGTGAATGTTGTTGAGTCCTGTGATGATCTCCTGTAGAGACATTGAGTGATGTTAACCTGTTGATATCTTTGTTGTATGTTCTATCTCAATGGCTTCTCACACCTTAAGTAGTACTTTGTTATCAGCCTGGTAGCTACAATGCAGTTATTGTAATTACTCCTGCTGCCTACACTACAACAGAAGTGTGATAAGTTAACTCATCACCCAGGTTATGTGGCTTGTCGGGTCGATTGTGTCCCCCACTGCAAATGAACCCCTCCAGAGGCTGATTGGATTGGCCTAGACAACCTCTTTCAGGCGAGCGCAACACAGCAGTTTGTACTGAAACGCGGATCGATTCCTGTGCTTATACTGTATATCCAAACAAATCATTCCCAACACAGAATGCCCAACTTGTATTGAAACAACTTTCCCAAACAATCTAGGTGTGAATTTTACCCAAGAGTGTCAAAATAGTACGAACAGAATCTGAAAAACTGCTCAGACTCAATGAAAACTTACTTTACAGTGATCTGAGGTTGAGTCAGAGAATATGAGCCCTACTCAGGACAAAAGTGTCATGAAACATGGCTCAGAAAAGGCAGACACAAATGCACAAGACAGAATACAGTTGGCCAAAAAGATTTAATCCTCAACTCAGGCAGGAGTGCGGTACAGAGGAGGCAACAGGATCGAAAACGTGAGGCAAAAAGCAGGGTTGAAAAACAGGTGAGGTCATACACAGCTTGGCAATCAGACAAGGCAACGGGATCCAAAACAAGAGACAAGAGGCAAGGTCGACAAACAGACAAGGTAAAACACGGCTTGGCTATGACTACGAATGCTGGGATGAAGACTATGAAGTGCGATGAACTGGCAACAAGACAGTGAGAGACAAGAGATTAAATATAAGCGGTAATGAGTGGTGATGGGAAACAGGTGGGTGACATCAGGAGGCAGGACAAACAGGAACACGAGCCTGAAACAGAAGCTGAGTCTGAAACCCTGCCCTATCACAAATATAGTGCACTATATAGCGTGTTCGCCATTTTGTAGTGTTGTTCGAATTCTCAGCGCTTAATTTCATTTACTATATAGTGCACTATAAAATACCCACAATACGACGTACCCTATATTGTACTCCCATATACCACAATGCAATGCAGTCATGTTTTTCCAGAGGAGAAGAAGAAGAAGAAGAAGAGAAAGATGGCTGCTACGGCACAAATTGGCGCTGCTTTCATTTAGAAATGTCAGTAACGTCTCCGCCTGTGCCTGAGAAGCAGCAATTGTGCACGCAGCACCCAAACAACAGCAGGAACCGTTTTCGTTTTGAAAACTTCACAGTTTAAGCGACCATAATAGGGGTGCTAACTCGTAGCTCGTAAGCTAACTACAACCAGCCGTTACTTCACTAGCTTGCTCTAAGTAGCTGTAGTTAGCTCGTGAACTATCATGAGCTGTTACAGCTCGCAATCAAGACGCAAAACCTTACATGACAAAATCAAATTTCCACACCACTGACATTTCAACAATTTGTTGACATCAATACAACCATTGTTATCCTCTTGAGTGCTCGGTTTGTTTATGTGATGCTTGGTGCATCCACTTGCATCACAGGAAAATCCAATGCATCTACTGATGCAATGATGTTTAGAAAATTTCAGTGTAGTGTCCAAATCTCGTTCAGTCATTCCCTATGCAGTTCACTGTTTCATTGACACTATAAAGGGAACAGTGAGTGAGTGAATGGTTTCAAACACAGCTAGAGACAAAGGTTAGTTTCAAAATAAAACAGGAAAGATGAGGAATGAGACAAAAATGTGCAAAAATTAAAGGAAACTTGACTGATATGACACAAAGATGAGACAACATCCATCTACTATTAAAACAATGTAAGTGATGGACTTAGCCAGCCTGTAGCTATTTTTTTTTATTTGTATTTATTTATATATTTACCTATATATATTTACATTTTTTTCATATCTATCTTTTTTACATACATCGTTTTATCTGTTGTACTGACCTGCTACTTGAATCCTAATTTTCCCTGAGGGAGCTTTCCTAAGGGTTTAATAAAGTTCTATCTAATCTAATCTAATTTAATCTAATCTAAAAATGACAACATCTTTGGGCTGAAAAAAGGAGAGACACCTACAGTCCAAAAACATTTTGTGCCTGGCATAAGCCCTGAGTCATACTTTTCGCCTCAATGAAACCAGAAACATTTTCCATCCCACTTCTACATGTAACATGTCCTCTGAACACTAAAAACTAAATAAACAGTTCTGACAGTCTCAGCAAAACGCTCTTGAGAGATTTAGCACCACAGATTTCCCTTCTGCTCTAATGTGTGCCTTCTCTCATTGTTGAATCACAAATCTCACATTTTTTTTTTCCTTTTGAGCGAAACTTGATGGAAAGACACTTTTATTTTGTATTTGTTCTTTCCTCAGTCACCCATCTGGTGTTACTGCGGTGCTGCAGACAGATTTGATCTATGTGTTGTCAATATGCCATCACTTTTTCAATACCATGAAGAAAGAGAACAGCACACATGAAAAGGGCAGAGGCCTCAGAAGGTTAATTGAACTGACAGCAGAGATGACTGCAGCTCTTTCAGACATGACATCGCAATTTGTTCCTCACTTTCTCTTGTTGACACGTTTTGCCATTGTTCTGCTGAGGCGGAGAGCGAAAGAGCTGGAAGTGAAAAATATGTGATAAAAGACGGAGAGTGAGAGAAAGTATCGTGGGGCAGGTGTTAAGACAGACAAACAGACAGGAAGACAAGCAGAGAGCAAGTGAGGAGACAGGACGGCGGAGAGAGAAAGAGAGACAGTTTGCCATTTCTCCGCTGTCCGCCTCGGGCCAGACTGAGAGAGCGAGCCAATCAAACAGTGAGTCAGACAGCAGGTCTCCCTTCTCCCTGCTGAGATCGCAGTGTTACCTCCAACAAACACACACAAGTCAGCGTACAACAAAAATACTGCATTATAGAGCACAGTTTATGTGAACTCTTTCAGGGCGAGCCTTCGCTGAAGAGCTGTTTCAAGCAATGTTAAATTTTATTTCACGTTGGTCTGCAAATCTAATAGTGAGAGTAGAAAGTAGTTAGCTGTTCCTGTCTGGCTTTATCACAGTAATACAATACAAGGTTCCTCTTAACTTTGAATTTTGAAGCACAGTCAGTGATTTTCTCATTTCCCTTGTTGTTTACTTCCCTTGTTATCTAATGTGTGTGCCGCACAATGAGGGCTTGTCGGTCTATTTTGTTCGATTAAGGAAACGGTCTTGGTGCAAAGCCAGGCGCAGAGTGCAAAGTGGATGGACTTTGTTCCTTGATGATACCTGGGTGTGTTTTGGGCATAACAGATCCAACCAATCAGTGTCAGCTCTCATTTTCTCTAAATCTGTGTGCAGATGCATGGCATTTCACTATTTATACTGCAGGTTCAGTTATTTGGTCTTAATATCGGCTGGATTATTGAAATCCCATCTTTTATTAACACAAATAGAACACTGGTGATATTTGCAAAGGCTCATGTTAAAGTGTTTTTACATTGAGGCATCCAGGAAACAACCAAAAACTGAGTCAGAAACTTCAGTATAAAGAAACATCATACATTATTCAAATCTCCAATTAAAACCAACCGGATCAGACTTTTATATGTGTTTATGTAAGTCTGTTTACTCTACATCAGTTAATTAATTTAAGCAATTTATTTTCTGCCGGCAAGAATCGCTATTATGCACGCTCAGGAGCACTGGAAAAAAAGGCCCGTTGTCCCTCAGCCTCCTGTCCTGTTATGAACCGAGTTTTCCAACAAATGTTCTTGTATTTAATTGTAGATGAGTGCTGCTGTGCATCTTGTGTGTGTGAAACAAGCTCAGTAAAGTGTGTGTTTTGATCTTGAGGATGTTTGCCAAATAATGTGTCCTCAAAATAGTAGAAACACTCTGCGCCACAGACTTTAGACTTTGGAGCAGGTATGAGGAGGTTTAAAATGCAGTCAGTTTCTACATCCTCAAGTTAGTAGCATGCCAGCTTTGTGCCTGACCGCTCCTCATTTCAGACAAACACCCCTCTGGGTGCAAACAGGAGAAATGACACATGCGTCAGGCGCAAATTTTGGAAGGCACTTGCGCTTGATGACTAATGCTTGCACTGGTCATAAAATATAGAGTCCAATACTAGATATATAGACCAGGAGTCCCTTACCTTATTTTGTACCACGGTCTGGTTTTATGTAATCCAGTGTAGTCACGGACTGGCTTTCATTGGAGGAGTTTGACAATGAAAGCTACAAACAAACACAAACACAGGAGTATAACTCACCATAACCCATATTAGAGAGAGCCATGGCCTTGTTTCAGAGTCATTCACAAGGTCTTACTTCTGTTGTTGTCTACAGCCAAAATTTGCTCAAAGTCACCTATTGACACAGTAACTTTATGAACTGCTGCACCTTGTGAGGTGGAGGAAAGTGCTGTTTAAGCGGTGTGCATACAACGCTGACAGCCTGTATTTTATCCATCGATCATCAGTCTGTGCTGATGAATGTTTCTATTTATTATTAAGTCTTCTTATTAAGAGTGCTATGCTACGAGCTCAACACACCTATTGTTGGACAGGTTATCCATTCCTCTTTACAGAACCTCTCAATCTCCATCAGGTTGGATGGGTAGCGTCGGTGCACATCTGGGCTCTGGCTGGACCGCTCAAGAGCATTCACAGAGTTGTCTCGAAGCTACTCCTGTGTTGTCTTGGTTGTGTGCTTAAAGATGTTGTCCTTTTGGGAGATGAACTTTCGCCCCAGTCCAAGGCCCAGAGCTCTCTTGAGCAGGTTATCATCCAGGATGTCTCTGTACATTGCTGCAGTCATCTTTCCCTCGACCCTGACTAGTCTCCCACTTCCTGCTGCCACAAAACATCCACACAGCATGATGCTGCCATCACCAAGCTTCACTGTAGGGATGGCTTTTGCCAGGTGATGAGCAGTGCCTGGTTTCCTCCAAACATGATTCTTGGCATTTAAGCCAAAGTTTCTATCTTTCCTTCATCAGACCAGAGAATTTTGTTTCTTTTGGTCTAAGAGTCCTTTATGTGCCATTTGGCAAACTGCAGGCAGGCTGTCATGTGTCTTTTACTGAAGAGTGGCTTCCATCTGGCCACTCTACTATACAGGCCTGATAGGTGGAGTGCTGCAGAAATGGTCGTCCTTCTGGAAGGTTCTCTCCTCTCCACAGAGGAATGTTGGACCTCTGTCAGTGTGACAGTTGGGTTCTTGGTCATCTCCCTGACTAAGGTCTTTCTATCCGGATCACTGAGACTGGCCAGATGGCCAGCTCTAAGAAGAGTCCTGGTGTTTCCAAGCTTCTTCCATTTATGGATGATGGAGGCCTCTGTGCTCATTGGGACCTTCAATGCTGCAGAAATTGTTCTGTACCCTTCCCCAGATCTGTGCCTTGTTACAATCTTGTTTCTGAGGTGCACAGACAGTTCCTTGGACTACATGACTTGGTTTGTGCTCTGACATGAACTGTCAACTATGAGACTTGACAAAAAAAAACAAGAGTGTGCCTTTCCAAATAATGTCCAGTCAACTAAATTTGTGGAGGGATCTGACGGAGGATCAGGATAAACCTGAGCTCATTTTTGTGTGTCATGGCAAAGGCTGTGCATACTTACGTGCATGTTTTATTTTTGTTTTTTATTTATAATAAGCTTGCAAAAGTTTCAGGCAACCTTTTTTCACTTTGTCATTATTGGGTATCATGTGTAGAATTTTGAGGTAAAAAAAATGACTTTAATCTATTTTTTAATAAGGCTGTGACATAAAATATGGAAGAAGTGAATCGCAGTGAATACTTTCTGGATGTGCTGTATATGAAAGAGCTATCCCAGGTCTGGTTCCCTCCTGGGGCCTGTTTTTGGTGTGTCCTCCCTTGCTTTCCCTTGCCCCCTTTATCAAGACCATCCACTATCTCTCTCCTCTGTCCAAGTAAAGGCTAAAAAATACTTTTAAAAGAGTGCATAAGCACAAGGTTTAACTAGAAGTTCATCTGGAGTTTAACTTTTTCGTTCATCAACAGAATCAGCGGACCTGTGGGTATAATCCTCACAATTGAGCAGTGTTGCCACAGTTACCTTGAAAAAAGTAATCTGATTAATACGTCTGTGTAGATTCTCATTCATCCAGGTCATGGTCACTCTGAAGATTCAAAAGCAAGGCAACTGGACTGTGTAGAGTTTGTTGGGAAGACGTTTCACTTCTCATCCAAGAAGCTTCTTCAGTTCCAAATGGCTGGTGCTGGAAGCAGATATTTATCTTGCTAGAGAAAAACAACAACAAAGGAAAGGAGGAGTTGGAGAACGACTCATAGAAACTTATCCCAGGGTGATGTAACCCCTGAGAAGCCATCTTCACCAGACTGGAGAAGCCTTCTCTTAACAGAGGTGGTGGACTCAGACACAATCTCTCAAGCTCTCTCCCCAGAAAGCTCTCCAAACACTCACACCTGGGCACATGTGACCATAACACCTCACATGACAGGGGGAGTTAATGACCCATTCAGGGTAACGACTCTCAGGGGTTACATCACCCTGTGATAAGTTTCTATGAGTCGTTCTCCAACTCCTCCCTTTCCTTTGTTGTTGTTTTCTCCTCTAGCAAGATAAATATCTGCTTCCATCACCAGCCATTTGGAACTGAAGAAGCTTCTTGGATGAGAAGGGAAACGTCTTCCCAACAAACTCTACACAGTCCAGTTGCCTTGCTTTTGAATCTTCAGAATAATCTGATTACTGGTTACTATTTTAAAAAGTAACTTAGTTACTTTACTGGTTACTTGATTTTAAAATTAACTAAGTTAGATTACGAGTTAATTTATTAGTTACTTTCATAATATATCAATATATATTATATTCATTACGAGTCAACCGTGTTTAAGGGCAGCATTTCCTCTACAGCATGCTGCCCGACCAACTTCTTCAACTCTCTCCCGCTTACTGGTTTTGCACCAAAGTCCAGCTTTTGTTGTTTGGGTGGTGGGGGACCTCCTGCATTAGTCACAGCTCTCTGATTCGCACAAATCTGTAAGTTTGACTGGCCGTGCTGCAACTCCAAATGTTTCTTCAAAAAACACTTTGTCACCAGCACAGAGTGTACAACCAAGCTTAATATTGTCATCTTTAGCTGATACAAACTCAAAATAGTGACTGTATTTCCATCTAGAAAATGTGCATCTCTCTCCTCCCTCCATTAATGTTTACGTTTGTGTCAGTGGCTTCAACACAAACGCAGGGGACAAGTTGTGTGTATCATGTGAGTTGTCCTCATGCTGAAACATGACTTTGACAACAATAGTAAGGCACAGTGACTTGAATAAGTAACTTTAATCTGATTACTGGTTTGGAAATAGCAACACGTTAGATTACTCGTAACTGAAAAAAGTGGTCATATTAAGAGTAATGCATTCCCGGCATCACTGCTGTTTCACTACACGGGCACATATATGAGGAACTGATCATGCTTTCAAAATAAAACACCCTTTGATCTCCAATATTTAACAAACAGTTATTTAATTAATTATTTTTGTTTCTCTGTGGGCCAAGTGATCTACGACACAGCACCAGGTCCATGGCCTGGTGGTTGAGGACCTCCGATGTAGAGCACCCTGCATATAGTACTATGGAAGTTTGGCAGAACACACAGGAACTGTGAACTGCTTTAAAGAAAGAGTAGTCTGCCCATTTCTGTACACTGTTTACCTTTAGATGAGATAAAAGAGATGAAAGACAAGATTAAAGAGGATGATGAAGGATCAGGTTAGAAAAAGGAAAACAAAGAGTGACAAAGCATGAAGCTCAACTAGAGTAAACATTAGACCAGCTTTTACATGTTGAAGAGAGCTTTAAGAAACAACAGGCTGAAGGTCAGACACTAAGCAAGGCTATTTTGCACGCTGGAAAGGTGTGTAAAATTGTTGTTTCAAGCTTTCAGTCCTTGCCAGAACCAGAACTGAAAATTAGGACCCAAATGCAGGACCCACAGGTATAGTAAGGATTCGAAAACGGTTTGTTTTTAGGCTGGATTCAGTACACAAGCAGGCAGTCAGAAAAATACAACAGTGTCCAAAAACATGAGACAAAGGGCAAGGTTAAAAATGAACAGGGTTAGTGCAAGACTGTGATAAGCGCACTAGAATGAGACACGAGGTACAACGAACTGGCATCGAGCAGGTGTGCACAAGATGGGGGAGGGGCAGGAAACAACCTGAAACAGAGACAAGGGTGAATGATTTAAAATAAAACAGGAAACACAAGACATGAAACATAAAACATGAAGGAAAAATTAAAGGTAACTTAACCAAAATGTAGACATGGCAGTCCTTCATGTTGGATCTACTGTCATGTTATTAAGCCGTTATCTTTCTTATTGAAAACTGAGGTATCCCAGCATGCTCTTATCCCACCTTTTCAAAGCGGCCCTTTAGCCTCAGACTGTTGACATGCTAACAGATGATTAACCATAATCTACATCCAAACAATTTTGAAACAATGAGCTGTTGTTGCGAGAAAAGTCACATCTTCACATATAAATATAATGATCATGTGCCTTATCATTCAATAGTTCATTGATTTCTCGCACCATCTATACCGGGCTAGCCAAATCACCATGTGGTTGTAAGTGACTTGACAGTTGACCCTCTGTCAAGCTTCGCCCTTTTAACTTTTGCTAGGCCAGACAAAACCTGTTTGTCAGCCTCTCTTCTATTTAAAACAATTAAAATAACTCACTTTTGACTCACTTTTATTTATATTTAATTAATTTAATTCTTTGTCAAATTTGTCCTCAGTGAGAGTAAAAACTAACAAATGGGGGGTATAAACTCTAAATTCCTGCTACAAATAATTCTGTGTATGATAAGAAGCAAGGCAGCATGGTGGCGTAGCAGGTAGTGCACAAGCCTCACAGCAAGGCTCCAGTCCTTCTCTCAATGTGGCCCTGTGATTGGCTGGCCACCGGTTCAGGGTGTACCCCGTGTCTTGCCCAATGTCAGCTGGGATAGGCTCAGACCGCGATAGGGATTAGCAGTATTGATAACAGATGGGTGGATGGATAATAAGAAACAGCAAGGTTCTGAACTGTTTGTATTTCTAAGTACTTTTAACTGTAGCTGATGAAATACCAATAGTGCAGCAAAGATGTGCTCAAAAAAAGTTGAGGAGGAATTGGTTTGGACCGTAGTGCCAGTAAAAACTTCAGATAGAGCTTTGAAGAGCAGCATGTAGGCACCACACAGCTGCAGCTCGGACACACAAACACACACGCACACACACACTCAGTTTCAGTGTCGTGTTTGAGCCGACAGCTCAGCTGGTTGTCCAAATAGACTCTTCAGGCTCCTGTATTTAAAGCAGATGCTGGCTACATTTTTTCTAATTAGTTTGAGGGGACAAATAATATAAGAATACAACACAGTGTACTCTTTGTAAATCTGTTGATGAGTTAAGCTGGAGATATACTTGCTGTTAATTACACCAATGCGGACCCATAATGGATGCCATGTGTCCTCTGCATTAGTTCACCACGTTGGTGGTTCATGTCCTCCAGAGTTGGGGCAACAAAGCTTGACCTTTGACCTATGACCTGCAAAACCTAAACAGTTCATCCTTCAATTAAGGTGGTCATGTGGTCAAAGTTTAAAAAGAATCACTGGGAGACTTTTGAGATGATTGGTTTACAAGTCCTGGACTCGGACAGACACCCATGTGTATGAAAGGACGGTCTGAGAACATAATGCCTCTGCTGTCACTGGTGCAGATGCATAATAGATGTTTATTTCTGTTGTAGTAATTAGTATGGTAATTATTTAGGTCTTTAAAAGGTAATTATTGTTTATAATGCAGGTAGACCATGCCTTCGCTTGCTTGGTGGGCACCTCCACTACTCCAGGCCCGAGAGCGCTTCACCCTTACAGCCTTTTAACCCCTCGACGTGGTCGTAATGAGGATTCATGTGACATATGAATTCCCCACATTTCAGATTCAAAGTTATTGATGTAAATATTAAATAATGTAGAAGTGCAGCAGCAGCAGCTCTGGACGGCCTGAAGCATTTCCTTTTCTTGAATAGTCAAACAAACATAACAACGATGACCTTTAAATGCATGCTGTTTAACATTACATAATTAAAATTGTTAATGGTTAGACCCTAAACAACTAATGGGCTCTGTGAATGTTAATACATACACCATTAAACATTAAGAAACATTTCATGTTAGTCTGAGCACATCTAGTATTTATATGCTTTTAATGGTCTCTTCATATTTATGATTTAAAAAAGGACCCCCAGAGACTGCAGTAGTTAAAAGATTTAATCTTTTTGCAGATGAAAGCTAAAATGTCAGTCTTTTGATTAATTCATTTTATTTTTCTGCATTTAGTAAGTTTCCTGAATGGTTTTTTATCCAGAGCCTAGAGCTGGGTAATTATTAAAATGTTGATCGAGATCACTGCCTTCCACAATTATGAAAACTGAGGTTAAAAGATTACTGTGCAACATGACATTGGAACTTCTTTTTTCTTTTCTATCATTATTTTTAGCATTATTTTTGAGGTGTTTGTATTTTTAAAAATATATTTATTTGTATTGCCCAGTCTGTAATGTTCAAAATGCTAGTGATAAAAGCACATATATTCAATGACAGCATGTGGTGTGTGTTTTAAAATCAGTGAGCAGTTGTATTTCATAATTGCAATCTCAATATCTATTGAAATGATCACGATTATGATTTTTGGCATGATCGAGCAGCCCCACCTGAGCCAAAGGTGTTAACAGCTGATTTTTTTTTCACCAGTAGGTAACATTTGGGAATTCACAACACGTGATTTGATCTTCATCCATCAAAATGGATTTCTGCAGTGTTGGTTTCACGTTATGTTCTGCTCTCAGGACCCCTGGAGCCTGGAGGACTTCAGGCTCTGAGGGGAATTTGTGAATAAGGAACTGAGGGCGAGTTCAGGAGAATTCTATCACAACATTTACAAGAAATATTCAGGAGATTATAAGGGAAATTAAGTCTTTATTCTACTTGTTTTAGGAATAGCAGGTGAAGATACTCAAAGAATTTGATCAGATCTCATCAATGTCTTTGTTTTTGCTTTCTGAGAATAATACTTCACTAATATAAGTTTTGTTTCTCCAGTGTTGACATGTGTATGTTTGTCTGTTTTTAGGTGTGCAGCAGAGGTGACAGATGGCTCACAGTACTTTGTGCTGTTGATGATTACAGACGGCGTCATCTCAGACATGGCTCAGACCAAAGAATCTGTGGTAAATGTGAGTAAAAACAACTCTGCACATGAATTTCACAGCAAGATGTGTGAACACACATGAACCGCTTCCACAAGCTAACATAGGACTTTTTAATCGGATCAACTTGACAATGTGAGGAAATCCATCCAGGGAAGCTTAATGTTAGAAATCATCAGAATCTAAAGATTTTTGGTCCAATCTCAGGGACAGGATATGAAGGAAGACCAAAGGGAGCTTAAGAATGACGGCTTGATATACCTGTATCTGTATACCTGTATATACAAATATCAATAATATTACTAATCAATCCTGATCAAAACTTTAGGACCAGCTGAAAAATTAGAAGAATTTGCAGTTTGCACTGTTGGATCTTTAGAAGATTCTAAGTAGAGCTTCAAATGCAAAAAGTAGAAATGAGAGCAAGAGACAAAACATTTTGAGCATACAATTTATTGAAAACTTTATTTAAACTCAAAACATCTTTTTGTCAAAAGTTTAGTCAAAGGTTTACACAAGACAAAAGCCAAAATCTGCACAAAAATGTGGATTCAATGTAATTTTCTGTCAGGTATTCACACTGTCATGACCTCCTGATGGCCAGTGTTGGGAGTAATGGTGTTAAAAATAAAATTCTGCTTTCCTGTAATTTAGTTTATTATTATTTCAAACGTTACAACGCTGCTACTTTTACCTTTACCAACGGTGAATGAACATGTGTCGCGTTATTATGCACCGATGTCTGACAGCTGTTATCCGACCAGCCTGCTCAGCCAGACGCAGGACAGGAGCTGCGCTGCGAACTGCCACACAAGAGAACTAGATGCTAGGGTTGGCTTTTGGCTTCTTTTTTGGAAATTGCTTTTAAATATTGGCACTTCTAAGTGATTCTAGAAAAGCTTGTGGCCAAAAACACAGATAACATTATTGATTATGCCAGCGCTGCTGATAGCAGGCCAGGTAACAACAAAGGGCACCTAGACAGAGCCATGCCGTTCAAGCAGCAAAAGCTTTTTCAAAAAAGGAACGTTACATTTATGAAGGAGTTATGCCGTTAGTAATTCAGGTACTTTTTTGGGAAAGTAAGAAGTAACTATATCTAATTACTTCTTTAAAGTAATTTGCCCATCACTGCTGATGGCAAAGGCAGAAAAGCTTTCTGTCTTTGAACACGGTCGGATTGTTGAGCTGCAGGAGCAAAGCCTCTCGCATCGTGCAATTGCTGCTGAGGTTGGACGCAGTAAGGACAGTAATTTTGAATGTCTTAAAGACCCTGTCTGTGTGGTAATGACTGAGGGCCCTCGTCTGTGTGGTAATGACTGAGGGCCCTCGTCTGTGTGTTATTGACTGAGGGCCCTCGTCTGTGTGGTAATGACTGAGGGCCCTCGTCTGTGTGTTATTGACTGAGGGCCCTTGTCTGTGTGTTATTGACTGAGGGCCCTCGTCTGTGTGGTATTGACTGAGGGCCCTCGTCTGTGTGTTATTGACTGAGGGCCCTCGTCTGTGTGTTATTGACTGAGGGCCCTCGTCTGTGTGTTATTGACTGAGGGCCCTCGTCTGTGTGGTAATGACTGAGGGCCCTCGTCTGTGTGTTATTGACTGAGGGCCCTCGTCTGTGTGGTAATGACTGAGGGCCCTCGTCTGTGTGGTAATGACTGAGGGCCCTCGTCTGTGTGTTATTGACTGAGGGCCCTCGTCTGTGTGGTAATGACTGAGGGCCCTCGTCTGTGTGTTATTGACTGAGGGCCCTCGTCTGTGTGGTAATGACTGAGGGCCCTCGTCTGTGTGGTAATGACTGAGGGCCCTCGTCTGTGTGTTATAGACTGAGGGCCCTCGTCTGTGTGGTAATGACTGAGGGCCCTCGTCTGTGTGTTATTGACTGAGGGCCCTCGTCTGTGTGGTAATGACTGAGGGCCCTCGTCTGTGTGTTATTGACTGAGGGCCCCCGTCTGTGAGGTAATGACTGAGGGCCCTCGTCTGTGTGTTATTGACTGAGGGCCCTCGTCTGTGTGGTAATGACTGAGGGCCCTCGTCTGTGTGTTATTGACTGAGGGCCCTTGTCTGTGTGTTATTGACTGAGGGCCCTCGTCTGTGTGGTAATGACTGAGAGTCCTTGTCAGTTTGATGACAGGGTTTTTCAACTCTGCAGTTCACAATGCCCACCTGACAAAAGACTTCTTTAATGAGAACAACAACACTCTTTTGGACCATCCTGTGTGTCCCCCTGATCTAAGTCCAATTGAGAACATTTGGGGATGGATTACAAGAATGGACATTACTTCCAGACAGTGGATGCCCTTTGTGAAGCCATCTTCACTACTTGGAGCAACATTTCCACTAGCCTCCTGGAAACACTGGCATCAAGCATGCTGAAACAAATTTTTGAGGTGACCATCAAGAACGGTGGAGCTGCTCATTACTGAGTCCGTTTTTGACACTTTTATTTCTGCTTTGACGGGGTTTTCAGGTGTTTCTGATGAACAGCTGTTACAGCTTAGTTGTTGTTTTCAATAAATTGCTGTCTGAAAATGTTTTGTCTCTCGTTCTCATTTCTTCTCTTTGCATTTTGAAGCTCTGCTCAGAACCTTCTTAGGATCCAACAGTGCAAAATGCAAATTCTTGCAATTTTTCAACTGGTCTTAAGATTTAGATCTGGAGTTTAACAATGTTTGGTCATCTCTGTGCAAAAGCTTTTTCATTTGATTATGCTTTTATGCTTTTATTTCTGTAAGGTGACCATGGGTGACTTGAAAGACGCCTCCAAATAAAATGTAGTATTATTATTATCATTATTATTTATTTTTAATCTAGTCTAACCACAAGTCTGACAGATATTATGGTTTACCTTGAGACCATGTTAACTAATTAGCAGGCAGCTTTAGCAAACACTTCGTCTTTTAGATTTTGATTCTCAGCATTTCTGATGAGCTTGATCAGATCCTGTTGTGAAAACCTCATTCTTACTAAAGTGCAGTCAGATTCTCTCATCACAGTCCAATTTTTACTTTCCTCATATACTCACATTCATTGATGCTGTGATCTTTTTCAGTGAGGTCGAGGAAGACTTGGGGTGACTTTGGGGAATTTTCCTGAGCCCTTGCACTCCCCTGAAACCTGAAGTATTAATCAGAGAGAGAGAGAGAGCAGGGAGAGATGGAGGCTCTGAGGAGCAAGTATATGTTTAAGGAGAAAGAAAAATGGAAATGTGGGAGATAATTGCATGGAATAGGTCTAGAATTGAATTAAAAGGGAGAGCATTTGGATTAAAACACAATTTTCTGCAACAGTACCTGCATTTAAAGAGAGGATAAACCACTTAGCTGTGGTGATTTGTCTGCAAGTTAGTTTGCATACAATCAAAACAAAAATAAATGGGGAAGTGAATTTAAGCGGTAATAGCCACGGTGACAAAGAGAACAAGTTGAGTGCCAAAGAAAATGTCAGCCTGTGGTAGAAGGTTTACATGAATACATCATGTCTGCACTTAATGCAGAGTGTTAGATGCACATTAATGATTTAAAATACGTAAAAATTAGAGCATTAAGTGAAAAAGAAATAAAAAATACTGCTAAACTGGTGTGAAGTTAATAAAACACCCAGACAAAAAGCCAAAACTGAGCTTTCTTGATTTATTACATGATTATGTTGTCAGCAAACAAACAGTGAGGGATTGGTTTGGAATTGGTGCAGCGTAGCCTCATCCCTTCAGATTTACATCTGCATTACTGTGGTTTCCGGATATGTTTGAGTATCACCCAAAGGATTGTCCTTTACAGCTTTAACTCATGTGTTTTAGTTCAGAATACTGCTAAACCATCATCTACACCAGAAATGGGCAACTTTTGTGGCAAAGCGGGTCATATTTATACTTTCCTCTTTACCAGAGTGCCAAATTGTTTCAGACTGTGGGAACAACACATTTGAAATGATGTATAATTCAAGAAAAAAAGAGAACATATAAAACAAGGACTGAATATATGGATATTTATTGGCTAGTTTTAAACTTAAATGAAAAAAGCTTAACATAGAATCAAAACTGCACTTCATCTTAGTGCAATGAAAAAATAATTGGCAGGTCTTGATTGTGATTTAGATATTTTTTCTTTTCAACTCAATTTGTAATTAAAAAAAAAAAATAGTGTTAAAGGAACAAATCCAGACAATTATACTTATTAATTTCCTGCAAAATTTAACAACTACAAAAAAATAAGGATGATTATTCATGGCAATCCAGGTTGTCAATGATAGAACTGTGGAAAAACTTTAATCATATGTTAATTAATGGGTCTGTACACCAAACTGTGGAAACTCTGCTTAAATCCGTAATTGCAGATTTCTACAGTTCCGTGTTAATGTCTTTAAATGCCTTTGAAAAACGGCTGTTCTGTTAATGCAAAACTTCATTATTTTAATAGATATTGAGATTATGATTATGAAACACGATTACTCACTTATACTAAAACACACGTCACATGCTTCATTAAACTTAAAGGCCTTTGACTTTATCATTTTCAACACGAAAGAATGGGCAATACATAGAACTATATTTGTAAAAATCAAAGTTCCTCAAACTTATATTAATGATAATGAATGGGTCAATGGGTGGATAGGTCAATGATTGGCAGCAGCATTGATTTTGATATCATTTTTTTATGCAGGTATCCTTGCAGAAAACAGTAAAAATATTGAAATCTTTGGAAAAAGATCTGGTGGATATTTGTAAAAGTTAGAAATTGAAAGCTAGTAGACCAAATTGAAATCTTAACATAGAGGAATGCATTTGTTTATGTTAAGATAAATGTGGATCAAAAAAGGAATTTTCAGTGTTTTTTTAACTTGATTCTGTTGTTTGGAACAAATGAGTTTTTTTGTAGCTTGGCCTACATATCAGGCTAATTTCAGAAACTGAGATTACACTGCTAAAATAATAAAAGTGAATGTCCTCTGGTAAATTTGAGCTATGTTCATTCAGCACAGCCATAATGGCTTGAAAAATTAAAACCTGAATGGCACAAAATGTCCCTCAGGTCTCTGAATCCACAGGCCTTCATTATGAAGATCCTGCATTGAGGCATGTTTTGCACAGTGTGTGTTGTTTGAGTGTGGGAACAGTAGCTTGGCTCACGCCCCTCCTGTGTTTTCTCCACAGGCGGCCTCTCTGCCCATGTCGATCATCATAGTAGGAGTTGGCCCAGCTGAGTTTGATGGTAAGTGTGCGTATGTGTGTGATTGCCTCTGTTTGTGTGGAGGTTTACAGCTTACATCATCTGTTCTGCCAAAAAAGCTGAAATCTCTGTTATTTGTAGCCTTCTCCTCTGATGCGCTGCAATAATGAATCAAATAAACAGTACATGAACGTGTAAAACGCCTGCCTGTCGAACGCCCCTAAAATCTTCCACAGCATTAAAATGCAAATCTCCAGTTTAGCACCCTCATTTACATGCCTGTATTGTCAGTCATTCATGATTCATTCCTGTGTTTAATTATTAATCAGGGGAATGTGGTAAACACAAAATGTCGGCAGCTATTCCTCCAAACATAAAAGGCCAAGGTCAACCCAAGGATGACCGCGAAATATTCTCTGTTACATTCACCAAAGTAACAGGATCCCTTGGGGTGCCGGAGGTCTCAGGGGTGAGACAAGACTTTTGAAGCTTTGAGGCTGTTAAAACTGTGTTCACATAGTTTTACTACAACAATGAAAACACACTCAGTACATTCTGTCCATTCTTTAAAAGTCTTTTGAGAAGAACATAGTTTTGTGTTGGCCCATTTTATCTGGATCAATGAAAACAGTTTAAATGTACTGTATGTTTTATTTTGAACAGCAATCTATCATGTTTTGGGAAATGTTTATGTGTTATTAAAGAAAGATTTCTCGTAATCATGACTTATTCATTTTAAATGCCTTAGTTGCAAACCATGTGCATGCTGCCATCTAATGTATTGATGGTTTAATGTGACATCACACATGCTACGCTTTTCAATTGGAGGAAGTTGACCGCCTCTGTGGCCAACTACTTGTTACCCAGGTTGATATTTTGATTTTTGAATAAAATACTTATTTTAACTTGAATGCACTATACATTGAGGAGAAGCACATGGATAAAGCCCAGCAAGGAACAAATAGTAGATTACATCTTTAACTGGCAGTGTAACCGTGCGGTTGACTTGTTTTTCAAAGCTAGACTGCTGTATTTAGAACTCTTACACCCTATCTTTGGCTGTTCATTGATATTTACTTTGTTGAATCATGTATGAAACACTGATTATATCCACTGGTTGGTGCTGCTGTTCATCAATATCATTGGCTGAAACTGTGGGAAAAACAAAAACAAATTGACTCGGTGCTGCACAGCTCCTCAGAAATCTCAGAGTAAGAGCAAATGTCCAAGTAAGAAAAAAATCTTTTCACATATTATTTCTAGACCCTCTAATCATCATAATTTAATTAAAGGAAATAAATTTGACAATCAAATATACAGCTATGATTCTTCAGAAACCTGAGTCAACTGCTTGTTTTGGATGCTAGCCTGCATAAATAGATTTCTTATCTGTTTACACAGACTGGCAACTAGTGTGGACATCCTTGCTGATTCTCCTTTACACACATTTTAATCCAAAGGACACACTTTGCTGTGTATTTGTGAGGTTTGGGGAACAGAATAAAATACGCTTCTTTCTCTGGTCTCTATACTTTTGCAGCGTAGCATGTGCCCCATGCACATCATTTGACTGTCTCTCTAAGTCTTAACTGCATAAATATAAATAAAACCACATAGGGGGAATACTGAGTGGCTGCCCAACTTGTGATTGGCCTGTGAAGGAAGGGGTTTAACAATCAGTTGCTGATAGTGATCCTGACACTACCAAAAATAACATTACTCACTAATGGTAGCTTACCACTGACTGATGTTATCGATGATCAAGAATTTCTTGTTCCTAACTTCTTAAACTTCTCTTTCTGGCCACCAGGTCTTTTTACTACACTGCAGAATCTATCCATTTTCATCCAGTAACTCTCATTATCTCAGTGATAGTTCAGAGTTTCTATGTATGTAGTCCATCTGTATTATCTGACACACTGACGGCCTTTCATACTCATACTGACGCAGCAGTGTGAGCAACTTGGGGTTAAGTGTCTTGCCCAAGGACACATCGCCGTGTGTCGCCCGGAGCTGGGCTTGAACCTGCAACCTCCCGATCACTAACCAAGCGCACTATCCAGCTGCGCCACCGACACCCCGTGACTCATACTGATGCAGCAGTGTGAGCAACATCGGGTTAAGTGTCTTGCCTAAGGACACATCGGCATGTGGAAGCCAGGGCTGGGCTCGAACCTGTAACCTTCTGATTACCGCATTATCAGACTGCAGCACCAACACCCCCACAGTCTCATTTCAAAGACATGCTTGACTGATGAGCAGCTGATGAATCCAGATGTGAATTGTCCCAGTATGATGATTTGATCTGTGCATTCTGTCACAAGATCAGTCTCTGATATAGAGCAGTGCAACGATAAAAGACAAGCCTTCTGTACATGCTGATGTTAAGTTTTCACATGCTCTACCTTTAATCACCAGATGATGCAATTTAAAGATGGAAATTATTCTAGCAGAGAGTATAGAGAGCTCTCATTGGGACCTATTATTCAGTCGTCGGGACTGAAGCTCGGGTTTGGGGTGAACAGCTGAGTGAGAGAGAAGTAGAAATTAGGGCAGAGATGATGGAACTGAAGGAGCATGACAGGACAAGAAACAGGGTGTAATGAGTTAGAGATCAAGATGGTACATTTGGGGAGAGCTTGTTTTCACATTCATCTCAACTCCAGTCACAAACCTAATCAGAAAGTTTGTGAGGAAAGATCATCAAGCCATGACCAAAGTTTGAGAGCGTCATGGTAATCAAAGAGCGAGGGGGAGAGTATCAGATGATGCATCATGTGATTCTCCTTTCAATCAGGACTCTATGACACACTTAGCATATTCTGTCACTCTGCATACATACGCTCCTGATGTGTGCCTGATTTACTTACTGTGAAGCTTTAAAGGCTTTAAAAGCATGCACAAGAGGATAAATTGAGTTCTTCAAATGTTTTCATCTGCTGTTTCAATCAGGTCTGCTCCCAGGATGGGCATGACTCAACCCCATTCAAGCTCGAGCCTCTCATGTGGGGATCGGCCTTTTCAATCAAACACATTAACCCATCCTGTTCCCCCTTATTTCATCATTACCAGCTTCTCCCCCAAGAGTGTCTGCTGTCATCCAGCACTGATGTGTGTTTTTGAAAGTCTGTGTGTGGCACAAGTTTTAAAAAGAGCAAACCTGGGCAGAAAATGACTCAACTTTCATTCAGATATCTTCTTGGTGGAAGGGAAAATAAAATTAATGTTTGTTTATTGCTGTGGGAAGTCAAGAGGATGAATTCAGGAAAAATTATACGTGAGGAAACATCAAGTTTCTGCTTGGGGATAAATGACTTTGCAACTAAAAAGAAAAGTGTGAACTACATGTGAAGTAAAAACATCAACAACACTCTCAGGCAGCAATTATTCAGAAATATACACAAACAAACGTTTACGTTAATTGTATTTTGATGCATTTAAATAATAATATTTAGAATTCACCTTAAAGTTCAGCATTTCGTCAGTTTTAACACACACTTTAGGGATAAATGGTCAATACTTTTTTGTATGCTGTTTTGAAAGGTCCTCTAATTTGAACACATGCATTTTACAACATTAAGTTTATAAGACGGTTCTCATGTAAAGCCATGAACCTGAAAATGGTTGCAAAAAATAGTACAAATCCCAAGTCCAATGAGGATATTGTTTAAAATGTAAATAAATTCAGCATATCATGATTTCCGAAATGTAGTCGACTAAAATATGAAGTGTAAAGTGTAAGGCATTTTTTATGTTTCCTTGAATTTCTGAAGTCATGTTTTACACTTGGATATAATGAAACATCTAATAACCCTTTACTGAATGCCAATAAAGTTTGAATGTATAAATTAACGGAAACACATTTAACTTTTGTGTGAAATGCAGTCACCTTTATTTAGGCTACCTGGCAGAGCATCTCAGTTACAATACCAGAACTGACAACAAACAGTGAACCTGCTCTACATGAATATATCAATTCATAAAGAGAGGAGCTCTGATTGGATCGCTCCACAACTTATCCCACCACCACCAAGCTAAGGCAGTTGTGACTGGATGTCCCTCTTAACTCGTCCAACCTTTCCACACAACCAAAGTAGCTGTTATTGGATATGTTCCTAACTTGTCCCTACTTTCTACATGACCAAATTAGGTCTGATTGGATTAAGTCTCTGTCAAACATGTTTAGTCTAGTTTTTATCTGTTGACGAAAATGTCAGTTAATTTAGTTTTAGTCTTTGTCCATGTGCACTTGTTTTTATTATTACTGTCAAGTTTTTGTCAGGGGAAAACAGGTTGTTGACAAAACCTGTGGCAAAAATAATTAGTCAACAAAGGTACAGACACGTAAATTCATCTGATGCCGATGTCTAAGTGGCCATCCACACGGAGACAAGTTTAGGGGTATCCGCAAAAGTTTTTTTAATCACAAAGGCATTTCATCCACTCGGAAACAGCACATTTGGAGCCTGAAAATGCACATTTTTGAAAACTGACTCCAGAGTGAAAAAATATAAGTGTCCATGTGTACAACAAATAGCACATTTTCAGTCATGATAATCTCATAGCCTCACCTCTCTATAATATGCATGCATTAGCTCTTACAATAACAACAACAGAAACAATGGCACAATACGGTGTTGCGTTCATGCTACATAAGCTACTGAGCTTGTTTTGGCTTTTACAGCAAAATCTTCTGCTCCTCTACGACAACCTTGAGCAACAAGAGGACGTGGAAAACAGCAGATGCCAGTCTTTGTTCACATTTCTCCTGGTGTATGTACATGCTTCCTGTCTTCATTCCTGGTTTTGGTGTATGTCTGCAGCAGTGTTATAGCGCCACTTACAGTCCTGACACACGTGCTACAGTGTTTTTGGTGTTTTCAATGGACGGACACATTTCTTGAAACAATGCAGTATTTACAGAGAAGGTTTTAAAAACAGAAATGTATTTGTCTCTGTGTGGACAGGACCTAAACATCAACCAAAATAAGATTTTTACCACAGGTTTAAAGATTTTTTAACAATAGAAATATCTCATGAGTGTTTGATAAACGGAGAAGAGGAGAGCAACTTGTTTATCTTTGCACCATATCTGCATTATCGTGGACATGTTGGCTTTACTTTCTTTAATAATACATAATAACAAAAAAAATGGATATAAAAGAACTTAATAAGGTCACCGTACAAGGGAGAGTTAAAAACAAAATGAATATCAATACAACAAAAAGATTAATAAATACAGTGATGGACAGATTAATTGACTTGATGTTTTTAAGACGGAGTTTGAAGATGTAGAGAGAGTTGATGTTCTGAATGTCTGGGAGTTCCAGTGGTGGGGAGCAGAGCAGCTGAGGGCTCCAGACCTCATGGTGGGCAATCTGGCCGGTGTCAGAGGAAAGTGGATGGAAAGAAGAAGAGGACCTAAGGGGGCGAGAGGGTGTACTGTTGTGTAGAAGTTCAGAAAGATACAGGAGGCCACCTTAAAGGTAATGAGCTGTGGATGAAGGTAAAGAGCATGATCTGGAAGTCAGTTCAGTATTTACCTGGGACCTTGCCAGTGCAGTGCAGTGCAGTGCAGCTGGATCAGCTTGATTTAGTGTCTGTAATCAGGCAGATCCATCTTGCCAAGCTCCAATCTATAACGACTGTGAGTGGCCCAAAGCGGGATGGCCAAAGAAGAGGCAGGAGCTATGAGCAAGGCAACAGCAGGAAGTGACTGTAAAGAGATTAGCATAGAAGCTAACAGCTTAAGATATTGACCACATTTCCTTATTAAATGTTAAACAAATAACAACACTACAAACTTCTCAATAGGGAGGATAATTTCGCACAACTTTAAACTGTTTTGACCAGAGTTTCTTCATCATAATGGCCCACGGTCTGTCCTTTACACCACCACAGAAACCCCCGCCTGCTACATTATCTGATTGGCCCATAATGGATATGATTGACAGAACAATCATCCAATCACCTGTGGACATGCTTTCAAAAGTTTTTGCCCTCCCCAAACATTTTCTATGGGCTCTTTCACAGATGGATGAGTAAAATACATTCAACAGTTCATCTGGTGTGTCAGGTCAGGGAGCCAGTAAAGCTGCTGAAGAACAGAGGGATGATTTTGGACAAGTTGAATTTTATGGAGGGATTTTTTCATCAGAAAAAAGGGAGTTGCAATAATGGATACAGGATATTACCTATCATTGGCTACATTGACATGAGAGCTTAAATTCCCCTTTCATTCAGAATAAAACTTAAATCCTCTTTAAAAAGATTAAAAATGACCTTGTAAACACCAAATTCCAAATGAAAATGATAATTCTGAACTAAACTTAATTCAGAAGAAAGTGGCTGGTTTATTCTGATTTTAAATCCGAATTAAATAATTCCTCGATCATGTAAACATTCATTTCACTTTAAATTAATTCCAGTCGTTCTGTGCATGCTCGTCCCCTTGTCCTATCATGATGACAGTTCATTTAATTAGAGCCTTAGAAGAGTTTGTTTTCTTCTGGTAGACGTAAATACGTCACTCAACCCCCTGTCCAATCAGAACCATTCCCAACCCCCAGACCTTGAGCAGAATTGAATAAAGGCCAATAAACATGTTTTCCAATTTAAACCTCAAACCTCCTTCAGAATTACTATTTCCATGTAAACGCGAAGGAGAATATTTTAATTTCGAATTATTTAATTCTGAATACTTAATTCCGAATTAAAAACATCATGTACCTGTGGCCAGTTAGCTGTTTCCTTTTATAGAGTGATGTTTCAAATCGGCTGATCTATCTCTTCCATTCCCACCATTAAGATCATACTCCTCAATTTACTGAACCATAAACTAAATATGTCCCTCTGTGATTAAAGGCAGCAGTAGTGTTTTTTCAGGCTCAGTGTCTCTGCAAACTTCTCCCTAAAATGTAGGGGCTTTAACACACCTGAACCTTTCGTCCATATCTCTCTCAGCCCTCATCTTTTTTTAATTTGGGCTCTCTCTCTGCCGTCCACGCTGTCCTCTTGGTCCATCCATGTCCCCTGTTTCAACATTTTCTCTCTCATACAAACATGTCAAATTATTCCTTCACCCCTTCTTCTCCCCTTTTCCCCCTGCTGCTTCCCAACACCATCTGCCATCTCCGAGCACCATGTGGAGGCTCACCCGTCTCCCATCAGCACCCCTCCCTCAGCATCCTCTCCTTTTTCCTTCTAAGCTGGAGCGTGAAGAGGGCTCCTCTGTGCTGCGTGTTGTCACTTGTGCATCAGATTGACTTTGTTGAGATGAGACTATAAATAGACTGATGGAGGAACTCTACCCTCCTCCTGTAGAATATATAAGCTCTAATGAGGCTGGGTTACACAGGGGTTATTGTTTCTGTCTTCAGTCACACAGCAGCAGGGAACAGATGTGGCACAGAAGGACTCCAACCTGTTTCTGGTCTGAACTCTGTCAGTCCCAGGAGTGTATCAAGGCTTTGGTGTGCAGCGTGTTGAGGTGTTAAAATAATGAGTTTTGATGCAGACTACCTCTCATCTTTGCTGTAGTCACTATGTTTGCATGCATTTAAAAAGTAGAATTATTGTTCCTTTGCACACTGAGTTATATTTTCTTTTTTCTTATTGCCTGAAATTGCTATGTAATATCTGCAGTATTATCAAGGATCACTACGATAATTCCCATGTGTGTTTGCTTTAAACTGTGCAGCTTTGAGGGCTTTTCAAGCAGCTTTCTTTTCTTTATAGAATAAGACACTTTCCAATCCAATCCTTTATTCTGCAAATGAACACAGAAACGCGCAGAGCAAAAATAGAAAGAATATGGCAGGGAAGATAAGATGAGAATGAAGGAAAAGTTGACATTGTGTGCTTTTAAACAAGAAATAAAGCAGATAAAATAGTTTTGATTGAAAATAGACACTCTCCATTTCTTTTTCTCCCAGGGTTCTTTTGGCTCTCTAAAAAATCTGAAAGGTTGTCTTATTCTCACCTCAGAGAGGTCTTTGATATCATATAGCACCTTGACTGAATAACCTTACACACCAGGTGGACAGTTCAATAAATACCATACAGCAGGCTCCAGTCCAACTTCAGAACAAATTGCTCTCCTTAGTCTAACCCCACACCGTAATCCCCCCTCATCCAAACTTTACACTTGGCCCAATGCAAACAAGTCACTCTTCTCCTGGCAACCGCCAAACCCAGACTCATCCATCTGATATCCAGACAGAGAAGTGTGATTGGTCACTCCAGAGAACATGTCTCCTCTGCTCGAGAGTTCAGTGGCATCCAACACTTTGCATTGCACTTGGTGATGCGAGGCTTGGACGCAACTGCTCAGCCATGGAAACCCATTCCCCAAAACTCTCTACGCACTGTTCTTGAGCAAATCTGAAGGCCACATGAAGTTCAGAAGTTTGTAGCTGTTGACTCTACTGAACGTTGGCGACCTCTGTGACCTACGAACCTGGGCATCTGCTGACCTGTGATTTTACGCATCCTATCATCTCATGGCAAAGTCGCTGTTGTTCCCTGTCACTTCCACTTTGTTAAAATACCACTAACAGTTGACTGTGAAATATTTGGTAGAGAGGAAATTTCACGACTGGACTTACTGCGCATCCTATCACAGCACCACGCTGGAGTTCACTGAGCTCCTGAGAGCGACCCATTCTTTCACAAATGTTTGTTAGAAGCAGTCTGCATGCCTAGGTGCTTGATTTTACCTAGCTGTGACCATGGAAGTGATTGAAACACCTGAATTCACCTGAATTGGATGGTTGAGTTAATACTTGATGCAATATAGTGTATATATATATATAATGACCTGCACCTGTTCTCAGCATTGTCATGCTAGTAGCTATCCTTAAAGGACACTAATTGGTCAGTGCCAATGCACAGACATTGCATCGAACAGATGCAGTTGCATAAGATAGTGATTTACTAAAGTCAGGTACACAAATCAACATTTTCAAAATCTTAATCAATTTATAGCTGTGAGACCTGACAATTGTGGAAAAAATAAGGACAGATTGAACTACTTTGTTCTTAAAGAGTGAAGTATGCAACAAAATAATCAACAAAACACCCTCCACACTATTAACTGTTCCAATGCCCACCGTCTCCATTCTTGGAGCTAATAATCTTTCATTGTAAAACCTGACGTTATTGTAATCAAACATGTTGGACAACAAGTAGGCAGAAATTAACCTGAATGCAGCTAGCTGTTAGCTATGTTGAGTATCCATGGGTTTGGGGATTCATTTCCTTCCAAGGACATATCACATGTGGCAGCTGAGGCCAGGCTCGAATCCTCAGCCTGCTGAATGCCAGTCAGACTCTTCAACCTGAGCCACTGACACCGCTTTGAAAACTCTTGACTTACAATGAAAAAGGAAAGAACTTAACTAAGAATATGTATCAGAGTGTTATTTGAGGATTTACAGTTTACTTGGACAAGGAGCAGCTCAGCTATACTGCCAAATCAAGCTACAACAGCAACTCTAAATAACTGAGCATATGAGCACGCTGAGTGTGGCATCAATTTTCTAGAAAGTCACTGAAATAATCACAAGTTTGAGAGCCTCATTTCAGTTTCTGTTTAGAGATTTGGTTAAACATGAGTAAGTTGAAGATAAATTCTTAACTTCTAGCTCTGGGACGTTCCCTGTTGTTTTCCAGTGAGACATAATTAACTTTGTTTACTCTGGAAATGAGTCAAGTTTAACTTTTACAACTTGTTCACAGCATTTGTGGGCAAACCACAAAACACTGACAGAGGATCCTCATTATCCACCCGCCTTCTTCTGTGTGCTGTGGGGAAGCTCTTAATGAGCATTGTAAAGATAACAGAGACTTTCTAAATGATCCTTAAAACCAAGTTTTAGATGTTGTGATTTCTGCACATCGTGCTCCGACTTTCACTTAAACATGATTCATCATTCCTTTGGTACAGCTTAACCCCTTACTGCCTGAATATATATTTACTATCATATGAAAAATGAATTATTCCTGTTTTTGCCGTCAAGCAGATGTAGACTTTAGAGGAGATTGTTAAATTGCATGTAGCACATAGAATAGATATAAATTTAGCTGTGATGCAAAATAGCAACATAAGCATTATGGGCATAACAGTAACCAAACCAATTCTCCCAAGTAATAATAATTCTAATTTTACCTTAATAAATTATATATTTTTGTTTTAAAATTTTCTTGTTTGATGTTTAATTACAATTTTAGTATTTATTTGTATTTTGTATCAGAATCATATAGGTTTAATCATTTTACGTATTTTATTTTAGATTTTGGATTTAAGATGATCTTTTAGAAATAGTTGTATGTATTTTTAGCTATTTATTAATGATTGTCTGTTGATTCTTGGTTTTATTGCTTTGCCTTTTCACCTGTTTCTTTTCATTTCTTTTTGTATTTATTATTTATATTAGTCTCCAAATTCTCCTTCTACTTCTTCTTCTTCTTCTTCTTCTTCTTCTTCTTCTTCTTCTTCTTCTTCTTCTCATTATTATTATTATTATTGTTATTAATAAAATTATTATTATTTTTATTATTCCAGTGGAAAAATACAATGTAAACAGGCCTCTGCTTGGAGTTTATTTGCTGAGTATTTGTAAAAAATATCTTTGATTTACATTGGTATTATTTTTATGATCTTTTGTAAGTCACTTTTCTGCCTTCATGTAAAGCACTTTGAACTGCAATTACATTTGTATGAAAATGTGCTATATGAATACATTTTGATTTATTGATTGATTTCTGTGATTTTGCACCTAAGTTTGCCATCAGTCTCAGCATTAGTGTCTGATGCAGCCTTACTGTTTATAGCTATAACTGATTACATTATTTCCTAATATCCCTGCAATGCCACAAACCAAAATCTGCAAAAACAAACTAACTTAACAATTTTTATCACACGCAGTCTATATCGTCACCAACCAATAAAGTGGAACATCTTATTATTTAGCACAGTTTACCTCAAATTTGGAAATTTGCTGAAATTAACAGCCAATATCCATGTACTCTGTTGGTCCTGCTCTCCCTCCTCCATGAACTGATTGTAGTTCACTCTCCAACCACTAGATGGCAGAAAAGTGCTCCTAATACAATCCTCGGTATGTGTTAAATATGCATCAACAGGCTTTAGTAGGATACATAAGCCACCTCAGCTGAATTCAGGCTGGAAGAGGAAGAGATCAACATATGTCATAGGTTAACGAATTCTCTCACTCTTTCATAGATGGTGTCTACACTTGAAAACATTTTGTGGAAGCCAAGGAAAGACGCAATTTATAGAATTTATAGAAACAGAGCCAAGGATGCGGAGCTGTCTCTGCCTTCTCTGCTCAGTGAGCTATCCAAGAAGAAACAGATGATAGATCCATTGCAGAAGCATGAAGAAATGAGCATGGACAAGAGTGAACATTATTAACAATTTTCTTTCTAAATATGATAATTTATGAACATAAAAGCATTAATTTGGCACCAGTATCAAAAAACAAATAAATAATACCCAATCCTAAGACGGAGATAGATTTATATTTTTCATCTTAAAGGGAAAGTGCAGGTCAGATCAGCACAGTTCATTGTTTATGCCTTTCTTTTTAAGACACACTTATTCCTAAAGTACAACAAAGTACCCTAAGCAGCATTACATATTTACCACATTGCCAGTTTTCAAGCATACAAAGTGAATCTGACAATATTCAAGTGTTTTAAGGTGTTTTTTTTTCATAGTTCATGCATGAAGGAGCAGAATAATTTCTGAAAAACATAGATGTTTCTTTGACAAAGGTAGAAAAGAACTCTTTTCAGATATTTTTTGTGCTATTACTGTCAATGGAGTTAAATATGAGAACATTCACACAGTGAGAACATGAAACTGCTCACTACCATGTTGGTGTTCGTGAGTCACTGATTCAGAAAAGCTTTCAATCGAAATGTTCCAAGTGCTGCTGTGTTAACAACATTTTTTTGTGCTTTATGGGAAATTACTGAAAACTAAATATCTTTCTTTAATCTCATGAGAACTAGAACAAAGTGAGAACATACCCTTGCACAAAAGAAGCAAAAAAAACATAAATTAAGTCAATTAAATGGTTATGTGTGTAAATAATTGTATAATATTTATTGTTATAGATGCTATTCTGACTTTTAAACTCGGTCTGTATGATGTGCCCTTTAAAATACATTTTGATTCTGTATTTTCTCAGTTATTTAGGTTCAGACTCATCTAAAAGGCTTCTCAACATATTGCAGCGTTTAATTTGTTCAATTAAAAAATGTGTGTTCTAGTATTTTGCCTAAATAGGGCATGTGTGTTTGTTTTCTGCAGCTATGGAGGAGCTTGATGGAGATGAAGTCAGAGTTTCCTCCAGAGGACGATTTGCAGAGAGAGACATCGTCCAGGTAATGTTGTTTTCTCCACTTTCTGCATTATTTCAGCGGTGACCAACCCCAACAGTATCATCCTGCAGCAAATGTGGCGCTTTTCCATCTGTGGTACCTGCTCAATTCAACTGGACTCTACACAGTATAGATACAACATGCTCAGTTGTCCATGGAGCATAAGCCATACCTTCCAAGGTAGAGAGTACCATCATGTATCCTGACACACCAGACAGACTGTCAAATATTTCACTAGTCCATCTGGGAAAGAGCCCATAGAAAGTGTTTGGGGAGGACAAAACCTTTAAAAAAACATATCCAGCAGGTGATTGGACGATCATTCTGTCAATCAACATTTATTACAGGCCAATCTGATAATGCAGCAGGTGGGTGCTGCTGTGTTACAGAATGTGAGCCACTTTGTAAAACAACTCTCATCAAATCATGTCAGAAGTGGAGTGGAAATATCATTACTATAGAGAAGTTTGTAGTGTTGGTATTTGTTTTTCATTTAATTAAGAAATGTGGTCAAAATCTGATAAAGCTGCTACTAAAGATGTTAGATGGACTCAAATAGGTCCATAAAAAAGACATACAAAAGAGACATACAAACAAACAACAATACAGAGATAGACTAGGTATCCAAACTAAGCATATCACAAGGTAAAAATCAATTAAAAAACATATAGACATTTCTTCCAATGTGTCCAAAAGCAGGAGGTATAGCGTGTGTCACTCTGAGTGATATCAGTTAAGGCCATAATCAGCACATTGTCTGACTTCATCAGTCTACACATGAATTTATACATGAAATTCCTTAACACAGCATGAAAGGTGGGAACATTATTTGTTACAAACATCTCACTTGCACTAGTCCATCTAGGAAGTTTGAGAAAAATGCGAAAAGCATCATTATACGCCACCTGAAGCTTTTAACACCTATGCTAATCTCTATAAGTGCAGTCACTTCCTGCTGTTGTCTCGCTCATATCTCTCACCTCTTCCTGCTCTAGAGGACTCTGATTGATCCGTGCTGCTTTGGGCCAAGCACAAACGTTGTAGATTGGAGCTTGGCAAGATAGATCTGCATTATTACAGATGTTGAACCAGGCAGATCCAGCTGCTGCACAAGGTTATCCATCATAGCATGGCTGTGAGCAACTAGCACAGCATACTCACAACAACAAAGGTGGAGGCAGAGGCAATACATGCCTGAGCTGTTGGCCCCTGTGTGACTTTTTGTTATTGTTAGGAAATCTCTTGTTTTGCCAGATACCAGGTATGATCGCTGATGGAAAACCGAAACAACCGAGGAAAGTTGAGCCGAGTCAAGCTGATACTACATTGTGGATATGCCTCAATAGACAAACATCTCAGACTCTAGAAATTAAAAAAACATGGTTGAGTTGAGTTGCCTTGGGCTGCCTATGCATAAGACTCTTGGGGGCACCAGAGACCTTGGATGTCAAGGCTCTGTCTGCTCAGGGGTCGTCCAAATAAGGTGTGTATATTTTAACCAAAACAATCATTACACCCTGGCTGTGTATTTCTTTAAAGGTCTCTGGTTGGGAACAGTGTGTATTTTCACATTCTAGCTGGATTTTATACATATGCAGCAGCATGGAAAAATGGTTGGAAGGACCTGATTTGCATCTGTCCCAGTGACCCAAGGAAGTAGTCAGATTCATAGCCACTGATCTGTCCAAAAAATCATAATGTTTGTGCTGTTAGTGCAACTCTTCTGCTGCTTTTGATAAAGACCAGGCTTCCCTGATCCCAGGAATCAGAAAGATCAGTGCTATATGTTATGTTTTTCATACATTAACTGAAGTGTTTGGGGAACACTGCATGTCATGTGTATGTGTGTGAATGGCACAAACAATTTGGTGAAGGCAGAGAGGGTGTCCAAGATGATGAACGTCTTGGGCACCCATGCACATCAAAAACTTCTAAAAGCATTCAATAAATTGAACAAATCATTTGAAATGATTAATGACTCAGTATAAGAATGAGAGCAGAAATGGTTGCTGAAAATTTGAACATAACAAAAGTGTGTGCCAAAATTGTCTAAAAACTTCTGACTCTGATTCAAAAGGAAAAATGCAAACAGATTTATGAAGACATTATGGAACAAATTGAAAGAAACTGTTTTTTTAAGAGTGATTACAAAAGTACGTCAGTTGTCTTGGACATCCTCCCTCCATTCAAAAATTATTTTGTGGCATTCAAACACACGTGCTCATGACATGCAGTGTCCCCCAAACACCTCAGTTAATGTTCAAAAAGATTTGGCAGCTGTTTTGTTCAATATCGCCATAAATTTCAAGTTCATGCTTTGTTCAACTTTTAAGCTAATCTTTTTCAGACACTTAGCAAAACCACATGCACTTCAGTCAGTAGCTGCAGTGAACTAAAGACATCAGTTATTGTAAACTTACAGCAGTTGTTTGTGAATATCCAACCTTTAATATATACCAGTGTGACTGTGAACCATGTCAATATATTCTCATAAGCAGAGTCTCATTATTTAATAGCCATACCTCATATATGAAAGTGAACTTGAACACGTCTTAATCATCTTCTCAGCCATGCTTTCACCCTTTGCTTCTTACTCGTTTTTCCACTGCAAACAGAGTGCAGCCAGCTGGTAACATTAATATTCCTCCATATTTGTTTCCCTTCTGACTTCTGAGTTTTTCTCTCTTCAGTTTGTTCCTTTCCGGGATTACATCGACCGGTCGGGGAATCAGGTTCTGAGCATGGCCAGACTGGCAAAAGACGTCCTTGCTGAGATCCCTGACCAGCTGCTGTCCTTCATGAAAACCAGAGGGATCGAACCCCGACCACCTCTCCCTGCCACCTCTGACTCCCCCTCCATGTCCTCCACAACCACCACAACGACAACTCCTGCCTCAAAGTAGCCCATCACGCACACCTGAAACAGTGACGCTCGGAGACTGGAGCAAAGGAAGACGTGTGTATGTGTGTTTGTGTGTTGCATGGTGTTGGAGCTGATTAAAAGGAATTGAGTTTGAGAATGACACTCACCAGGAGAGAATACATCTCTCCAAGTATTTATGGAGACACAACCTCCAATAAGACCTTGGATGGAAATGTGAAGCATTTGAAACAAACAGCTTTGACTTTATACAGCACCTCCTATTACAACACCTTTTGCAGATGCAGCCAACGAACTGCATTTGGATTCAAACGTTTCGGATGGTTGAAGGACGGTCCCAACAACCTTTTACAAAAAGCATTTAGCTGCAGAAGTTAATTCAACGTTTCAGTCTACCTCTCTTCACGACTGGTACATTTCCAATATGTGGTAATGGCTTAATTCATCTCAACTCTCATGTGGCTCCAAGCAAGTTAAGGCATAACTGTGACATAAAGACCACTGAGGGGTGAGAAACAATGATCTCTCGAAGCACCACTAGTGGGATTCCCAACACTGGAAACAAACCCTCTATGGTCAGTTTTGTACAGCTGTATGACTTCCTAATCTTACTTATACTTTTATTGAAGCTTAAAGCACAAATTCAGGCATTCAATTCATATCAGTAACCTCTCATTCATTCCTCTCACTCTACCCGTCTTTCCAGAACAGCGATCAATTGATAAGGAGTATTCATTCACTTTAGAACTGAACCAACCAGATTCTGCCACAGCCTTGTTAGACCAATTATCCTGCTGCTATTATATTCTAAAATCAGTTCCTGTCACGATATATCCCAGGAAAAATAACAGGGGAAGACCCAAATGCAGATGACAAAAACAGCTTTATTCAAGAATAAGGGATCAAAAAACTCAAAAAAAACAACAATCCTTTATGAAAATTCAAACACAAAAACAGTCCTTAACTAAAAAACTCAAAAGTACAAAACAAAGTAACAAATCAAAACTGGTCCACAACGTTCAAAAACAAAGTTCCAACAGAAAATACCTAAAACTCAGGAGACACTGGAGATCAGGGAAACACTCAGAGCAAGGGACCAAGACAGAAGAACGGGAGACATGAAGTAACGGCAGAAAAAACAGGAATGAGCCCACAAAGACAAGGGGAAAACACCAGGGTTAAATACATGAGGTGATTGGGGTAAACGAGAAGCAGCTGGGGAAGAACAATCAGGGATCAGGTGTGACAGGACGAGACAGGAAGCAAAATCCATGGCATTGAGGGGAGACAGGAGGACTTTCAAAATAAAACAGGAAACATAAGGACAAGACTAGAAACGTGAACAAAATGGGAAACTTGACAAGGACTGAGAAGAAACAAGGGACACAAGACAAGAGGTCAAAAATGGAAACAAGAAGTATAACAGAACACAAGGACAAGGCATACAAAATAAACAGAAGTGGCAAAATCATGACAGTTCCTTTCTGCCCCACAGTCAGTCTGTCATTTCAGTTTCATCTCAGCAGCCTTCGTCCACCCCAATCACACCCAAACCCTGTCCACACGAAGACAATAACATTTTTGTTTCTTAAACTTTCTCTGTAAAGACAGCATTGTTTGAAGAAATGTGTATCTTCCACTCAAAATGTTGAAAACACTGTAGTGCATATGCCATGCCTGAATGTGGCGCTGCAGCACTGCTGCAGATATACACTAAAACCAGAGAAGACTTGGAGCATGCTCATACATCATGAGAAATATCGACAAACATCGACAGATGTTGTTCTTTGTGTCCTCTTTTTGTTCACCGTGGTCTTAGAGGAGCAGAAGATTTTGCTGTAAACCCAACACAAGTTTAGTAGCTTCTGCGGCACGAAGGCAACGCTTGATTCGGCCAGTGTTTCTGTTGTTGTGAGGGTTCATGCATAATGTTTGGGGGGGGGGGTTGACACCATCGTTTCTAAAAATATCTCTAATTGTTGTCAACACAGAAACACAAGGTCAGTGTTGTCCACTCTTGGACTTGTTTTAAAGTTTTGTGTTTTCGGGCACCCAGTACACCATATCCATGTGAACAAAATGCCTATACAATCAAAAACTTGTGTGGATATGCATTAATTCATCTCTGTGTTGATGGCCCCCTCAGTCCCTCTCATCAGTGTCCAGGCTCCTCAGAAATCTTCTCCTCACCTAAAGGTGCCTTCACACTAAACACGACTTGGCGACCGAGATCGCGCCACCCACCCAAGTCGCATCATCGGTCCATAAATAGGTAATTTTGGAGTTTCACTGCGATCATAGATCATATAATAGGATGTATAAGCTGACATTATTCCAACAGTATCCTTTTCACTCACCTACCAACCACAAAACACTGCAGCTGATGGCCCTGCAGCAGCATCGTCTTTAAGGCTCTTCTGATTGATATTTTGTCTCACGGCTTGCAAGTATCTCTGGAGAGAAATTCTCTCCTTGCTTTGACTTGACAATAAGACACAGAAGAACATACAGAGAACATATACTACCATCTCCATTTCTCTACTGTATGAGAGTCTCTTCAGTTTTATGCAGCCACGCCTTGACAGCCCTGCCTATGTTAAGGTGCATGGGTGCAAATTGTAGTGAGTCTTGACTCACTACAAGCGTTGGACCCCTCCTGCTGGATGGTCATCATTGGTTGATGAGCTCTCATACCAAAATCTCATTTGTACATTCTAGTTTTATGGGAAAACAACACTGCAAGAAAAATCAATCCAAGTACCATCCTCATCAATCTTCATCAACCTTTATTTGAATAGTGCTGATTCATAACAAGTGATATCTCAGGACACTTCACAACAGAGAAGGCTAAAGACAAACTCTTCATCAATATAAATTAAGGAGTTTTCCACTACCGTTTCTCTTGTTTTGCACTGGCCAATCTATTGGTAGAAGTGCGTGTTTCAGTGTAGTCAACCGAGGTTTTCTTTGGTTGGCTACAGCTCTTTCGAGAGAGTTGAGCCAAGTTGTGCCATCACCACATATGGAAATGCACCATATGACCCTGTTCCAGTTCAAAGTGAAAAGAGTGTCCGATGTAATAGATGAAAAATCTTGAGGTAGCCAGGCAATTAATTTCCACCATATGTAAAGAAAGACCATCCTGGAGCTGCTGTCCTCTCCTTGTTTGTGTAATCTCAGGGCATTTTACAGGCCTGACAGCGCAATGGGATTCTGAAAATAGAACAGGAACAACAATCTGTCCTGGATGTGGCACCTACGAGCCAACGTAACGGTTATTGCTTCATGAAAATGTATGTTACTGTACACTGAGTATGAAATTCTAATCCTTTTTTTATATGAATGTGTGATAAATGCTCCACATTTCAAGGCCAGCCTTTAGAGCTGGAGAGTCTACAAGTCAAAATCAATCCCACTTGGACACAAAGGGATGCACCTGGAAGCACCCCTTGAAGCACGATATATATAATATATATACATGAGGCCATAAAATTGGCTTGGGATGGAGAACAGACCCTCCACTGCAGCTTGTCCATTTCCTCTTGCCACTGAACAATTTACCAACATCAGGAGATTCAGACCATTTCAGCCCTGAACTTACTGTATGTATAGGTATGTATGTGGTTTTCTGCCCCCCTCTCCCTCTAAATTGTACCTCCTGTTATTTATGTTGAATCATTCATAAGGAGGGGCCTCTGGCTCTCAAGCTGCTTCGTGCATGAACCTTTTTAAAATGAAACGATCTGGTCAGTGCACATTTCACTGGCCAGGATACTTTATATGTAGCAGAATGTGTGAAATCGTCTAAGGTCACTCTTATATTTCTTCTTTTCAACCAAGGACACCATGAGAAATAGTGAAAATAGGGATGGGGTTTGGGGTCTAGTGCTGCTCAGACGGTTTTCAGGGAGTAACTTTTGGAAATGTATGCACAGTGTTCCCTCATCAGTTCTGCTGTTTGGTATATGGCTGCATATTTCCAGTGGCTGTCAGTCAGGGCCCATCAGCTCCTGTATAAACAGGCTGATTTGCAATGAATTTTACTTTTTTCAGGCATAACCATCGTTTGTGAATTTATTTGCTATGCTCTGTCCCTCTGTGCATGAATAGTACAAGCACAAACTTGTGTCAAAACCCTCTGTTGATTTTACAAGCTTTGCTCTTCTCAATAAAGGCCCTGAAGAGGAAGTGAGAAAAAGAAATGGGGGTCCATTTTTTACATTAGATCTGAAATGTGCCTCCCATTTTAGGATTGAATTACAGGGAAGATAAATATCACTATGGTGTCTTTAATTTTATGAAAAAAGTTTAGGCAACTCAGATAAAAAAGGTTAGAGAAACATGGTATTTAGTTTGTAGAATTACATAATTACATATTATGTGAAATAAATTGTTCAATAGTTTGTATATGGCCAGGACACAAAAGAGAAAAATCCGTCTTCTCCCTCTGCTGGTTGCTCCACCTTCAAGAAAATGTTTGCTCTAACATCCATGCAAAAAGACACTTTCTGAGCCAGGTGTTTGTGCGGCCCATGGCAGGCTTCAGTTGGGGGAACATTTTTATTTGCAACATTGTGGCTTCAGCCCAGATCTCTGTGTGATGTGTCTTAGCTGCATCTCGCTTCTGAGACGGCCCTGTCTCTCTCTTCAGTGATTTGACTTTAATTAGGGGCATTAAAAACATATGTGCTTTTATTTTAATGGCTTTAAATGACACAAACTATGAAAGGGAAATGGCAAAAAAGTCATGAATTCAACATTAAACTAGTAAATAGAAAGTTTAAGGAGTTTTAAAATGAATCCACCTTCAAGTGACTGGATTCATTGTATAATTGACAGGAAAACATCAGAACAAAAGCATTTGGTACAAGCTCGGAGGGTTCTCCTTAGAAATGGCAAATTTGAAAACTTTTACCTTAAAAGCATATCACCGCTGTCAAACCTCCTATCTCTAAGTTTGCTGCCATTTCAGGAAAATGAAAAAGTGCTTTACTATTTAATGAATAATTATTTTATTGTCCTGGCACTTTTTGTATTTAAATTTATAAAACTCACTGACCAACATGGAAGGTGACCAACAACGCTGTCTTGTAAAAACAATGAATACCTAAGAAGACTGGAGAAAGGAGGTTTGTGCCCATCAGTGACAATATACAGGAAGTTAAATTAAAGCCATATATTATATCAATGTAGACATAGAATTCTGCTGAAATCAGGTAAATGTGCCTCCCTATTTTTTTTTCTTGGGGTTTTTTGCCCGTATTTGTGTGCTGCTCAAGGTAAAAATAGACAAGCCTACTTTTCTTAAGATCTACTGTGTGTAAAAAAGCTAGCAGAGATGGCAAAAGCACCCAGATTCCTTACTTGAGTAAAAGTAAAATACTACTGTAAAAAAACGACTTAAGTAAAAGTAAAAAGTACTGATCCAAATATCTACTCAAGTAAAAGTAAAAAGTACAGGCTCTGTAATGTACTCAAAAGTACTTTTAAAAGTGAAAAGTATTTCTATTGCACAATTCACTGGCTGCAAAGCTATTAAACACAGGATAATTTACATGGAATCTACTTTAGCAATGTTATTGTTTGAACAAAAACTACCTGCCTAGTATCCTAATGTACTTCACTATATAGTCCTTTAGGCATTTGTATTGTACACTTAAGGTTAACGCACCACTTCTGAACATTGAATTTTGGACCAGGATTAGCTTCTAAACTAAACGATGTCACAAATCATGCTCATGGGTCCAAATCTTAACCAACCTTTTTAATAGCACTTTTTTTAATAGCACATCAGGCAACAGTTGTTTCTCACTGTGCGGAGTGGCAGACCTGCTCTGACACACACACCACACGCGCAGGCTTGCACGCACACACACAGACAGACAGCCGTGTCTCCTCCTGTGTCTTTCAAAAACCAAAAAAGTTCACGCACATTGGTGTTGCAGCGCCAAAAAAAAATCATAGATATAGGCTTAGGCTATACATTTAAAGTAATGAGCATTTTTTGGAAATGTAAGGAGTAGAAAGTACTAATATTTATGTTGAAAATGTGACAGAGTAAAAGTAAATAGTCGTCAGAGAAATGAATACTTCTAAAAGTACAAAGTACCTGAAAAATCTACTTAAGTACAGTAACGGAGTACTTCGTTACTTGCCATCTCTGCAAGCTAGAGGTGAAAACTGGCATGATGCTTCACAGCCATTAGAGCAAAGCACTGGAAAGGCAAAGCTTCATCCATCTCTTGAGGGGGCAGACACAGCATATGAGGAGTTACACTAAAACTACCTGTTTTGAGCAGGGCTGAAACACCAGGGTTTACAAGCATGCAAAATCTAATATATGGAGGCATTTACAGGCAAAGGATGATCAGGTAAATCCATGGCCACGATCTTTGACCTATGATATTGAAAATCGTATTAGGTCTTTCCCAAGTACGAGCCAACTTAAGAGCTAAGTTTGATTGAAAAAAAACTCAAAACATTTGTTAGATGTTGTGTTCCATGAGCAAAAGATGGCTATCAGTCGGTTTGATGAAAAACCATACAAGTGTCCCTGAGATGTAGCATTCACAAGCAACATATGACAATAACACTCTGTGACCTTAATCTTTGACCTCCAAACTCGAATAGGTTTATCCTTGAATCTACAGTTGGTGGACAAGAAGTCAGGATCAAAACAAAATCCCTCAAAGACTTTTAGGGATATTAATTACAATAATAACTTTATTTAAAGAGCAATTTTGAAAGCAAAGATTTACAAAATGCTTTGACAACAAACAAAAATAGACATGGGAACAAAGCATGAGAACTTAAACACAAAGGAAACAAACCAAGGACAATAAAAACACTGAAGAACCCAAACAATAAAACCCAGGCAACAGGGAGAACTCAAACATGAAGGTGATACAACGGAGTAGGGATGGAAATCTCCATCCCCAGGATGATACAATATGCATCTCTATATGTAGGCTATGTTACGATACACTAATGATTTACATGAAGCATCTACCAATTCAGGACGATACGATTTATCTTCCTACCACGATGCAATAACAATGCAAATCTGTGCAAATTCAACTCAACTTTATTGTTCCTTCAAGAACATAAGCAGTATCATACTTATCATCATTAAGAAGCTTTTAACAAATGAACTCAGATCACTTACAGAAGGCTACTTAAGCAGTGAGGACTCGTGAGAATTTAACGGCTGAGAGATAATTATGGCAGTGAATTGACTGAAAATAATAATATAAAAAATATACATATAATAACATGACATCGGATTTTACCAATGCAAAGCTTTTACAAGGCGATGCATCGTGGTTTCAGCCCAGTTTCTAATCCGATGCACATCACTCCAACCGATGCAATTTACCATAGACCCTTGCATCGATGCACTGATTGGGCATCGGATAAAATGCCCATCCCTACAACAGAGCACATCAGCATCCTAAAACAAGACCAGGAGGACTAAGAATATAGGGAGATACAAATATAAATAAGTAATTAATGACAATAAAATGTAATAAGATAAAAGAATATTAATGTAACAATAAAAACAAAGCAGAGGGGTTAAAAGAATTAAAGAGGAGTAAATAGAAAAAATAGAATATCTTGGCAAGTAAGAAATTGAAAGCTATTAAATGAACTAAAAGTACAGAATACACTGACCTATAAACATACAGAAGTGAAGATGATGCTAAAATATAAGTGTATCCATATTCTCACCTTTTTGTCTAGTCATTTATATGCACCACATATACATAAAAACTTTGTATGTGAGTACATATGCACACACACATACAATTATAAATATACACAGACTGTAAATCACTAAATTTAGAAATAAAGTGAACACAAATAAAAGCAGACAAGACTTGAAAATACACCCTGAATACTTCATTCCTCTGACCTTTGCTGCTTTTGGTGCTTGGACGTATAAAAAAAATACATATTACAAACACAGGAGACATTTAAACAGATCACACTTTAAAATGAATCACCTGATATTTCTCTTTCCTCTCAGGGCCTTCATACTTTTCCTTTATAGACTGATGCTGTGTTATTTTCTTATTTTGTCCCTGACATTGACGTCTGTTGTAGGTTTAATGAAGAATTAAGAGGACTGGTTTAACCTGTTAGTATCATCTGGATTCATGAGCATGTGTCACATTTATCAGAAAGTTAATGGATATGTGGCCTTATTTCTGTCATAATCCTGCTAGAGTGTGTTTGAGAGGGAGGACTCTATTTTTATATGACGACAAAAAATCTACGTTCTTTTGCATGCTTACTTGGCTGATATGCTGCCAATGATTGTACTATGTATCTTATCTGAAAATGACTTCTAACAACATTCCCTTGTGTGTGGACTTGTGTACTGTGCTTTCTATCTCTTCTGTTATTATTGTGTACAGTATACTTGAAGAACCTACCAATGTTATAATCCAAAACATAAAGGAGATATGAATAGTAGGATAGATTTGTATCACAGTATTTAAAACATGCATGCAAGCGTGTGTAATTATCACTAACCCAAAGTCACATAATAACCTACTGGATATTTTTGTATGGAGCATGTTGCGCTTTCTAAACATTGTGTACAGTATTAGTTGCACTGACAAACAGACTGCTCACATCATCTACTCTGTCCAGTGTGTTGTGTACAGCTGTCAGAAAGTGTAAATATATAAATGTAAAGTGATGTACAGAACACTTTGTAAACAGTCTTACTTTCTCTGTTATATTCATCCCCATTTGTGTTTATCTTTATTTAGCCTTAGGTTTGTCAGTGTTTCTTAGTTTTTGTTTTTTTTGGCTCAAAAACCAAATAAAGATGCTCTCTGAGGTTCATGTATCTAGGGCTGTTATATTTTGGCACATATGGAGGACAAGGCTAAAACTGCATATAGTCGACAACATTCCCAATAAAGGTCCCATGTCTTGAACCGCATTCACACTTGCAAAAAACCCCTGAAATTATCCAGACATTATCTGGATGAGCTGTATGTGTGAACGCAATCAGCCAAGTTTTTTTACTCTGTCATGAAACACACACTAGGCACAAAAGAACTCAAAGACAGATGGATTAGGTCCGTGAGGCAAAAAGCAGGGTTTATTAACAGTCCAGGGTTCAGTACATGTGCAGGCAAAAACAATCCAGGCAAAGGTATCACACAAACAAAAGGCAAGAGGCAAGGTAAAGGCAAAAACAGGTCTATGACATGATCAAGGCTATAAGATAAAGTGCTGGAAAGTGATTTGAGATTCAACAACCTGGCAACAAGACTGGGGAAGAAATGAGGGTTAAATACATGAGGTAATTGGGGGTGATGAGACACAGCTGGGGAAGAACAATCAGGGATCAGGTGTGACAATGCCAGACAGGAAGCAAAAGCTATGACTAGGACAGACAGGTGAATTTTAAAAAGGAAACAAGAAGCACGGGACAAAACATAAAACATGACAACAAAATGGGTAACTTAACTCAGACAGAGGCATGATCATGACACACTCTGACTCTAACCGGATAATTTCCTCATGCCCCCCTCATATTTTATCTGTGTAAAGTCAGATTCTTTCACACATCCAAAGAGCTGCTGTTGGACATGGAGATGAAACAATGCAGTTTTCTTTCTCTGGTGTACTTGTCGTGCATGTAGTGGCGCTGCTTCATTTCACTTCTGTGGGCTACAGTGCTCCTCTCAACTCTTAGTCGATGCAACTGATACACTTCTTAACATGTAACACTGAAGTAAAGATATAGATTGTGATATAAATTGTTTGTCCACTATGCACACTGACTTCCATTGTGTATATTTGACATTGTGTGCTGCCTGTTGGTGAAACCACCTCCACCCTGCCCGCCTCCACCACTTTATCTCCTGTCCCGAAGGGACTACTCCCTGCTGAGAGGAGCAAGTGTGAACAACCATGTAAGGCCCTGTTTAAATGACAAAGAAAACAACCCAAAACGTAGAGTTTTCATTGCGTATGCACCTTCTGCACCTTAAGAGAACGGTACCCAGAGTGCCTGAATCCACAAACTTTTGAAACCAGGGTCCAGAGTGAAAAGTTTTGAAAACGGTTTTGTATCCGTCTCTGTGTAAAGAGGAATCAGTGTTTTCAAGGAAAACGGTGATGAGTGGTGCATGTGCAGTACTCTTTCACATGAAGGTTGCACGCACCCAGGAACAACAACAACAACAACAGCTTCGGCCATCTACAGAGCAACATGTGTGCTGCTTACTGTGCTCGGTTTGTTATCGAGCAGGCTGCCCAGACATTATCCTGATAATATCAGGGTTGCATGTGTGAAAGGGGCTTTGGTGTGTTTGACCATTTACATCACGTCTTGGGTGTCTATTTATCAAGGATTTGATCACAGTTAAATAAAAATAAATGATTTTTTTGTCTCTGTAGTGGATTAGATGCAGCTCTTTTCTTTTTCCCTCCTCCTTGGAAACACTCTGATCTGGAGGGGCTATAGGAGGCTATGATAATGAGCTATGTGCTGATTATATGCCCAAGTGATGTGTGTGTGTGTGTGTGTATTGGGGGGGGGGGGGGGGGGGGGGGGGGGGGTGAAGCGGAACAGCCATGGAGTCTGCAACACACATGTAGGTGGGGGCTGTATAGCTATGACATCATAAACCCCAGGAAGTAAAAGACAGTGCATTTTAAGGTCAAAGGTGTCATATTCTTCCACTCCCCCAAGAACCTTCAAAACATAAAAGTAAAGAACACTGATTTGGCAGGACACTGGACCTTTAGATTAGTCATTTATTTTGAGGAACCTCAGAGAGATGCACCCGCTGGTAACTTTATTACGTACACTTCGCAAGGAACCAGGTCCGACCCCCTTACAGACAGATATGATGGCATCACACAGTTGCTGCAGATTTGTCAGCTGCTCATCAGTGATGTGAATCTTCAGTTTCACCATATCCAAAAAAACTATGGAGACCACTGGGGCAAACTTATTATAATGTACAAGAAACCAGAATGAGATCATTTAAGCTTTAAGGCATGGTACTGCTGTACTGCTGGAAGGAGCCATCAGAGGGTGTGTTCACTGTGGTCAAAAGGGATTGTGTGTGTATTTTAGCAGCTAAACCAAGTGTAATTCATTTATTTATTTTTTTAATATGTACAGTATGTAAAAACAATAATATGCATTAAAAAGCACACTTATTTTTCACTATATATATATATATATATATATATATATATATATATATGTATACATATATATATATATTTTTACACACACACACATATTAAACAGAACACACTTGATACAAAGCTAATCTTAACACCTTTACCTAAAGATAACAAACTAAAACACCAAATGAATGACAAAAAAATAAAAATCAAGGTAATATTTTTATTACCTTGATTGGACCATACATTTCTCCTGCAAGCAGGTTACACACAATAAATATATTAAATGATTATTTAAACAAGTAAGTGAAAAGGTATTTGACTGTAAAGAGCACCTACTGTGTCATTTTTATTATTTATTTTCTGTTCTAAACTTCTTTCTTTGACCAGTAGATGGCAGCGTTATACTTTGGTGCCTGATCGACAACAACTTAAATCAATTTTTCCCAAATTCTTCCTGAAAACTATGAACTAAAACCACTCTTTTCATGATCTGACACAGTTTATTGGCAATAAAACTAGCAATTCTTTTGTTCAGATTTTATTAATAAGTTGCTGAAGATTTCAAGCCACATCTACAACATCCAGAGAAGATTGGCAGAAATTAAAACTTACATTTTTAACTTCATTTACCCTTGTGTTGTCAAATGCAGTAAATATCTTTACACATCTACAAAGAAAATCAGTGTTCCCTTCATTGTGATATTTTCAATCAATGTCATAGGTAAATCTTAGCAAAATAAAAATAAGACAGTAACTTCAAATGTCCTTAAAGTGTCCTTTGTGTCCTTCCTTTCTGTCATTTAAAACATTAAAATATGACCTCAAGTATGCTTTTGATTAGCTATCGCCATATATTTATTTGTTATAGCTTGCATATTTACAGTATGCTCGAAGAGCAGCTATTGTGCTCATAAATTGTTTCTTTTTAATTGCACTTTACGTGCATTTATAGTACAAAAGAACATTTGGATAGTATTATTGGAGTATAAATAAGCGTAAAATTATATCTTAATTTAACTATAAGTACATTGACAACATAAAAGACAGTACTGAAGACATAGAATAATGGTAGTGTACTTGAGTATACTTAAAATAGTCACATTTTAGGACATACATGTACTAAATATACTTAAAATTGAACTTTTGTACTATTTAATAGACCTAAAGTATATTTAGGACAAAATCAGTTGTTCCATTTTAACATACCTCAAAGCAACATCTAGACTGTATACAAGTGTGTTTTATTTAGTGTATCAAAAATAGGTGCATGCCCATTTTCTGTGCTATATTTTCATTAGTGTCATCATTCAAATTCACCTTATAGTTGCAGGGTCATACTTTATTAATGATGGGCGAGAAATTTTCAAGGCAGAGACTCAAAATATGAGTTAGGGTCAGAGGGTTAAACATGTTTTTCCCCAAGCTCTGACACTACCATGTTCTTTAAATGTTGGCCATACTGTGAGTGAAATAAATGAAAAAAATATCACATACAAGAAAGAGCTTTTAATGGTTTTTCTTAGTACCACAGTGCCACTCAGTGGAAAAAGATGGAAGAAAACTGCTGGAAACTGGAAATATTGATGATTGTTATTGTAATCAAATTGTTTTGGGCTATACATTTTATACCTAAGCTAGATTGTTATCAAATTCATGAACCATACACACACTAAACAGAATGGTACTCATTCATAAAAACAAGGCATGATCTACATCCACTCAATCCACTCCACAGTTTAACCAGATAGACAGATGTTGCCTTCAGGGACCTATGTACTTCCCGTAATTAAGAGTGACACACAAACTGTACATATTGATTTATTTGACACAGGTATATAAACAAAATACACATAAAAACATATTTAAAAAAGCATGTGTGTGGGAGTGGTAGAAGCCTGTAAATGTTTTTTATAAACCACACCCAAGAGACGATGGAAAGTAAATACTGAACCACCAAATATAAATATTAAACATCAAATAAAGTAATATTTTTCAAGAGCAAAATCTTGAAAGTTGATACTTTGAAATCCTTGTTGTAAAACACACAAGAAACTACTACAAGTGATTTTTAAAATATTTTTTGATAAGTGTTTCAAAATTAGCACACTATTCCCTTTGATAATATAAGGCATTAGATACAATTAAAAGTTGTACAGACCACTAAGATATTGCAACTCATGTTGAAGGGGACCACTGATGTTAACAATATGCTGTCTTTAGACCCATCTGAAACAGTAAAACCAAAATTTTGGAAAAATCCTCCTGCATCAGTTAGAAAATGAAGTAAAATCAAAATGTGTCCCATATTTAAGCATACAATTTTACATGAGCTCCCTTGGTGGTGCTATGAGGGTTTCTCAAAATTACAGAATTTAAAGCTGTGTATGGAAATTAATGCACATAAAGTACACACTGGTGTACCCTGCCACTCCATTTGAGAATCACTGCTGTAGATGGCATGAAACATGTTTCCCATCTAAGAACACCTATGGGCTATGCACTGGAGCTGTCAGAATGTACAGTGCTTTAATGCATTAGACCATCGCCTAATTTAAACGTTTATGCCACAGCTGCCCAAAATTAACAGCATCAGTAATTACCAAAATGAATCTGTATTTTTCTGTAATGGTTAATTCAGCATTGTGTGGAAGCTCTTTAACCAACATGGTATTTTTAAAGGGGAAATAAAACTATTATTGTTATCCATGACATTTCAAATTTACTGTTTTACAAAAAACTGAAAAACAAAACAAAACAAAACAGTAAAGCGTGTTATTTCTAGGCCATATAAATTTGGATTGGATTAGATTAGATTAAATAGAACTTTATGAATCTTCATGGAAAAACTCCAGTGGCAATCAAATATTATAGATAAAAAGACATATATGAAAAAAGAAAAGGTAAATATAAACAAAACTATAGATAAATTTAAATAAAAATAAACATATAAATAAAAATATATGGCTACTGCTCCTTCCCGTTCCCTGTCTTCTGGTTACTCCACATCTGCCCCAGCAGTGAGAAATTGTGGGACAAAGACAAATTTCTTGATTAAGATGTAAAATTTTAGTTATTTACTTGCATCCCTGAACAGAAAAAAATAGTTTCAGTGGTTGAATGTCATGTTTGAATGCTTTGCGACTTCTCAAAGAAACCCAGTGGGCATACTTGGTTATAAAAAGGTGAATCAAGGTTGAAACTCCTTGTTTCTGTTGAAAATGTATGTCCAATAAAAAAAACAATAACATTTTCAGTTTTAAACATTTAGAAAAAAAACCTTAAATATGTGTTTTCTCGTTTTACTGGAAGCATGTCTAATAAAGTTAATGAGGGTGTTTGGAATCCTTTACCCAGCAATACGTTTAAAAGCAGTCTGTAGGAATTTCATACAATTCAAAAGAGCGCCTTGTTTGTGAAAGTGGGATTTTCCCGGCGGGCCCTGAACGCAGCAGCAGGTCTGCCTCAAACTGTGGACTGGCCCTCTGGAGCGGCTCCGCCTATCAGGGCGTGCCTACTCCGCGCCGCTGCTACAGGGATACCAAGATGGAAATCCAGGGGCTTTCTGATGCCCAAAACAATCACTCTCAACATGGCGCCCTACACAGAAGCGCTTCATCCCCGTCTCGGTCGGCGACAGGGTCAAAACAGGGTTTTATCCCCACAGAAACTGAACCGGATGGACGGTTGGACTGTCAAAGTAACAACAACAGCAGGCCATGGACGTCAACGTTTCACCTGCTGGCAGAAAATGGCAGCGAGGCGGTTTGTTCGCCTGTCAAACCACGACCAAGCAGGACAAACCATTTATCATGTAGTATCCATAAACAGAGAGCTGGGCTTCATAACGTGAACACTGAGAAGGAGAATCTGTTCAACACTCATGTCTGTTCGCAGGAGTATGTGGAAAGTGCGTGGGTATATGATGTAGAAAACGCGGATGGTGTAATGCAAATGGCGCTGCCCCCTTTTGAAGGGGAAGAGGAACCGTCGCCGCAGCGGCAGTTAACGATACCGTGTCCAGGTTTACGGCAGCAGCGTGAGGACGGCACCTACCAGCAGCAGCCCTCTCAGGCTAACACCAGCGGCCCCACACCGGGGAGTTCCAGCTCAGAAAATGGGGCGAACGGAGCCCAGGAGTATGTTATTCATGTCATTCAGGAGGATTGCGACAGCGAGGGAGGAAAACAACGAGCGGATGTTTGTGTCTGCGGTAAAATGAGAGGTAAAACAAGCCTCTATGGCTCCGTGGAGAGAGGAAACAACACCGACGTTATCCTCTGTGAATTTAATAACAACCTAAACTGCTCTAATGTCCATGTTTTAAAGAAATCTGAGCACGTTTTCAATTTATTAAGCGATAATTCCGCCTTTGCTCATGCTAAAGAGACTGGTGATCAGCACATCGTCGAGGACGTTGTTTTGACAAACAAATATGGCGATAAGATTTGTGGTCAGATTTGTACTGAAAACAAGGAGGAGAAGCTGGTGAAGGGGGTTACACAGCACTCCAGCAGTGCCTTGGTATCAGGGAGCCCGGTCGTAGCTGAAGCCATGGACACCTCGGACTTTATTTCAGACTCAGCCGGGGTGCAGGACTCTGCAGCCCCCAGCACGGCCTCCACCAGCCCGCCTGCGAGTGAGACCTTTTCCGGGACGATCACAATAAACAACCAAAGCATCATAGTGACGATTGAGAACGGGATACTGACTCTGGCTGCCACTCCTGACGGATATGTTCACAAGGAGGACGACATGGTCAGCCTGAAGGAGCACCTTGGTATGAAAGATCATGAGGATATAGTTCTCCTCAACTATGACAGTGGTACTAAGTCCATTGGGAAGATCAGCACTCTGGCAGTATCCAGCTCCAGCCAGCAGGACGAGCCCAGGCCTGGGATGTCTGTGAGTGACTCTGAGCTGGCTCTGGTGGATGACTGCTCCCTATCAGAGCTTGGCACCTCTCTGGACTCTTGTCCCATTATTAAGCAGGAGGCAGGGGAGCTGTGTGCTGTCACAGAGGCTGATCTGGTTGCCGCGCACCCCAAAGTGGCAGACTGTGATAATGGGGACGTCCAGTCTGCTCAGCTGATCAGATCCAAGAAAGAGTCAACAACCACTTTTAACTGCCCAGAACCAGGCTGTAACTCCACCTTTGACACACGCCAAAAACTCAAGGTTCATCTCCTGAACCACGCCGAGGACCCACGCCCCTACCAGTGCACTGTGGAAGGCTGTGGGTGGGCGTTTGGTACCTCATACAAGCTTAAACGACATCTTCAGTCCCATGACAAACAGCGGCCACACATATGTGGGTATGAAGGCTGTGGACGACGCTTCACCACCGTCTACAACCTCAAGGCGCACATTAAAGTCCACGAGCAAGATAATGCTTTCGTCTGTGAGATCTGCAGCGAGAGGTTTCGCAGCGCATCGAGACTCACCAACCATCATAGGGTCCACTTTGAGCCTCAGAGGCCCCACAAGTGTGAATTCCCAGGTAACATTTGCCAAAATCATGTATCTAATTATTGACCCCTCCACAATGCTTTCATTGAACGTGAAGAAGAATATTCCAAAAGAGAAGAAGCACACTGTGGTTGTTAATAATGGTCAAGTAGTTTGGGCTGAACAGTCCAGAAATGAGACATTGCACTTGTAATCATTTCCTGTTTTTGTGTCACACAAGTTTCACCACTGACCCAACCCTACAGCAGACTAGCCACAGGTCCTTAAAACCAAAAGAGGGAAGTCAAATGAGAAGGCAGAATGAGCTTTTTTTAACCTGACAGCCTTCTAACTACTTATCTTAAAATAACTTTGACACTTTAGTTTACAATAATAACTTAATTTATATAGCACCTTTTAAAAACAGATGTTTACAAAGTGCTTTGCAGACAAAACAGGCAGAAAAAGGCAGAACTCTGGAGACAATAAATCAACAATCAGGTCAAAAAGAGTCAAAGGAAAAGGCACAGAGGGCCATGTAAACTGAAGCAACAAAAGAAAAGAAAATGTTGAACTGGTGAGCTGAAAACAGCGGAAGTAATTTAGGAATTACTAGATTGGTACTCCTTTTTTTGTTAACACGCACATATGAAGAACATTAGCAAAGAAGGTATTTTGTTTTTTGATAAGAAGGTAATAAGACGATAAATAGATAATAGATTTATAGATAAATTGATGATAGTTGATGACATCACATAGGAAGATGTAAAAGAAGAGGGTAGATGGAGGACAGAAAAAAGAAAAAAAAATACATAAAATAAACTAATAGTAAAAAAAAGGGAGTATATTAGAACATGAAAAGATGGTAAAAACGGAACTAAAGCAATGAGAAACTGGTGAGGAGAGTAGGAACAGCAGAGTTCAAAAATAGTTTATTTAGTAATTATAAAATATGTAGATAACATAGTTTCATTCTTAAGACATATGAACAGATTACCAACACTGCTATCACTGACAGACACATGACAAATCAGGTACCAAGGTATAAACATGACAAAAAATATCTTTTAAATTATATTTTGCTTCTGTAGAAGGTGAATACTGAAGACCAGTGGTTTCCAAGCTGCCAAAGCCCATACCTAAGATTACGTCCAAATCTCAAGACATTGGCCACAAAAGGCACAACACAAAAACTATCATTATATCTGCAAAATAGTATTAGAAATTAATTAGATTTTTTTGTCTTCAATACATCTAGCAAAAACAGTTGAAGTCATATGATCATAAAAGGAGAAAAACTAATAAAGGGAAGAGAGGAAAGTATTGATTCCCTCCAGAAGCTATTGCTGTGAACTGTAAAAGCTGGTGCTTCCTTGATGGTGTGAAGAAAATGAAAATTCAAGGCGCACCCAAATTTGTCTCAAGGCACGCAATCTGAAAACCACTGCAGGTGATGAAGCTCAGTTTCCATCCAAGAACATCTGTTGGCCTTCGTGTATTTATGTAATTTGTAACTGTGCTGTATGAAAAAACTATAAAAAGATCATAAATCCAGTTTAAGTAAAACTACATATTGTTTGTAACAGGGATGCCTCAGTTCATCAGCAGCATTGGCCAGTATCAGCCCTTTTGACAAACATAAAACCATCTACAAATATAATGTGGCATGGACCAGTGTAATGATTATCTGTTGTATCTTATCAGATTTATTCAGGCACCTAAACACCCAACTGTAAAATCATAGAAGAGAGATATTACAGGGCAGAAGAGGTCACCCATTTAACTAAGTTTGACTAGCTTCATGGCTAAATATTAGTGAAACGAATTTCTCTACACAAGAAGGAGGATTCTGAAAATTCAAAAACTTTATATATCTATCTCTATGTATATATATATAAATATATATATATATATATATATATGTATATATATATATATATATATATATATATATATATATATATATATATAAATATATATAAAATGTGTATACTCTCTAATTGCATCTTTAGTTTGCACATTAAAAAATATACCAATTGGGCACCATGCTTTTCTCCAGCTCAGTAGTACATTTTCCTGCACCATCATCTGGTAAAATACCACAGCTGAGCAGCAGGGCGATGCACTGGAGCTTTCAGAGTTTATGTAAGGGTGTTTGATATCCTTTAAAGTAGCTACATGTTTAAATGTAGTCGTTTTGATAATGATAAGTCAATTGTGATAATCAGGATCAGTGCTGTTACTGTTGTTAAAATAATTCAGCCTATACCAATGTTTATCTGATTACTTCTCTTGCCATCATTCTCCCACAGTACCAATACTCTCCCTCCTGTTTGATCAAAGTTTGTCCAGCAGGTGATTTTTACAGCCCTGTAAAAAGTCCTCTTAAAGAATCTGCATTTCAGTGTGCAACTTGTCAGCACAAAACTGGTCACATCACACAAATAACAGACTGTTTTCTGTTCAACCACACATTCATTTGCTGATGGCTGACTTTTGTAGTACAGGACAGTATTAGCCGATGCAGATATTGACAGAGTGATGCTGCTGTGCATCCCTTCATATTAAATCTATTTGGAAAAGTCTGCTTTCATTTCAGCTAAAGAATACAGTGTAAAAGTCCAGCATAACAGCAGTCTATTCAGACTGCTTGTATCCTTGTCAACTTAAAATGAAAAGAAGTTAAAGGAGAGTTAAAGGTTAAACTTGAGATTAAGTTAAGTTTTGTTTTTAATGCATCTTCATTTTTAATGAAGTAAAGACTTAAAACAGCACTGAAGCTGGAAGTTTATACAAATTCAGACTATTAATGCTGTATTTTATTTACAATGGAGCTGGAAAGAGGGGAGTGGGAATGATATCATATCCGAGTTATCAGCGCTCCAGTTACAAAGTCGGAAAAAATTGTTAGCCGTTGTTAGCATGCCCTGCGTTGTAGTTCACACATACCACATGAAGAATGTAAATAACACTATAGCAGCATTTCTGTATATAAACATCAAACAATACCATGTATACGGCTGATTCAGTGCGACAAACTCTAGTCAGAAGTGCTAATAAATGGAATAGTACAGGAGTCTAATAACTGTTTACACTCGGGGCACCCATCTTCGATTGTCAACTCGCGGGGTGGTGAGGATCCCCCGACTTCCCATTAGCAAATTCTAACCTCAGGTGGCGTTCCAGTTGAAATTTCCCACTAGGAACTCGGAAATCCCGACTTTCCAGTACAACTGGAACGCAGCATAACAGTGGGTTGTAATGGTAGTTTTTGTTATATGATTTTGGCCTGATGTGTAGCCATTAAACAAACTTCACTCTCAATCCAATCCATCGATTATGGTGTAAACATTTCCATTCCTACTGTTAGTGATTTCTTTTCTCTCCTGTGCAGGCTGTGAGAAAACCTTCATCACCTTCAGTGCCCTGTTCTCCCACAATCGCACTCACTTCAAAGAAACAGGCCACTTCACCTGCACCTTCCCAGGCTGCGACAAGACGTACGATAAGGCCTGTCGTCTCAAAATCCACATGAGAAGTCACACTGGTAAGGTGATACTAGTATCAGCAATATTTCTGTTTGCAGAGCGTAGAGCTGAAACTGGACCTGAACATAGAAAATATCAGCTCAGATTAGCCTTTTTTTAATCTTTGGCTACAGAGCGCTTTGAGGCACTTATTTTTCTCATAAGAAAAGTCATTCCTCAGTCACATGTTTCTTACAGTGTGTGGCTCCCTGTTCACCAGCTGCATATGAGAGCCCCGGGTCATGTTGCACATGTTAAAAACATTGAGACTTCAAGAAAAAACAAGAGTAGCAGAGGAGAAAGTTCCTTGGTCACCACCAAAATATAATCACTTCTTCTTTGTGCCATGACAAACATTCCCTGAATATTTCATTAAAATCTGTCGAGAACAAAGTATATTACTGTGTTTGCAACAGGTCAGATGAAGATCTGTATTAAAATTCAAGTAGTTTTCACATACTCTCATAATGAGTGTGTGAGACTGCAGGTAAAGCACAAAATGTCTGACTGGCTGTCACAGGTGAGCTGGCTCCTGTCATTTGCATTAAAGAGCTGTTTCTTTTTAACTAACTTGTTCACTGACTCCAGCCCTCTCTGTTGTGAAATGCCCTGAGATAACACTTGTTTTGAGCTGGCCAGTGTTAATAGTGACAGCAATTTTTAATTTACATTTATTTATAGTCTTTTGCCTAAAATATCTTTTAGTTTTAGTCATAATTTAGTCATCCAAATTGTTTTAATTTTAGTCTAGTTTTAGTTGATGAAATTTCACAATATTTTAGTTGAAGAAATCTACTGTAAATTTAGTCGACTAAAATATGAAGTGTAAAGTGTAAGGCATTTTTTATTTTTCCTTGAATTTCTGAAGTCATGTTTCACACTTGGATAAAATGAAACATCTAATAACCCTTTGCTGAATGCTAGTAAAGTTTGAATGAATAAATGAACAGAAAATAAACTTTTGTGTGAAATGCAGTCACCTTTATTTAGACTACCTGGCAGAGCATCTCAGTTACAATACCAGAACTGACAACAAACAGTGAACCTGCTCTACATGAATATATCAATTCATAAAGAGAGGAGCTCTGATTGGATCGCACAACTTATCCCACCACCATGAAGATAAGGCAGTTGTGATTGGATGTCCCTCTTAACTCATCCAACCTTTCCATACAGCCAAAGCAGCTGTGATTGGATATATTCCTAACTTGTCCCTACTTTCTACTAGGGGTGTAATGATCCATCGATCTGGATCAGTACATCGATTGGTTAAGCAATGATCCAATCAAATCAATGGAACTTCAAAACATCGAGCAACATCGTCATCTTCAACGCCTTTTATTTTGAAATTCTGACCGGATATCCATTTCACTGCTTCCGCCCAATAGCGCCTCGTTCTGAAGTTTCAACTTTACAGGGCTCTCAAGTCTCACACATTTAGCGTATGAGACACGCACCTTTTCGCTTTCTCACACACCACACCCGGTATTTCTCCTGCTTTAAAATGTATCATGTAGCGCCCACCGAGTAACACCGCTGTATGCTAACGTGTAGCAACACGGTCTTGGCATCACAGAGCTAAACGGGAGCTTGACATGTCAGCCAATCAGAAAATAGCACTTCTGTATCCGGGTAAGATACGGTCGATCTGACAGCAGAGGATGCATGCTGCACACACACGACGGGAGTTATCACACGAGTACAGTAAGTTATCTCATCATTTGATTTTGTAGCGCACTGATTAATGAAATTACTTATTGTATGAAAGGAAAACAGTGAGAGCTCTTCCTTATTCTTCCTCCACAACTACCATTAAATAGTGAAGCAAAGTCTAAAAACACCTGACTACTAATTAACCCAATTTTAATTTTGAACATGATTAGATCATACAGATGGTTATAATCCTCTATAACCTATCATAGCCAAAGGTCAGCACATTGTTTCACATTTCAGTAATAAAATTGTCAAAACTTAGAAATTGCTTTGTATTTCTTTCTTGCTTTAGGTGAAATGTGGCTGATTGTGTTCAATGAGTACCTAATATCGTCTTAAATCGATCGAAGGCCCCTGAATTGTTTCGAATCGAAATCGAATCGTGGCAGACTTTGTGGTCTTGGCACATATCGTATTGTTGTCCAAAGAATCAATATCGTATCGTATCGTCATGAAACTGGTGATTTACACCCCTACTTTCTACATGACCAAATTAGGTCTGATTGGATTAAGTCTCTGTCAAACATTTTTGTCTAGTTATTTTTTGTTGATGAAATTGTCAGTTAATTTAGTTTTTGTCCATGTGCATTTGTTTTTTTTTAGTTACTAATTTTCGTCAGGGGAAAAAAGGTTGTTGACAAAAACAATGACACATTAATTAGTCAACAAAATTAACACTGGAACTGGCACTGTACAAATAAAGATTGATTGACTACTGAAACATCACTCAAGCCCAATTCATGCTACTGTCTCCAGGTGTAATATTGATGCCCCTGTGATGTGAACATCATGGAGACAAAGCAGGGGAGAAGGAGATGACCCCCTCTTTTTTCCCTCTGCAGAGTTTTGCTGCGTATTTACATTGGAACCAGGAAGAGGGAAATAGGAATAATGTCACATCTCAGCTAGACGCGTTCCAGTATCGAACGGATAAAGTCGGGTAAGCTAAGGGACGTCCGACTTCGAAGTGGGAAATTCCAACCAAAGGGGGCGTTCCCAGTGACGTACCTAATTTGCAGCTCAGAATGTCCCAGTTCTGAGATCAACTGGAACGAACCAGTAGTAACAGAAGTGTGATATTTTAGAGAGGGAGGCATGTAGACTCAGCAGGAGACAGAAGCACAGAGATTGAGCATCTTTGCCTTTCTGTGTATGTGGGAGTACGTGCCATGTTGTATTGCGGCATGAATTGAGACAGATATTGTGGCCTTGCGAAATGAATGTGAATGTCTCTGGGTGTAAATACAGCAGGGCTTTGTTGCAGCATTTTTGCTTAAAGGCACTGTGAATTGGCCTTCAGTGCTGAGTGTGTTTATCTGAATTTGTGGGTATTTGAAACTCTGGCTGCACCGGGATCTCTTGCATTCCTCCAGAGCCTTATTGCACTGCAAACTGACACACATTTCCCATTTACACAGCCATCAGGCATAACATTCAACCACCTGCCTGATATTTTGTTGATCCTCTTTTTGCTTCAATGCAACAAAATGCGATGCTCCGTGTATTCTGACACCTTTCTATCAGAACCAGTATGAACTTCTCCTGCAGTCTGATCAACAGTAGCTCGTCTGTTGGACTGGACCACATAGGCCAGCATCAGTGAGCCATGGCTACCTATGACCCTGTCCCCAGTTCATCACTGTTCCTTCGTAGGACCAGTTAAGATAGATTCTGACCACTGCAGAGAAACAATTTGGGCATTGTAAAGATCACTTAAATCCTTATACTTGCCCATTTATCTTGCTTCTTCTACCACTTGTCAGAGGTCATAATGTCATGCCTGATCTGTGTTTGCTGTGATGACAATGGGACTTTATTTCAGCACTTTTGTGAAATTGATTAGGAGGTGAGTTAAGCTGTTGGCCCCCTCAGTGACAATAGGAAAAGAGATTCAGCATTGGTACCCTCTCTGCACTGAGCAAAACATTTCCCCTGATAGGTCAAAAGAAGCTAAAATGTCATTTCTTAAACAACACTTTTGTTGCGTTGGATGCTACACTCTGCTGTTTTATGTGAACCAAACAGCTATGAGCTGCAACCAAACAACGACATCCAAAGTTACAATCTAGCTAGGTGTAATGAAGGGCTCAGTGTGGACTTAAATTCTAAATGAAGGTATAGCCAATGCATAGCAAGTGCTACAGGCAGCAGAGGATTGTAAATGTTACCAACATGTTTCAAGTAATCCCGAAAAAAGGAAGCAACAGTTGGAGATTTTGACAAATTACTAGTCTCAAAATTCTGGTTTTGATGTTATACACTGGTAAATAGACATTTAAGTCTCTTTCTTTCAGGTGAGAGGCCATTTGTTTGTGACTCAGAAGGCTGTGGCTGGTCCTTCACCAGCATGTCCAAGTTGCTTCGACATAAACGGTACTTACGTTTCCACAGTAATGTCTATTCATGTTAGTAAATAAAAATACTATTAAGCAGCATTCATTTTGCATTTTATGTAAGATCCTGAAACAAAACATGATAAAATTTAATTAAAATTTTAACTTAGCGTCTGTGTTGTTTCTTTATTGTCTTGATGCAACTGTGAGTTCGTTATGGAGGAGGGTTAACCATCTCATTCTGCTTCATTTTCTTTCAGGAAACATGATGATGACCGTCGTTTTGTCTGCACAGAGGAGGGATGTGGGAAATCCTTCACCCGGGCAGAGCACCTGAAGGGTCACAGCATCACCCATCTGGGCACCAAGCCCTTCCAGTGCCATGCAGAAGGTAAGAACAGGACTGACTCATTTTCGGGGTTCCCACAAGTCCTGGAAAACCTGGAAAATGATTGACCAATTTTTCAGTCATGGAAAACATATGGAAAATTAGGAAAAAAGTCAAATGTCCTGGAAAAGCATGAATTGTCCTGGAAAATTATTTATCTTCCTTCTACCTTGTTGGTGACCGAAAATCAAACATAGAAAATGAAGTTAAAATATCGATAAAATAATGCAAGTTAAGGAATAAAATATAAAAACTCAAAACAGTGGTGACAAAAAAGAATAATAAAAAATAGCAAAATAAAATTTAGGCTACCTAAACAGTAAATAAACAGAATCTATTTATAACTAGAAAAGCACTCAGAGAGCGCAGACCTCCGCCAAGCATCTTCGGTCCATTTTGGCTAAAATGGTCCTATCTGGCAATGTTAAAGAATCCTTTAAAAAATTCCTGGATCCAGACAGTGATCCGGATCACCCCCAAAATTTGATCAGCTCTTCCATATCCCATTTCCGACAATTCCTGAAAATTTCATTCAAATCCGTTCAGAACTTTTCAAGTTATTTTGAACACAAACAGACAAACAGACAGACAGATAAACGCCGGCAAATACATAACCTCCTTGGCAGAGGTAATAAAAAAGCAGAGTAAATAAAGCTAAAAAAATAAGAATAAACCATAAATTTATAATAGTAAGACACTACATAAACCCAGACCAAAAAGAAAGCTACCACACAATGTTCATGCCCGAGGGTTAGAAATAAAGAAATCTAAATTTCTATGATACAGTGGAGCAAGCTAGAGATAGTGGTCATCAACCTTTAATCCTGTTTTTTTGAAGGCTAGATTAACCTGAGAATTGCCCACACCAATACTGTAATGGGTGAAAACGTCCTGGAAAAGTCCTGGAAAATGATTTCTGGAAAAGAATGTGAACCCTGATTTGGTTGTAGTTCTTTTTTGGAATCAATTAGCCATAAATGTATAATTATCAATCTAAGTGCACCAACGTAGTAGTGAATAATGGAAATTGTAGGTTTTTGATTGTTTTATATTGACTACTTATTTCATTTAATTATTGAATTTAATTGAATTGAATGCTTTATTTTGAACATGCAAAAACAAACATTGATAGTCACCATAAACAAACACGTGCATATACCAGAAATAAAATAAAATAATCAAGGTAAGTTGCTGATGACTCCTGCATGTGCAGCAAGGCCACATGCTCAAAAAGGAGTAGGAAAAAGTCTAAACTTATTTAATCCTACATCTTTTATTACAGTGATGTTTTTACTTTGTACATATTTATAATATTTACAATATTTATCCTCCTATTTAAGAGCCAATGTTCCTTATAATATATTGACTATAAAATGTTATAAGCTACTTACACACAATTACAAACACAATATTTCACCTATATGAAACTTTATTGCCATACATACAATCCACCACTGCTCAAGCAGAGAAAAAGACATTATATCTGTATTTCTTAGACTCTGCCATTACTTTCTGGGGTTAAACTGCTGATCCTCCACCTTATATTTATTTAAAGTTTGTGTTTTTAATTTTCTTTTACATTTTTTTATGATTTTACTTTTCATTAATTCATCTGTTAACTGTTCCATAATTTAACCCTTGAGATTGACACACACATACTTTATAATGTTGTTCTGACACAATGTATTTTAAAGTTCAGTTCCCCTCTTAAACTATAGCCTCCCTCTCTTTATGAAAACAGAAAAACAAATTTATATAAATAAGGAATATACATTTTATAGCACTCAAGTTGAGATATTTTGAAAAGCTTTATGTTTTCCAACCAAATATTCTGTATGTTTCCTTTTTCAGGCTGTACGGCCAGGTTTTCAGCACGCAGCAGTCTCTATATCCACTCCAAAAAGCATAAGCAGGACGCCAGCACCCTCAGGACTCGCTGTCCTGTTGCAAACTGCTCCAAGCACTTCTCATCCCGCAGCAGCCTCAAGTGCCACATGCTCAAGCATCACCACCTCAGTCCAGGTCAGTGGCAATTTCCTGATTATTGGTCACTTTAGTACTTGTTGACTTTTCTTTTGTAGAATTGGTGCAGTTCATAGATAAGGCTTTAATATGATAAATGTTACACTTTGGGCTATATTTAAGTAATGCTCGGGCAGAAAGTTGGCTTTCAGAGTCTCAGTGTTGCCAGCAAAAGAGTAAGAAATTGGTATTGGTCAATGTCTACCATTTATCAGACAGGCAGTTAATCAGAAGAACAACACTTCACTCACGTGAATAATCAAAAGCTGAACAGCCAACTTAAGCAAACAGCAAATTCTAGAATCCTGGGATTCTTTTCTCCCTGATTGAACAACCTTTTCAACTCAAAGCTGTTAAAATAATGCTGTACCAGTTTTCAACCAGCTCTGGACTGAACAAGAGGGCCCCACTGTCCTCAGTTATTACTGCAAGGAAATATTGAGGTTCATTTGCCACCTGCCTGATAACCACATAGTAAACCAATCGACCAATCAGATCTGACTGGGCCCATGTGGGGAAGGGGGCCTTAAACAGTTTAGAGGTCTAACAGAATGTCTCAGAGGGAGAATAGAGGTGGATCAAGGAGTGCAAAACAGAAGGTTTTTTTCCCCAAAATTAAATATATGAACCTGAGTTCAGGGGAAATATGACCTCTTCAGAGCTTTCCTGTTTTCTGTTGCAGATGTTCTCAGCCAAATGGAGACCACACCCACGCTGACCCCAAGCAGTGAGCTCATCAGCCCCACCCCAACCACAGTCGCAGGACCTGGTATCGCTGGTGGTGACCAGCTGCCCAACCTGGACCTCACCTCTCTCTTCTCTGCTGTTCCCGGAGGTGCTGCACCCACCGCTGGCATCGGAGTGGGAATTCCTGTCAGTGGGAGCAGCTCCAGCGGGACTTTCACTATGGACCTCTCTCTGGTCAGCTCAGGCATCCTCACCATCGACCCCACCTCGGTGGGCCCCGCGCTCTGCACCAGCTCTAGCACCATGCTGGCCAAACCCGTGGACCCTCTGATCCTGGCAGCTAGTGCCGACATAGGCCCCCACCATGGTCTAGAAGGAACAGTAGGTGACGTCCTCCCTCCACAGGGCACCCTCAACCTGGATGATGTTCAGACCGTGACCCCAGAGGCCCTCAGCACCCTCACAGCTCTGGCCATGCAGGGCGCTGGTGTATCTGTGGACCCCCCACTGCAGCACCCGCTCAGCTCTTCCAGTGCTCTGAGTGTGGAACCCACAACATCCCTGGCTGTGGCCCCTGTGGCTGAGCTGCTGGCTTCCCCCTCAAAGGTGGTGGAGGTGGGGGGTCAGGGGGGAGCAGGGCCTCTGCTGGGCTGTGTGGAGGTTCTGGGCCCTCAAGAGGGAGGGAAAGTCCTCACCCAGTTTGTCTTTCCTGGGACCAGCAGCAGCTTCAGCCCACAGAAAGAGCAGGAGCTCAACGCAGTCTCTCCAAGCAGCTTCCTGGTCAGTTCTGGTTTTGTTAGGCAGCACAGATTTTATAGAAACACGTGTTTGTATTGCTCTGCATGATGTGCTGCTTCTCTAGAGAAAATGTCTGCAGTGGCTTCTAGAGGTGTTGGGAAACACTGGTTCATGTCAAATTGGGGTTCTTCCTCTTAGGCATCTTTCACACCTTAAGTTCAGCAGACTCAGGTCGGTTTGGGAGTGAAGTTGTAATGTTTCATTTTCATTTGGTTTACTTCCACACTGCCTTTAGTCAGGCGGACTAAAGCCTGTCAAATGTTGTGCAATCCGGCCTCCTGCCACTAGTTAAGGCTGTAGTAGTGATGTAGTGTTTGATTCTGCCAGCCAGGCAATTATTGCACCATGAGCCACAAATACACAACCGGCATCGAGTAATAACATTGTTCAGCCTGAAGTAGTTTGGAGGTATTCTTTGCCATAAAATAAAGATAGAGCTGCATTTAGGCAGCATTTGGTGGCACCTGCACATCGACAGGAGCGTTGTATAAACATGTTCTATTATTATTATTATATTTATAGAGTGAAAAGTTTGAATGTGGAGTTGAAGAAATGGCTGAACCTAAACCACTTTAAAAATAAGTATAAAGAGATGATTTTCAGTAGATATAGGAATGAAGGTGTTTGAGGATCACAGGGTGTTAACTGTTTATTGAATTATTTGGTTGTCTTTTCCCCAGGAGTTACTTTCAGTTTATGTATGAGTAGGGATATTTATATGTCTGTATTTATGTTTGTAATTAATTATTGTAAAGATTTATATTGATAAGGAACCCAAATAATATTGTATGGATAAGGGGGGGATTAAATAAGTATTACTTCTTCCCACTCCTTTTCGGATGTGTAAATCATCGTTTTTGTTTTCATTTTTTTTTTCTCATATTTTGTGAGTTTTGTATTATGTTGTTACGTTTGTCTGCTTTTTTATGATTACAATAGTCATTTATTTTATTTATTTATTCTTTTTACTTGTCGCGAAATAAAATACTATTCTGCATGGATTTGGCGACAGTAACCTGTTAAGAAGACAGAGGACTGGCAGTGCTGACAGTGCTAGCAATGCTAATGTTAACCATACTCTGCCATAGCTGTTCTGTAGTCTGTTAAGTTGCCTCATTTGGTCCTTGTTTTAGTTGGATTGCTTTCATCTACCCCCGTTTTTTGGCTGACCAGAGTTCAGTTCTTTGGTGCACACTAGAGTTAGTGTGAGTTTAACATCTAAATCTGAAAGCAGATTATTAATCAGTCAAAAAAACATTTGTCATCCCATTTAAAGCCATACAAATGTGCTGCTCCTACTGTTCGTCAGCATGTCTTCTGTTGTAAACAGCTGTAGTGAGGCTCTTGCTGGTACTAGCTAGTTGTACTGCAAAAATTAACTTGTTAGCTCACTTACACCTGTGATGTTTGTGTATAGAACAGCAAAGAAAATTGGTGCCGGTTGTAACTGTTTTGTCCCTGTTTGGTTTGTCAGGAGAGTGGAGGCTCTGCCAGAACGGACTACAGAGCCATCCAACTGGCCAAGAAGAAGAAGCAGCGAGGTCCTTCAGCCTCAGGTGAGATACGTGTTGACTCTTTACTGTCTGCTGTAAATGCTCTTCGTTTGAGCCGTAATCTGATTTCCTTTAGAGTAGGTTTTACACACAAAGGTTGAGCAAGGCACACCTGAAACCATGACAAAATCTCAAAGCTCACCATGTAAAAAACAAAAAAACTCCAAAGCACATGTTGCGATGTCTTAAAATGTATTTTTATCTATTCATGTCAAATAAAATATGATGAACAGCAGCAGTACTCTTGACAAATCTATTTACAAAAACATTTAAGAGTTTATTTAAAACTTAAATACAATAAATCAGCGATCCATATGCAAGCTGAAAAGGGCATAATTTTGAAAAAATGAGTTAAAAATAAGGTGCGGTTTTTTTATAGATATCTACAATTGCGGAGCCTGACATTCCGATGGTTTTCCCCTATACTCTTCAGCACCCTTGTTAGACTTAGTTAGTTAGTTAGTTAGTTAGTGATTTTACTTCATTCATATATCTGAAATAAAACATTTTCATACAAGCATATAAGCATATAATTGAATGAAAAGGAACAGAAAGAAGAAAAATCTTATATTATCTGCCCTTTTTACACACATAAAAAAATATTTCCAAAACAACAACAACACAATGATCAACATAATTCGCAACAACAATAATAATAAAATAAAACAGCCGTCATCAACACTGCTGGTCTCAAATCCTTTTTGATTCTCAATGACAACAACAACAAGCAACAACAACCAAAATAATACTAATAATTATAATGTTTGTGAGATTTCATCTATCACAAAAATGGTAATGGTACTTACTTAACATACTGCCCTTTAATGTTCTTTTAAATGTAAATTTTGATATGGATTGTTTAATTTCTTTAGTTAGATTATTCCATAAATTAACCCCTTTAACAGAAACACAACAACCCATAATTTTTGTCCTAAATTTTGTTTTTTTAAAAATCTCTATTCCTTTTAAATTATAATTACTTTCTCTTTTTTCAAATCTTTTCTGAAGATTAATGGGTAACCATCTTTTATGTGCTTTAAACATAAATTGCAAGATACAATAATCTACTAAATCATAAAATTTCAACTTTTAACTGAAGAAATAATGAGTTGGTTGGATCTCTATATTGTTTTCTAGTAATTAATCGAATAATGCTTTTTTGCAAAATAAAAATAGACTTCGTATATGTTTTGCAGGCATTTCCCCAAACTTTAGCACAGTAGGTCAGATATGGAATAATCATAGTATTGTATAAAATATACAATGCTTCATTATCCTATGAATCCTTTACCTTATGTAACATCGCAATTACTTTTGATATTTTTACCTCAGTATAATTTATATGTGATTTCCAACTCAAATTCTCATCCAACAAAACACCCTAGAAACTTAGTTTCCTTCACTCTCTTAAGCTCAGTACCATCTATACTAATTGAAGCATCAGTGTCTTTACCTCTTTTACTAAATATCATACAATTTGTTTTTTCCAGATTAAGTGACAATTTGTTTACATCAAACCATATTTTTAGTCTTTTAAATTCTTTTTTAACCACATCCAGCACCTGTGTCAGATCTTCCCCAGAGTAAAATAAGGTTGTATTATCCGCGAACAAAATACATTTAAGCAGTTTGGATACATGAACAAAATCATTAATGTACAAAATAAACATTTTTGGCCCAAGGACCGACCCTTGAGGTACTCCACACTTGATATCATATAATTCTGATTTTACATCATTCATCTGCACAAACTGCTGTCTATTTTCTTAATAACTTGAAACCCACTGATGTGCCACCCCTCTAATCCCATATTTACTAAGTTTACAAAGAAGTATGTTGTGATCGATGGTATCAAAGGCCTTTTTGAGATCAACAAAAATACAAACTAAATAGTGTTTCCTGTCAATTGCAGCAGATATTTCTTCAGTTAGTTCCATAAGTGCCATTGATGTAGAATGACTAGTTCGGAATCCATACTGACTATTACTTAAAACCTTATATCTGTTTATAAATTTGTTTAACCTACTTACAAATAATTTCTCTAATATTTTTGAAAATTGTGGAAGCAAGGATACTGGCCTGTAGTTGGAAAAAACATGTTTTTCTCCATGTTTGTAAAGTGGAATTACTTTCGCTATTTTCATTTTTAAGATAAGAACAGACTTAAACCAGGTGATTGGTAAGCTATGTAACCTTCTCAATCATCATAATTCAGAAAATTTGATCGAACTTAAGAACAAGTGGGAAGGGGAATTAAATGGGCCAATCTCAGAAGAAAGTTGGGCAAAAATTATACAAAGAATTTACTCATCATCTGTCTGCCAGAGACATGTTGTACAATTCAAGATTGTCCACAGACTTCATTGGTCAAAGGTCAGACTGTCTAAAATCAGGCCAGACCCTACATGTGACAGGTGCAAACAAGCCCCTGCAAGCTTATTATTACATGTGTTCTGAGCCTGTCCAAGACTACACATATTTTGGGAATCCGTTTTTGCTACTCTTTTCAAAATATTTGAGGTGCCAATAGATCCATCCCCTCTTACTGCCTAATTTGGTATCATGCTCCAGGGTGTACATCTAAATATCTGTAAAAGTAATATGCTAGCCTTCTGTACTTTGTTGGCCAGGTGCCTTATACTGTTCAGATGGAAAGACCCTCTTCCTCCTAAATATTCTCACTGGATTAAAGAGATTATGCAATATGCCAAGCTTGATAAGATAAGATCCTCTCTCAAAGGGTCTGCCTCAAGATTTTATGAAACCTGGAAGTCTCTCTTGATGTTTGTTGAGAAGTTAGCAGCAAAAAGTACAATCTCATAATTTTTTGTTCTTTCTGTGTTGGCTGGTGGTAATGTGGGGTGACTGATTAGTATAGCATTTTATTTGTCCAGTGGGTGGGTTAATGGGTACTTTCTTTGATATTTTGTATATATTTTTTTCTATATGCTCTTTTTATTTTGTATACTGCAAATCTTTCAATAAAGAGACCTTGATTGAAAAAATAAGGTGAGATTATAAATGGGAGAGACCTGAAAGTTTCATTGCAGCAGCTTCAGTTATCCCCTCTCAACCAGAAACCATCCAGAGGCCATCTGAATGGCAACATGGATGATAAACTTTGCCTGTCCCAGACATTGACTTAAAGATTATTTGACAAGGCAACAACACCAAGTATGACCTACATTAAAATACATTTAAAAGATAAAAGTAAGTGGCCGTACAAAAGAAATAAAAGATGAGATGATCTGAAACAGTGTTTTTAAAATGGTCTTGGTTGCTGCTGCAGACGGGGAGGGTTTTGTTTTTGTGGGTCGGTCCCTAATGGCTAATTGGAGAGAAGATATATTTCTTTGTCTCTGCAGCACTAATTATTATCTCTGTTTTCCTCACTGAATCCAGGATGCCCAGGATCAAGTCAGAGGAAAACTAAGGGGGCTAAAGCAGCTCCCTCGGGTGCTCGTTATGCTGAAGGAGCTGCAGCAGCAAACGGAGGGCTGACCCTGCGGGACCCTGTGACAGGCGCACAGTACGTTCAGATTCAGCTGCTGCAGGTACAGTCCCCAGACAGTCTGACAACAGTCTGTGTAAACACTTGATACAGTGTGACAAAATAAAACCACCAAATTTAGTTGATGTAGGAGTAGCATGACTCTGAGGTCTTGTTCAAAGACAAACTGATCACTGTGTTCACACGCAGGACGACCCAGCCAGTGATGGAGACCTGGCCTTCCAGCTGAGCTCTCAGCCCTCCAGTTCTCACTCCCAGCTCACTGCCGACCTGCCTGTTAACATTTTACAGGTGAGGAGAGTTTTCATTGACGTTTCTGACGCCTTAACGTGTAAACATGTGCCCTCATTAATCCTGTGAGGATGAGCAGAAGTGCACCGGAGTGGTTTAAATCCTAACTAACGGCAGGATCTCCTCCATGTTAGGATGAGTTTTTATCAGATGAGGCGAATACATGAGCTGACACAAGATGGACTGTTTGACATAACCATGGGATTAGGGGAGGAAAGAACTATGGATACTCTAATATATTGCAATATTTTGCTTTGTAATGCTGTATTGATATTTTGTATTGCAATGTTGACATTTCAGTAATTAATAACTGTAGAATATCAGAACTTTTGCTAATTGTAGCTTATTATGACCATGTGTTGGCAGTAGGCATTTAGGCTTTTGATTCTGCCCCGAGACACAGTATAAAGTAATGAAATATAATCACTCACTCTTCAGGTGGTCCTCACACGTATCTTAACGGGCCCAGTCAACAGTTGGTGACAAAATTTGCAGAACATTTGATCGTCTTACACATAATAATCATTGGGAAACTGCTCTGCTTTGTACTTTGGAGTTAGCTGGGAGTTTAGTAGCTTCTTTGCCAACTTAGCCGGTGTATCAGGTGGCCGCTTCGACATGTTTGCATTGTTAATGAGGGGAGGAGGAGGGGAAGGGGAAGTGAAGCGTGCATTGTCCAAAGCCTTAGTAACCCCCTTGGAACATTTTCCCGAGAGATATGTTCCTTATTCCGGAAAAAAAAAAATGCTTTTACATAAAATGTTGGCCATTTTTGTGGTATTCCACGTTTATATTTAATTCCTCTTTTAACGTCAGATTCTGTGGTTTCGTCCGCGATTCCATGATTGTGGATTTTTACAGGGCCCTGCTAATAATCGATTCTTTGAGGGAATTGTCATCAAATCTCAACTGGAATCAGTTTTCGGTTCCCATTCCGCGTTATGTATTGGGCTGTACAGCTGCAGATCAGTCAGTGTGGCAGGTAGTCATAATGTTCTGCCTGATTGGTGTATTTCAGGCCTCCAGAGTGGTGCAGGCATGACTTATTTTTGAAGGCCAACCTGAAGTTGGTTTTTAGAAAAGTTCCCTTGACTAAAAGCCTATGGGATCTTTCAAAGTTTTCTTGGATCATTAAGGATAGTGAGGTCTGTGCCAAACAAAAAAATCATGAAACTTGCACGTTTTCTTCACTATGACAAGCTTTACAAAATAACATGACTTTCTTAATCATGTAGGACAAACATAATCAGCAAAAGTAAAAAGCTACCATCATGCTGTGATGGAACTACAACATGTCGGTTCGACTCAGAAGCAGCTACTTCACTTTACCGTGTAAGATCACATTGTAGCCTCTTGGTAGAGAATTTTCTCCTGATCAAATGACCTGATCAAGTTGGTGCCAATGGCTGTGGCTATGACGTTTGTATTATTGTTTATTTAAAAAGGATCAAAATGATTACATTAGTGTCCTCTGCCATTTTTGTAGTCCTTGTTAGCAGCTTGTGAACAACCATCCTTCTAAAAACACAATAAATCTTTGAAATTGAAAAACAGGACAATATCAGGTGATATGTTGCAAAAGTAAATGTTCAAATCTCGTATGCACGTGTTCATCATAGACCTTATTTCAGGAGTTTATGAACAGGTATTCTGAGATGCTGACTCACTTCTCACTTTACTTTTATGTCTCCCTTCCTGCATCACTCTGCTGGGTAACATTTTTAGATAATGCCGGGGAGGAGCAGGGTCACTCTCAGGCTCACTGTAACTATCTGCTTTCAGCAAAACTAAACCATGCACATAGCTGTCATCCCTTCATCCTCAAAGGAAGCTGATTGCTCAGTCATTTTCTGAGAAGGAACAAATGTATCAGCTTCAAGCTTTGCAAGACAGACACAAAGCTGCTTTTGGTATCTTTGTCCTGGGTCTGGGTCATGTTTTTCAGTAACTCGGGTTGCTATCTGTCCTAAAAAAGGTGGAAGCGGATCCTTTGGCAAAGCTAAGAACCTTGACTAGCTCTTTAAGGGTTCACAGCCGATAGAACATTATATTTCAAGTAAACACTGGTTTGACTCATCCTCTGTAAATGTTCAGATTTGAATATAACGAAACTTGTTGAACATCATTAAAAGTTCTTGTTCAAAGAAAAAGTTCACTCCAAAAACTGACTGTTCCCCCACAGGAGCCCTCAGTAATGGCGGAGGATGACAACGGCTCAGACAACTCTCAATTCACAGGAAGCACAATCAACCTTCAGGACCTGGAGTGACCGCACAGAGCTGCTGATGGAGGTCTGCTGACCTCACTGGCACCTTCAGACTTTCCACAGTTTACATCGACATCACAGAGACACTTGACTCCATCAAACGGCTGCCTAATCTCTCCAGGACTTTGAAGCCTTTTAAGACGTGATTTATCTAGAGTGAGGAGAGGAGGGTGGATTTGAGTCCACAGATATTGCACCTTGAAAAGAGGAGAGACTGATTATTTCTTTATTTTTAAGCCAAGTTTGTACCAAATCAAAGCTGAGAGCATTCTCGAGTCAGAGCCGCGGAGGGTTTTTGCTCCCCTGGGCTTTTGACAGAATTGTGTCGACTTCATGGTGCCACATTGCCGCTCATGCACACACAGTGCGTTGTCTATGCTCCAGATGCCTTACAGACACCTCACGCTGTGCATTCCTCCACCACAGTTTCCTGCTTTTTTTGTTTGTTAAATTTTAATGTCTAATCTTTTGTTAGATTTATTTTTCTATGGCAGCAGTGAGTCCATGTTAACTCATGTCTGATCTTGAGTTTATATTCAGTATGCGATGAGTTAATACTTTACTGTAATAATTTTATCTGTTTATTTATTGTTTAGCTGTGGGTTTACAGAATGGCAGAGCCAAACACAGATGAATTAAAGAAACAAAGCACAATCAGATCGTTTGTGTGGACAGACTTTTATTTCTCTTTGTTTTGAACATGTGAAATTTAGGGTTTCAGATAAGATTACAGACTCTGTGGACTCATGTCAGAAAGAACCTAAGGTTATGCAGCTCACTGGTTAAAGCAGAAAGAGCCAAGAATTCAGTTTTGAGACTCTAGCGGCTTCCAGAGGCCTCTGACTGTAACTGCACTGTCACAAAAACAGTGCCGTTAGCTCCTGACTCAAAAGGGGGGGTTGCGATCCAAACCACAGAGCTTAACAAATTTATCAGATCACATGCCATGAAAACAAGAAAAGATGTATATTTTAGAAATCTTTCAGAAACTTGTTTCAAACGGGCTATTGTTAGCCGTTGTTAGCACGCCCTGTGTTGAAGTTCACAAATACCACTTGAAAAATGTAAATAACACAATGGCAGCATTTCCATAAATATAAGTTGAACAATAGCCTACTATGTATACGGCTGATTTAGTGCGGCAAACACTAGTTAGAAGTGCTAATAAATGGAATATTACAGGAGCTTAATAACTTTACAGTGGGGGCAGCCATCTTCGATAGTCAACTCAGGGGTGGTGAGGATCTTCCGAGTTCCCAGTAGGAGATTCCAGCCTTGAGGGGCGTTCCAGTTGAAATTTCCCACTCGGAACTCGGAAATCCCAACTTCGCAGTACAACTGGAACGCAGCAATAATGCGCTACTTGCACTCATTACTTCCGGGTATGCGGGTACGGCTGCTGTGTTTCCGGTTTAACAATGGCGACGTTCTACACCCGCTGTCTGTCTGCAAGAGCTCCCCAAGATGAGCATTACGGATTTTCATCGGATTTGTAAAAAAATTGAAACCCCAGCAGTACAGTTGGTAAAGGATTTAAACTATATGCTGCGTCATATATTTACAACTACAAAGGTAAGATAACATTCGTTTTCTTACAAGTTCATGCTAGCTAGCTAACGTCAAATATTGTACTCCTGTCATCCTAGCCTTTTGATTCATATGGTTGCCTATATAATTTAACATATTTGTGTCATGTTTTGATAGATATGGTTGCTGTTTTGAATTACCTACTCTTATTGTTAGCCACAATATGCCTTACAGTATTGAGTTGACCTAACTGCTAACGAAGCTAACGAGATGTGTTGCTATGTAACATTGACAGGATTTTCTGTCATTTTATTCAGTGTCCAACAAAGACTGTGTCAGGACAGGTCGGCGTGAGAGCCTTGTGCGACAGATCAATGAGAAAAGAACAAGACACCACACAGTTTAAGTGTAGGCAGGAAGCTGGGTAACATTGTTCATCCTTGTTCTTTGGGATTTGGTTAAGTTCATCATAAGCAAATTTATTCCTAGAGACCTATCCACCTGAATGCTTATATTTTCCCCTTTTTTACACACAAAATTTTGTAGGAAGTAATTTAAAGCAGCACTAAGTAAGATTCCGGCTTTTTGGCTCTCTAGGGGCCTCTATGGTCGTTGAGCGTAACTGCGCGGTTACAAAAAAAGAGCGCCTCACACCAACGTGCATTTGTTGACATACAGAAAGAGGAGAAGCGAGCCCACAGGACGTCCCGAGAGACAAATAAACCATGTGGACTGATAAGGTACAGTCTGATCATGCTTTTTAGTTTGTAGTATTTTTGTGTGGAAGTGGTCCTACCATCCACATCGAAGTTATTGTGCCAGTGAAGGTGATACAGACCCCCTCAGACCATGACAGAGGTGTCATTCAACCTGTTGTAAAGTGATGTACCATCACAATGATTCTAGAAATATTATATTAGGGTGGAAAAACTACGTAGTGTTGGTTTAATATGAATAATGGTGATCAGATAAAATAACGGTGAAATGTTTGGGGTGATCAGAAATAAAACTATTCAAGGTCAACACTGCACAGCTTGACATTAAGCTATGCAAGTTATCAAGGACGTTTATGCTAATTTGTGTTTTTGGGGAGAGATGGTGTTACAAAGCATTCAGGGAGGTAGGGTTCTTCTTGAGGTATTTAGAATACAGCAGGCTGCAGAATGTAAACGACTCCCCGTGTGGTCTGACTGTTCACCCCACTACACCCTGGCTAGCTGCTTCTCCCGACGGCATTGTTTATCACCCCACTGAATATCCCACATTAGGCCTTGTAGAACTCAAATGCCCAAACGTGAAAAATTTCTTTGACTGCAAGTATGCTGCAGATGAATTATGGCCCTCCTTCATTAAAGAAGAGCCATGCTTACTACTGGCAGGTGTAAGGACAGCTTCTCATCACTGGAATGCAGTGGTGTGTCTTTGTTGTGTGGCTGCAGGAGGATTACTTTGTGCAGCGAATACACATTGATCCTGAAGTGCAGAGAGAAATTCAGGAAAAAGCTGACCCTTTCTTATTCTTTACATACACTGAAAAATGAGCACTGAGCAGTACGTATGTAGCTTACTGACTTTCATTTGCAGCAAGAAAGTTTTGGGTGGGTTACGAAAGAGATTAAGTGATCTACATGTGGAAAAAACATTAAAGAGAAGATACAGGAGGTCACATCTGTACAGCAATTGTTCAGATTTTTTTTTTTAATGACTTTGTTGTAAATGATGCATGATGTTTGTTTTTTTAGATTTAAAAGCTGGAGATGCGACACTATCTTTGAAACGTGGGAGCTTCCACCAGCTGTGTTAGTGAGTGTTTTGAAAACCTTGAATCTTCAAGAAATCAAAGTCTTATCAAATCATTTGAATATAACAATGTTCTCACTTTATTTTTTTACAGAGCTGGTTTGGAATAAGAGAATATTAATCAGATCAGAAAACATCAATAAACAATTTAATAAGTACATTCATATTGCTCGGAGTGGGCTTAAAACTAGGAGCACAAGCAGAACCTTGTAAATCATAAATATATACAGTTTAAAATTTCACTGAACATTCAGTATTTCAAAACTATATATAAAACTAGAGCATTTTAGTTTATGTGTTGCTATACAGGCTCAAAAAAACTTACAACTCAGATGAGAATGTGTTCAGCTGTATTCACACTGGAAGCTAATGTGACCAGAATCTCTTTAACTCAGGATGACAAAGCAGATGCTAGTTTCATCAAGTTCCATACAGTCTCACTTGACCCATTTCTTTACCAGGGCTTTGCTCTGGTAATTTGACAGCAGACATGCAACTGTAAAGAGTTCATTGATGTTGTAGGCATGAGACAGCTGGATGACACTGTCAAAAAGTCTGTTTTGCTTTATCCTCCTGATTACACGCTCCACGTGCACACGGAGTCTGGCAATGGCCTGAGTCTCCCTCGCCTGGTATGCTGGCATCTGCTTCCGCTTTGACAGAAAAGAAGGACAGTACACTTTACATTTGCAGCAGTCACTGATGAGGAAGCCCTTATCCACCATCACAGCCATGTCTTCTGTCAACAGTTCACCTATTCCTGATTGTTTAAAGATCTCTTTGTCACTAATTGAACCAGCATACAGTTGGGAAATAAATGTGACTGGACCATGTGGAGCGATGCCAACCAAGGCTTTCATAGTGTAGTGGGATTTGTATGTAGAGTACATCTCACTTTGTAGAAGGGGTGAGGTTGGCGTTTGGCATCTCAGCTCTATACAATCCAGGATCACCTGGGTGCCTGGAAATTGCCTAAATTCCTCAGGGAGGTAAGCTTGCACCTCTTTCTGTGTAAGCCAAATACATACAGACCCCAGTGCGGTGGCAAGAAAGCGTGTCCATGTTGCAATTATGCGGCTCACTGTTGATTGATGGACGTTGAACCGATGTGCAAGGTCTCTCTCTTTCAAACCAGCTGACAGGAAGTTAAGGAAGAGAAAAAACTCATCAATGGGCTGGAGCATTTGTCTCTGAAAATGGAAGCAAAAAAGAAAGCAAGCCACACATATTCAGTCATTTATTTTTAAGAATGACCTGATGAAAATGCCAAGCAGTCCAATATTTACTAAGGCTGAATTGCACAGCTACAGATTTAAATGTCATGTATGAAATGCCTTTCTGAAGTTTTAACATTATTTTTAAAACTAAAAAGGCAGCTTTGTGTATATTAAACAATCGATCCTTTAAAACTAGAAGACACTTGTGTCATTATCACGATGATGTAGATAAGTAATAATTTTGTTCAGTGTAACTCAGTTAAATGTTCTTTGCCTTAGAGTCTTGGGTTAAGATGTTTTAACTTAAACTAGAAAAACACCTGAATGGGCTAAAAAGACAAATGTTATACTGCCAATGAACCAGACTGGCTGACTAGGACTGCTTTAAATTATGTTAACATGTTTATCACATGCTACAGGGATAAGAGTGTTTGTGTAGTGCACTGATTTATCCAAAGGGGGGCACCATTACTGTTATATCATTAAAGCCTACTCTGCCACAAGATGGAAAGAGAGAGAGTTGAATATAGAGAACTGTCATGTACAAGGTATGATTGCTAACAGAAATATGTTCATAGAAAAGGAAGAAAAATTGGATCCAATCACTAGGTTTACCTTGGAGATCTGGTTTAAAGTAGTAAGGAAGTATAGACTGGAAAATGAGATAAAAGTTTTTTTTAAGTTGGATGGCTTAAGACATTTATTTCAAACCAGGCATCCTGAACCAAAAATTCAAATAACGGGCCAAATAGGGGCCTAACTATATTAGAGTTATAAAGAAAAGAGAAATCAAAAGCTTTCCTAAATTAAGGAGAGAATACAAAATAGAGCAACCAGATTTTTACATGTATCTACAAATCAGAGACTACTTTAACAAAGAAATAAGGCCGGATCTCCCGGGTGAACAAAATAAAGTGATTGGGACTCTATGTAATGCATACAAGAACTTTGGAATTTGGAAGAGTAATATCTGAATTACACCAAGGTATGGTAGCAAATAGAAACGCTTCATCTTTATACATGAGAGATAAGTGGGAAAATGAACCAAAGGAAGTAATAACTGAAGATATGTGGCAAAATATGCTTAAAACACACAAAACAACTAGTAACTCCTGAGTGTGGAAAGAATTTTGCTGGAAAAACATTGTAAGGTTCTTTTTCACGCCAAAAATGAAAAAGGGACGAACACCTGCTCCACAACTCTGCTGGAGACAGTGTGGAGAACAGAATATGGATCACACACATATATTTTTGGCACTGAACTAAAACTACAAAATACTGGGACGATATGTGACAAAAGATGAAAAAGATAGTGGGCTATGAACTACCTAAAACATGCACTGTACTATCTTTAGGAAATGTGAATTGAGAAAACATCCGAGACAAGGACTGGTACCTGATCAAGATTTTACTGGCATCTTCTAAAAAGGCCATCACAAGGAAATGGCAGGAAGAATTCCCCCCTAGTTGGAGGAACTGGTTGGATATCATTGACGAGATACACGTTATGGGAAGACTCACATATATTATTAAACTACAACAAACGAAATGGGAAAACAGATGGGAAAAATGGACTGCCTACAAGCGCCATCATGAAGACTGAAAGTCATGCTACTGACACTCTGTTCTTTGTGTATTGTTTTGTTTAAATGAAAAAAAATCATAAGTTTAAAAAACCTACCCAAACGTTATATCAAGCCCTAACACTGACACCACCGACAAAGCCCTCAGTGTATAGCCTACCGTGGACAGGGGTACGGGTGTCTCCACCTCTTCGTCTCTCCAGGCAGGTGATCCAGCTCGTGAAACCCGGACCATTTTGTACACTGAAGGCTCTATCAGAGACCAAAACGCCATCAGCTGATCATAGCTGGAAAATCTAATCACAAAGAAGACAGACATGGCATTTCTTTTCAATATGATGAAATGAATTTACGTGTTAAAATCGTAATTATGACCAACCAAAAACCAATACTATGTCGGTGAGATAGAAAATAGCCTTACCTGGTGTAGAAATGGATGTCAGCATCAGAGCTAGCAAACCGCTGCAGCCCAAACTCTCTCTGGATACGCAGCTCCTGTATCTCTTTCCTGAGCTCCTCAATTTCTTTAGCCATGTCCTCCGCCGTAGATAAAGATATGTCCAGTACAGCTGGCCCTGGTTTTGAACAGTAATTATGGTCCATCGAGATATCGACGTTATGCTCATGCTCGTCGCCGGGGTCTGTTTCACTCAGGCGCTCAGCCCTCTCCCACACGCTGCTACGCGGTGTTTCCGCGCTGTATCCGTTCCACTCAAACAGTGTCGGTACAGCACCTTTAACAAGCCTTCTTTTACCACCCGGAGTGGCTGGCTTAATGAGATTCTCAAGCACAAAGTGTCGGCTACAAACCTTTGTGTGAGAGGTGATCGTGAATTTATCCCGGCGAATGTTTGCTAGCCATCGCCTCCTCAGAGCAGGATCAGACGGAAAGCCGTGAAAGCTGAGCACACCATTAAATTTAGAAGACGCCGAACAAAGTGGTACACAGCAGTGTTCGGAGTATGTACTCTCCTGTCTTTGGAAATATGCCTTCTTGAAAACTTTCTTCCTAACACTCATGTTCAAACGATCAAAAATCGATGCTAGGCTCTGTACAAAGCTAGCGGAAATGGATGGGCGGTAATAGACAAAAACCGGAAATACGTCACAGAGCGTGGTGCATACAGTGCATTTACGCAACGAAAAGGGTTAGACATAGACACGTGGACACAATTTGGACCAAGGTACGTTTTTATCAGTCTGTTTCCTGGGTATAAAAGACACCAACAGAGACAAAAAACAAGCTGCCTTTTCGTTTTTCCGCTTTGCACAAAAAAAACAAAAAACAAAAAAAACAGGAAACGGTTTATTCCTTCGTTTTTTGTTTTGAGCAAAAAACAAAAAATGCTAGTAAACGGTTCGTTATTTCGTTTTTCGAATACACCAAAATGAAAATACCACTCCATATTTGGTTTCATTGGTGGGCGGGACTTCGAAGCCGGCCTGTGCGGTACCCATCAAAATAAAGGTCGTGTCCTTCAAAATAAAGCTCCTGCTCTGACAGGCATGGAGAAACTGACTTTCACTGTATTGCCTGCCCCCACATGCACCTTTTCTAAATTAAAGCAAGTCGTGTACACAGTACAGGGTTTACATGGAAGTCGGCTATCTATTGAGTGAGAGAGAGATATTTATCAGCCACAAGACACACAACAAGACAAGACCGACACACTGGAAGTAGGTATTTTAAAATGACCAGCAGGTGTCGCCGTGCGTTGACGTTGCCATCAATCCTCCCCATAAACATCCAAGTGATAAATACGGGTATCTGGGTTTATGTTAGCAGCCTGCCCTCAAAAAAGGCTTTAGTTTCGAGATACCCCTACCCAGCTAGAACAACACGCCACCATGTTTTTTCATATCCAATAAATGTATCACATTCCTGGCATGGATGGTTGTGGAACTTAATTTTTGTAGGAAATATGTTTTTTTTTCTGTTATTTAGGCCTACCCTTCAATCTGGATAAAGAACCAAAATAAGCCTGTTAGGGGTGAGGTGACAACAAAAAGGCTGGAGTTTCATAATGGTCACTCAGATTTCCATTCAATGTGCGGCTGTGTATTTTTATTTAGCCTTTATTTTACCAGGAAGTAGCCTACAGAAGCACATTGTATTTACTGAATAAAAAAAAAAATAGACACCTTATCTCGTAATTACGAGATCATGATCTCATAATAAAAGAAAAAGAAAAAGGAAGCGTTTGTAAATCCTCTCACAGTGGCAATGATGGGGCTATCAAAGTAACAGTTTAAGACACTGGGAAATACTGATCTTAATGTTAGTATGTCAACACTGCGCAGGCATCTCAAGTCTCTTGACGGTTCAGGTGGAAAGCCCAGTCTGACGTGCTGGATGTCGCTGTCTTTCTGCAGGAGCAGTGATGCTTGAAAAGGCGGGAGCCAAGATGGTGCTCTAAGCAGTCGCATTTCCGTGAGCTCTGTAAACCTGTTTCTTTTAAGCTGAATATGGTGAACAAAGACTTTCTTTCTGCCTTTTGGATAATTATTGCTGATAGCACGTTAGTTTGTCGTTAACAAGCCAGAATGAGAAAACCTGAGAAAAGAAAGCCCAAACCAAAGAAGTCACTAGCTAACATCGTCAGCTCCGCTAGCAAGCCTGCTAGTAGCCAGTCCGTGAAAACAACCTCCACTCCCGACAAGCCATCCGAGGCTAAAAACAGAGTTGCTTTATTTGGAACAACTATAATATTCATAAAAACAAAACACTGTTCTTAGGTAATTGGTTTAACAACTGAATTACACTGCCTGGCCAAAAAAAAAGTCGCCACCACAAAAAAAGGTCACACACTCTAATATTTTGTTGGACCAACTTTAGCTTTGATTACAGCACGTATTCACTGTGGCATTGTTTCAGTAAGCTTCTGCAATGTCACAAGATTTATTTCAATCCAGTGTTGCATTAATTTTTTCATCAAGAGCTTGTATTGATGATGGGAGAGTCTGACTGCTGCACAAAGCCTTCTCCAGCACATCCCAAAGATTCTTAATGGGGTTAAGGTCTGGACTCTGTGGTGGCCAATCCATGTGTGAAAATGTCTCATGCGCCCTGAACCACTCATTCACAATTTGAGCCCGATGAATCCTGGCATTGTCATCTTGGAATAGGGAAGAAAAAAACCATTGATGGAATAACCTGGTCATTCAGTACATTCAGGTAGTCAGCTGACCTCATTCTTTGGGCCATAATGGTGCTGGACCTAGACCTGACCAACTGCAGCAGCCCCAGATCATAGCACTGCCCCCACAGGCTTGTACAGTAGGCACAAGGCATGATGGGTGCATCACTTCATCTGCCTCTCTTCTTACCCTGATGCTCCCATCACTCTGGAACAGGGTAAATCTGGACTCATCAGACCACATGACCTTCCTCCAGGACAGTTCTTAATCCAATTTTAGTAGTTTCTGCAATCTCCTTAGATGTTTTCTCTTCTTGCTGTCTGCCAATGATTTGACCCTTTTTGAACAGACTAACATCTTTTCCATGAACACAGGATGTGTCTTTTGACATGGTTGTTTAAGAAATGAGACACTACTCATTGCATCAGCTGGGGTTAAATAACTTGTTGCCAGCTGAAAGATAATGACCCATGCAGTAATTATCCAATAGGAGGCTCTTACCTATTTGCTTAGTTAAATCCAGGTAGCGACTTTTTTTTGGCCAGGCAGTGTATTTTGGTTAGTCAATTGTTCAAAAAGATGGTCTGTTGTATAATTATTCTGAATTTCTTATGAGATATAATGTACCAATAACGCCTAGAGAATTTTCAGTGGTTTTTCAATGCTATTCCCTCTGGTCTATGCATGTTATTTAGGTGCTGTAACAGCTCTCCTCCCATAACATTTAATCCTCCTGATGTGTCACAGTCTTCTCTTGGTAATGTTTGCTTTTCATCTGTCAAGATTCTGAACCCCAAGATAAGAAAGAGCCTGTGTTTCAGAATTATCTAACTTCTGTCCTACCAGCAACATTTTAGTGGGTAAATTTTGTGTCTGATATTGAATGGAGAAAAGTCTGGACTTTACCACAAAGATTTATTATTTTTTTTAACAAAGTAAAAGAAATCTCATTTAAATTGAAACACAGATTATACCCTTGTCAAAATTTAAGAACGATAGAGATGTTAATCGTTCTTTATGCCTAAATCATCCTGAAACATGTACTCACTTGTTCTGGTCATGTAAATTCACTTATAAATTCTGGAAGGACTTCCACAAGTTTATTGCTGATTCTGTTTTTTCTGATTTTCACCTTTATTATAAGAATGTTATTTTTGGTTTTCATCACTTTAACCAAAAAGACATGCTTTCTTTTTTCTTTTTTTTTTATAAATAAGCTGTTATTGTTGGCCAACGATTTGATAAAGATTTGAAGAAAAAAAAGAGCAGTGATGCTTCACAGATAAGAATTCATGCATTTGAAATGCATCCAGTCGGAGGCCAAGCAAGATGGCGGCCAGCACACACATCTCGCTGTGAACTCCTCCAAGTTTTGGGCACCTTTTGCTCTATTAACTAAGGTAAACTTAACGGAACATCACTTTCTAGAACTGGTACGTGAGAAGAAGGACATTGTAAGAACTAAAGTCTAACTTGTTAACAATTCTGGGAAGATGCACAGATTTTTCTTCTCCCTCTACTTTGAGCTAACAAAACAGGCTAACTAGCCAAACACTAAGGCAACAACATGACAAAACGAGTAAAAGAAAAAAAGGGGAACATTTTGATGGACTGGAATGATGATCCTCCGCTTAGCTTATGCTCTCCTTTACCTGATACTCCTCTCTCAAGCCCTAACTCCAAGAAAGCATGCTCAAGAGATAACAATGAGGTTTCCAATGCAGACATACTAAAAGCTGTCCAACAGTTAACGAGCAGGTTCATATCTCTCGAACAAAAGATAAGCCAAAACACTGAAGAGATTGTGGCTATCAAAGAAAACATCGAAGGCACCCAACACATGGTGAAGCTAAACAATGACAAGATGCAAGTGATGAGTTGCCGGCTCAAGGAACAGGATGAAAAGATTGAAGAAGCAGAGCGTTACAGCCGACGCTGGAATCTAAAACTTTTCAACCTACCGGAATCCTCCAGTGAATCCACGGAAGATCTAAGAAAACAGATCTTTCAGATTTTTGGACAAATGTCCCCAGATGAAAAAACAAGCTTGGCTTTCTCATCGACACGATTCACCGAGTTGGACGCCCCAGAGATGACAGGAGCCCTCGTCCTGTGATAATCCAGTTCACCATGCGCACCTTCAGGCAGAACATATGGAAAACCTCGATGACCGCCGCCATAATGAGGGAGAAAAAGCTTTGACTTGCAGAGGACCTGACATATGGAGAAAGACAGTGCTGAAACAAACTTTGGCCATTGGTTGAAAAAGCCCGTAAAGATGGAAAAAAGACTGCATGGCGTGGTCCAGATGTGATCATCGAAGGAAAGAGAATCACCGCTGACTCTGTGAAAGATATCTTTTGAGACACCCATAGGTTTGTGCTTATCTCTCCAGCTTCAGGGCTAATGTTCGTTCATTTTCCATAATGGGGAAAGGGAAAAAAAAGTGTTTAGAAACAACTTGTTAGACTATCAGACGTATTTGCTACGTAATACACTCCAGTTTTATTTACTTAAATTGATCACTGGTGCCTAAACTTTAAGGAGAAAAAAAAAAACTCCTTCACACTTTCGAGGCATTTACACAAAAAGGCTATTTCTTTCCAAGGCTTGTGTTATCTTTTCTCTTTCTGTTCTTCAGACATTGTGCTCTTGTATTTTTTTATTTATTCATTTATTTTTTTTTTTCATTGAAAATGAATGATTTTAAGTTTAACTCATTGAAAATGCTTTCACTCAATGTCCGAGGATTTAGAAACAATTTAAAAAGAAAAGCAATGTTCCTCTTTCTTTGAAAAGCAAATGCTAATATTATCCTTTTACAAGAAACACACTCTTGCAACTCAGACAATAAGTTTTGGAAAAGTCAATGGGGAGATCATGCTTACTTTTGTCATGCCACACATAATTCTGCAGGTGTTGCACTTTTATTTAATAAATTAACAGGTGATCTCTTAGAAACTTACAACTCTGATAGTGATGGGGTATTGTCTTATGCAAACTGGATAATACTGTTTTTAATAATATGTAATGTATATGGCCACAATGGAACCACACAAGCCTGGACTATGTTTACAGAAATCTTGTCCAAAATAAGGGAATTACAAAGTAAAAATAAAGAGGCACTCCTATTTATAGGAGGAGACTTTAATGATGCCCCAAATGATCAGATAGACAGAATTTCAGAGAGAGTTTGTCAAAATTCACTTTTTAAAGCCACACAATTTATGAGCCAAGAATTATTAGTAATAGATGTTTGGCGTTTCTTTAGTCCAGATTGTAAAGAGTTTACTTGGTCTAATGCAAGAGGAACATTACAATCCAGGATTGATTTATGGTTATCCTCCTCTTCGTGCTTACAATATATCTCAGAAAATCATCACTCATACGCTCCTTTTTCAGTCCATAAACCTATCTCAATATATTTAACTGGTTCTAAAGAAAGTAACAAGAAATTAAGGGGATACTGGAAGCTAAATAATAACCTTCTTAAAAACAAAACTTTTCAAGACTCAGTTAAATTAATAGCTTTAGATATTTTTCCTAAAAATGATATGAACAATGTCTAGAAATGGGAATACTTTAAATTTTAAATCAGAGAAATGGCCATCCTGTGCAGTAAAAATATCAAAAAAGCTAACAGCAAAAGAGAAAAGGAAAATTTTGCTGAATTAAAAATCTTTCTAAATAAGGAAAATCTATCAACAGAGGAACACACTAGATCATTGCAACTCCAAAATGAAATTGACATTTTTTATACTGAAGCTGCTAAAGGCGCATTTATTCGTTCTAGAGCAAAATGGTTAGAACATGGTGAAAAAAACTCGAGTTACTTTTTTGCTCTTGAAAAACATAATCAAAAAAGATCTAACATTTCGGCACTGAAAATAAACAATAATCTAAACACTAATCCCAAAGAAATAGCAGAACATATTTGTGCTTTTTATGAAGAACTGTATAAATCTAAATATGAACCTGAACACTGGGAATTTCTTAGACAGTATTAAGGATTCTATCCCAGTAATCTCAGAAGTATTTAAACAACATTGTGAAAACCCAATCTCGAATCTGGAACTCACTGAAGCTTTGAAACATATGTAGGCTGGGAAATCTCCGGGGAACGACGGTTTATCTGCTGAACTTTATAAATTTTTTTGGGATATTATTGAAACTCCACTTTTAAATATGTATAAAGATTGTATTGCAAACAACGAAATGACGTCAATTATGAAACAGGGCTTGATTAGCCTAATTCCAAAACCAAACAAAGACCCCTTATATATACATAATTGGAGACCCATCACACTTCTGAATGTGGACTATAAATTATTTGCACTTGTCTATTCCAAACGCTTAAAATCTAATCTTGGAGAGATAATAAGTGAATGCCAAACAGGCTTTATGTCTAAGCGACACATTAGTAATAACATTAGATTAAGCTTTGATTTACTTGGCTACTCAGAACAAGTGGAATCTCAAGCAGTTATTGTATTTCTTGACTTTTACAAAGCGTTGGACACGTTAGAACACCCCTTTATTTTTAACACATTAAAATAAATGGGATTTGGAGCAAACTTTATCTCAGTAGTTAAACTGTTATACAAAGATATCAACAGTAATTTAATGATCTATCCTAACACCTCTAAAAGATTTCCGATCAACCGTTCGGTCCGCCAAGGATGCCCAATTTCTCCTTTTTTATTTTTAATTGCAGTAGAACTCCGCTCCCAAAAAATCTTAAATAATGACAATATAAAAGGCTTAACCATATATCAAAAGGAACTTAAAATTAGACAACTAGCTGATGATACAGCTCTACTTTTAAAGGACAAATATCAAGTTGAACTGGCAATATATTTAATTAATGATTTCTCTAAAGCTTCAGGTTTACATCTCAATATTAATAAATGCGAAATCTTGTGTCTTTATGATACAGATTGTGCAAACATATGTAATATCCAAATTAAAAAAAAAAACAGTGACATACTTAGGCATAGATATCACTAAAGACATGTCCTCTAGACAACAACTCAACTTCCTCCCCAGACTTAAAAAAACACAGAATATCATGAATATGTGGCTTCTACGTGACCTATCTATGTTTGGCAGAATTCTCTTATCTAAAGCAGAAGGTATCTCAAGACTGGTATATCCTGCTCTATCACTATTTGTCGAGGATTCATCATCCAAAGAAATTAATAAAATACTTAGCAATTTTACCTGGAAAAATAAGAAACACCATCTGAAGAATGAAATTCTCTCGGCATCCAGGAAACAAGGAGGCTTTGAATTGTTAAATTTCAATGATTTAAATAACACTTTCAAAATAAAATGGATTAAGGAATATCTCAAATCCCCAAACTCAATTTGGTTCTTTATTCCAAATAATATTTTTAAGAAATTAGGTGGTCTACAATTCTTACTCACCTGTAACTTTAGTGTTACTAAATTACCTTTAAAACTATCCAAATTTCACCAACAGGCACTCCTTGCGTGGAAACTGTGCTATTCCCACAACTTTTCCCCGCACAAAGCTATAATATGGAATAATGAAGATATTACTGTCAGGAAAAAAATCCATATTCAAACAGAAATGGATTGATAAGAACATTATTTTTGTATGTGACCTTTTTGATTGTCATGGTATAATGCTTAGTTATGAACGTTTTCTTCGCCTTAAATCCTTCCCTGTTACATGTAAAGAACTTAATTACCTAACTAAAGCAATCCCTAATGGCCTTTCTCTCTTGATGAGAAGCCATTATCAGTATCAAGAAACACTAAGAATGAAACCCCTTCTAATGATAAATGGACTCGATGTAATGGATCCAAAATGCAACAACAAACATATTCGTAATACTGTTTATGAAAAGAGGAAAATTACTCCACGTGGGAAAGCATTTTGGGATAACATCTTTATGGACACTAACTGGGAGAAGGCCTGGACATTGCCTTATATGTATTGTATTTCCAATAAAATTAAAGAATTTGGTAACATCTGCATTTCATCGGCTCGAGAAAGGCATTATCACTGGATGCACCATTTCCGTGATATTGTTTGCCTTGGCCATGAATATGCTGGTGAAGTCAGCAGAGGTGGAGTGCAGAGGCCCGCTCACCAACTCGGGTACGCGGCAGCCCCCCATCAGAGCATTTATGGATGATCTGACAGTGACTACAACATCAGTCCTGGGATGTCGATGGATCCTTCAAGGCCCGGATGACCTTCAAGCCAGCAAAGTCCAGGTCCCTGGTGGTGAAGAGGGGGAAGGTTACAGACTTGTTTCGCTTCGCACTTGGAGGCACCCAGATTCCATCAGTGGGAGAGAAGCCAGTCAAGAGCTTGGGCAAGATCTTTGACTGCACCTTGAAGGACACTGCAGCACCTCAAGCAACATCAGAGGAGTTGGGAACCTGGCTGACAGCTGTGGATAAGTCAGGGCTACCAGGTAAGTTCAAAGCCTGGATTTACCAACATGGCATCTTGCCACGACTCCTCTGGCCTCTGCTGGTCTACAATGTGCCAATAACCACCGTTGAGAGCTTCGAGAGGAAGGTAAGTTGTTTCCTGCGGAAGTGGTTGGGCTTACCGCGAAGTCTCAGCAGCATTGCTTTGTACGGGAGAAACAACAAACTGAAACTGCCCTTCAGTAGTGTGACAGAGGAGTTTATGGTTACCCGAGCAAGAGAGGTGCTGCTGTATAGGGACTCCAGTGACATCAAAGTCTCCTCGGCCGGCATAGAAGTAAGAACTGGCAGGAAGTGGAAGGCTCACGAGGCAGTGGACCAGGCTGAGTCCCGCCTGCGACACAGGAAGCTGGTGGGATCAGTGACTTCCGGCCGTGCAGGCTTCGGGAGCAACCCAAGACCTCACTACATCAAGGCCCAGGGAAAGGAGAGGCGTCAGCTGATCCAGCAGGAGATCCGAGCCGGGGTGGAGGAAGCCCGCTGTAGTAGGACAGTAGGGATGCGGCAACGGGGGCGTGGACCCGATGGGAGGAGGCAGCTGACCGGAAGATAACGTGGACAGAGCTATGGCGATCTGAGCCACACCGGATCAAGTTTCTGATCGAGTCGGTGTACGATGTCCTCCCAAGCCCATCCAACCTCTTCCGCTGGGGCTTGGCCGAGAATCCACTGTGCCCTCTCTGCCAGAGAAGTGGATCGCTGGAGCACATCTTGAGCTGCTGCCCAAGGGCACTAGGAGAAGGGCGCTACCGCTGGCGCCATGACCAAGTGCTGCGGGTTATCGCAGAGGTCATCAGCACAGGGATCTCCACCAGCAAGCACCAGCAACCATCAAGGCAGTCCATCGCCTTTGTTAGAGCCGGAGAGAAGCCACAGAAGAGCCAGAGCCAAGCAGGAGGGCTGCTGGCATCAGCTCGGGACTGGCAGCTGAAAGTCGACCTAGGGAAACAGCTCAGATTCCCAGAGAACATCGCAGTGACCACACTCAGGCCAGACATAGTCCTGGTGTCAGAAACAACAAGGCAAGTGGTCCTGTTGGAGGTGACTGTTCCCTGGGAAGACCGGATGGAGGAGGCCTTTGAGAGGAAGAGGGCTAAGTACGAGGAGCTGGCAGGCGAGTGCCGGAGCAGGGGATGGAGGACCCGATGCAACCCCATCGAGGTCGGGTGCAGAGGATTCGTGGGCCAGTCTCTCGTCAGGGCACTCAAGATGCTGGGAGTGAAGGGACTGCAAAACAGAAGAGCCATCAAGAACATCATAGACGCAGCAGAGAAGGCGTCCAGATGGCTGTGGATCAAGAGGGGAGATCCGTGGACCGTAACAGCTACTTAGACACAAGCCGGGGACTGATCAACCCCAGCTGGGTCACCTGGGCGAGGGTGTCTGATGTTGTGAGACCCGAAACACCCAATGAACCCAGGATACATCACTGATGATGTGTCTAAGTTGCATGTGTATATTAGAAAAAGAGGTTCACATCAAAGTTTTACACACTGTATATCCAACAAATTTATATCTCTCTAAATTTTTAGATATTGAAAACAAATGCAGTTTTTGTAATATGGAACCAGAAACCTTAGCTCATTTATTCTATCACTGTGCCCAAGCTATCAATTTCTGGTCTCAACTTGAACAATATATAGTAGGTAAAATCAAGATAAACATTTTAATTGACTGTAGAAGTGTGATAATGTATTTTGTCCATGGAAGTAATGACATCACCTTTATTATAAACCTATTCAATTTTTATGGCAAATTCCACATACATAAATGTAAACATTCCAAAACTCCACCCAATTTTAGAAGTTTCTTGCATGAGTTCAAAGAGTACATGAAATCCCTTACTCTAATTGACACTAAACAAAGCATCACATCCACAAATATACGAGAGGTTTTTCAAAGAAGTTTAATGCATTTATATTCTATTTCTGTATATTTTGTCTGGTTGCGTTTTTCGTTGATTTGAATCTGTTTTCATGTCCCTTTTTGTTATTAATGTATTTATTTTCCTTTCTATTTGATTAGTTTTGCTGGCATCACTAAAAACAATATAAATTTATCATGTTCAACTACTTTATACATATTTTTGCTCTTTTTTTTACCCTTTATAATACATATATATTTGAGCACTTGTCTATTACTTTATGTATATTTGTTTGTATGAACAATCTTTTTCAATAAAGCTCTTTGTTTAAAAAAAATAAAAATAAATGCATCCAGTCGAGTTTGGTAGTGACTGAGAGAACTGTACGTCCAGTCGCACGGGAAATTGTTTTAAGTAGTTGGGGCTGCCAACTTAATGAATGAGTGACTTCATTGTATTGTTTTTCCTGTTGTATGTACATCACAAATTGGCACTCAATCGACCCTTTTCACACTTCCATGTTTTTGGCCGGAAATACGTCATCGCTGTGGAACTCCACTTCCTGCACCAATGGCGCAAGCTAAAAACAAAAGTTACTGTAGCGTACCGGGCTGCTTTTCGTACGGTCTTAAGCAGCCCTACCTTCATTTTCATTCATTCCCAAGCAGTGTGGAGGTCAGAAAAAAGTGGGTTCAGGCGATTAGGCGGGAAGAGGGACCTAGTTTTGTCATAAAGAAGGGGAGCACACACGTCTGCACCCGGCATTTCACTCCAGAAGACTACGTCCTGGGGCTCAATGTGAGCCGCCTGAAAACGGATGCTGTTCCGAGTCTGTTCAGCTGGAATGAGTTTACACCGCAGTCTACCAGGGAGTCCGTGAACGATCGCTGCCATAAACGGCAGTTTGTACAGCTGTCTGTACTGGAAATGAAAAGCCAAAAGAAAGAAACTGCACGGAAGGACCATGACTATGCAACACCGCCCCCCGCGGGTAAGAAATTATACCTCTTGTAAATAATGGTTTACTTACACATTTGATTGTTCATTCTATTGACCTTTAAAGTAGATGCAACAAAAACGTTTGTCAGCTGTATATTATAAACACACACACACACACACACATATATATATATATATATATATATACATATATATATATCTACACACACACACACACACACATATATATATATATATATATATATATATATATATATATATATATATATATATATATATCAGTGGTGGCTGGTGCCAAAAATTTAAGGGGGGCGCAGCTTTGGAGGAAACAAACCAAAGAAGCGCTCCATACTAAAGTGAAAAGAAACTAAAGACAAAACATAATCACAATACAACCTACTTTGAACAATGCACTATTTGAACAGAAATTTTGCCCTCCTTTCCTTCTGGGCTGCAAATTTCTCAGTGACCCTCTGACTGAAGTCCATCATATCCGTCACCAGTCTCTCTTCCATTGACAGCATGGCCAGTGCATTCAGCCTGTCTTGGTTCATGGTGTTTCTGAGGAAAGTTCTGAGAAGCACCTCAGCTTCTGCAGTGGTCACGGGTGTGGAGATGAGAATCTTTAGCAGAGTGACAGTCTCTAAAAATACCTCTCCAAGATTATTTTCCATCAACAACAGGATAAGGTCCACAGCACCACAGCAGGCCCTGAACTCCTCCTTGCTGTAGATGAGAACTGAGCTCTGTCTTTAGCTTGCTTTAGTTGAGCACTGGGTAGGCCTTCAAGGTGCTGCTGAGAGAATCTTCAGGAAACATGGTGTGGTACTGTGTGAATCTGTCATTAAAAAATACATAGAAAAGCACATTTTATTACCAAAAGTTAACATCAGTATTTACTGAAAAAAATCAATAAAACAGCCAAAGTTTAACCTCCCATGCTCCCATAAAATAAAGCTGTAATTTATGTCATTTTCACCATTTTATGAACATTTCTTGTGTCATCTGAACAGTGTCTTATTTTACACATGATGTTTCATGTCTCATGTCTCATGGCTCAAGATGGTAAACACAAACAGAATCTTATGTACCACTAAACTGATGCTTAAAAAACTAAAGGTAAAACTATGTGATACAATTTTGTTATAGATTAACTGTAAAAAGTATGAACAAAACAAAACAAATAAGAAAAAAAAAACAAATAAGAAAAAAAAAATCAGATACAAGCATGCAACACAAGAGGGCAATCAGCTCACACCAGCTGACTGATTCTCACAACTGAAGTGGAAGCTGTCCATGTATGGATGACATTTATAGTTTTCAGCAAAACTACTTCAAATTTTAAAAAGTGAAAAAAATAAACTTCACTTTACAGGAGTCTGTTTCCATCTGCTGGAGCTTTTGAATACTTTAACTTTGTACTGTTATGTGCAGTTTTCAGTCAGCAAAAACCACCAACAGAATGTATAATTTCTGTATCCAAATAGAACATTTTATTATAGCAACAACACATATGATATACAATTATATATAACGACAATACTGTATATATTTATATTGATATTTATTATTTTTTATCACATGTTTAGTTGCCATAATAAAACTACAACATTTAAAGACAAGATATACATTTTGTTGGTCTGTTTTCATTGATTTTAAACTGTGCACAATGGTACAAGCTGGAAAGGCACAAGGTAAGTGTCAAATCTAAAAGCTCCAGTAGATTAAAAAATAATTCTGTAATGGACATACACCTAAGAGGTAAAGAACTTGTGACGTTTACACTTTTGGGACTAATAAAACCCCACTGTTTTCACCAGTAAACTGCAACACATAACTTGATAGCATTATCAGTTCTTCTTTTTGTAATTTTTCAAAGGCTTTCACACAATGTAACAGAAATATTTAATGAGCAGTGCAATAAAACCTCTGCAATAATCTGCATGCATTTGTGTATTACAATTTCTCCTATCTTGTTCCTGCTTTGCCTTGATTTTTAAAAATATATTTTTATAGGTCCCTTTATATAATACTGTAATCAAAATAATGCATCAATTTTGTCAATTAAATTTAAAATTAACTTCTAGTAGGGTAAAAACAAACTTACCCACCCAATAAAAGCCCCAATTCCTCCTAAAAGTATGTTGTTCTTGTAAAAATATGCAAGAATTAAAAACTATATAGATTTTTGATAACTTAAGTCTGTACAAGGATAATGTTCTACTGAACAAAGCATTTATATCCTCTTGGCAAACTCATTTTCTGGCTCCTGATCTATTGTTTAGTGCCATGTGTGATATAAAATGGCAAGTTTTGCCCCTTGAATTATGTTATGTCTACAAGGATAGACACATCCTAATCTAATCTTCAGTGTAGCATAGCCTCTTGCTGATTTTCTTCTCCAATGCAATCTCACCTCTTCTGTGATCCTCTGATGGTTCTCTGGACGACGCCTCTTCGGTGCATGGAAGCATCGGTCGGACGCGTGAGGATACGTGAGATACTTGCGCATGAGTAAATCATATCGGCGGTGCTGCGGTGACGTGTGGATATATTGACGGCACTCATTGTCCAGTCACATGAGGAAAAGAAACACCAAAACAATACTAACTCGCTGCCTGTCAAAGTGGGAGTGTCCGGGGCGCAATTGCCTGCGCCCCGGGGGCAAAGTTGAAGTGGCCAATCCCAAAGACGCCTCAGGTCACATGCTGAGCAAAAATTTAAGGACTTGCATAGACACCCATTAGGCCGGCGCCCCTCTGTACGTAAACTATGTATTCACAACACAGTTACTCCGTAAATCATTGTGAAACCCCTTTTATTGAATGGTGACAGGTGCTGCTGACAGACTATTACTGTGTGGTAAAAATAAATGTTTTTATCTGTTATTTTTCATAATTTAAAGACAAATTATGTTGTGTTTAAGTAGACTTTCTCTGTTGAATTTTGGAGGGGGCGGTGCCCCAGCGCCCCCTATTGACAAGCTGCCACTGATATATATATGTATATATATCTATATATCTATATATCTATATCTATATCTATATCTATATATATATATATATATATATATATATATGTATATAGATAGATATATACGGGTGTACTCATATATAGAAGTACACCTGTATTAAAAGTAATGTATTGATCAATATCTAAATGAACAAAAGAACAAGTTCCAAAGTTTTGACAGAGTTGAGTTTAACAAAATTTTTTTTTTTTTTTTACCATAAAATGAAAATAAGGGTAATCTGATAGCTAAAATTTAGCTTTGCTCCCACCCCTTTGATTGGGGTGCACTCATTATTGCATCCTTATGTTAAATTGAGAAAAATGCTTCTTGTGTGCAACTTCAAAAATCTTGTCTGTAATCAATGGCCCACATTTGGGGGAGTATTTTGTGGTATAGTTTGCATTAGAAAATGTTGATTTTGAAAGGAAACTAAAGGTTTTATGACAAATCTGACGGGGTGTACTCATTTATGCTCAGCACTGTACACTGCCTGACCAACAAAAAAGTCACCACCTGGATTTAACAAAGGTCCGAGCCTCCTATTGAATAATTACTGCATGGGCGATTATCTTTCAGCTGGCAACAAGTTATTTAACCCCAGCTGATATAATGAGTAGATTCTTATTTCTTTTTCTTTAACTATGTTTAAGTGATCGGCGATCACTTAAACATTTGGCTAAATCAAATTGAAGAAAATCAACAGTAGAGCTCAGGGGTATGTTTAATAGTGAAAGTAAGCGCATTTCAGATATTTTTACAGATGCAATCTGATCCATTTAATACATAATTTTTATTTCTACACTTATTAATATGTGTTACCAACCCATTTGGGTGGCTTCTAAAAAGGACTGAGTTAATTCTGTTTTCTTAATCACCACAGGTGTTCTAGATGAGGTGGCGGATTACATCCAAGACTTGGAAGCCAAACTGCCATCCCCAGCCGTCTTCAGTCGATATTGTGTGTCTGATGCTCAGATAAGATTCTACACAAAATTTCCATCTGAGCGTGTGTTTAAGATCTTCTGGGAACACATTGCACCATCTGCTTCTCGACTGATCTGCTGGAGCGAAGCAAAGAAGATGGGTGAGGAAGCTGTTGAAGACAGTGGACCCAGCCCCTCTCGCAGCATGCCATTCATTGATGAATTCTTTATGTACTCAATGCGAATAGCTGTTGGCATGAAGGAGCAACTCATAGCTGACATGTTTCGGACAAATGTAGCCACGGTTAGCCGAGTGACCATCACTTGGGCTAATTACCTGTTCTCCATTCTGGGGACGATTCCACTTTAGGTGAGTAGGGACAAAATTAGGTCCGTCATGCCAGAAAAATTCAAGAAGCACTGTCCCAGTGTCCGCGTAATACTGGACTGTACTGAGATTGCTGTGGCTGCAGCCTCTTCACTCACCTTGCAATCAGAAATGTTCTCCCATTACAAAAACAGGACAACCTTGAAGGCACTTATTGGAGTCACCCCCCCATGGTTTCGTGTCATTCATATCAAAGCTGTACACCGGAAGCATCTCTGACAAGGAGATAACAAAGCTTTGCGGAGTCCATCTCTTGCTCGAGCCAGGTGATGAAGTGATGGCCAACAAAGGCTTTGTCACTGATGATCTCCTCTCTGGTGTTGGAGCAAAACTCATCATTTCATCTTTCAAGCATTCAGCCCAATTTACAAGAGAGGACACTGAGAAGACACAGGCAATCGCCCATCTCAAGATAGTGGTTGAGAGGGTAATAGGCAGAATTAAATCAAATCACATCTGGGACTCACCTGTACCACTCACTTTGGTGGGCACTGTCAGCCAGATCTGGTACAACTGTTGTGTAATGGCAAATTTTCAAGGACCTTTATCCTGTGAAGAGTAATTAGCTCACAGTTTCTGAAATACTTTCAAAACATACATGAAATACTCTCTAAACAGTATTCATGTCAACTTGTATAAAATGTTGAATATTTACATGTAACTGCCTCTTTTGTCGCTGTTCCTTTGAGGGGTACGATTAGAATTTAGCCACACAACCACATACAAAGTAAAGTGAAATCATAAACACTGCAACAAGCACACTTTTAATTAATTTAGCTTAGATATTAAATTAATAAACAATCCATTTATTGGAGTTCACATTTTATACATTAAGTTTAGTAGGACCATTACCATGCCATGGCCAAGGCAATGTTTTCAATAATTCATTAAACTGATGAAAATATCAAATGTACTGTGTAATTAATTACCATATATGCTTTTCCAAGTATGTAGAATGTTAAATCAGTATGCACAACTGATTAAAATAATAAATAATAAAACAATCACATAAATAAAAATCAGTTTATGAAAAATAAAATATAATAATGAATAAATAAATAAAAGAATAATAAAAATAATCCCACATTACAGCAGCACAGCGAATATTTACAATAGACACATTAAGTCCATGACAGTTCAGTGGAGCCACCACCCCTCCTGGAGCCACCCCCCTCCTGGAGCCACCACCTTATCGCGGTGGAGCGGTTTGCGTGCCCCCATGACCCCAGAAGCTATGTTGTCGGGGGCTTTATGCCCCTGGTAGGGTCACCCAAGGTAAACAAGTTCTGGGGGAGGGGCCAGACAAAGCGTGGCCCGAAGACCATTATGGAGAGACACATCATTGGATCCCAGTTTCCCTTGCCCGGCCGCGGGTTACCGGGGCCCCACCCTGGAGCCAGACCTGGGGATGGGGCTCGATGGCGAGCGTCTGGTGGCCAGGCCTACGCCCATGGGGCCCGGCTGGGCACAGCCCGAAAAGGCAACATGGGACCCCCCTCCCATAGGCTCACCACCTGTGGAAGGGGCCAAGGTGGTCGGGTGCAGTGTGAGCTGGGTGGCAGCCGAAGGCGGGGACCCTGGCGGTCCGATCCCCGGCTGCAGAAGCTAGCTCTAGGGACGTGGAACGTCACTTCTCTGGTGGGGAAGGAGCCTGAGCTGGTGCGATAGGTCGAGCGGTTCCGACTAGATATAGTCGGACTCACCTCGACACATAGCTTGGGCTCTGGAACCAGTCCTCTTGAGAGGGGCTGGACTCTCTTCCACTCTGGAGTTGCCGATGGTGAGAGGCGCCGGGCAGGGGTAGCAGTACTTATTGCTACCAGGCTTGGGGCCTGTATGTTGGGGTTTACCCCAGTAAGCGAGAGGGTAGCCTCCCCCGCCTTCGGGTGGGGGGACGGAACCTGACTGTCGTTTGTGCTTATGCACCAAACGGCAGTTCAGAGTATCCACCTTTTTTAGACTCCCTAGAGGGGGTGCTGGAGAGTGCCCCTTCTAGGGACTCCCTCGTTCTTCTGGGGGACTTCAACACTCACATCGGCAACGACAGTGCGACCTGGAGGGGCGTGATTGGGAGGAACGGCCCCCCCGATCTGAACCCGAGTGGTGCTTTGTTTCTGGACTTCTGTGCTCGTCACAGACTGTCCATAATGAACACCATGTTCAAACATAAGGGTGTCCATATGTGCACTTGGCACCAGGACACCCTAGGCTGCAGTTCGATCATCGACTTTGTAGTCGTATCATCGGACTTGCGGCCGCATGTTTTGGACACTTGGGTGAAGAGAGGGGCGGAGCTGTCAACTGATCACCACCTGGTGGTGAGTTGGCTCCGATGGTGGGGGAGGATGCCCGTCAGACCTGGCAGGCCCAAGCGTGTTGTGCGGGTCTGCTGGGAACGGCTGGCAGAGTCTCCCATCAGAAAGAGTTTCAACTCCCACCTCTGGGCGAAGTTCGACCATGTGGTGGGGGAGGCAGGGGACATTGAGTCCGAGTGGGCCTTGTTCCGGGCCTCTATTGTTGAGGCGGCTGATCAGAGCTGTGGCCATAAGGTCATCGGTCCCTGTCGTGGCGGCAACACCCGAACCTGCTGGTGGACACCGGCGGTGAGGGATGCCATCAAGCTGAAGAAGGAGTCCTATCGGGCCTTTTTGGCCAGTGGGACTCCGGAGGCAGCTGACAGGTACCGGCAGGCCAAGCGGAATGCAGCTTCAGTGGTTGCCAAGGCAAAAACCCGGGCGTGGGAGGAGTTCGGTGAGGCCATGGAGAACGACTTCCGGACGGCTTCAAAGAGATTCTGGACCACCATCCGGCGTCTCAGGAGGGGGAAGCAGTGTGCTGTCAACACTGTCTATGGTGGGGATGGCGCGCTGTTGACCTTGACTCGGGACGTTCTGGATCGGTGGAAAGAATACTTCGAAGACCTCCTCAATCCTACCAGCACGTCTTCCAGTGCGGAAGCAGACCTGGGGGACTCTGTGGTGGACTCTGCTATCTCTGGAGCTGAGGTCGCCGAGGTGGTCAAAAAGGTCCTCGGTGGCAGGGCTCCGGGGGTGGACGAGATCCGCCCGGAGTTCCTCAAGGCTCTGGATGTTGTGGGGCTGTCATGGCTGACACGACTCTGCAACATCGCGTGGACATCAGGGGCAGTACCACTGGATTGGCAGACTGGGGTGGTGGTCCCCCTTTACAAGAAGTGGGACTGGAGGGTGTGCTTCAACTACAGGGGGATCACACTCCTCAGCCTCCCTGGGAAGGTCTATTCAGGGGTACTGGAGAGGAGGGTCCGCCGGATTGTCGAACCTCGGATTCAGGAGGAGCAATGTGGTTTTCGTCCTGGCCGTGGAACTATTGACCAGCTCTATACCCTCCACAGGGTCCTCGAGGGTGCATGGGAGTTTGCCCAACCAGTCTACATGTGTTTTGTGGACCTGGAGAAGGCATTCGACCATGTTCCTCGTGGGGCTCTGTGGGGGGTGCTCCGGGAGTATGGGGTAGCGGACACCCTGATACAGGCTGTTCGTTCTCTGTACGACCGGTGCCAGAGCCTGGTCCGCATTTCCGGCATTACATCAGAACCGTTTCCAGTGAGGGTGGACTCCGCCAGGGCTGCCCTTTGTCACCGGTTCTGTTCATTACTTTTATGGACAGAATTTCTAGGCGCAGCCAGGGCGTTGAGGGGTTCCGGTTTGGTGACCTCAGGATCGGGTCGCTGCTTTTTGCAGATGATGTGATCCTGTTGGCTTCGTCAGACCGAGACCTACAGCTCTCACTGGATCAGTTCGCAGCTGAGTGTGAAGCGGCTGGGATGAGAATCAGCACCTCCAAATCCGAGTCCATGGTCCTCGCCCGGGGGAGGGTGAAGTGCCCTCTCCGGGTCGGGGATGAGATTCTACCCCAAGTGGAGGAGTTCAAGTACCTCGGGGTCTTGTTCATGAGCGGAGGAAGGATGGACCGGGAGATCAACAGGCGGCACTTTAACTCGTTTGACTTCAGAATAGCTTGCCAGGAACTCTGACTCCATTTGCAAACCTTGCTTCATTGCAGCTGTTTGCTTGCTTGAGCCACTTATCATTTGGCAGCAAGGGCTTCTGCTGAAGCTTTTTGTTTTTACTGTTTTTTTTTTTTAATTGTGTCTGCCTGTTCTACTAAAGCACATTGGTAGGGCACTGGCTGTTTAAACGTGCTATTTAAATAAAGCTGACATTGACACTGACATGGACCCTAACCTCAGCTGCCCATCCCAGTGACAGCGCAGCTTGTGAGGCTGACCTTTGATTATACCTTCCTTGCCTTCCCTAAAGGTTGGTTATGTCAATCTATTGGATAGAAAATGTGATCACAGAATTATTGGTTTGACTTTTAAACATAAAAACTGGGGGGACTTTAAAGCCCCACTATGTAAAATTCAGGTTTGTCTGCTCTCGAGGGGCCGCTCTGGTTGTTGGGTGTAATTGCACTGTCGTAACACAGCACCTCACAGCAACGTGCATTTGTTGACATACAGAGCTGGGAGAAGCGAGTCGACAGGACATCCGAAGACACAAATAAACCCCGTGGACCGATATGGTACAGTATTATGATGTTTCTTTCCAAATATGTCGTTTTTCAAGCGTCAGCAGTCAGTTGTTAGGTCAGCGTTTGCGTGTGGGCATCCTGGGAGCATCTCTCCTGCTGAAATAACCGGAGCTGGATGTGGTTATGTTGTGTCCACCATGTTCGCAGACTGCAGGACTTAGAAATAGTGAATGACCGAGCGTCACGGCGCCATGAATATCTCCGGCAATCTGAGAAACTCGCCGGCAAATAACCGCTGGTAGCATTTAGTGACAAAACAACATCCGCCAAGTTACACAAAGCATGCAATGCTACGGAGCAACCACCGACTGAAACCAAGTGTTGAACGGGGAAAACCCGACGAAAACATAACTTACCTCTCCAGCAGTAACTTTGCAAGCTCGGCATCCGTCTCGTAATTTTCCATCTCCCGACGCTCTCGCCACCAAGCAAAGTGGGCTCCAGTGTTAATTCTAGTTTTGTTCCTTGCGTTGTCTGATAGTCTCTTTTTGGCCTTTGAATCTGGAGAAAGAGTCCTCCTCACACGCTTTGCGGATGCCATGGCTGCTACTACTACATGCAAAACACCGGCTTCTTTAGCTGGAAGCCAAATCTCACGTAGTGCCGTAAAGCAGTTTGCACTTCTCGCAGCATCTGGCGATATGTGTCCCCGTCACGGGAGCAAAAGTTACATATCCCCTAAACAGAGCAGGGAAGCGCTGTGGGGGGAAGGTGGGGGGTCCATTCTCTCTGTTACAGCGCCGAGCTCCACTGAACAGACTTTGGAGAGAATATTTGAAGGCTCAAAAGATCTGCAGTGCTGCTTTAATTCATGTTCTGTTAAAAATCATATTGATTTACCTTTAAGGAAACATGCATATTCCTTCTACTTGTCGTATCCTATTGCACCCAAAGTCAAGGAAACTCATTTTAAAATTGTGTCAGCTATATACCGTGCCATGATTTTTTACAGAGAATGTTTAAATTTGATGTGGATCCTTGCAGCTTTTTTTTGTGTCTGAGGCCGAAACCATTGATCATTTGTTTTACATGTGTCCGTATGAAAAAATATTTTGGTCTGATATTCATGACTGTGTGTCTTTATCCCTTGACAACATTTCTCCTTTTACCTATAATGATATTATTTATGTTATGGATAACCTAGATGAAAAATTTTCTGATATGATAAACCTTGTGATTATTTTGGGTAAATATCATATACATACATGTAACTGGAATGGAAGGACTCCCTCTTTCACCGCATTTTCTCTTTTTGCCAACTTTTTTTAATTACCTTAAGATAATCAATAATCTAAATAGAAAAGCCAAAAAAAAAAAAAAAACAGCTCATGATTGTCTCTAAGTCCTTGCTATTTTGATGTATCCTGCCCTGCTCCCTTTGTGCGTATATATTAAGATATACTGTTTTTCTTTTTTGTTTGTTTGCTGTTGATATCTTCATTGTTTTTGTCTTCTATAAATCTTACTCAATCTGGTGCTTTAACATATCCACCATTGTCATACTTTTTCTATTTGTACCCTTTAACTCCCTTACTTGTGTTATTACTTTGCTGTTCACCCATCTTTTGTCAATAAAACTGTGATAATAATAATTATAATTAATAATAATAATAAATAATAATATTATTAATAACAAAAAAATTTGTGAGGCTGACGCTGTTATTCCAGTTAAACACCAGATGGCGGTAATGCAACTTGTTGGATGCCGACCGCCGTAAAAAGCACCAAAGAAGAAGAACAACGAGTTGCCTGGCAACCGAACTCTCCCGAGGCGCTTGTCCCTGTCAAAGTGTGGTCTTATCGGGATGATGCGAAGTCCTGGCCCTTACAACTAAAATTATCACGCCCTAATGTTTGCTTTCGGAAAGGCGTTGAATAAACTTTATTAATTTTATTTCACCGAGAGTTCGTTTGTAGCCCGAAGAACTTTAATTAGACCAAAATGTCGACAGTTGTGGCACAGTCTCATTTCATCTTCGGTCTTCGGACAGGTGTGAGTAACAACTTAAGTTTTATGGACGAGCACACGGTGGTTTTCCCGAGTGGGAACAACTGTGTGTGCTTCAACACCGCGCAGAGAAGTCAGAGGTTCATTCCAGGTGAGCTGAACAGTGAAGTGTTGTCTTTGTGATGGTTGCTCTGGGACAGGAAGTATAATAATAAAACACAGACATACAAAGCTCACGTTGTCACCTTTTGCGTGATTGTAATTCACAGCCTACAGCTTGCTTGTCTTAACTCAGGGGTGGGAAACTTTGGCCCTCACTCTTATTTAATGGGGCCCTGCAGTCAGTTTCAAATTGCCTAACACTGCAACCAAAGAAGCGAAAAAATGAACAAAAATCATTTAAGTCTGATTTGCCGCTATGACACAGCTCACACATGCAAAGAGCATTACAATATAACAAATTGAAAACATAGATACTTTTAAGGGCTAGAGCAGGGATGTCCAAACTATGGCCTGGGGTCCACTTGCAGCCCATACTCCACTTCAGTTGTCCTACAGCTATCCAAAAGAAGAAGGCCCAGTCAGTCCTTGATGATCATAGTCATTCCCTGCATGATGAGTTCAGGTTGGTTCCATCAGGTCGCAGATGCAGTGTTCCTAAATGCAAAGCAATAGGATGAGGAATTCTTTGGTTCCAGCAGCCATTGTTCTGCTGAGTGACTCTCTGTAATGTTGGTGCTGTATTTACTGCCTTTAATGGATTATTTATTGTATTTATTGTTGGTTTGTTGTCTGTTAGAAGAACAGATACGAGAAAAAGCAAAGCAATAAAACAAAAAAAAAAATCAGACAAATAAATAAAACGTTAAAAATATATTTAAAACAAATAAATAAAAACATGTTAAAAGATTAAAATTAAATCTAAAATGATTAAGTGCAAAATGATAAAAACTATATCAAGATATATAGGCAAATATTAATTGAATTGCCTTCAATTCCTCTGCTGTCTTCTCCTTATCAGGATCTCATTTACAAAAAATGTGTGAGTCAACTTCAGGCACTTACAATCTCCTATAAAGTTTCAGTTATGTACAGTCCGGTCCTTTTTTGTGACTGAAAGTTGATGTGAGTGTTTAGGCATCTCTTCTTAGCTGCTAGGTGGATTAGTGTCATGCTGACAAGGAGCCCATCCAGTGGTAGCCCAGGCCAATCAAATCTTTTACAGAGAGTGATAATTTAGTCATATTTTTTGTTTGTGGCCCTTGGTGAAAAAAGTTTGGACATCCCTAGGTCAGAGGAAATGAATGTGCCATTTGATCGTTTCTTATCTGTCTACTTTTAAGTCAGGCTTCCTTTCGACCCCATTCATATCTTTTATTACCTCTCATATTGTCTACAGGCTCAGAGAAAAGCCGGGCCATGCACGCTCTGGCCATCAGTGCAAACCGGCGTTACCTTGCGGTATCAGAGAGCGGTGAAAAGGCCACCATCACAGTGTTTGATCTGCAGCATGAGCAGGGCAGAAAGAGGAAGATCCTCACTGCAGGAGACGTGCCTGTTCAAGAGTTTGTCTGCATGGCTTTTTCCCCGGACTCCAAGTATCTGATAGGTCAAACGGGCGGCCCGGATTGGACGCTCATGTTCTGGCTTTGGGAGAAACAGAAAGTCCTGGCGTCAGTTAAGACAAGCAGCCCAGCCAATCCCATTACCCAGGTGAGTGACACAAGCTGTGTAAATGATTCCATAGCTCCCTGACCTTAACAAAAAGTAGTTTACTTAAAGTTCATTTTATTAAGTATACTTGAGTATAAGTATAGCAAGTATACTACAGACCATGTACTTGTAGTGCACTAGAAAGTATACTAGTTTAATACGTCTTCGGACTAAATTGGAATATTTTAAGTTTATAAAAGTATACTTTAAGTTTACTTTATAAGGTCATTTTTAGTTTACAAAACTACACTTTCAAGTATAAAACAAGTACACTCATCTATGTACTACTAGTATACTAATAATTAGTTACTTTCAGTCCACATTTAAGTTTATTGAAGTATACGTAAAGTATACCACAAGTACACTCTTCTAGATACTGCTATTGTACTAGGTATATACTTCTAGTTCACATTTAAGTTTATTGAAGTATACTTTAGGTATACTCTAATGAACTAAAAAACACTATTTTACACTATTTTACTAGTTTACTTGTTGTTATACTTTAAGTATACTTGTAAGTTTGCTTAGCGTATTACTTGTAGCATACTGTTTCTTTACTTGAAATACACATAAGGTATTCTCAGTTAACTAATACTGTACAGTAGACTGCAATGTATTTACAAAATCACAAGACAAAATGTTAAGAACAACTTTGATATATTTCACATTTAAAACACTTCAGTGTATTTACAAATACCTGTTAAAATCATTAATGATGTGCATTTCAAAAACAAAGAGCCTCTATAAATTCAAGCCCTTCTTTGATGGAAAAATGACAGGAAAACGTGCACATCTGCATGTAAAAATGTAAACATAATAGTCTCTCCAAGATCAAGTCCTTCCTTGTCAAAAATGGTAAAGGAAAAAGTGTGCATTTGCTTGTAAAAATGTCAACAAAATTGTGTCTCCAACTGAGGTAAATGAGGTAAAAGAAAAGTGCACATCTTTGGAACCAAAAGTAAATTACTCGATAGAAACAGAAATGCTACTTTTATTACTTCTTTTCAGTTATTTGCTTGGCAGTAAAAAGTGTTTTAAAGTACATGGATACGTTTTAGTATTTAAGTATAAGTGTAAGATTTAGTATTAATGTGCTTAGTCTCAAACTTTTCATTATACTTTTCAGTATAAGCCAAGTATACTTCACTATACCTTTCTCAAGTATAAAAAGTATAGGACATAAAAATAAACTTCAAGTATACTGCCTCAGTTTAAGTATAAAATAAGTATACTTGTAGTACACTTGAATAAACAACTTTTTGCCAAGGGTGTGTGTACAAGCACTTACATCCTGAGCGTCACACTGTTTTAATCCATCAGGTCAGCTTCAACCCCTACAACAACATGCAGCTCTGTGTGAGTGGAACTGGTGTGCTCAAGCTTTTCCGCTACTCAGAGGGAGCCCTCAAACAGAACAGCTCCTCCAAGGCGGAGTCCATCAACTTTCTGAGCCACGCCTGGGTGTCAGCGACGCGTGTCATCGCTGGGACGGACACAGGCAGGCTGCTGGTGCTTGAGTCTGGAGAGCTCAGAAGAGAGATTATCATGGCTTCTGAGGCTGGGCAGGATCAGGCTGAAAGGTCAGAGGGTCGACCTCTTGAAACAAGTCATCATAGTGAAAACACACATATTTCATGCATTGCATACTGATAACTTATATATGATGCCACATACTCAGAGGACGCTCACCTAGCAGGCAAGAAAATTTCCCTCTGCTTTACAGAGAAGTTGACAGTTTTGTTTCTAACTGGGTTTATTACATCTATGGCTGCTGTTATTTTTTAGATAGAAGTTATTTTTTATTCGATGTACTAACTGTTGAGAAGAACAGCATGAATACAAATTCTGCAGAGCCCCATCTCAGAGATAAAACCCAGAGAGGAGCAAATAGTGGATTAATGCTGTCAGACCACTTCTCCACCATGTGACTTCCTGACTTCCTGACATCAATTTTTGTCTGTACTGGAGATTGTATGAACACGTTGATGCAGATCACACACACGTACTCTGGTCTTGCCCAAAATTAAAAGGGCACTGGGATGAAATATGGCAAATATGGCAAAAAAATAATAGGATACCAGACACCCAAAACATTTAAGATATTGTATTTGGGAAATTTATCACACAATTTAGCACAAAGAAAAGATGAGTACCTTGTTAAAATACAGTTATCGGCAAGTAAAAAAGTCATTACCAGATTTTGGTATTAACTGGAACCACTGACTGGGGAGCAGTGGGTGCACACTGTTGAAGAAACATTTGTAATGGAGGAACTCATGCACAAATTAAGATTACAAGAAACACATTGTAGAAAAGTGGGAGAAATTGACTGATTTCAGGAGGACAGAAGAGGACACCACCAATTTCACTGGACAACAAGGACAATGATATAAGGAGGATTGATGAATGAAGTGATTCTGTTGTGCCCTGACACTGAAACTGGTGAAGAGAAAAATCCAATAAAAAATAAGTTAAAAAAAATTGTCAGTACATGATCAGAATATTACATCATTTGACAAAATTACTTCACCAATTCACTGAAGTTTAAGCAGAAAGTGATGCTGATAGTGTCAATAACTAAGCCAATGAGCAAATGTTTGCTATTACTCACCAGAATTCTCACAATGAAGAACTTCTTTTTCCTCGCATCCCAAACAGCAAAAATTATTGATCCAAATGAATCAAAAGTATATAGATCTGTCTTCATATCTGTTGATGTTTATCCTGTCAGTGGTGTTAGGGGAAAGATTCTCCAATATAGAGGGTATGCACATGAAATCACAGTCAGCGCTCATGAGTGTAATGTCAACCAGTAAGGGGTGAAAAGCACAGATACCAACAGCAATCAGGTTTAAGATACAGAAAGTAAATTGTCAAATACTTTGTTTTAGCAGACAAGTTCAGGGTTTATGTTTTTGTTCATGTTTGATGTCATAGAAACATGTCTTAAAGCGTTAAAAGGATGAACTTAGCTTAAGTGTAGAATCTCACCAGTATTGTTTTAATTTACTGCGCAGGCCGCTGGATATAAAGAAGATGAAAGATGCTGATGTAGGGGAAGGTCTGAATCTGCCTCACATCACAGCCATCGTGTCATACTCAAAGGGCTTCGCCTGCTCTTTCGGTCCTGGCACTGTCTACCTTTTTAAAAAGACGGAGGATGAAAGCTACAGGAAAAGCAGGGAGATACGGGTAGATGTTTTTTTTGGGTAGAAATTCCACAGCAGGTCCCGCGTAGATTAACAAGTGATCTTATTTCTCTGTCAGATTCCTACAGACCCAAACTGCAGTGAGTTGACCCCGGCTGAGTGCCAGGTGATTGACACGATGTGCATCAGTCCAGCAGAGAAGACTCTGGCCATCAGCACAGACAGAGGACAGCTTTACTGCTTCAGCCTGTCCTCTGCTGGGACACGCAAGGTCTAACAGACATTTCTATCATTATTAACACTGACTTTATTCTCATCGTCATTGGATTTAGTTTAAAACTGTCTGTATTGAAGTCAGAATAGCTTGGGCTTTTTGATTATTTTCTTGTGAGTTTTTGTTTTCAAGTGAAATTAGTGAAATTTTGTGGCAAATACTGAAGTTCAGTTTAAATTTGATTTATTTATATATTCATTTATTTATTCATTTATTAGTCAGAATTAACAGCTGAAGCACTAACTTGTTCAAAACTGTCAAATATTTGACCTTCTAGCCATTCTCTTCTCTCTCCTTCACTTTCTACATATCAAAGTTTCTTTCATGTAAAAATCCTTAGGGTGACTGAGATGTAAAGTTTGTTTCTGTATCCATCAGGAGGAACATTTTGAATTCTTGTCACAGTCCTTCCACTCCAAGTCAATCACTGGTTTGTCCGTCTGCATTCGAAAGCCCATCGCAGCCACCTGTTCTCTGGACCAGTCTGTCCGCATCTGGAACTACGAAACAAAGTAAGAAACATAAACACACCAGAACTTTTTCTGATGTCTTTCACAATGTTTTCTTTTTGTTTCTCAGTCTAAATGATGTAAACTTTAAAAGTCATCAGAAATGGCAGTGAAAATAAACACACTCTCAAAAAAAAAAAAAAACCTACTGCAGTTTTATGGCATTTTCCTCTTCAAGGTGTACATTGCCAAAGAGTGAAAGTTCAGTGGTGGGACACTGCCTCTGGTTTTAATCTTCCCAAATTTTGTCAGTTTCATTTTCAAGTGGGAGTGAAAACAGCAAAGTTTTAGAGAATTCTTGACATATAAAGTTTAAATGCATCAGACTCTCTTTTTTATGTTGTTTTTGATAATGCTTTCTTTGTATTTTTCAATCGTTATGTTTGACAAATCTCAAAAAGTGAAAAATAAATTAAACACGCACACAATCTCTAAAAATCTAAAATCTAAAAAGACACCACAGAAGAAAAAAGAACAACTTTGCTTTCATGGCAGTTTTTTGCCTCTGCAAGGTTTACATTGTCAAAAATGAAAGCTTAGTGGTGGGCCTCTTTGCTTTTGATTTTATTCCTCACAAATTTATTAATGTCATTGTCCGATCAGAGAGGGCATTTGAGCAAAATTTAATATTTTGACATATGAAGTTCAAAAGCAGGCATTATCATGAGGTCCAATGACATTTGACCTTGTCCCTCCAAAGTCCTACCAGATTGTCCTTGAGTCAGACATTGGTGCAAAATTTTTAGTAAATCTTGGACATGGTTTTAAAGATATTGTTTGCAGAAGCAGGTGGTAAATATGATGATGAGAATGTTTGACCAATGACTTCCAAACCAAATTAGTGATATTTCAGTGCAAGATGAAAAATGGGCTGTTTGTAGTTTAAATATCCATCACAGGTATCTTGAAGAATTTGACACCAATTAGACGAAAAATTATTGTTTTAAAAAAGGTCAAATGATTATTTCTGTGTTCATATTGAAAGGAAAAAATGAAAATCCATTTTGTGACACTTTTACTTATATTTTCTCTTTTTTTTATCAATAGATTACGTTCATAAGCATGGTTAGAACTATTTTTATTTTAATAATAATAATAACTTTATTTGTATAGCACTTTTAAAAACAGGTTTACAAAGTGCTTTAACAACTGGGCACAGCGACATCCAGATGGTAAAGCACAAGAGTTTCTGCACAAAAGGAACTAACAAACAAAAAGCACAATTGAAAATGAAAAAATTAAAACAGCAGTGGTTGTCCTTTTGTTGATTCAGTTGTGTTTCAGTAGGTATTTCTATAGGCTTCAAACATATTTTTACAAGCTTTTTACTCTACAGGTTCTATAAGCAGGTCGATGCATTCAGTAAATTCTTGTGGCAACAACACAATAACGCATTAACATTAAAAGGAAAATGTACTTTTAACACTTAAGTATTTTCAAAACCAGGCACTCCAGTACTTTAACTTAGGTAAAAATTTGACTGAACAAGATTCACTTGTATTGGAGTAACATTTGACCAGGAGTATCTATACTTTCATACAAGTAATGGAGTTCAAGTACTTTGTCCACCACTGCTCATTGGTGACTACCCTGAAGAAGGTGCCCTGCAGCCGTCAGTGGAAATCAGAGCAAAGCAATAAAAGAGGTAGAAGCAGAAGACAGGAGAATAAAAAGACAATCAAAAAAAGCATTAAGACAAGAAAGCAATTAAAAGAAAGAAAAGCTATAAAATGAGATAAAATTCATAGCAAATAGATCTACAAACATAAGAACAAGATAAACACTGCTATGCCCTTTCTAGGCATGGCAAAGTCACATAATGAAAAGGCCCAGAATTCACCAAATCCCAACCTGTGGAGTCGACTTTACATTTAATCTGTCTTACAGTTGAATTTATTTCAAATAAAGCTGTTCACTACAGTAGCTGGTGTTAGTAAAACATGAAAAAAACAACACAGTTTAAGGTTGTTGCTCAGGAAAGCAGAAACTTCATGGCCTGTAAAGGTCACCTGAGTGTCTTCATTGCCTCTGAATGTGTATCGCCGTTAGGGTTTTGGAGCTGTACAAGGAGTTCCAGGAGGAGGCATTCAGCGTGGCTCTGCACCCCACAGGCCACTCCATCCTGGTGGGCTTTTCAGACAAAATGAGGCTGATGAACCTGCTCATTGATGACATCCAACCAGTCAAGGATTTCCCTGTTCGCAGCTGCAGAGAGGTGGGATTCATGTATTAACTGTGTGTTCAGTCAGTTTATGTGTTGCTGCTATGACAGCCACATTATAAGCTCTTAACATCGTTGCATCCTCTCTCTCCTTTCCTCAGTGTTCTTTCAGCCATGGTGGCCACATGTTTGCAGCTGTCAATGGAAATGTCATCCAAATTTACTCGGTCCTGTCTTTTGAGAATGTAGTTAATCTGAAGGGCCACAATGGAAAAGTGAGTTATGCGGATATGTTTATCACACAGCAGGGATAAAGCTGCAAAATCACCTGCTTACTGCTCCAAAAAAGGTACAAACACTGCTGACTTTTGATGCAGGTTTATGCTACTGAATGGAGTCTAGACGACAGACATCTTATATCGTGTGGGGTGGATGGTGCAGTGTATGAGTGGAACATCCAAAGCGGCAAGAGAGAGTCTGAGAGTGTCCTGAAGTCCTGCAGCTACACAGATGTTGCCTTCTCTTCAAGCTACAAGACGATCCTGGCTGTGGGGACAGACTTCATGCTGAAGGAGATCCATGATTGTAATGTCAGTAACAACATACACGATCTCATTTAAGTTTCTTTAGATTTTTGATCAGTATTATGTATACTTGAGTACATGAACATTTTTATCTGATATGCAGCCATGTCTTTCAGCAGAACTAGATTTACACTCTAAGCAGAAGGCTTCTGTTGCTCTTGATTAAAGAAACATACCTACATGCAAAAGTGTTTTTCCCATCTTACAGTTCACAGCTTGGTATCTTACCTAACCTGACACAACAGACCTGACACTGTTCAGTATAGTCCATGTGGGCAACAGCTCATAGAAAGTCTTCAGGGAGGGCAGAAACTTTCAAAAGCTTATCCGGAAGGTGATTGGACAGTTGTTCCACCCGTCACATTCTTTGCAGGCCAATCAGATAATGTAGAAGGTGGGTACTTCAGTCGGGTCAGTTTTAGGAACACATGCTGGGCCGGAACTTTGCCATTCCTGACAACTCGTCTGGGCCACCAGCAACATTAACCTCTCCATATTCATAGCTGTTTACGTGCGATGTAGCTTAAGGGTACGTGGGTGCAAACCCGATGTCCCGAGGCTTTGGAGGCAAAAGACGCCAACCCCTTCAGCTGTATTACCAACTGCTGTCCCCCAGGAAGTCACCTTGCATCTACTTGCAGCTACCAAACCAACTTCCAAGAATGGTTCAATCAGGACTTCCATCTGCCGTGGTGTAAATTACAAAATGTAAACCACTTCATAGAACAAACCAAAGCATGTCAGAAGTGAAGTGAAGATATCCTTTCTATGGAGAAATACTTTCAGTGTTGTTTGTTTTTTACTTGATAAAGACATGCGGTCAAGATCTGATAAAACAGCTTCTGAAGCTGTTAGCATCTATGCTAATCTCTGTATGAGCAGTCATGTCCTGTTTTTGTCTTGCTTGTAGCCTCCACCACTTCCTGCTTTTAAGGGCTCTTATTGGGCCATGCCGCTTTGTACCGCGCACAGTCGTTGTAGATTGGAGCTTGGCAAGATGGATCTGCTGGATTACAGACACTGAATCAGGAAGATTGAACTGCACTGCTAGGTTATGTCTTACCTGGGGTTCATCAAAACACAATTTAGAGTGGATTTAAGAGGTTTGAAAAGAAAAACAGAACCACCCTTTTCATTTTTTTTTACAAACAGTATAAGCTGTAATATCTGGTTGTAATGCAAAAGTTTCACACTTGATTTCAATTTAAGCTTGATAAAACACAAGTGATCTTGTGACCTTTACTATACAGATATGATCTAGATATTTCCTCTCAGGGACTTAAGACTAATCCACCACACAGCATGCAATTAGTAACGGATGCAGGAAAACATAGCCTGTCAGCAGAGCCTTCCAGCCGTCTTTGAATTGGCCGAAGAAATATAATAAAAATTTTACTTAAGAGGCTTAGAAAGAATCAACACTGTTTGCATGAGGTGGTCCAAAAAGTTATATGAAGAGATATAGTTTGTCACAACTGACATGAAACATGAGATAAAGATTAAGAATTTAGAGAGCAAAAAGAAAACTTTTTAAACATTGACTCACAGACTTTAAAATGATTTCTTCTATTCATGGTTCAACATAAAGTCTTCTCTCTTCTATTGTCTCAAGGCTCTCCCTCCACCCAGTTACACTTCATTTACTGGATATTATCCCCCTGCTAATCAATGTTGGTGGACAAGACATGCAGACATGCTGTAAGGTGAGGTGAAGAGATAGTCCCTGCATCAGAGAACTAAATTTAATATATAACTATGTTTCACAGGTCCTCAAGGAGCTTCCTGGTGATGATGTAGCTCACACAACTTTAGCAGTGTCCCACTCTGGCCGTGTTGTCTTTACCGGAACTTCAAGTGGAACCATCAGAGCCATTAAATACCCGTTACCCCTTCAGAGGGACTGGATAATGTACCAGGCCCACTGTGGCCCTGTTGCCAAGGTTGGTCCATCACTGACAGGAATACAGTCATCTATCATCTTTGTGTGTAGAGCTTTCAAATTAACACTGATGGGAGTGCAGCTATTTAACAAATCCATGAACTAACCTTGTTTGTACTTAGATGGTGATCACATTTGATGAACAGTTCCTGCTCACTGTTTCTGAGGATGGCTGCTTGTTGATGTCGAAGATCATTGATAAAGAAGGTCATGGACTGAAGAGTAACAGGCAGATTGTCCACACTGAAGAGGTCCTCATCACCAAGTCTGACTTAGAGGAAAAGGTACTGTATGTGTTTATGGTTTTGTTTGTGTTGTACATTAACAGCTGAACCTTAAAACTGTGCTCCTCAAAAAAAAGTTTGGAAACATTATTTCGGTCAGTCATTTTCCCCTTTAGTATGACTAATTGGTAGTCACCTTTGAAAGCAAAAACTCACTTTTACAACGAAGTATAACTTGTAAGGATCTTGCTTCTGTGGAATGAGCGTGACTGGCACACACCTGGCTGCACTTAAAGCTCAAAACAAGAGTGAACACAATCAAAAGAATATTGCTGTAGGAGCCAGATTGTTCATTCTTTTGTTTCTTGTGGGTGTTATGCTCGTTTGTGCCAGTAGGTGACAGTATAAGCTTGTGATTTCTGTCTCTATAGTCAGGTGGGTTAATCAGCACAGGTGCGCACATTGGGAAAGCCATACGGTTTTTGACCGTGCCATGGAGTGTAAACTGGAATGTCAAGTCTTGTGAAATAAATCGAAATAAATCAGCACAGAGGCTGAAGGAAATGTTTGGACATTTTTACAATTTTTCTGTTGGGGAACTCATACTTGCACTTATACGGGCACACGTACAAGCCCTTCATGCCAGTGTGCGCGGATAGTGACGAAGAAAGACACTATAACTGCAGTATATATTATTATTTGGCAAAATCTTTGGGTGCTACCTACACATTTAGCTGGGCTACTTATTCCAAAGTTGCACAGTCCTTACAAGTTATACCTGGATGTAAAGGTGACCAATCAGTCTGCTTCTCCCCCTTAATAATTGCATTAAATGACACATCAATTTTTTGTTTGTTTTTTTGATAATGCAGAGAATGGAGCTTATGCCCTCATGCACTGGGTGGGAAGGGCTGGTACATGTATAATTAGTATGTCTGATCCCCATGTATAGAGCAAAAACAAAACAAGAGTTTGTTGTGTGTGTGTCTAATGTTAATTATTATACTATATACACCAGATCTACCTGTTTTAAACTACAGCTAAGGAGTTGCTTTCACCAAAGTTTAAGCACAACATCAATTAAGATTTCAGAAGCTTATATAATGACTTCACTTGACCCCCCTACACTCATGCTCCTTTAGATTCAGGAGGACCGTCTTGCAGATATAACACATCGAGACAGTGTTAGAAGGATTTGACATAATGATGGTAGTTGTATTGTTTGAAAAAAAGTGTTGTGAAGATTTTAGCTGTAATATTTGACTGAGATTGTAAAATGTCATTAGAGAATCAGCTTGCCCGTGCATGTTTGTATTTGTTGGTACTCTTGATTACGCATATAGTTCCTTCAGGATCGGTACCTAGCTACTTTACTACCTTCCTTCCTTCCTCCCCTCCACCCCTTAGAAAACCTAGACCAAAATAATATATAAAAGCTAAAAATACAGTTTCTATTTCCAGTTCATTTTGATGTAGGGAAGCACGATATTGGATTTTTGCCAATGTCTGATGCAGATATTTCTGAACTCGACCAGTCAAGATCTCAAAAACTGTTAATCAGTCAGAGATTCAGTACACAAAAATATCAGGCAAATAACAGGCAGAGGTATCAGGATCGGCAAGCAAAAGGCAAGGTCACAATATACTTAAGTGAGATCAGAAACACAGAGAGAGACACGAGGAGGAATGCTGGAATGCGATGACATGAGGTACAAAGACAATCTGGTAAAGAATCAGAGGAGAAGTAGGCTTTGTATACACACGGGTTAATCAGACACAGGTCATGTGGTAGGGAACACAGGTGTAGGGAATCATCAATCTGGGAGACACAGAGTGGGGAGGGCAGGAAACAAACAAAAACAAAATCTGAAATGAGAGGAGTGTGTTTCAAAATAAAACAGAAATGACCTCACATGACACATGAGGAAGAAACAAAAGTGGAGCTAAACTGGGGGTTGTGACAATCTCTGATACCAAAAGAAAGCCTAAAGCATGATTGTGAAATGCTGTTGCTTTCTCTGTGTTGCAGATTCAGAATATGCAGGAGTTGAGGATGCGTCTAGAGGAGCTGCAGATGGAGAACGAGTACCAACTCCGCCTGAAGGACATCAACTACAATGAGAAGATGAAGGAGCTCTCTGACAAGTTTAACCGGGAGATTGATTCTCTGAAGGCAATACAAGAGGTCTGCTGATCATATTTGAACCAGAGAGTTGTACTTTTATGTCTTAAGGTCCTCATACTGATGTTCTACTTTATATTTAGGCCATGAAGACAGAGATGGAGAAGCAGGAGCATGAGCACCAGCGGAGTTCTGCAGAAGTCGTAGTAAATCACTCAAAAGAGCTGAAGGATTTGGGTGAGCTGTCAGCTTTTTACATACACACAAACACACAGGTTTCAAACCTTCACAACTCAATATTAATGCATTTGCTGGTAGATATATGTATTAATGTGTATTTTTTTATTGGGACAGAAGGCTGAGAGAGGGAGAGCTTCTTTTTCCACATCTCTGTGTTTCCAGCTCTGCTTTGTGTCCTCTTGCTCAAACGTTCTTTGTGTCCAGTACACACAGAATAACATGCAGAAGCACACATGCTTCCATGCTCTCATGCAACAAGGAGTCTTATAGAAATAGCAATACATAGTTATGATATTGTTTGTATGCTATGATGAATGACTCCAGTGATATAACCCACAGACATTTATGCAAACACTTCAGAAGTTGGCCAAGGATTCCAACTGGGAGAAAGAGTAAAATAATGTTTACAGCTCATCTCTGCTTGGTGTTAGCTCAGAGAGAATTACTTAACAGACCTAAGATCCTGTTGGAATTCATACTTTTGTAAGGTGACCTTGAGTGTCATGAAAGGCACCCTTAAATAAAATGTATTATTATTATTATTAATTTCTAGAAATTTCAATAATTTATGAGGTTACGCTGTAGACCAATTTGGAGTATAGATGTCACAGTTATGTCACAGCAGTGGCAATAACGTGTACATTTATGGAGATAAAAACATTTCTATTATTATCATCGCTGAAGACTCTCCCTGAAGCAAAATACAGACGTTTATGGCCATATCTACAATAGCAAAAGCAGTGCTTGCCTGTAGGGATTGAAATGTTATGACATTCGTTGAATGATAGCTTTAACAATTAGCAAAGAGATAATACAATAAATGTTATAAACACCTAAAATGTGGGTTCACCATCAGTATTTTGTTTTTGATACATTTATAGCCCATGTCTTGTGAATCTGTGTTTCATATCCTTGCTGTTAGCTATGTGTTACGATTTACTTGTTACTTTTAGCCAAGCAGCAAATCTTGAAGATGGACAGTATTGAGAATTTCATTGATACTCTGTGTCCAATGTGTATTTTTTGCCTTGTGATTACAAGGATGATTACGTTTTCAACATCTCCTTTATGATTAAAACAACAGACACACATCGCTGAATGTCAGAAGAAAAGCAGATGTCCTTTTTTTAAATTAAAAATATTTTTTTGTGATTTTTTTAAACAAGAAACAGAAAATTGACAAATAGAAATAAGAACAAAAGTAGAGACCCATTGATACCCTGTGAGCTGTCAGTCAGTCCATGCCATCCTATCAAACCACAGATTTAGTCCAGGAATAAATGAAATTCTGGGAGAGATGTAAAATGTTAATTGCTGAAATTCAGAGTGTGTGCCAGGTGATGAGTATAAGATGAAGACTCAGATGTCTCACAAAAGAAGAATAAGCAAATATACAGATGTATAAATAAAAGACAAATAATCTAAGTATTTATTGTCCTGGACATGTCCGCAAATGTCTCTATGAGTTTGTGTACCTACAAACTACATGAAGATGTCGGTCCACTGTGACTCTGTCCGTTTAGTTGATCCACTGAGCAAAATAACTCTTCCCAGGTTGCCATGGGTTAGCTTGTCTCTGTAAGACAACTTGTCCTCTGCTCACAAACTATTTAAATCACAAGAGATCAGAAAACATGTTTTTCGGTCCACCACTGTTCCACAGAGCTGTCCTACAGTGAAAAGCTTATTGTGGAGCATGAGAGGTCCCTGGATCTTAAGCAGAAATATGAAAGAATGCAGGAAGACTACGAGAGTCAACTGAAGGCTGCAGAGGAGAGCAAAATCCAAGCTCTCGAGGAAGTGAAACAGCTCTATGAGGCCAGGCTGCAGGAGAAGACTCAGCTCCTCACTCAGGTTAGTCTTTACGAGCAGCAGGAGGAAGTGGGAAAGCTTTAGGCTGAAGATGTTAATGTGATTTCTTTTATTTGATGCAGTGTCAGGAGGAATCTCAGCAGCAGATCCTGGAGTTTAAAGAAATGTTGAGACAGGTAGAGGAGGATGAGGAGAGGAAGATCCATGACATCCAGATTAAGTATGAGAAGAAACTGTACACTGAGAAAGAGTCCAACATTCATCTAAAAGCAGAAACTGGGATTGTCTCACAGAAGGTGACACACATTAACCTTCTGCATTTTTGCATTTCCAGTTACCAGACAGCCACTTTGTTGTTTCTGTCTAATTTCTTTTCTATTTTTGTGTGTTGCTTTTAGGTGATAAGTCTGCAACAACAGATTGATGAAAAATGCACGGACATAAACAAGATGAAGCAGGAGCGGCAGAGGCTGACGGGATTGATCCGCTCACTAGAGGGGGACATTGAGGAGCTGAAACGACAGATTTCTGGACACGAGAAGACCAACCAAGACAAGGTGCCTCATGTCAGCTTTTTTGCACCCAAGTCTGAAACGTATAAAATTAGTACAGCTTTTTTAATCATTGTTTTCATTGACCTGGAAAACTGCAAAACTTTTGACCATTTTTGAGTCATGATACGTACATAAATTAAATGAAAAGAAAAGGCAGAAATTACTAGAAAGTACGGTCATTTTATATTATTTCAACATCCTCCTTATTTAAGTTAAAGTTCCCTGTGATGCATAAATTGTGCAAGTCCGTGCTGATACCAATTTAAAATAAAATGTAGCTAGTACTGATACAGACACCTGTGCTTTGACCATTTGTCAAGTGATTCCTTAGTGATTGTTCCTTGGTTAGACAAAATCTGTTGTTGCTGGCCTCTCTCCTATTTAAAAGAATTGAAAATAACACACTTTTTGACTAACCTTCATTCATGTTTAATCAATCTGACACATTTTAGATCTTGTCCCAAGTGAAATACTAAAGTCAAAACTACAGTGGATTGTGTGAAGAAAACTTGAAATCCTTATAAACCTGTAAATATGATAAAAGGGTAAGTTCAGATTTTAGAAGTGGGGTTTCTAAAGACCCATGCAACTAGTAAATATAATAGCCAATAAAGGAACTTGAGAGTTTTGTCCTGGGGGGAGATAACCGGTACATGGTGATGCTGAAAGCCTCGTCATTACCCACTTACAGGTTAAAACCACTCGAAAAATAACATTGGCTTGACAATATGATACAGTGAGATTCTTTACAGCATTAAACTTTTCCATAGAAAGCCTCTGTGTTCAGATCTTTAGTATGTTGGGGCGTAGGGGTTATGTATTCTTCCGCCATCCTCTGGACAGGTAGTCAGAGGAAACAAACACTAACTTCACTAAAATTGAAATAAAAATGAGCTAATTTGACTTTAATAACAATGTGCCGATAGTTGTGTGGACGAGAGGATGTCTTCATGAACCGGAGCACACAGAGGAAGACGTTTTGCAGATGGAGTCACAGGTAGAAAGAGGAATGGAGTATGGAGAGAGATCACAAGTTACCTGGTGGTGGAGATAAATGAACTGGGAGATAAAGGCTTATTGCTGTCACAGGTGGGACTTAGTAACACAGCTTCTCCTGGATCTTTCATCAGAGCTCTTTAATCCTTCAAACTGATTTGTGTGTTGCAGTCCTGATTGGTAAAATGGAGACAGCAAATGCAATGCTCTGTCTCTGCATAGAGAGGGTCCTGATGTACATATTTAAAAAATTTAAAAAAAAAAGCATAATTTAGTGAAGGTCCAAGTCACATGATGGAATGCAGTGAAATCAGCAATTACTTTTTATTTTTATGCATGCGAGATAAATACAGGAGGGACACATCTTTGTAAAATCCAGGAGAGTTTGGCCCCGTTTACACCACAACGAAAATGGCCGAGAGTTTTCATTGCATTTGCACCTTCCGTTTACACGAGAGCGGTGCCTGGAGTGCCTGAATCTGCAAACTTTTGAAACCGGGGTCCAGAGTGAAAAGTTTTGAAAACGTCTCTGTATCCGTCTGTGTTAACAGGAGCCAGCGTTTTCAGGGAAAAAGGTGACGCGTGGTGCATGTACAGTACTCTTCAGATAAAGTTTGCGTGTACATAATAGGAACAACAACAACAAATAAGTAGCTTCAGCCGTCTACTGAGCAACATGTCTGCTGCTGACTGTACTTGGTTTCTTATTCAGACAAAAATATCCAGACAGATTTACTGTCCAGACAAGAAACTCCTGTGTCTTCTGCATCCACTCGCTATTGTTATTTGTGAAAAGTTTGTCTTCACCTGAAAGTGTATGCGTGTTAAAACAACGCTGTTTCACTACAGACCTACATCGCCAACTACTGGCCTGGCATGCACGCTACAGCGTTTTCAGTTGCTCTCGCGGATCCGTGTGAACGCATGTTGTTTTCACATCATCTACGTGTGAACGTGGGGCACTTTTGCAAACGCAAAGGAAAAACCTTTCTTTTTCTGGTGACAATGTTGTCGTGTCCTTAGATTATTATCAGTTTGTGCTTCAGTGACCGCTACCTGACCCCGCTGCACAACTCTGTCCTGATCTAATGAGGGGACAAGCTGCTGGCGTCGCATCACAAAATAGTTCTAAACACTGGGGCTTAGTCGAGGAAAAGTTTAATGCTGTAAAAGCATCTTACTGTAGCCAATTGTACTTTTTGGAGTAATTTGAATCGGGTTAATTATGAGACTTTGGGTGGCACCCTGTACTGCTATGTACCAGCTAGCGTTTGTCCCCGGATATCTCACCGAAACGACAATCAGGTAGATCTATCCTGCAAAGCTTCAATCAACTTTGTACCAGTTTGGTCTTAAATATTTTAGGTAATAGTCCAAAAATGTATGAATAAAGATGAGATTATGTTTATCAAAGATCTGTATACCTTGCAGGATAAGACCATCTCCAACTTGAAGAAGAAAAACCAGGACCTGGAGAAGCTGAGGTTTATTCTTGATTGCCAGTTGAATGAGCAGAAGAAACAGACTGAGCCTCAGCGGGATGAAATCAAGGAGAAAAAAGAGCGGATCCAGCAGGTCTGTATTGGATTAGGACTGAAAACATTTGGCTTCAGTATTTTACAGAACAGAAAACAGTTGAGGCATTACTTCAACAACTTGAATCAGAGTTGTTTATCTATTTTATTGAGTAATTAATCTTTTATATATGGTTTCACTAACTTTAATATAGTGGGGATAATAACAGTCATAACTGATGTCTGAGTTATTTATTTCAACATAACAGCAACAAGTGTTGAAAAATGGATAATCAGTAATATTTGAATTAAAAAGCCTCCTTTGTTCAAACAGATGTGATTATTTTGACAGAAATTTATTTAAAGTCTCAGTACTTAAAGCCAAAATGGATCATTTGCGGATGTTAACTGTAAATGTCTGTTTGACAGCTGGAGGAGGAGCTGATGCAAATCAACAACAGCAACACTAAGCTGACGCTCACCGCCAATGAGCTCAGGCTCAAACTGAGGACCAGAGACAAGGAGATGCAGAAAGAAACACAGAAGGTAACGAGACAAACTGTTCACCTTACCAATACGATTAGGGTACTGCTTTTCGTGAAGTCAGGTGTCCCTGAAGAAGGAAATGTTACATACTGTGTGTTTCTGAGTAAGAAGCAGTCTCTTAGCAAAGATCTGGCTTGTTGAAAAATTTGCAGCATTTGGTATTTTTGCCACCTGCTTTCAAAGAGTCAATATTTTTGCCTCAACTCTGATTCACATATTTATTTTTGATGAATGACAGAGTGTGTCCATAATCACTAATGTTCAAAAAACCTTCTGGTTTTTCATATTGACCATTTGCATGTGATGTCACATTCTGTTCCCTTTCGGCTGCCATTCAGCATGTAACTTAATGTGACTTTGAGCTCAATAAATTCAATTGTCCCTGTGGTGAACTTTAAAGGGATAGTTCAGTTTTCTTGAACTGGGGTTGTATGAGCTCCATATAGCCACTAAGTCCATTAGATGTCCTCTCCCTCAGTACACCACAATTTGTATAAGTTGTGACGCAGAACTAGCCGCAAACAGTGAAGTATTGTACCAAATACAAAGGGTATTTTCTCCGCCTACAAGAGCTCCCATCAAAAAGTAATACTATACTATATACTAACTAGAAATTTTTTTGAGTGCATTAAATTTTTGGAAAAATAAAGTTTATCTGGAACTAAAAATGGCTACTGGCTGGCTACTGCTACTACTACTGCTACTACTGCTCCTTACTCTTCCTCCCCTCGAGTGTGGAGATACAGTCTGATGGCCTGAGGTACAAAAGAGTTTTCCACTCTGATGGTCCTGAACTTAGGAAGGAGCAGTCTTAGGCTTTACCAGAGGATCTGAGCGTTCTGGACTGTTCATATGGTTAAAGATGGTAACAGATGTATTTGGACCCTGACACATTCAGCACTTTATTAGACAAAATAAAGAAGATATAAGCCAAATACAATGGCCTGACATTAGTTTTATACTTTTGCTGAGTACGTTTACACGTCAGAGTTTATGAAAACAGTGTTCAGTTAAAAAGATTATCATGGTAAACAAAACATGTATGAAGCAAACATTTTTTTTCTCATCACATCGCTGGAATCCACAAACCCACAGTAAAATCTCAGGGGCTTTTATCAAGGGAACCCTAACCTCCAGGTTGGCTGACGGGAATATGTCATCCCTGCACCACCCTATTACAGAGGTTAACAAGCCTCTGCTGAGCTGGAGGGTGATGTAAGGGTGATAAAGCCAGTAAGCCACACACACTACTCTTAAGGGAACAAAGGCCTGCTGTTACACGGTGCTGAAACCAGGCAACAGGGCACTCTGTGGAACTGGGGTTGCCATTCTTCCTGTTGAAAGTTACTGTACTCTTCGACAGACTTTGAAATTACTTTTAAAGGTGGAAAAGTTCCTAGTTCCTATCAAATAGATAAAATACGTCCTTTCTGAACAGGTCAAAGATCTGGAAACACACCTCCAGCGGCTCAAGTCCGACCTCCATAACTGCGTTGGCTTCATCCAAGAACCAAAGAAGCTGAAGGACTGTGTGCAGGCCATCTATGCTCGCTATGTGCCACAACCTGATCGAGTAAGTGCTATAGAAGGAAATGTAAGAGTACGGAGTTTGCTGTTGGGATATTGATGTTTCCACATTACTGTAAAGCATGCACAGGGTTTCCACGCATCCTGGAAAACCTGGAAAGTGATTGACCAATTTTCCAGTCATGGAAAACATATGGAAAATGAGAAAAAAAGTAAGATGTCCTGGAAAAGCTAGAATTGTCCTGAAAAATTGTATATCCTCTCTCTGCTGCTTTCGACCTTGTTAGTGAATGCAATAGGTTAAATGACTTGCGAACAGCGTACATGTCTGTTCGCTTAAACCGAGCTGCAGAGTTTCTCTGCCTCTAGCGGGCACAGCGCCCCACGTGACACTACCAGCCAATCAAATTTGCATGTCCCCGCAGAGCAGTCCTGCTACCCAGTGTTTCCATATGGCTTTGTCTCTAGATGTACAAACTTTTCAGACCCCACCAAGGACTTATTTCCCCAAAGAAGCACCCAAAACTGGTGACTTTCAGTTCAAGAGTGTTGCTGTATTATTGAGTGTGAGGTTGTTATCTCCTCTCTCTCTCTCCTCTGCTGAGTGACAGACAGAGGAGCCGCAAAGAGCTGTAGAGGGCTGAAACGTCTTTGAGTGATTTCAGTAGAGCTGCAGTGACCATGACAGGGACAGCTTCGAAATAGCAGTAGTTAACAGGTGGTCTCACTGGGCCATGTTTCACTCAGTATCTCACACTGTTCCAGAAAGTTCTTGAATGAGTGGGGAAAACATCATTAGAAATTCAGCTCCATTCAATTACTATATAAGCGTGTGCATAGAGAGAAGAGATTAGTAACTTTTCATGCAGTTTTTATGTAGCTACTTTCTAATGAAAGTCTTCCTGAAAAAAGTCCTAAGAAATAATTTCTAGAAAAGAGTGGGAACCCTGATGCAGTCTTGTTGATATTTGTACAATGTATGAAAAAAACGTGCGTGTGTGTTTCCAAGGTGGAGAAGACGACCATAGATGAAGATATTCAGAGGGCTTTTGTTCAGCAGCGGGATCACCTGGAGAAAACTGTCAGTCGTCTTAAAACACGGTTGGCAAAATCAGCTGAGGATCATGACAGAGTCTATGTCAAGATCATGAAGGTAAAACAACAAAGAACAGGCTCACATAGACACTGCCTCTGATTTGATTGTGTGTTCAAACATCAGGTTTCCTAAACTAACTGAGACAATCTTACACAAACGACATGTAGTGTGATGAGAGTCTGAGAAACTGTGATAAAACTGTAACACTCTGACACAATTTTACCCTTCACTCTGCAGGAGAATGTGACTCTGATCGCTGAAATCAATGAACTTCGTCAGGAGCTGTGTCTGGCAAGGGCTCAGGTCAAAGACTGCAAAAATCAGCTGGCCTTCTTGAAGAGGTCCTACAAGTCACGTCCACACTCTAAGGAACAACCCAAAACTGAGCCCACACAGGAAAACAGCAACTAAATATTTAAACAATATGTAACTTTCCTCCTTTAAAGAGTAGTTTAATATCTTCCCACAGAAAAAAAATGGCCCCAGCCACCTGCTTCCAGTACCTTGAGCTAAGTCACACATCAGCCTTACGCTAAAAAGAAGTCAGTTATCCCAGCAATGTCTGAAGATGGTGACGGATAAAATGTCAAAGCGAGAGTGACGGAGCTGAAAGCTGAAAAACCTTCCAAAAGCATATCAGGCAGGTGATTGGACGATCGTTCAGTCACATTAGTTATGGGCCAATCAGATAATGTGAAGTGACTCGTCAAAACATGTCTGAAGTGGAGCTAAAATATCCTTTCCCCCAAAAAGTGCTTTGATTATTGTTATTTGTTTTTATTTAATGAAGAAATGTGGTCTAGATTTAACAAAAGTGCTACTGATCCTGTTAGCATCAATGCAAATCTCTGTACCAGCAGTAACTTCCTGCAGACGTTGCGTTGGTAGCTCCCTACTCTTCCTGCTCTAAAGAATGCTATTTGAGCCATGCCGCTTTGAATCAGGCAGATCCAGCTGCTGCGCAAGGTTCGCTGAAAGTTATTGTTCTCTTAGGTTTACTGTTAAATTACTGTTTGATGGGGGGAAAGTTACATGTTGTCACCTTAAGAAAAATAAGCTTAGCTTCATAACCCCTTCAGTGAGAAATGTTAAAGGTTTACTCTGTCATACTTAAATCACACACATCAATAATCTGACTCACATGAACGCTTTATGATTCAGCTGCACTTATTGATTCATTCAGTGCAGGGACAGGTTCGTCATTTAGTTTATTTATGTTGAATCTGATTGTTATTTTTGTATGATTGACTTAGCATGTATTTGTAGCAAAAGTTATTTTCCCTCAAATTACAAAGAAAGAATGTTATTACTATAATAAAAACTTTTCTATCCCTTGGTAGTCCCATATTTTTTCAGACAGAGAGCATTTGTAACGACCTAGCACTGTGGTTCCCGACCTCTTTGCCTCAGAGCCCCCCAAGTCGGATTTCAGAAGAGACACACAGGCCTCCTCTGGGGGCATCCATGAAAAACTGCTAAAATGACCTCAACATGCCCCCTTTGCATTTGCATTTCTGTGTTGACAACAAATATGCACATTTTCAGAAATGGTGATCTTTTCGCTCAGCCTGTCCCTTAAGCCATTGGCTCTCAACTGGTGGGTCGTGACCCAAAAGTGGGTCGTGCACCCTTTTTCAATGGGTCGTAAGCCTTTGCCTGGGAAAAAAAAGTGTTTGGAAAAAAGTCCTGAGCTTTTATTTTGAAGGGGTAGTTTTACGCAGTGGAGTGCCATCTATTCCCACTCCTTAACAGTAGGTGGCGATAATACCCTGTAATGCTAATTGACAAATGTTTCAATCCAAAGGTGTTTGTTTCATATTCATAAGTACATACTCAGCTTGTGCTACATGTTTTTAATATTTTTTAAATGATTCCTCAGTACTTGGACTTTTTTACTTCATGTTTGTCCATTAAAGCTCTGTTAATATAATCATAATCATAATAATGACTTATTTAGTGTGGCTGACTGATACTATTTTTTTGTTTCAATTAAAATGCAGCTAATTGAGTGTAAAGGGGTATATTTCTCTAGCATCGCCACATGCAGGTCATTTTGGTTTCTCACTGTTTTTGTTATTGTTTTTGTTGGCATACTGTGATATTCTATATTATCCCAGGTTCAAAGTGCAGCCTTTTTAAATGAAATAAATTTGAGAAGTTGAACATTTCCCTTGATTTGGGTCGCAGCTTGAAATCAAGGGGTGATGGTGGGTCCCAAAGCCAGAACCAGTTCAGAACCACTGACTTAAGACATTCATGCTGCAGATGCTTACTTAGCTCATTATAGCTCCTCTACAACCAATTTGAGCTACAGTACAAGTGGACATGGAGGACAGCACATGCCAGTGTTATTTTTGTTGACTAATTGTTTTCATCATAGTTTTCGTCAACAACCTTTTTTCCCTGATGAAAACTAGCCAGTAACTAAAAAGAAACAAGTGTACATTGACAGAAATTAAATTAAATTAAATGACATTTTCATCAACAAGTAAAAACTAGACTAAAATGTTTGACAGAGACTAAATCGAATCAGACCTAATTTGGTCATGTAGAAAGTAGAGACAAGTTAGGAGTATATCCAATCACAGCTACTTTGGTTGTGTGGAAAGGTTGGATGAGTTAAGAGGGACAACCAGTCACAACTGCCTTAGTTTTGTGGTGGCTGGATCCAAGTGATCCATGACTTCAGATATTCAAGGAAACATTAAAAACATTAAAAAATGCCTTTCACTTTACACTTCATATTTTAGTCGACAAAATTTACAGTAGATTTTGTCGACTAAAATGTGAAATTTCATCAACTAAAACTAGACTAAAATTAAAACATTTTAGATGACTAAATTCTGACTAAAACTAAAAGATATTTTAGGCAAAAGACTAAAACTAAATTAAAAAGTGCTGTCAAAATGAACACTGATATGCCATATCTCTTTTTGTTTATAACACTCATGTTTGCCATGCTCCCTGTCTTCTTCTCTGGTTTTGGAGCATATCTGCAGCAGCATTACAGCGCCTCTTACAGATGTGGCATATATACAGTGTTTTCAGTGTTTTCATTTGGATGGACACATTTCTTGAAATGATGCCATCTTTACAGAAACAATTTGAACGTTTTTTTGATGATCTCATTTGTCCTCTGTAGTGACCACTGTGCATGAAAAGGTTAAAGATATAATTTTATCTAATCTCAAATTTAGAAGTATTAAGTTAAAGGTAGGGTCTACAGGACTTTTTGTTACTGTTTGTAAACACAACATTAAAAAGAAGCCCCTCCCCCTGAACTCCACGTGACCTGATGCGGGTACCCACCCTCTCCAGCAGCAGATGGAGAACAAGCCTCCCCAGCCCGATGGCCCTGCAGCCGGCTCCGAGCAGGAAAATGACCTACTTGTCCAACAGCATGACGGCTAACTCCGCATCGCTTTTCATCCCATGACAGTCCTTCAGAGCTCGGAAGCGGGTGAAAGCCAACCCTAGGTTCACTCTGGTTTTAGACCAAGCTTTGTCTGCTTGACGTTTTGCTTCTCCCTGTTTGTATCTTTTCTTCGCTGTAGCGTCCGCCATCCTTGCCAGTCTGCGTAGTGTTCTGTTTATAACACTCAAAGTCACTTGCGCACAGGGCACGCTGTGATTGGCTGGGGTATCCCAGTCTACTCTCCGCCCAAAAACGTCCCGAGACAACCAAAATATCAAAATACAGGCTGAGGAGGGGGTTGAGGTAAACAAAGACACCATCACACATCAATAGAGACCCATAGGAGATGATTGAGCAGGTTTTTTCCTGAAAAAGTTGATATTTTATTTTTAAGGAAAATCCTGCAGACCCTACCTTTAACTTACTTCAAATTTTTGAGGTTAGTGGTTCACAAAAAAAATTGAATTCTAGTTTCAGGTACCCTGACTACCAGCATGCAGCTGAAACACGTCCAACTGGGATGTGATGTGATTTCCCTTTCCCTCATCCATGTCTCTGTAAATGCAATGCATCATAAAATGCAGTTAAATGCTCAGTTATATTCAAAAGGGGCTGAATTTGAGTTAAATTCAGAGTTTAGTTTATGAAATTAAGTATTACTGCTTTCATGTGAGTTTATATGGATAAATGCTGATATAACAACTTATAACACCACTGTATCCCCCATTTGAATAATGCTATAAGTACCTGCAATCGATGAATCTGCAACAAAGAATTTGGCCCACTGCCAATGAGGACAAAATTGGAAAGGCCTTCTTGATAATTAAAGTTGCCCATCCATACACAAATTTATTTGCATTTCTGTTTGTACTTTCTCAATTACATTTGGTAATGCTTGAAAAGAAGGTGTTTTACAGAAAGAATCCTATCAAATGAAAGCCCTACTTTTTGGACTGTTGATGTTTTTAGGGTTGTCATGACAGATTTTTCTTCATGGATACACATAATGATGTTTCAAATTTACAGGCAGGATGCACAGAGTGAGTAGGAGGGCTGAATGCGGCCCACGGGCTGCCAGTTCATCCCCCCTGATTGTAAATCTTCATTTATTTATTTATTTAATTATTTATTTATTTTCCCAACAGGGTACAGAGGTTGGTTTGGGCCCTGTGGTGTTGAATGATTTACTCTGATTATAATTTATTATTATTATTATTATTTTATTTTATTATTATTTTTTTTATCAAACATAAATACTTCTGTGGTGACCTGGAAATGTCTGACTGGTTGAATAGATGAGACTTTGACCTGGAAGGACTGAGATTTCCTCTGTGGCAGTAGCAGCGCTCTGCCAGTAGGTGGCAGTATAGTGATAAAAATGAGTGAGTGGCAGAGATGATGGGACAGGTTGCTCTGTTTTTTATACTCTTTATTAAGATAACCAAATGAAGGAGAGGTGATGTGGTCTTACTAAAAAAAAAAAAAAAAATTCTAATCAATTTATTTACTTCTTAGATATTTTCAAGTATTCTCTATTTTATGAACAATGTTTTAGATTTAGAGTCTTGGTTTTCAACAGGTTATTTTTTAAGAGCCCCTCTTTTTACATGTAATTTTCCATTTTTTTTTTTTAATGAGCAAAAGTTTTTCACACAAATAACCACATGAGCAACATCTATCAGAATCAGCGGCCACTATATTAGGTACACCTTGCTAGTCCTGTACCAGGTTGGATCCGGTTTTGCCCTCAGATCTGCTTTAATTCCTCATTGCATAGATTCAACAAGGTGCTGGAAACTTTCCCTCAAAGGTCACGGTCCATTTTGACATAAAGGTATTACACAATTGCGGCAGATTGGTTAGCTGTGCATCCGTAACAAGAATCTTCAGTTTTGCCACATCCCAAAGGTGCTCTATTGGGTTGAGATCTGGTGACTGTGGAGACTACTGGAGTACAATGAACTCACTGCCAACTTCAACTGCAACTTAATTATTATCCCGTGGGAAATTTGTTTTGCAGCAGGCATCAGCACACCAATACATGATAAAACATAAAACATACAGGCATTAGGAAAATCAAGAAAAATCCTGAACTCAAGTGACAAGGACGGCATTTAAACCACAAAATGCCAAAGGCTAAAGAATCAGACAAAGCTCCATAAAGTGCATTCAGTCAGTAAAGTGCGGTGCGGTAGATGGATAAACAGCAGATAAAAAGAGAATCAATAAATAATCAATAAATAGACCAAGATTCCAGTCTAAAAATCAATCTTATCTACAAGGTGCATGAAGTACACACAAGAAAACTGGTCAGGCCAATGAATTATGGTTGACAATAGCAACCGGAATAAAAGAAGTTCTGGCATGCCTTGTCTTGGTTAGGCAGTCTGTAACGTTATAAGGGCCCGAGATGGGTCAGTGATTGGCAGAAACATTGATTTTGATGCATTGTTATTCTTTTTTGCAGAGTCGGATTAATATAAAAACTCATATGAATGGTCACAATGAAAAAGGTGCCAGCTTCCTAAATTCAGCTGTAAAAATATAATTAATTAAAAAAAGTACTCTGAATAAGTCAGTCTCTTAAAACTACTAGATCCAGAACAATGTATAACAAATATTACATATAATTTGGGGATTTTGATCTTTTGAAGGCCATAAAGTTTTTACAACTCCATCCAATCTTAAACAATTTCCATTAATTTCAATGTGTATTTGATTATTAATAGTTTCTGGCCCTGAGATGGTTCAGTAACTGGTAACTACATTGATATTGATGCATTGTTATTTATTTATTTTTTTTTTGCAGTGTCTGATGAAAAGAAAACTTATATTCATGGTCATAAGGATAAAAGATACCTCCTTCCTGATATTAGCTTTAAATTATTAAAATTTTCATCCACTTTAAACGATCAAATATCAGTCGTTTAAAAAAAGAAAATACAGATTTATTTATTGTGGGTGTTATGAAGCCTTTAGAAGCCAGAATGTTCACACAACTCTATTGCTTTTTATTTAATGAGAATATAAAAACAGAACAGAAATAATTTCCATAAAATACATTTCAATACCATTACATTAGTATTAGGCTCTGAGATGGGTCGGTGCTTGGCAACAACATTGATGTTGATGCATTGTTATTTTTGTTGCAGGTATCCTTACAGAAAACAGTTAGAAAAAAAAGTATGAAATTTTGCAGCATGCTTAGAATGGGATAAAATACTGCACCTGGTGAAAAAAATAATAATAAAAATAAATTAAAAGATTATTTTCTTGAAAGACATCTAAACATAAAGGAAAGCATTAGTTAATGTTATAAATTTTGGATCAAAACTGGTATTTCAATGGTTTTTAGTGGGACATTTTTTAGGGAATAAATGAGTTGGTTTCATGTTGCTTAGCCATTTTAGGCTGATTTAAGAAACTGAGACAACAATTCTAGAAAACTTAAAATGAGCTGTTTTGATTCGACACAGCCACAATGGCTTGAAATTAATCTTGAATGGCACAAAATGTCCTGAGGACCTCTTTATGGGTTTAAAGAGCAGTTGTGTAATCAGCAGCTTTAATAATCCAGAGACTCACCTGCTCCCTCAACTTAAAATAGGCGTTATTCCAAACCTCTGAAACTAATAAAACACTGTCACATTATATAACACCCTCACAGATTATGACTGCAGGAACATGTTAAATTGTTAGGAGCTGAAATTTCCCGTTGATTTGTGATCAGAAATTGTTTACTATGTCTCGTATACGTTATTCTGATCTGCTCTTCATTATGACTCCTTTCTGAGTCTCCAGCCTCATGAAACTAGCAGCTGGTTTACATTAAGAGAAACATCCATGGACGTGCGGACACATTAAATCTGCTCAAACTTGTTGTCTATACTGCTGCAGGCTCAGACTCCACACTGCTGCTGAGTGTATGCTCTAACCCTACACGTGTAAACAAGACCACAGGAAGTTTGGGAGACATGCATTTGTGTTGTTTACTGTTTGGAGGTCATGATATCACAGTAATGCTCCAAAGGTATGCACTTCACAAACATCAAATGTGATACAAGGATTAACTGACTAGATTACGCAAATCAGAGGTCCAAGGTCAAGTTCATTGAGTTTGATGGGCAAACTTTGAATATTTGTCTTCTCCCACAAAACAGTGATCTGATTAGGTTTTGGGGGTCAAAGATTAAGTGTTACCACCACCTGCTTTTGGACGCAACATTTCAAAAACGCTTTTCAGGATTTCTTTGAAATTTTGCTTAAATTTCCACTTTGCCTCAGGGACGTAATGGTAAGATTTAGGGCGGGGGCAAGGTCAAATGTCCTCAGGTCTGATGATCATGCCTTGCTTGTGTCAAGGATTCTTGAAGGGATTTCCATAAAAGTCCTAGACAAATGTCCTCTCTGACTTGAACTGATTAAATTTGGGAGGTATGGTCAAAGACCAAGTGACCCAGCACTGTACTTTGATAACCTTGCACAGCAGCTGAATCCACCGGATTCAGTGTCTATAATCAGACAGATCCTTCTTGTCAGGCTCAGATCTACAACTATTATCCATCCATCCATTATCTATACTGTTTTTCCCTTTCGGGGTCACGGGGGCTAGAGCCTATCCCCACTGACATTGCCAGCTGATCGCAGGGCCTTATAGAGAGACAGACAACCATTCACTCTCACACTTATAACTAAGAGTAATTTAGAGTCACCAGTCAACCTAATAAGCATGGCTTTGGTTTTTGGGAGGAAAGCAGGAGTGCCTGAGAAAACCCACACATGCAAGAGAAGAACATGCAAAACTCCACACAGAAAGGCCCTGACCGACCGTTCAGTATATTTCACCAGTCAATCTGGGAAAGAGCCCATAGAAAGTACTTGGGGCTGGCAGAACCTTTCCAGGTGATTGGACGATCGTTCTGTCAATCACATTTATTACAGGCCAATCAGATAATGTTGTAGGCGGGAGCTAATGCGCTACAGAACCTGAGCCGCTTCCTTAAACAAACCCTCATCAAAACATGTCAAAAGTGGAGCAGAAATATCCTTACTATAGAGAAGTTGGTTCTGTTGATATTCATTTAATTAAGAGATGCAGTCAAAATCTGATAAAACTGCTACTGAAGCTGTTAGGATCTATGCTAATCTCTGTATGTGCAGTCACTTCCTGCTGTCGTCTCGCTTGTCGCTCATTCCTCTTCCTACTCTAAAGGGCCCTGATTGGACTGTGCCACTTTGGGCCGCTTACAATCGTTGAAGAGCTTGGCAAGATGAACGTTGAATCAGGCTGATCCATCTGCTAAGCAAGGTTACAATTAGACGCGGATCCTTCGTTAACATTGCAAGAGAAGGCAGTTTCCCACATTTTTGCTAATAACTCAAAGAGTTCTCAATGGATTCTTGTGATATTTTCAGGAAATCTTGATCATAGCCAGGGTTTTTTTTTAAGGATTTGCTTACAGTGAGAGACTGGACAGTTTCCCACATTTTTGAAAATAATTTAACCCGGCAGGTGTTGGAAATGACTTGGCGAAGGGTTGTGCTCCCGGAGTTCTTTTAGTTTTAACTTATAGAATTCAGAATAAGTGACTTTTACTCATGATGTGTTTCTAGATAGATAATAGATTTTCAGATACCCAGCTCAGTGAGTAAGGGGTTACAACATGTCTTTAACTCCTGCTTGGTCTATTGTGTGACAGCTCCCTGATTCCTCTCTAATTTTACTGCTCTAGGCTTTGAGTAACTGGAACGACATAAAAGAAAAAGTAAAGGCATGTTTGTGGCAGTGTGCGCATGCATTAGATTGACTTATGCATATATGTTGATACTAAGTTTTGCAAATTAAGGCATGCAACATCAATCAAAGCCAAAATAATTCAATCTTAAATACTTTATGAATTATTTTACATTTTAGACCACAGAGTGACGTGTCGATGAGTGCCCTCACACCCACCGTCTTTGTGGGGAAGCAGCTTTCAGCAGCAGCTCTACCTGTAGCCACATGTCTCCTCTGCTCCCTTTAAACTTTATCCTGCCTCCTCAGAGGCTCTCAGGAATGCGGTTTGCAAAGTGTGAGTATGTGTGTGTTAGAGGATGGGAAGGTGGTGCATGAGTGGGTGGGGTGCTAAATGTGTCTCCTTTCAGTCATGACCTTATGCACAGGTGGGACCGCTCAAAGGTTGCGTGGTGCTCCTTCGATAGCTCAGGAATGAGGAAATGTTTGCATTGTCACACAGTGGAGGACTGTTTATACACACACATATATCCCACTAACACTGGCAGAGTGAACTCCCATGGCTAACCTAATATGTCATGTCACAGCTCTTGTGGACACACTCCTCGTCTGTCACAGGCTGTATGATCAGAATGAATCGAGTGTTTGAGAAGAGCTTCAGTTGTTCCATGCTGGATGTTTACTGTCACATACATCTGACCAACATTTGACAGAAACGTGCACACACAAAGAAGACGTGTTGGTGTCTAAGTTGGCAGATGTCCCTTTAGAGGCTGAACAATGGGCAGAGTTTATGATCTACTCAGAAACAATTGACTGGAGGGTCACTCAAGGACATCTGACCAGCTGGACAATAAGGGTTAAGGTTAGACTGACCAGAGACCGTAGCACACTTTATCTGCTAGAACACAGATGTTGAAACCTTTTGGACATCTCTCAATCACTGATCACTTATGTTACATTTTTAAACCAATTGGCTTATTCCCATATAATATTAATATTAATATTAATATAATGATAATAATAACTAGAAAAGCACTCAGAGAGTGCAAGCCTCCGCCAAGCAGCTTCGGTCCACTTTGGCGAAAATGATCCTATATGGCAATGTTAAAGAATCCTTTAAAAAAATTCCCGGATCACCCCCAAAATTTAATCAGTTCTTCCATATCCCATTTCCGACAATTCCTGAAAATTTCATCCAAATCTGTTCAGAACTTTTCAAGTTATTTTAAACACAAACAAACAGACAGACAGACGGATAAACGCTGGCAAAAACATAACCTCATTGGCGGAGGTAATAACTAGAAAAGCACTCTGAGAGCGCAGACCTCTGCCAAGCAGCTCAATTCCACCCATAAATTGTGATTTCCACCCAACATTATACTCCTATATTTATTTTATATGTACAATGTGGAATGAAACATATCAATCTGCAAGAACTGTGATTATTGTTGACATAAATATCATCCAACAGAGTGACCTAGTCAGTAGTGGGTCTTGTGACTTGTTGACAGAACCAGTTTGCTGCTGCTTGTACAGACGGTGGTGTTGTGCTTCCAGTGGGCGATGTCGCCAGCCTGTTGGTCGGAGCAAAACCACGGCACTTCAGTGCACGGCGCGTTTGCTCTATGTGGAATTTGAAGGTTAGGTTTTTCACTCACACACAGACTTCTGCTATGACGGACTATTTCTGCATTGACATTATCAGCAGCCTTGTTTCCAGTGATTAACAGGCACGTCTGGAGGGACAGCGAGCGAGCAGAGCTGCTGCGTATGTTTCTATAACGTTAATGGGCTCACAGTAATGGTACTAGTAGTTGTGAGTTGTAGAGGACTGGCAAAACGCTTCCTTCTCTCCGCTGTGTCTGTGAGTAGAACTGCATGCACAGCTTTCAGTGCTGATTGGCTGTTAGCCATGCAGTGGCTCTGTGTGTAACCAGAGCTTGTAACCAATTGGATGGTGCTGTGGGTGGGACAAAATACAGCCTAGTGATAAGTTTTGGGATTTTTAGAAAATTTTGGGAATTTTTTGTATCCAGACAGATATGCGGATCACCGCCAAAATTTAATGACTTCTTGCTTGGACCAAACCAAACATCTGTTACAATTTTGATGTAAATCTATCCAGAAGTTTTTGCATAATGTTGCTAACAGACAGACAGACAAACAAACAAGCAAACAGACAGACCCTGGTGAAAACACAACTTCCTTGATGGAGGTAATAAATTTGATTTATTTTATTCAAATAATAAAAAAGTCAAGATAAATAGATACTTTAAAAGGAGAACCTATAAAACATGTTTAGCTATAAGCTTTTTTAACAAGGTAAGTTTTAAAGTTTTTTTTTAAGTATCAGTGGACTGTGGGTCTCTCGGGTGATCAGGGAGGACGTTCCACAGTCTCGGGTCCTCAGAGGAGAAGGCCTGATCCCCCATGGGCCGTAGGTTGGTTCTGGGGGCTTGTAGGGTGTTTGTGGTTGCAGAACGAAGGCCTGGCGGAGAGGAGTTCCTGGAGGTAAAGGGGGGTCTGTCTGTGGGTGCACTGGTGGATGAGGAGGGAGACCTTGTACTCAATTCTGAGTGAGACAGGGAGCCAGTGAAGGGATTTCAGGATGGGGGGGATTTGATTGTGTTTGCACACCCTCATCAGGGTCCTGGCAGCGCTGTCATGTCATGTCATGTGACTGGAAAATTACCACTCAAGCTCAAAGCCCATTTAACATTTACACACCCCTTACTCACCATCCCTCCATACTCTAAATAAAAACCTATTAGATTGACTCCATTCAGATATGTAGTTAATTCAGCTCTTGTTTTTTTCGTATTTCAGGGCGGACAACAGAGTTTGGGAACTCTGAAACACTGCCTTGTGGCTTCTCTCAGTGGGCAGGTCCATCCTCATTCTTCATGTGACAGCAGGGCTTAAAATATGAGAGAGATGAGTTTGTGTGAAAAACAGACACGTATGAAACTAAAGAGCCTCTAAGTGAAAAATAAACAGCCTGATGGTAGCACTGCCCTGCTGGGGTGAACTTAGAGCTAAGAACAACAAACTCAGAGAGAGAGTTTGATGATAGTTTTTAAGTCATATTTACTTGAAGTTTTGATATCTGCAAATATTAATGTTGAAATTGTTGCAAGTTTTACCTGAAATTACACCTTCAAAGTTTGCTAATGAGTGAGCTAATTGACACCTTTGCATCTGATTAGAGCAGTGAGCCTGAACCAAACATCTTTGCAAGCAAGCTATCTAGCAATTTGGGGCAAAAGACTCAAGTGATTCAATATGGTATGATTCAGGTGAAAATAAACTTTCTTTAGTTAGAATCTTAACAAAAGTGACTCTACCACTGAAAAGTTTGTTTTCCCTTAAACACGACGTCCTCTTAGCTTGGCCACTTTGTCATGTTGTCAAATGTTTGTTTTTTCTCAGATGCCAGTCCTTATTTTCTGCATAATTTCCTCTGTTGTTCCTCCTTCTATCTTCTGTTTCCCCTCTCTCTTTCCTGATAACAGCTCCAACAGTGATCCCTTCCTGGTGTAAAGTCTTCATGACATACCAGTTAAAGTTCGTCCCAGATTTAGGTCAGAGATTGTCCTGCTCCAGATACTTTAGATAACCACACCTGGCACACAAAGCAGAGGGATCACCAGAGTACTTAGAGCTGATGCCCTTCTGAATAAGGACTGTTTGTTCAGTCACAATAAAAGCTGGATCGTATGATGCGTCAGATACAGTGGCTCTGGAAAATGGTGACTGACATTTCAGCAAACAAACATTTGGAATAGATTCAGCTTTACATGATCACTGCTTGTTTGAAACATTTAACCTTAAACCCCAAACTGTAAGAAACATCACAAATTAGACTGGCCTTGGATATCAGTTTCCCTCTGAGGCACTGGTTTATAAGGAGTCTTTGAGCAGAACCCTAAAAACTCCAGTCTCAACATTCATGGAAATTTTGTACAGAGGTATGTGTTTCAGTTGTCAGTCAGCTAAGATTACCAAATAACGTGTTTACAACAAAGTTGAATAGAAAAATAAACTGCAAATAAACAAAATATGTCATAGGAAACAGTCCTAGGTCAGTAAATGTAACTGCAGTACATGGTGGTGGCATGAATACTTTTACTGTACCATCTGAGAAAGAGCCCATAGAAAGTGTTTGGGAACGGGCAGAAACTTTCAAAAGCACATCAGGCAGGTGATTGATGATCGTTCCGTTAATCACATTCATCATGGGCCAATCAGATAATTTAGTAGGCAGGTGCTATTGTCACACTGTATATATATATATATATATATATATATATACATATATATATATATATATATATACGGTGTGTGTGTGTATATATATGTACACACACACATATATGTATGTATTACATTCTTTACTATGTAGGACTGAAACTGTTTGATGGGGGACTGACTTAGCATTTAAGAGCATTGTGTAGGTGCAGGAGTGTTTGTGTGTGTGTTCTGTACTTCATGCTTTTTTGTTTTGTATTGTATTGATTGTACTCTATAAATGTAAAGTCAAGTCAAAGTCTATTTGTAAAGCACGTTTAAAAACAAACTCAGTTAAGCACAGTGCTGTACAGCAGTACAATATAATTATGCTTAATAATAATAAAAACAGTAATGGAATACAAATGAACAGAATATTAAAAATGAATAAATAAAAATAGAAATTAAATAAGATGGAATAAAAACAATAAAAGAAGAGTAAAAGAGAAGGGAATAAAAGATAAAGGATTGAAAGCCAGGGTTACTCGTCTAGCTTGGACTGAACACCAAAGAAAAAAGATGTGTTTTAGCAGAGTTTTAAAGTGCCCAGCGGACTTTGAAGCTCTAACCTGGAGAGGTAGGCTGCTCCACAGTTTTGGGGCTGCTCCTTGAAGGCTCTGCCCCCACAAGTGGAGAGCCTGGACCGAGGTGCTGCCAGGAGCAGCTGATTTGACAACCTGTAAGGACCTCCTGTAAGGACCTTCTTGAGATGGTCTGTCCCTAGGGGATATCCCTTCAAATAAATTAAAACATAAATTCAGATATGTTTTTCATTATTAATAAAGAAATGCGATCCAGATCAGAGAAATCACTTAAAACGTCTATGCACTGCTACCGTCTGTCAGTGGATATCTCCCCCAAGAGACAAATTTCCTCTATTGGTACTCATATATAGTGGCAAGGACTTCTTGCAACCCCACTTCAAGAAACCTGAACTAATCCCCTCAGCCAGTGATTCTCAACTGGTGGGTCGTGACCCAAAAGTGAGTCACAGACCCTTTTTCAGTGGGTTGCGAGCCTTTGCCTAGGCAAAAAAAAAAGGTAGGAAAATAAATTCCTGTGCTTTTATCTTGAAGGGGACTTCTTATGCAGTGAAGTGCTGTCTGTTCACACTCCTTAAAAGGTGGTGAGAATACCCTGTAATGCTTTATACTCAATGAGTGGGAACTCTGCAAAAGCTGCTTATTTTTAAGATTTTTTTTAAACAACTGCTCTGTAAATTTTACCAAAGGTGTGGTTTGGTCCAAGGAAGAAGCCATTACATTTTGGAAGTGATCCGCATATTTGTCTGGATGCAAAAAATTCCCCAAATTTTCTAAAAATCCCATAACTTAACATTGGGCTGTAATTTCAAAAAATCATATCTCTGACATCACTTCATGGATTCACTTCAAATTTTACATGACAATATATATAATGTAACTCTATCATCATGGTAAATTTCATCTGGATCTGATGCAGATTGAATTCACAAAAACATTGAAGTTTATAATGGCAAATCCCATACATTTCTTCTCGGCTGCTGTGAGGGTTCTGCCCCCTTGACGTCATTATGGGAATTGTAGTTTATTTGAAAACTCACGTCAATGTTTTTTAAGCCTATGCCACTACATTACCCAGCTTCTCTTGCAATGCCAGAGGAGGAGTTCTCCACATGGACAGACATGAGCGGAGAACCGGCCGTCATATCGGAGCCCGTGGGCATCCAGAATTGTATCTTGGCGGAGGTCTGCGCTCTCTCTTTGTTAGTTCCAAAAGCAGGTGTTTGATGGCAGTTAATCGAGGCTCTTATGAACAAATCATTACATATTCATCTATATGTGGTCACCTTCATAACCTAAACACTTCATTCAGTTTTACATTGTTGCTCTGTTGTGGTAGTAGACTGGTGTTACCCTGACAGGAAATGGTCAGTGATGAACAAAGGAGGGGACAACATCCAAGAGATGAAAAATAAGTGACCGCCTCACATTAAGAGACCCTCATATCCCCGCAGGGTTAAACCGGGAGCAGACTTGGGTCAGTGTCACCACTTCAAAGAGGGGCTGCATCTGTCTGAGTGTGTGTGTTTGTGTAAGTGTGTACTTTTTGTTGACCCTCAGAGGAGCATATGGCACCAACACAATGCCTTAACCTTCCTCCTATCGATACTGATGCTGCCTCACTCCTCCTCTCAGAGGTGAACAACAGGACACGGCAGCATGCATGAGCACACAAACACATACACAGCTCCAGACCTGCACCCCCTCCTTCATTTACAGCCCCCCCGTCTCACTGCCGCTCCTTTCATTTTCAGATGGGGTCCTTTCACCCGGAGCAGGCAGCAGCTGGAGGCCTGAGACACCACGACAGCAGGAGAGAGAGGTGCACATTAACTACTAGTTACCTCACACAGACTCAAACACACATAAACCACATTAACCCTTACCAAAACAACCATTATGTGATTTATTTAAGCCCTGGCTCTTTTTCTGGAGGCTCCTCACTGTGGAAACAAAAGACTTAGTTCTCAGGAACAGAAGTCATGACAGAGGGAGGGTCTCATTCTTCAGTTATCTTAATGAGAAGCTTTCAGTGACGACTGGGCTGTGTTGTTTTTTACCTGCTGCAGGTTATGGATGTGTGACCGCAGGCTTGTCATACTAAGAGCTGAAAATGTGCTGTTACAGCAACAACTTCAACTTCAATATTGTCCCCGAAACACTCAGAATTAAAAAACAGAAATCAGAATCAGAAATACTTTCTTTGGGGAAATTTGGTTGTTTCAGTTGCTCGTATACACAGTATAGTATCAAATAAAGGCATTAAAATAGATAAGAGCATACAATTTTAATAAATCACATGAAGTTAAAAATTGAGAAGAGAAATTATGTATTCAGGTTGCAACATGAAAAATCTTTAAGCAATATCAAACTTCGCTATGAAGGAAAAAAATAACATTTAATAGAGGTAAGACTATAAATAAGGCCAAGGAATTTACACTATTAACATTAACAATATTTACAATATGAACATAAAAATGACAGCACTGTTTGTCCAATAGGCAAAGTTTGTCAGTAAGGTTATTTCACTGGGTATTCGATTGCATATTTACTTATTAACAAATATCAGAGTTATAAAACAGCTAAAACAGCTATTCCAAAAATTCCAAAACACAAACAATAAAAACCATAACAAATAATCATAACATAAAACAGTAGACATAGATCATATCCAATACAAACAGAGGCATGAGGTCAGATAGCCCGGTCCTGTTCAGTTCAGGGTATCGCTTTGATACCAAAAGGCTTTTACTGATAAATTTACTGTGGTGTCTGTTGTAGGCATGTTATACTGTCACATGCACTGTAAGCTGATCTAAACTTCAACATACATGAATGGAAACTGACAACCATTCTCACTTTTTAACTATTATCCGATGACAATAAATGAATTTAGGTACACCCATTGAACTGCTTTTTAACACAAATATAAAACAAAACAAGCTGAGGTTGTCCCATTCCTTTGATTATCCTCAGCACTGGGAAAGCTTTAATTTTCCAGGTAATATTTTACTATTTACATCCTCAAGCTCCATTTTCTATGTAATCTGTGTGCAGTGAGATGAGCTGCTGTTCTCGTGATGCATGATGCTGAGAGGAGTCAAAGAAAACATTTATTTAAGCCTGACTATGCATGTCCTGTATATATTATAGTATAGTATGTTTGCAGTTTGTTATTCCTCGTATCACCATAGGTTATTCCCTCTCAGTCTTCCTTCAAAATACCACTGATTAAAAACAAGTCCTGCCCAACCCAACCCAAGTGAAGGCCATGGTCCGGGCTGCTGGGCTGAGCTCAGCATGGGTGGATAATCGAACCTTTATCTAGCACAGTGTGTGCCCATAAGGACACAAGCTATTCCAAGTAAAGACTTTTTTTTTTAAGACTGTAAACTTGTTTATTTTTTCGCATTTTAACATGGAGTATGTAGAGCCCTTTTCACACATGCAACCCTGGTATTGTCAGAATAATACCCTGGCAGTTATGCTGCATACCAGTTGAACTGGAAAGTCGGGATTTCAGAGTTCTGAGTGGGAAATTTCATCTGGAACACCCCCAGTCAGAAACTGGGGGATCCTCACCACCCATGAGTTGACAATCGAAGATGGCTGCCCCCAGTGTAAACAGTTATTATATAAGTTCCTGTAATATTCCATTTATTAGCACTTCTGACTAGTGTTTATCACACTCTTGTACGTAGTATTGTTCGATGTTCATATATAGAAATACTGCTATAGAGTTATTTACATTCTTCATGTGGTATGTGCGAACTACAAGACAGGGCCTGCTAACAATAGCTATCAATAGCCTGGCGGATTAGAAAGTATTTTTCCGACTTTGTAGCTGGAACATTGATAACTGACGTCATTTCCACTCCTGTCTTTCCAGTTCCGATGTAAATGTAACGCAGCATTACTGACATGGTTGTTCACACTTGCTCCTCTCAGCAGGGACTATGCCCTGATGGATGGGGAAAAGGTGGTGTAGTGGGGTCGGGGGGGTCATCAATAAGAAGCACAAGAAGTCAAATATATGTGGCAGAAGTCGGTGTTCATAATATGGCAGCAGACAAGCATTGTATATCCAAATCTCATTGATACATGTTGAAAAGTGTGTCAACAGCATTAATTAAAGAGTTAAGCGAAGCGCTGTAGCTTGCAGGAGTGAATATGAAGCAGCGTCACTGCATGCACGATGATTACAGTGAAGAGACAAAGCGGCAGTGCCTTAGCTCTGTATACAAGTGCAGTGTGAGACGACTGGAATTGCCCTTAGGTGTGGGTGAGTGCGTGAAGGGTTGTCTGTCCCTCTATGTGCTCCTGTATTCAGCTGATGACCGATTCACCGTGTACCCCTCCTCTCGCCCAGTGTCAGCTGGTATAGGCCCCAGCCCCCCACAAGCCCAAAAGGGCAAAGTTAAGATTGCTGAAGAGAATTTTGGACCACACAGACCATAAATGCAAATAATGAGCTGTTGCAAAAACCCTTTTAATATTGTATGTGTGGTAAAGTGACCTCAGAGGAAACAAGAAAGTACCTCCACCAAGGCAGCTTGTTTTGCCAGCATTTGTTAGTTTGTGAGCAGGATAACTCAGGCAGTTAAATGTGTATTTTAACCCTTTCATGCGTGGTGTCCACTACTGTAGACAGATATTTGGAATAATTTTTTACCATTTAGGTTACAGTACCATGTCCAGCTACCAGGTGGAAAATTCCCAAACCCTTGTCTTAAGTTTCAAAAACTACACAGTAATCTTTGCACATTTTTACCATATCCAGATATTGTATCATAAATCCAAAATAGCCGACAAAGGGCAAATTGGGTATTATGCCTGTATTCAGATTTCACAAAATTATGTATTTTTTTTTATTTGTATTTTTTATTTTAAATTTTGGTGTAAGTCACAAGTGAATAGCTTAATTAAACAGCAATAATATATATACCTCAGATTTTGCTTTTTGTTTTATGTATTCTTAATAAATGTTTGTCAAAGTGTTTGTGGATTTTTATTAAGTTCCACTAAATTCCTTTTTGTACCAGTGATGCATGGTGTTCACTGTAGTCGACAGATGCGTAACTCCCTCAAAATATAACACTGAAAACAATGAACATGATTTTTAACTTGTTTGAAAGTACAAACAAACATTTTAAAAAAGTAGTCCTTTGTTATTTAATATTTCATGCATGAAAGGGTGAATGAAAATTTCAAGGAATGTTAGTCATGGCACAATGAAGAAGAAATTGGATTTTGGTGGATCGAATCCAGAACAAGGAATTTTTTAAAATGCATTGTTAACATTGGGAGATAGGGCAGTTTTTCTGATACCTAAATAAGCTATCAACAGATTTTAAAAACATTTTGGGGGAATGCTGGTCATGGCAAAAGAAAGATCCAGATGTGGATCCAATATTTTTTTTTAGGATTTGTTAACAGCACAAGATAGGACAGTTTTCCACATTTTTGATAATACCTTGCCTGACAATGTAGATTATGCCTTGGCAAAGGTTTGTGCTTTTAGAGTACTTCTAGTTAGGAGTGTTTCTTGTATCAAACAGTTCAGCAGTGATAAAATCAGAAACTCAGTGATTCTGCAACTTATGTAGTATTTTGATGTCTTATCTTGTTAAATGATTAACTTGATGCTCCGTTCTTTTAAAGACCTTTGTTATGAATAGAGCTCTATAACCAAACTTCCTCTGCTTTATTGTAACTGTTTGTATCCATGTCTTTAGGGCACACCTTGACCTTGGCTGTGCTATCAGTTTTCCCCAGAAGCCTGAGAGAAAACACATAGTTTCCAAGTCAGAGCCACAGGACTGAGGAGAATGAGCTCTGCCTGCCTCCACACGTCCATGAAACAGGCCACAGGCTATTAATTTAGTGTTTTGTCTTCAAGACAATTTGTATGTGCCGACGAGAATAGATTTGTTTGTCTTAGGGAAGTGATATTTGTAGCCATAAGTAGCACTTACTAAGACGGCACTCTCCCACACCCCGCTGAAGGTAAGAGCGTCAGATGAGTCATGGCAGACACTGCATTTCAGTCGTACCAAGATTAATGCTGGAGAGCGAAACAAAGACTAAACAATATCTATCCCTACTCTATTTTGGGCTCATGTGGGTCAAAGTGACTCATCTGCAAGACAATGTGCGGCGTTCAAAGGTGAAAAAATACAGGGGACATTTAGACAGTCACATAATTTTTCTTTTCATAGAATTTTAAAAGGACATAAAGAGCTGAACTTCTGGGCTAGATCTGTGTAAATATCTACATCTACTAAAATGACAGGGCTGGACATTTGACTGAATTCAAGTTTTAGTTCAGATCTTTCCTTCTCTGTCCTACTGAAAACAAGATAAGCGGTGTTAAATACCACACAGCATGCTGTGGTGCACTTGTTTTGCCCATAGGTTTTGTCATGAGTGGTAAATGGAGCTCTCCCTTCTGTTCTCTGGTGTGAAGCATGTGCTCTGTCCCTCCCAAAAGAACAGCTCTCTTTTTAAGTGAAGAGCAGGAGGAGTCAAATCTCAGGCTTTTTTTTTTTTTTTTAAAGTGATAAAGAAAGCTAAACAAATATTTAAAAGGCAGCCACTGGTCTACCAAAACAGTAAATGGAGGAGGAGTTGGAAAAGAAACACAGCAAAATAAGTTGCAAATTTCATATTTAGTTTTTGCCCCGAAAGACAGAAAATGTATTTAATCATTTGACATCCACATACAAAGTGACCACGCATTAAATCATCAGAAATGGTACAAGCCACTTCAAGAGCCCATATTATGCTCCTTTTGAGATTCAAATACCCTGTAAATTTATATGTCTTCTCCACATGAAAAAGTACTTTCTAAGCACAGATTTCTCCCTCTCACTGTGTTTACAGCACCAGTCGCTGCCTAAAACAGCTCGTCCCCCTAAATACAGCTACCAGTGTGACGTTCTGCCTCTGATTCTTCAGGTGTTCAAGCTCATTGGCTTTGGCTGGTAAGCCCAGCACAGAGCAGAGAGTAAAGAAAAAAACTAGAGCACCAGTTTAAAACAAGGCGCTGACAACACTGAACCGACCAAAAGCCACAGAGTAGACTGATCAACCAATCAGAGCGGACTAGGCCCATGTGGGTTCCTTCAAAAAACTCTTTGCAAGTGCACCTAGAAGAACTCATGCTGTTTTGAGGGCAACACCTGCATGAAATTTTGGTACAGTATTTTCTTTATCCAAAATAACACATTATTAAAGAAAGAAAGTCTAATGAATTGGCCCTCCTCAGATGTCATTTCATGATTTCAATGTGCAGGAAATGACTTGAGGTTGATCCACACACTTTATGCATGGGTTGTAGTCCTTAAATTGTCTGGCCTGGTTTGAATGTGGCCTGTTGCTTTTGTACCCCATGTTATTTCACACTCTCTCTCCCCAACTTTCAACTCTGTACACACTGTCCAGTCACTCAAATGAAGGCAGAAAAAGTAAAACAAATTAAATATATGCATAAAAAAAGATAAACATATTGGACAAAAAGGATTCATGCTGGTGACATTCACCCTCCTGGTGGCGTTGGGGTGAATATTGCAGGTCTAAGCATGGCTGAATGCTCCAAACACTGCTTTGCTGACTGCTAGTTCAATGGTACCATCCACAGCATGTATATCACTAAAGTAAGGATACCATGTCCAGAGGACTTTGAAACAGGTCATAACAGATACAATTATTGTTTTTATTTGAAATGACAGGGTTTCATTATAGAAATCATTGCTTTTTCCAGCTGCAGTAAATTCAACTTCCTTTGTTAGGCATCAATGTTTGTGTTGCTCTAACAATTAAATTGTGATTTATAGTGCAGCCCTGATGTCAACCATGAGCAGCAAAACTGCAGAGCTGAAAGCAGCAGAAGGTCACAGCCTTTGTGTTACCTCTACATGTCTGATCTTATATCAATAGATTGAGGGCTTTTGGCGGTGGATCATATGCACTGAATTCTTCCCTGGTGTGTAATGCTTGGCTGAGTGCATCAGTCAAGTGTAATTCTCATGTAATTTGTGTGGAGTGGTCGAATCACAGGCGAGCTTAATCCAGCCCTCTTTGTTCTGGCTGTCAGGTGGGTGACAGGTGGTGGTCAGGGTGGGGAGTGTATTTCCGGAGGGAGTTGCTCGTTTTTCCTGGAAACAAACTCAAATGTGACTTCCATGTAAAGGTGTGTTTACCTGAGAGCAGTCAGAGGGTGCAGAGTATCAGGAGTCACTTTACTTTTATTGTTGTTGCTGTCACTCGCTCGGTGACTCAGAGTCACTTAAGATTCACTCTGCTCGCTTTAAAGGTGTAAACTGAAACCAGCATGACTCACTCTGGACCGCTGTGGGTTTTTGGATCCTTGATGACAGGTGGTTCAGAATTTACCTGAAGAACTTGCCGGCTCATCCTGCCATCCTTTACAGTCATTTACGAGCAGGGGTGGACAGTAAAGTAGATTTACTTAAGTTCTGCACTTAAGTACGTTTTTTAAGTATCTGTACTTTACTTGAGTATTATTATTTTTGTAAACTTGTGACTTTTACTCCACTACATTTGAAAGACAAATATTGTGTTTTTTACTTCACTACATTTCTATGAAGGGTCTCGTTACTCATTACTTTAAGTAAGGCTTTGAAGTCAGCGGATGAAATTTATTGTCTCTTCTAAAATGCAATCTGCGTGTGATTTGTTGGTAACGTCGTACCTGTACCTTGTGCATGCGCTACTCAGATTGGGCAGGTAAACGCTGAGCTAACGTTGCTCAGATAAAGGTTTGACTGATACAGATGATGATTCCACACCAAAGCACCCATGGCCATATCTAAAGTCCATGTTTGAGATTGTTGAAATGAAGAATGATTCATATAGTTTAATATGTTTGCTCTGTTTGCTGCGCACAAACTTCATCACCACTGACAAAAACTTGCCAGGTAGGTTACACACATATTGCCAGAGCTGTGTCAGAACACTGCCATGCTGTTTTGGGGCGGGGGCTGTTTTCAATCATGTCTCAATAGGCATTTCTATAGGCTTTGTAGCATACAATTTACAAGCTTTTTATTCTGCAGGTTCTATAAGCAGGTCAATGCATTCAGTAGGTTTTTTCAGTCCTTAGGTTTTGTAAATTCAATGTGGCAACAATACAATAGCCCGTTTTTATTAAAATGAAAATGTACTTTTAATACTTAAGTATTTTCAAAAGCAGGTACTCCAATACTTTAACTTAAAGGTCCCATATTTTGCTCCTTTTCTGCAGTTTAACATGAATCCTTGATGTCTTCATGAAACATTAGTAATATGCTTTGGTCCAAAAATACTTTGAAAACGCACAGCAGCATTCTTTCTACGCTCACAAAACCGCTCTGTTCACAACGTCTGGATTTGGGCGGTGGCCTTCATATGCTAATGAGCTACATCAGCATAAGTACGGCAATTCACGACTCGAGCAAAGCAGCAATTCATGCCGGTGTAAGTACCAGATCTGTCCAACACCAGTTACCGCACACATGGTTATAACAGCGAAGCTCCTTTCCCTCAGACATCACAGGCTAACGCACAACATCCTAACCGCAGAGGGACAGCCACAACTTAGCCTACCTTCCCGGCTAACATTAGCATAAACAGAGGGACCTGGGGTCAGGTAAAAGACTGATTATATTCAGCCAACTGTTAAGCTTCTCTTCCTAAACACACACGAACCACAAATTGACGCTGTTTAACAGATAACATTGATCCGGTTTCCCCAAACATCACAGGCTAACGCACAACATGCTAACTGCAGTGGGATAGCCACAACTTAGCTTACCTTCCCGGCTAACGTTAGCACAAACAGAGGGACCTGGGATGGGTAAAAGACTGATTATATTCAGCCAACTGTTAAGCTACTCTTCCTGAACACACATAAAAACACAAATTGAAGCCGTTTAACAGATAACAGTGATTCGGTTTCCCCAAAAACATCACAGGCTACCACACAACATGCTAACCTCGGCCTAGTCACCGCAGTGGGACTTATTATATTCAGCCAACTGTTAAACTTTTCTTGACTGATGTAAGAATGCTCATACACTGAAGTTTATCCTTCAGACTTTCAACAAGTAACGTTAACATTGACGAGCATGTTGTGCAGTTATCTCTAGTTCACTTCACCCTGCTGTTAGCATTAGCTCATAGCAATGAGCAAAATAAATACTACACAGCATTAAAATACTCATCATAAGGTGTGGCTACAGATTGTTGGTACTGAGCTCCGATTCAGGAAAAGTCTAGTTCCCAGTCCTGTGTTGAACTGACTGAAGTTGAAGAAGCAGTCGGCTGTGAAGTGACTGGCACACACATACAGGTTTTAGCCGACTGTAGCTGCTCATTCCCTTCAAAAATAAAATTAATCCACTGGGCCCTTTGGTCCTTCGAGGCTGGTAGCCTATATGTGAGATACATGTGGCTGTTTACAGCCAACAGCCGAGCAGTGACAGCTTCGGAGCTTAGACATGCTGAACACAGATCTCTCACTAAGAATATAAACAACATGGCTGCTCTTCACAGAGGAAGCTCTCCAGCAGGGGGGAGGGGGTCTATGCAGGGAGACCAATCAGGTTAGGTATGCAAATCAAAAATATACTGTTGCGTACTAGTATATCCACAGACTCAACAGCTCTCTGAATACCATGAGTTTACATTTATGCAGCCTGCTGAATACAGGTTTTGTTGTCTACTATCACATTTTTTGGGCTGGGAGGAAGGACAAATACCCAAAAATGTGTTCAAAAGACTTAAAAAAGTGTTTTTTGCATAATATGGGACCTTTAAGTAAAAATTTGACTGAACAACTTCCACTTGTATTGGAGTAAAATTTGAGCAGGAGTATCTATACTTTCACTCAAGTAATGGAGTTGAGAACTTTGTCCACCACTGTTTACAAGGTCTGGCTATTAGAAAACAAGACTAATGCTGTAATTATATTTTCTCCTTCTGCATCAACACTGTGCTGCATTCAGGTCCACTGATCAGAGCAGTGCAGCAGGTCTTCTTCAGACAGTTGTCTCAGAACCTCTGTCGTTCTTTACTTTACTTCTGACACAGACAGTGAACGTGTTCCTCTTAGCACAGATCTGATTTTAGGGAAAAGAAAGACGTCTCATGGTGATGGATCAGATGAACAGGGAGGGTGTCAAGCACTCTGGTTTGTTTTTGGGCCAGAAACTGCTTTACCGAGAGCGCAGTGTGAGCTGGAGTGTTGTCTTGATGAAGGATGAAACCATTTTCCCACAGTCGTCTCTTTCTTCTGACTTTTTCTCACAGTTTTTCTAGAACCTGTCTGAAACAGTGTTGATTTACCCCTCTGGAACCCACTCATCCAAAATGATCCCCTTAATGCTGAAGACAATTATTAAAATGGACTTGAGTTTGGACTTGCTTTGTCGTGCTTTCTTCATCCATGGTGGTCCACTGCACTGACTGCCATTATGTCTCAGGATCATATTGGAAGATCCAAGTTTAATTGCATGTAATCACTCCATCTAAAAAGTTGGATTTCCTTCCATGTGTTCTAAAATGTCTCCACAAATTTGCTTGCATTTCTCCTTTTGATCAGAAGTTTTGGGACAACTTCGGCACATGCTTTAGTCATGCTAAAATTTTCATGCAAAATTAACTGAGCTGTCTCTTAATCAACGGAAACTATTTCTGCTCTCATTCTTACACTGAGTTGTTGATCATCTCCAACAATTTGTTCAATTTGTTGAATGTTTTCAGATGTTTTCGATGTTTATGGCCGCCCAGGACAGTCATTATCTTGAACATCCTCTTTGCCTTCATAAAATCTTTGGTGCAACTTTTAAGCTAATCACTTCAATTAGTAGCTAGCAGTGGACTTAAGACGTCCCTTATTGTAAACTTACAACAGTTTATGTGTGAATACACAACCTTAAAATATAACACTCAGTGAGACTAACCGCGTGGTTTATCCTCATAAGTGCAGTCTCATCATTCAATAACCACACCTTGTTCATAAATAGTCCACCCTAACTTGAGTGTAATCGGATCACAATTTGATTCATTCATGGTCAATCTCATGTTCCCTCATTGCTTCTGAATGTAATTAATACAATTAACGATATACTTGTAGTGTAGAAAAGTAGCCTACCACTGTAAATTGAATAATTGATATAATTTCTATGACTAACATTTAGAAAAATAGGTTCTCCTTGGAGACGTGTCATGCAGTAACCAAGTACCTTAGAATCTATACTTTATGTAATAAACACTTCTGGTGAAAAGTCAAGTTTTGTCGTTTGGGAAATTATTTTCCATTGATATAAATAAAAAAAGACTGTGAAAGTTGTGGAATTCTCAAAAACACCTTTTTGGGGCTTTCCACAGGTGAACATGTGAATAGGAAACAGGTGAGTGTCATGATTGTATAACAGGAGCATAACCAAAAGTTTCAGTCATCAACAAGGATGGATGGGGTAAGGTTCAACATTTATATAACACCTGCATGAGCGAATAGTCCAACAGTTTAAGAATGTTTCTCAGTGTACAATTGCAAGGAATTTAGGGATTTTATCATCTGCAGTTCAAAAGAGTCAGAGAATCTGGAGAAATCTCTGCAAAAAATAAGCAAAAAGGCAGAAAAACCAACATTGAATGCTTCTTTTCCTCAGGCCTGGACCGGAGTGGGACTCCGTTTCAGCCCTGGAGTTTGATGGTTATAGCAGCCCACGTTGGCAGCCTGCAGGTAAAATTTTAGCATCATGAGTAAATGCCTGAAACACTGCAATTCTGCTGTTTTCTACATCCTTGTTATTAAAACTGCATTTTATAATTTAATCTAAAATGGAAACTTGATTGGATTGAAGAAATAAAAAACAATTTCATATTAAAATAAAGTGTATTATTTTAAATTCCTCTCATCCTGTTCCCTTTCAGTTCTGAATTGGGTGTTTTTATTATAAAACTTTTCTTCTGTTCCTTTTGTACAAAGCATTGGTGACCACACCTAGTTTGTGGATATAAATTCTGCTGGTACTGGAACAAAATATGATCATGTGTTATTCCTCATACTTGAGAAAACAGCTCACCTGTGCCTCCTTCATGCTCAACAACAGATGTTTCGTTAACATTGTTTGGTCCTTTCAGTGCTTCTGCCACAAAAATCAAGTTTGAACTTTTAGATTGTTGTTACTCAAGTCTTTAAAAGTCCATTTACACCATTCAAGTTTTTGTGAAAAACTGACATTAATTTAAAAATCCTGTTGTAGACATATTTAAAAAAACAGGAAGTCATGGTTTTGAGGTAGCAATTTGTTGAATGAAACGTCATATTTTATATTTTTGACCCTGAAACTAGACCAGGGGTGGAGAGCTTTCTCTTTGCAAAGAGGGTTTGCTCTCTGAATCAGTTGATGGTTGGACTTGAGTAGCCCTGAGGAGGGGGCTCTGCAGATTTATAAAGGCTTGGACCACCTGCTGTTCACTCCCAGGAATTCTTAATGTGTGGATAAAACTCTCAGCTACTGGGAGAACTGATTGTAGCTGACGATCGTTCATGGGGTAGGGGGTAGGGGCGATCACCCCTTTTTATTTATGAGATTATGATGCACTGGACTATGAACTTACCAGTCTGCTCCTCCTCATGAGCATCAGCAGGCCCTGATTTATTAGCAAAGTTACTCAGAAATGATACCTTGACCTAGGGTACGGTCTCAGCCCCAGACTGTTGAGCAACTAAAGCTGTACATCAAGCAAGAATGGGCAAGAATCCAACATACAAAGCTTCAACAATTAGTGTCCTCAGTTCAAACAGTTTAGTATTTTTAAAAGGAAAGTTGATGTGACGCATGCCCCTGTGACTGATTTTTGTAAACTTAACAGTATTTTACCATAAATTTTACAGCTACATACTGTAAAATGTCTATACAGTAAATTACTGTAAATGGCAAAGATCAAAAGAAAAATCCATTTTGCACAGGCAATCTGACCAGTAGGCAAGATTTCTTTTAGTAAATGTTTCACATTTTTGGGTTAAACAAATGTTTGATTAAATGTATTTTATTGGATAAAAATTCATGTTTTTTTCCTAAAAGATATATTACTAATAAATAAGCAGTAAAACTGTAAAAGATACAGGGATATGAACCAACATAGAGCAAGTTTATTGTAATTTAAAATGCTTTTAAAAAGTTTTAGGATAGAATGTGGTACTGTTTTTGAAAATACAGTAATGATGATGTAAATTAAAATAGAGTAACACTACTGTAAAGACATTTACAGTAACTTACTGGCATCTGTTGCCAGCGAGTTACTGTAAAAATTTACAACCCTTTTACAGTTCAGGTTTTTGAAAGGTGTTGCAGGCATCAAACTCAAAATGAGTATATATTTGAAAAAAAATCATCAGTTTAAACATTTATCTTAATATGAGTCGAAAAGAATTTGCAAATCATTATATTCTCTTTTTTGTACATATTACATAACATCCCATTTAAACTTGAATTGGGGTTTGGAGTTATTAGTGCTTGTTGATATGTGATCCACGTCTGTACAAGAGATCAAATGATTAAACCTGTTCTTATTCTCCCTCATGTGCAACCGTGTGGTGAAAACACAATGACGCCGCAGTCTGCGCACATGCGGTCACAGTGTGCACACACTGAAGGGTGGAGCCGCTGCAGCGCTGTGGGACTTTTCCTCACCCTGAGGTCCAGAGCTTGACTTGGCCTGCAGGAAGAATTCAGAGGAGAGATTTCCAGGGAATTACGCAGCATCAAACCACACTGCTATGTGTCACAGGTGTCAGATTCTTGTTTGGAATTGTATCCGGTGCTAATTGCAGTACTCAGAGCCTAAACAGGGACAAGGTTTACTTTTTTGCAGTCTCGTAGCGTACTGCATTGGACATGCCTCGCGCTCAGCCTCCGCCGCGAGCTGCGCGTAAAAGCGAGTGGCTCCGGAGCGCCCTGGCTCACCACCACTGCCATGATCCCGGCGTGGAGAACGAAATCGTAGTTTTAGCCACAGGGATCGACCAATACCTGCAGGAGGTCTTCCACCACCTTGCCTATCCAAACCGGGATGATACGGTGTCAGCGGAGGACTTCACCGAGCTGTGCGCCGTGCTGGGTCTCACCTGTGATGGGAAAGGACGGGGGTTAGTGAAAGAAATGAGTGGAGGGGTAAAGGATGAAGAAGATGATGAATTTAGGGATGTGTGTTCTGCTCTGCCCAGCCAGCTGTCCTTTAAAGACTTCCACTCTCGGCTCTGTGGGTATTTCCGTGTGCGCAGCGCTCGCAGGGGCACCGGGGAGTGTGCCTGGCGCCTGCCCGTCACTGAGGACACGGAGCTGGTGGAGAGGCAGATCCGGGTCCGGTGGCCTCGTGCAAGACGGAGAAAGAGTGTGAGTTTTGATCTGACAGGAGATCAAAATGGAGCTTCACAAAGATCAACCAAAGGTCGGAGCGCTGGGGAGCGAGAGTCAGGTAAAGTTTAATGATCATTTGTCTCATTTCAATCTAGATGTGAATGCCCCGTTGCTGTGGGGTGCAGGCTGGGTGGGACATAAGGTTGAATGGGACTCTTAAACAAACGGGGCTGTTTAAAATATGCATGTACTTAATACTCAGCTTTTAGATGTAGATTTGATCGTTATGCACAACTGCAACGAAAGCGCAAAATGTTCACGTTATGCTTTAACTTTTGATATTAGTGCTGTCAGCATAAGGTCCAATGTCCTGCAAAATCTTTTTTTTTTGGCTTTAAATGTTGTCAGAAGGAGCTAGGGGAGCAGAAGAACATGACATCTTATCTGTGCAGAACTCATTATCGTGGCATCCCTTAGCCTTCCTGCCCCCTCAGATCAGAGCAGAACATTTCCAAAGGGGAGGGAAAGAGATGATCCTCTACAGAGACGTTTTTTTTCAGTCAGCTTAAATCAATTCCCAGCTTAATAGACATTTGACTAGACTTGATGTAAATGCACAGCAATAATGAAAACTTAAAATTGCCGCCATCAAATACATTTTTCAGTAAATTAGCACATTTTTTTGATGTTGTGTTATGGACTTAATGAAACGAGTTATGTCAGCTATCCTTATAACGTTTTTTACCCAAAGTGGGGTTAATTTCTTGACTTAAGTTGGCACAATTGAAACAATAAGTTTAAGGTCAGATGTTGTCAGACAAGGTCAGGCCAAGGTCAGAACTAGACTGGCGCAGTCGTAAGCAAACATATCTGATAAAATCATGCTTCAACTGGTCTGGGTACGAATCCCTCCTGGGATTGTCCTTATTTTAAACAGTTGTCCTTTAAATTCAAAATTTTTAGTTTTGACCCAAAACTCAAAAATCATGTGTAGACAGTTACCTTGAAATTTTGAGCTTTCTGGATTTTTTTTTCACAGTGTGGTAAAACACACCAAGACATGGGACCTCTAAAGGTGCAGTAGTACACGCTGCCACTGAAAGCCTCATCATTTACCCACTTTTAGGTTAAAACTACTCAAAAAAACATAAATGGCTCAAAAATAGGCTACTTCAGCAGAATACCAATGTTGAAATATAAACTGGTGGTGTATTTCTAACCTTGCAGTGCAGTTGGATCTGTAATCTGATTCAGGCAGATCATCTTGTCAAACTCCAATCTACAACGACCGTGCGCAGCCAAAAGTGGCACGGCCCAAACAGCACCCTTTAGAGCAGGAAGAGGTGGGAGATACAAGCAAGAAGACAGCAGGAAGTGACTGTTCGTACAGAGATTTGCATGGATGCCAAAAGATTCAGTGGCAGTTTGTCAGATCTGGACCACATTTCTTTACTAAATGAAAACCAAACAACAACACTGAAAGCATTGGCAAGAGGTTGTTCCACAAAGTGGCTTACACATTTTTTATGCTGTAGCAGCACCTACTACATTATCTGATTGGCCCTTATGAATGTGATTGACAAAACAATCATCCAATCACATGCTGGATATGTTTTTTAAAGGTTCTGCTCATTCCCAAACACTCTCGACGGGCTCATTCTCAGATAGACTGCTGAAATGTATTGAACAGTCCATCTGGTCAATTTAGTGTATTTCCTCTTGATTCCAAATGTGGATCCCATCCTCTTGACGCGTGCAGACCCCTAATAAATAAAAAAGATGAACCACATGGTGATGTCAGGCCTCAGCAAGGTATACATTGCAAGAAAGTAACTGTACCGGGGTCAGTCACTTGACCTCTGCCCATACCTCCCAAGTTCAATGACTTTATTGTCAAGTCAGAAAGGACATTTGTGCAGTTTGACAGATATCACTCAAAGAACTATTCACATATTGAGCTCACTCAAAAGGCATGAGGTCCAAGGACATTCAATATTGTTCCTTCAAAATTGTAACAGTTTGTCCTTGAGTCAAAGTAGACATTTGTGCAACATTTCCAGGAAATCTCCCAAAACTTTATGGAGATACTGCACTCATAAGCAAAGCAGAACTGAAAACTCCATGACCTTGACTTTTGACACAGTGGTCCCCAGTCTTCTTTCTAACTTGGCCCGGTTTTATGTAGTACCATGTAGTCCCAGACTGGCCTGACCAATCACACATGTACACAGTGTAACTCACCATAACACAGGATTGGAGGGAGCCACGCTGTTTCCAAACCCCGATAAGGGGACATTCAAGGGGACTTGCTCTGTTTTCATCAGCTGCTTAGCAGTGACATTTAGGAACACAGTCAGATGAAAGTCACCAGTTGACATAGTAACTAATTAGACTGTTATACCTTCTTAGCACTTGGGAAAATGCTGTAAAAACAAGGGATGCACGATATTATCGGTTTGATACCGGTATTGCCCAATATTAGCCTAAAAAGTTAAGTATCGGTATCGGCTGATATGGATTTTTTACAGCCGATATGTCAGCCACATATATCAGCCTTATATCAGCTGGGATATCTGCAAATTACACAAATGTAGAATATTGATGCACCTTCTTATCACTGTATGGGTACATTGAAAAATCAAGAGCTTCAGTTTTGCAAGAGTTTTTTTTTGTTTTACATCTGTTCCTCACAAAAATATACTGTAACAGTGAAAGAAACAAGTCAATTTTTGTTAAGTACAGAGTTTGTGCTCTTGACCAGAGGTATCGGTATCGTATCGGTACTGACAATAATGAATTATAAAAATATCGGCATATTGGATATCGGCAAAAATCCAATATCAAGCATCCCTACTGGTTATGTATGTTTTATCCAGTGGTCCAGTGGAGATGCGAGGATCCATCCTGTCATGATAAAACACAGTCTGGTCTCAGTGATTCTAGGGTAATGACATTAATCATTCTTGTTTTCCTACGCCAAATGACCTACAGCCCTTTGCTTTAAAAATCTACTCAGTGCAAACACAAGTCATGTCGGAAGTTTGCACAATGTTCAGAGGACATCCCTCTTAGGGTTATTAGTTGGGGTTTCACAAGAGGGCATTCACAAGCAAAGGGTAATCATCAAAGTTCATGATTTTGACCTTTGGCCCATGACCTCAAAGATCTGCCCATGTCATCCTAAAATAAGAGTGGCCATAAGGGCAGTGTTTGATAAAATTTCCCTTAAGTGTTCATAAAATATTGCATCCAAGCAAGGGCTGCGATGACATTAGATTTTCACAGCATGATTATATTGGCCAAAAATGTAATGATAACAATATTATCACAACAACTATAGAAAAGAAAAAAGACAATACTACTTGTTGACTTAATCTATATAAATACTTTTTGTCTCTGCTTTGGCAAAATACTCTAAAAAGATGCATTAGGAGGCTGGGAGACTCTCTAACCGTCACTGTACAGAAAAAAATGTAAAAAAAATTATCAATGATAATGTTTATTACTGGGTGATAATGAAAAAAACAATGAAATGATAGTGCAGAGTGATATGACCTACATATTATCACTGTATTTTTAAAATGTATTAATTTATTTTGCTCTCTGCAGTTCTGATACTCTATCACTGCATTATGAATTTCATTTACAAGACCTATACCCCCATCTCACTCCTAAAAACAAGCCCATGAACAGTCATTGTCACTGTAAATATCACAGAAATGTGTTTATCTCCAGCAATAGTCTGTCGTATCTGTGACTGATTTAGTGGTTCATTTTTCATCTGAGTTTTGTTAAGCTGCTATGGAAACACACCAGTTCAAGTTTTGGTTGTTCACATGCTTTCAAAATTAAAGTAGTTGCCCATAATTACAAAATCTAGCTCTTATTGTAAAAATCTTTCCGGAGGTCTCTGACTTGGACTCTTTGGACTTGAACAAGCAAGACATCAGTGTAAACTCCATCTTAGATGCTGTTTTAGTAGTTTAAACAGAGATATAATGGCTGCAGCCCTGGATTAAAACAACAAACATTAATATATCACAGCAAAAAGTTTGTGTTAGAGCTATAGATTGACAAAGACACAGTGCTTTGCTTTGCCTTGGTCTGCTTCACTCTGCTGTTTGTGTCAGAGAAATCTCTCTGTTGTGTTGCAGTGGTCTGCCTGTCAGTGTGGCTGGATGGTTGGGTTGTCTCCAGGTTGTAAGCCAAATAGTCACATGGTATTACTTTATGCCTATTTTTAACTTAGTATGATTATTGTATTTTTTTTTAATAAATATCCAAGCTAAAGATGGCCATAAGACTGCACAACCTAAACTTTGTTGTGTGACCCTCAGAATCCAAATACTTTAACTTTAAATTCAAGTAGACATAAAACCAAAGTTTGATATAAATCTCTCAAAGAGTTGTTTAGATATTGCATTCACAAGAAGAAAGTGACTTCAATCTGTATTACTTTGACCTTTGACCTATGACCCTCAAAATGGTATAAGTTTACCCTTGAATCCAAGTAGAGATGTTTTAAAAGTTTGAAGAAAATCCCATGAAGACTTTTTGAGATATTGCGCACACAAAATCTTAACAGGCAGACAGACAGTCAAAACCTTGTCTTTGTCTCCAGAAACACGATTCCAGAATCCTCCTTTCTCCAGAAATGGATTGGGCACATCTTTAGGAAATTTAGAATGTATTGGACTCTTACTTTGAATCATAACAGGACACAGAAGACATAATTTTAACCAGAAGTGCTTAAAGAGCACAAACCTCCGCCAAGACATTGGCCGAGTTATTAGAGAAAATGGGGAAAAATTGCCCTGTTACGCAACATTAACAAATATTTTTAAAAAATCGTGGCTCCGCTCTGTATTTGGATCACCACCAAACATCTACCTTGTGCTATGACCAACATTTCCTGAAAATTCTATCAAAATCTGTTGAGAACTTAAGTTATTAGTAAAAATGTGGAAAAACTGCCCCACTATATCTCTGAATGCTAACAAATCCTTTACAAAATTCATGGATCTTCATCCAGATTACCACCCATTTGCAATCACTTCCTCCTTGTGCCGTGACTAACATTCCCTGAAAATGTTACCATAATCAGCTCATTACTTTTTGAGTAATCCTGTCCACAAACAAACTAACAGACAGACAAAATAACTAACAAACGCAGGCTCTAACATAACCTCCTTGACTGAGGTTAACATATTAATGTAACCTGAAAACATGATACGTTTCCCAGCCCTTCTTTCAACTATCCACAGCTGACATGGTATTTGTTTATCCTTACTCAGTATTTATCGGTAAGAGTTGCACCACGTCATTATCTTAGGATTATCAGGAATGAAGAAAGAAGGGAAGTAGCTTATTAAGCAGCAATTGCTTGAAGGTATTTCCTTTTAGGTCTTTCATCATCTGTAGCGACATGTGGTCTTTCTGAAATGCATTTGTCAAATCTGACTATTTAATTACCCTTGGCCTCTTCTTTGACCTTCCCAGCCTGTCACTTCATGGTCTTATCACCCTACAGTCAGATTCTGATCAAGCAAAACTAAATAATGTTCACAAAAATAACACAACATACAGGTACTCAGTTTCATGGAAACGTCCACTTCTTTAGTTAAGCAGATTAGTGAAGCAGCTTACCCACAGTGATCCTGCTTTTGTAGCAGCTACAGTGAAAAGACTGAAACCTCTGCAACTCATTTATATTTTTAACAGGTCATCATTTCTATAATCTGCACTTTTAACAAGACAAGCAGCCAACAATGTGACTGATGGTATTTGTTGAAGATAAAGCTGCAATATTTACTTTTCATTAAAGAATCAAGGAACCATCCACATACAGAAGACTGCTTGAGTAAACATGAACCTATTTGCTTAACAGTCTTATCGTCACTTTACATATTATTCAACACCCTGAGCGCTGATGTCATAGTGTTAACTCCTTACCTTATCATTTTAATGCTAGAGACTGACATTGGTGTCCTCTGTCCTGTGTCCTGTTACCTAAAATATACTGTATGGAAGAGATGACATGTCATCCATCACCAGAAAGACTCAATCAATCATCTAAAGTAATGTAGCATAGTTTTCCAAAGAGTTGTTTCACTTCAGTCTATTCAGTCATTGGTACCCATCCACCGAGCATTGGTAATATCTGGGAGGTGAGGTGCCTGCGTAGAACCCAAAGGATACTGGAGGACAACACCCCCCCCAGCCACAGCCTGTTCACCCAGCAGCCATCAGGCAACAGACACAGAAGTATCTGCTGCCATACCACCAGACTGCAGGACAGCTTCTTCCCTCAGGCTGTGAGATCCCTGAATGCACCATCTGTACTCCTTCATATCTAATAGTTTTGTTACCTTCAGCAAGGAGGTTATGTTTTTGCCTGTGTTTGTTTGTTATCAAAATTTGGCAAAAACTACTGGACGGATTTTGCTGAAATTTTCAGGAGATGTTGGTAATGTCCCAACTTGAAAATAATTTGATTTTGGTGGTGATCCAGATAACCGCCATTAAATAGCAATCATTTTTGCTCAATATCTGTTTAACTAATAATGATCAACATGAGTCTGAGTGCGAGGTTTTCAGGGTCAAGGAATCATATTATGATGGTAACTTTATCATGGAACTATTGCTTATAGATGTAACAGCAATATGTGAGCTACCTTGGCATAGGTTTGTGCTTTCTTAGTGCTTTCTAGTTTTTGTTTTGCTGTGGAGCCGCTATTTAATTTCATTGTGCAACCTGTTGCACAATGACAAATAAACTTCCTTGTATCCTTGTGTCCTTGTATTTACAGATTATTTCTTTCTAAATAGTCACAAAATGCCTTCAGTGTGCTTGATTTCCCATTCGCCACTGTCCCTGCTCTGATGATTATTAACTATTAAGCTCTGATATAAACAATATCTATTGCTTTAAGGTTTTAGTTTCTCTTAAACAGTTAATTGTTCTTAAATAAGTTGCCCATGGGGGTCTATCATAATAGTTTCATCCCTGAACAACAAAATATAGGTAATAAATTATGTTTATTTGGGCCGTAGAGAGTCTGACTTTCTCATTTAAAAATATGTTCCTCAAAAAAGGTTTGGAAACGTTATTTGGGATGATTAGTTCTCCTCTCTAAATATATCAATTTATTTTGTATTTTATATCATTAGAAAGCCTGATTAGTCACCTTTAAAACGAGATATGACTTGTAAGGATCATTCATTTGTGGAATGAGTAACACAGCTAAACATTCTGGTCACTACCATAAATTCTTATTTTCAGTAAGACTTTCATTGATTATACTTCTATAAAATTGTCACCACAACCATACAGACATGAGGACCCTCCTGAAAACAAGATGTAGCATCTCAAGAGGCTAAATTTGTTTCCAGCAGAAACAAATTTGATGCGACAGGTCTATGATTGGTCCATTGATCTTCACTAACTTTAGTTCTTACTTTAGTCCACTTGTCTCCACTTACCTCCCTCCCTTTGCCCACACACCCAACACAGCATCGTGTGGATTTGCTGTTCATCATGAGACTGGGGTCCACATTCAAGATTTCCTGCTGCTTAACAGAAGGTTTTTTCTTGCCGCCATGATGGAGGGATTCATGATTGGCTATATGGATTCATGTTGGGTGTTGGATGTATATATTTGTATATATATGTATATGTGTATTTTATATATGTATATATGTATCTATGCATATATGTGTATCCATAAAATGAAGAGCTTTGTGCTCTATTGTAAAGTGTCTTGAGATAACACTTGTTATGAATTGGCGCTATACAAATAAAGATTGATTGATTGATTGATTAATTCTTCCCCTGGAAGAAAGCCTACTTTTCCTCAGTGAAGCAAGGGTGAGGTCTATTTGGGTTGTTGCCTTGTTAAGATGCTGACTTGTAGTCTGTCTTCAACCTCACCAGTCTCATGGAACTTGGTCCCACATTTGAAAACCAGGGCTGACACCAAATAACGCTACCACTCTTTGCACTTTGTACATTTTGGAGGAGGATACCTACATGTTTAGCTGTGTTAATTATTCCAGTAATGCAAGACTTTTACAAGTTGTACCTCGTTGTAAAGGTGACTAATCAGGCCTTCCAACAATATGAAATACAATATCGGCAAGCATTATTAAAGGTTAGAATTAATCAACCAAAATAACCCCTTCCAACTTTTTTAGAAGAGTATATTTCATTTCAAACAAAAACAGATTTCCAGTGTCCATTTGTAGATGTGATGTCTCAGGCTCCCATATTCCCAATATTTTATTCTTTTCTTCTTCTCTTGTGATGTTTTCAGCTTACAGCTCAAAGAAGTTCCCTCTCTTTTCATCGTAATACACCCCTCCATGTCACAAATTCTGGGCTTAACCGTCAATATTTAGGGGAGTTTTATTTCAATGATTGGTTGTTTCCAGCTGCTGCATTTATTAACACTGTTGTTCATGTACTGAGATTTGCCTTATACGCATGTTTCATAAGTCACACTTCGGAGCTGGTGTAAGAAGATTTCTGCACCAAAAATCTCCCCAAATTCTACACAGGATAAATGAGGGCCACTGTCTTTGACCTTGCACCTCCAAAATGTATTCACTTCATCCTTGAATCAGAGTTTACTTTTGTGCAAAGTTTGAAGAAAATTCCTCAAAACAAAGTTGTGCTATGTTCACCAGAATGATCCAGCCAGTCAGAAAGTCAACCAAAAACAGTACCCTAGCACTAGCTGTCACCTGTGCAGAGCCGTAAAAATGTGATCCAGTTAATAGTTGCTTTTAACCCAACTTTGATCATTTTACTCCTCTGTTCCTTCTTTTAAAGATGAGGTAGCAGCTCTGAGGGAGCTGGTGGAGGACCTCCGCTCGGCGCTACAGGGGAGTGACGCCCGCTGCCTCGCCCTGGAGGTGGCACTCAGACGGGAAAAGACCAGCGCACTTCCTTCTCCAACCAGACTCAAATCCACACTTTCATCTCCTACCAGTTCCATCACCCTTAAGGAGGGGAAACTGGTACCAACTCACAGAATTAAAGGACAGAGCAGTGTGTCTGGAATAGATGGAGTAAGGAGACTGAGCAGGAGGCGGGACATCAGAGACCCTCTCCTGAGGGAGCTGCGGCTGATCCGCTCAGCACGTGATGGGCAGCTGGAGGAGGCCATCAAGTTTAATGAGCGTCTGGAGGAGGAGCTGCGGTGGGCATACCAGGAGGTGCGTAAACTTCAGGGGGTGGAGTCAGCGCTGAGGAAAGAGAACACTCACATCAGGTAAGGAAGTTTTTTTTAACACATCCGACGCTGATGATTTCTGTTCTTACTGCAGGATTTTCTAAAATACTCCATGATGGAGATCACTCATCTTCTCTGCCCTTTAGCTGGCCACACACTAGAAGATTTTATGGCAGGTTTTTGCTGTGATTTTCCCCTCTTAGGGATCAGGGGGTGGAAAGGGATTCCTGGCTTGATCTGGCCTACAGTTTCCCAAATAATCCTCAAGCGTGTGCCATTAATAGGACTACTAAGAGCCTCTTTGATCCCAAGGGCTCTAATTTCATTTGCCCGCAGCGCATTTAAAAGCAAGGAGAGACGTTCATTTGATTGGTTAAGATTACACTTGGCTGTGTTAAACCGACTCACACCTTCTCTCCTCCCTCTTGCGCCGGTAGGAGGGACAGAGACGTGGGTGTGCCTCGCTGCACCGGACTGCACCGTCCAGGAAAATTGCAAAATGCCTTGGACACACCCGGGGTCTACAAAAATAGAGCCCCAAGTCTTAATATTTACAGTTTTTTTCTGATTCTAATAAGGAGAGACTAGTGGTTGAATTTAAGATTATTTATTTTGCATAGATGATGTGATGTGATGTGATGTTTTCATACTGTCTGAGGATCTTTGGCACTTGAACTCAACAAGAAGATAGAATAATTGAAGGATGTCTGCCCTGAGTCTGGACTAACTGATGGCAAAGGTTGTGGCTGAGGAGGTCATCTGAAGGCTTGAAAGCTGAAAAGCTGATCAAACTGTGAAGACTCAGGGTGCATGTGTTCTAGACTTTTCTGCAGACGGGCCATGCCGCTCAGGTCTGTCGATGTGGAAGCTAACCATCATGTATAAATAAAAGAGTCTTCTCACAGAGAAACTGCTTTCATAGTGTGTATTTCTTCATGAATCAATTTCACTTATCGAAGGAGAATAGTGCTTTAATTTTTATGCCTCCCCCGACCCCCGACCCAGCCATGTGCAAAGCATTTGGGTAACACATGCAGCGAGGGGCTGTGAGTGCATTGAAGCATTGTCACATTCAAAGCACCTGTCTTGTTCAATATAAAAAAATTATCCATGAAAAAAGAGCAGCAGTTTACTGATTGAAAAATACACTTTATGGAGTGCAGCTTTTGTCTGAGAAGACTCCGTTTTTCAAATACCACAGTTGGCATCAAGACAAGTGTGTGAAAATGGGTAGTTTGCATGCACCTTGAGGTTGTCGAGATGATGGCTGAGGATGTTTTCTGAAGTCTCCTCTGAATGTTGCAGATGGAACTGGGGGAACAAGTTTTAACAGTGTGGTCATGTAGTTCTTAAATACAATTTTGCCGCGTTTCGGCATCAAACCTTCGTCAAGTCATGAAAGCTTGATGCTGAAATTCATGAAATTTATTTTTAAGGTCTGCATGACCATGCCATTAGAATAAAAGGCTTTTGATTGTTTAAAGAGAGCACCTTGGAGATTTTCTTTGTCTTTCAATGACTTTGTGAATACCATTCCAAAGAGCACTACAAGCTAACTCTGTATGAATCCAGGGAGCACTCCTTTCCTTTGTCTTTTGAGACGCTGTATGTGTGTGTAGTCCAAATTATTCAAAACAGCTTTCAAATAGCTATTGGTGAACTCTAACAGAAGAGGACTCCATGGAGAAATAATGTTAATGCAGTCAAGCTGATATCTGAATGCCCAATAACAAATATAATGAAAAGTAGAAACATCCTCAAAAATTTAGTAGATAATCTTTTACACATAAGGAGTGAACTTGGTGTTAACGTTGTATGCTCTCCATCAGGAGGAGGGCGGAGGAGGCCAGGGAGGCTCTGAGTTTGGGTCTACAGAGAGTTCGGATGATCCAGGAGAAGGCTCAGTCTGTACCGCAGCTCCAATCCAGGATCACCCAGCTGGAGTCTGAACTACACCAGTACAGGTATGCAATCTTTGTGTCTGTGTGGTCTGAAGAGAACAAAGAGAAGTGCACAGACGTGTTTGTGCATCCATTAACACATCATTTGCCTCTGAGCTCTACTGATTTGAAATTCAATGCACAAAAACCTCAGAGATTATGTTTCCCACAAGCAAAAAACTCTGCCTGAGCGCTGGGAAAAATCGACCAATTTCAATTTCAACAAACAACAGAATGTTTATGCAAACAAAGTCTTATTTCCTACCCACACAAAGTCAAGTTCATTTCATTTGCACCCACAATGCATGAGGAGCCACTACTAAATACTAGCATCTTTTTTACTTTTTTTACTGTTACTGCAACAGCCCACATCTTCACTGCTTGGTCTGTCGCACTGAGTGAGACAGTGGTCTAATCTACATAAATTAGCTGCTTTATCTGCACTTTCTCTGTGAAGGAAGGGTGAAGAACTGGTCTTTTTGGGGTGTTATCTTCATGGGACACCAGCTTTGTGGTCTTTCTTTGACTTCACCAGTTCATGGTCCTCAATTTGGAAATCGTACCAGGGCTGACACCAAAAAATACTGCCACTCTGCTTACCGTAACACTAGTTTCTGGTTACAGGGGATTTTAGTATTTTCCTGACAAGTTCTACCTTGATGCAAAGGTGACAAACCAGGCTTTTCAAGTATCTAAAATACATTACTAAATGGTATTATTAAAGGGGAAAAACAATCAACCGAAATAACATTTCAGACTGTATTGAGGAGTATAAGCTTGATGCTTGACTTATGTTTTAGCTAGATGAAAGCATGGTTTAATTTAGGCTTTTGACATTCAGGGTAACTGTCTGCTATAGATATTTGAGGTTTGGGCCCAGCTCATGATTTTAAGTTGTGAGAAAACTAATTTTAACTTACTGTAAGACAACAAATTGTCTTGTGATGAGATAACTTGTGGGCCTCAGAAAAATGAACCCAAGCTGGCTGAAGCATACATGGGATTTACCTGATTGCATACCACAGTGCCAACCAGCAACCCAAAGTACCAATTTTTTGATGTGATCAAAGAATTTGGCCTGACCACGCGACCTCAAACCAATTGTTTAGAGTTTTGTTGATTTAATTTAAAAATGAGACCAACTTCAGATAAAAACTTACTAAAGGTAGTTGTGGACATTACTTTGATAGTGTTCAGGACACTTTTTGTTTTGTTTACTGAAACATGTATTTAATACAAAGATAGATAGATAGATAGATAGATAGATAGATAGATAGATAGATAGATAGATAGATGGATGGTAAATAGCTAGCTAGCTAGCTCGCCCAAACTTGAATATTGCAGTGTTACAGCAGCTGGTCACAGAGAAAGGAAGTAAATCAACATATACACACTAATAAAAGAAATAAGGATATAAACAAAATAGAATATACTTATGTAAAACAAACAAGGCAATTTAAGTTCACTATATACAAAAACTAAAACACTTGGTATCAAAAAGGCAGAGTAACTCAAGAACGGAAGAATAAAAACCTGAGTACAAATATTAACTGTTTTCCTAAAAGAGAGTTATTAATATGCAAATGCAACTATATATAAACAGTGTGCAGTATAAAAGATAATAATGCCAGCAGTTTTACGTTTTCATTATTACAGTGCATTTTCATCGGTATTCTACTTCCTTCCTTCAGCTCACTTGGTGGTCTTAGTCATTGATTTTAGGTTGTTAACAAAAACATGGTGTTTACTCATCTACAATAACATAAAGAGATTGTTTTTTTCATGGGATGGTACCCAGTCACAGGCAGATTACTGTCAGTCGCAGCTTGTTTTGCTAACAACCAAAATTCCAACTCTGGGCTTTGATATATTAGTTCCTAAAGCTCTGTCTGGACTCTTATTGGAAACATTTACTTTATACCTTTGAAGACTATTATGATGTATCAAATGACTCACAAAGTCAAAGCAGTCTGGTGACACAGAAGAGCATTTTGCAGCTTAACAGATTTTTGTTAATGTTTGCTGTCGAAGTTCATGTTGAAAAGGAAGTGAGTATTTGACTCACATCCATCAGGTGGACAAAAGTAGCTCAATACCAGGTCTTGTCTGTGCCTGTTGGAGGTCCACAAAGTCAAATGTTTGTTGATCCTTAAAGTAAGCTTCATAAATCAGTTGCTGTTTCAAAGTCATTCATGTGAAAGCCACACAAGTCCTCCACATGCAAAACTTGACACAGATGGTAACGTTTATATAATGGATTTGTATAAAGAGCAAGGACACAAAAAGAGTTGTAGAGAGGCTCCTGGTGTATTTTACTGCTGGAGCCTCTATTGAATTTGTATGAAGACTGTACTTTACATGTTCCTTTGTGATTTTAAGTTGGACAGAGAGCTGATTTGACCCCTGACCCCTATCTTAGGAACATTACATGAACATTAATAAGGTTTGTCTCTGCAACTTAAGGGGCTATAAAGGAAAAAACAAAGGTATCTCAGTAAAGGGGACACTTGTGAGATTGTTAAGATGTGTTACTATAGGAATACACTTACCGCCCACTTCATTAAGTGCACCTTTTCAACTGCCCCTTAATACATATTGCCAATCAGCCAAGCATATGGCAGCAGTCTAGTGTATTAAGGCATATGGACTTGCTCAAGACGACCTGCTGAAGTTCAAGCAGTGCATCAGAATGGTGATTTAAGTGACTTTGGACCTGACATGGGTTGTTGGTGCCAAATGGACTGGTTTGAGTCACTAAGTGCTAATCTACAAAATAAAGACAGAAAATATTCAGTAAGTAGCAGTTGTCAGGGTTGAAAAAGGTCTTGTTGATGCCTGAGGTCACAGGAGAGTGGCCAGTGTATTCTGAGATGATAGAAAAGTATTGATAACCTAGTCACATCTCGTTTAGACCAAAAATGCAGACAAAAAGGAGGCAAGATAGGCCTTGTCCTGTTTACCTGACACACCGGATGGACCATTCAGTATATCTCACAAGTCCATCAGGGCAGTGGCCCAAAGAAAATGCTGTTCCATCAATCCCAGTCATTACAGGTCAACCGAATAATGTAGTAGACGGTGCGTAAATTACAAACTGTGAGCCACTTTGTAGAACAAACTCTTGCCAAAACATGTTAGAAGTGGAGCAAAAATATCATTACTATTGAGAAATGTTTTATTGTGTTGTTCATTGTTCATTAATAAAGGAATATGGTCCAGATCTAACAAAACTACTGCTGAAGCTGTTACCATCTATGCTAATTATCTGTGCGGGCAGCTAGTCTCTGCTGTTGTGCAGCTCCCACCTCTTCCTTTACTTTCAGTATGATCATCTTATAATCCTTTAGCATTGTCATGGTCAGGAACTACTAAGTATTGTCCTCAATGCTTGAGAAATTCTGTAGCTCTCTGGCTTGCTTTTCTCACCAAAAATTGTTCAATTAAAATTGGATGATAAAAGATTGGAGAAATGTTGCCTGGTCTGATGAGTCTTGATTTCTTGGCCATTTCACAAAGCTCAAGTCATTTCAAACTGGTTTCTTTATTTCTTTATTTTATTTAACCTTTATTTAACCAGGTTGGTCCCATTGAGATTAAGAAGCTTTTTTTTCAAGGGAGACCTGGCCAAGACAGGCAGTAGCAAAAAAAAGCACAAGGTTACAGACAGAATACAAAAGAGACAAAAACAATTTACAAGCGCATCATCATGGATTAAAAAACAGAGACATCTATGAGTCATATCTTGACCATGACGATGAGTTCCCTGTACTCCAGGAGCTTCCACAGTCTCCAGATCTCAGTCTAATCGAGCACCTTTGGGATGTGATGGAACAGGAGATTTGCATAGTGGAATTGCAGTTGACAAATCTTCAGAACATGTTATGTTAACATGTCAATATGGGACAAAATATCTGAAGAATGTTTGCAGCACCTTGTTGAATCCATAGCACAAAAAATTTAGGCAGCTTTGAAGGCAGAAGGGGGTCAAACCCGGTACTTGCAAGGTGCACCTAATAAAGTGACCATAGAGTATTTGCTACAAAAGGAAATGTCACATTTCCCAATATCCTTCAACTCGTCTTGACAGCTACTTTTGCAAAGACCTTCCAGGTTATTTCAAGGCTCCACATGTCAAAGTCATGTCTTGTTAGCTGATCTTGGTAAAACTGTGCTTGGTGGTTTCCTAGCTCATGTTTGCCTAGGCACACCTAAAACCAAACTAAATTCCCAAGGCACACCACACTCATATCAATGCAAAATGGCTTCTTTAATGGACATTATTGTATCTTTTCGGTCTATTCTACATATTTTTAAATCTACAAATGCCCAATAAAATAAGACATTCAACTGTATTACTGATGAAGTGTCATTAATAAAGTAATCCAATGTTTATATTCAGGCAAACTTCAAACTTATCCATTAGGGGTTGATTAGTAGTATTAATAACACATGGATGTGCAAATCAGACTGTACGACTCCTCACTGGGGGGGAGGAGTAGTAACAGGAAGACAGAGGACGGGAAGTAGCAGTAGTCAGCCAGTAGCCGTATTTTAATTTTTTATGTTTATTTATTTATTTATTTATTTATTTTTGTTTATATCTATCTTTTTATATATATATATCCTTCTATCTACTTTTCAGACTGCTACTGGAATCCTAATTTCCCTGAGGGAGTCTCCCAAAGGGATTAAAAAAGTTCTTTCTAGTCTAATCTAATCTAATCTAAATTCCCAAAGCACATCTAGACTTGCCTCAAGGCACTCCAGTGTGCTCTGCCACACCATTTGAGAACCACTGTCATACATAATCTGAAACATCCGCTCCGATGTTACAGGCTTATATGTGCTCCAGCTGACAGAAGAATGATGCTTGGATGTGTGTGTGCGTCAGTGGAAAGAGAAATGTTATTTTAAGGCACGCTAAGGCCAGTTAAGAAGACGTACAAGCTTAATAGCCCATGCTAATACACAAAACAAGTCTAAGCAGGATATTCACTTTTTTTTTTTCTTCAGGATGACATATTTCCTCTATCTGTGTCATCCTCAGATCAAACTGCACCTGCATCTCTGACTCCCCCCATCAACAAATCCACCCAGTCGGAGCAGAAGACCCCTGTGGAAAGACCGGTGAGTATATTTGGTGAACTTCGCAAGGCACTTGATGATAGCAAGTTGACTTCTGTGTGTCAACATGTCAAAATTCACACTTTCTGCCTTACTAATAGCAAAAAATAAAACAGAACAATATCAGCACGACTTATATAGCTCCAACCACCCCTCCCAGTCAGCTGTCTGTCAGCTTCAGCCAGTTACCAGCCAACTTCCAGCCATCGGGAATCCCATCCATCTCTTTTGCCTAAATTCCACTTATTCCACCACAAATGAACACAAGTGTGGCCCAAAGTTTACAGTTTATAACCGTCAGGGTGGGCAGGCGCCATCATGGACCCTATCAGGGAAAGTTGGGTAGATTCAAGTGGCTGCATCTGTGTAAGTTACCTAAAAACTCCAGATGAATACCTTCAATATATTGTTGACTTATTTAATTTTCTTTATGATCAGAGAAAGAATATAGGAGGTGTTTTTTCTTTATCTTGACAAGTTTCAACTGCATCTGTATCAGTGTCTGTGGTTGTTGGTTTCCAATCCAATAATCCGTGCATGGATCGAAAACCAACAAACACAGATGTCTGATCCAAGAAGCAATTAAAATCAAAAAGCGGGGATGAGGGTAGATTCATGCATGTTCAGCCTGAGAGACCTACCAGGTCTGTCAGGCTGACCACTCTGAAAAGAACAGCTCATAAGGACATGTCACAGTGTTCAGGTGTAAAGGTAAAGAAGAAACATCTCCTGTGTTCTTGGTCTGATAAAAAAGAGCACTAAATAAGTAATCAGTATTTGAAGATAAAATGAACCTGCTGGATCAGTTATTTCAGTATATTATAGGCAAAAGAAACCTGCAATGCTTGTGATTTATTCAAGTTTTTTTGCATAAAAACTTGATTACTCAAAGAAAAAAAAGGCACATGAAACAAAAATGACATAAAACAGGTTTTCCTTGATTTTATTGAGCTATATCTCAAAACTAAGCTGGATTTCCCTCTTGTAATTAAAGTACATGCTGTAATTTTGTTATCAAATGTTCACTTAATAGATTGGAGGTCGACATTCTTGTCTATGTGAACACAGACAGCTGCACTATTTTCAAAATATTTGAACAAAATTTCAAAATATCCCAAAAACATCTGAATAACATCATCACAACAACACGCCTAAAAATTTGCTTGTGTGAAAATGGCTGGGCTTACCACTCTGAACAGAGTGTACATTTTTTGGTGTTTATATTTTTAAACATTGCCAGAACTTACAAGGGGAGTTAGAGTAAGTAAGAGAAAAATCTCAAATTTCATTTTTGAAATCATCCGTAAAAATAATTCAAATTAAGAAATGTATTGTCCAGCCCTAGACAGTGGTGTCACCGTCATATTGAAATACACTGTCCACTGCAACCGCCCACATGTCCACTTACGCTGCTCTCCTTCTCTGATGAGAGAAACATGTAGCTTGTTGAGATGCTACTGCGCTACTCGAGCAATAAAATAACTTAGATACTGTAAAAGCTATTAGGCTTAGAAAACAACAACCACAGAGCTACTGGAAAATGTATTAAACTACTAACAACACTATTTGTTGTGACGTTAATGCCCATCACTGCCTGTGAGTGCATACAAATGGTTGGCTGTCTCTACATGTCAGCCCTGTGATTCTTACTCTCTGTCTTTCAATGTCAGCTGGGACTTTTTATTCTCTGTCAATTCTTCTTCTAGCAAAACATTATTTATTCACCAAACCAAGCACCAATTTTTTGTTTCATAAAACAACCAAATTTAGGCCCCGTTTACACGAGAATGAAAATGGCCTAAAAAGGAGAGTTTCCGTCACGTTTGCGCCTTCTGTTCACATGAGTGCCTGGCTCTGTAACTTTTGAAACCAGGGTGCACAGTGAAAAGTTTTGAAATGTTTTGGTATCTGTATAAGTTGCATTGGCACTTAGGAACAACAACAACAACAACAACAACAAAAGCTTCAGATGTCTACTGAACAACATGTGTGCTGCTTACTGTACTCGGTAAGTTATCCGGACAGATTTGTTGTCCAGACAAGAAACTCCTGCGTCTTCATGCGTCCGCTCACCATTGTTGTTTGTTAAAAGTTTGTCTTCACCGGAAAGCATACGTGTGCTGTAACACTGCTGTTTCACTGCTGTTTCACTACAAACCAACTACTGGCCTGGCATGCAGGCTACCACGTTTTCAGTCGTACTCACGGATCTGTGTAAACGCGCATCGTTTGCATATCATCTTCGTGTGAACACAGAGCGCTTTTGAAAACACAAAGGAAAAACCTTTTAGTTTCTGGTGACAATGTTGTTGTGTAAATGGGCCTTAGTTTTTTTGTACGTTATGTTCATTGAATTTTCTTAGTTTATGGAAAGGAATATCACAAATGTTGAAAATGACTCAGTAAGTCAACAAGTATGCACAACAACATACAGATCAATACAAAAACAAAACCTAAACAAACAGCTCAAGTGGGATCAATTATCACCAAAGATACAGGCAATAACCATTATATGCTTGTAGCAGGTCAAAATACAGGTTCAAGAAACCCCCTTAACAATAATGGCAGAGAGATCAGGCCCAATGTAATCGAAATAAGGCTGCCAGACTTTGTAAAACTGATCTTTCTTTGCATGTACTATCCCTGTAAGACATTCAAGGGGAACTAGTTCAAACACAAGTTGACTCCATCCTTTAATGGAAAGGCTCTTATCACTAATCCAATGTAACAATATATTTTTTCTTGCAGCAAAAGTGAGACTGTTATACAATCTTTTATTTGTGTCAGAGCTTATTATCTGACTAGGAAGACCCAAAATCAGAGACATGGCTTCCAAACGGGCCTTAGTTGATAGTGTAATGTAATCCTTTAACCCGTCTCCAGATTCAGAGTGTCTGCAGAGAGCGGTGGAAGGCAGAGCAGCCTCTGATGAAGAGGAGGAGGACAGGGGAACAAGGGGGGAGGAGGGGAGCTGCCTGAAAGATAAGAAGAACATCAGCCGACAGCACGATTGTGGAAAAGAGTGAGTTTAAATTAATGCATCAGCTCTCTTCAGCTTATGTGTTTATTCTTGGATCCAAAACGAGATTTCGGCCGTTTTATGTTGTTTTTCTAGGTGTCAGAACAACATGGTCTACAAGCGTCCCTCCCAGACCCCCTTACATAATGGGAACAGCAGCACTTTGAAAGACAGCAGGGGGCGCTGTGAGTGGAAGCAACAAAACCATGAACAGCTCGAGAGGCACCAATGCATTGAAAACGAAGAGGTAAGAGGAGAGATGATCATGTTAGATTACATTAAAGTGCATGTTCTTTTTAAATGATAGCTCTAGTTTTCCTTACACATGGATAGCACTGCTTTTCAAAACACACAATGTAGTCGTGCCAGAATTAAAAGATAGGTGTCTCTAATCTTGTACCACAACCAGGCCCAGGCTCCAGGAAGTGACAGTGCTAATGCTACCCCACCAGAGCCCTAAATCCAACCATGTAAACTGCCTGGCAGTGAGAGCCAGAGCATTGCTTATGTCATCATGTAGGGACGTCTCCTCCAAGATTTTTTATCCTATTAGTCCCCTCAACTCTAAGTCTGTATATCTAAGCTTTTCCCTTTCATTAGCTTCCTCAGCTTCCAAGGTAACTGTCAGGTCTATAAATTAAACTCTCATCTGACTGTCCCAGTCCTAAGTTTGTGTGATCTATCCCCTGTGGAATTCGTTTTCCTTCTAAATCCACCTGTACCACCCAATCAGTAGGACCCTTTACGCAGTCCTAGTCTTAATACTTAGAAACGTACCCAATGTGCACTTAACTCCGGTCTAGAGAAGCTGATAGAGTACACTCTTTTTCTGATTGTCTCCAGAATTTCAACTGTCTTCATCTACCTTAAAAATGTGCTGACAACATTTAAAAATGAATTATAGCTAGAAAAATCCTTCTGTATCTGTAGCCGGCCTGTTCATAGTGTATCTGAACTATATAATCCTCATTTATTGTATGTATTGCATGTATTGTTTTGTTTTAAGGCTCTTCTGCATTCATTTGTATTTCAGAAGCCCACAGAAAAGGGAGAGAAGACCCAGCTGGAGGAGGAGAAAGAGAAGAATCGTCTGTCTTTACTGGAGGATAAACTCAGAGATGCTCTCACACTGCTGCTGCAGCTACGAAACAAGGTTCACTCAAAACACTTTTACAATATACCGCATGCTTCTACTGCATGTACTTAAAGGTCTACAGTGCCACCTAGTGTCCATTAACGTGCACAGTCAGTCATATAAGTTATTAGTTCTTGCAAGTTTTACATTATCTGCTATCTTATTTTTGTTATTACTGCCGCCAAGGAGGTTATATTTTGCCAGTGCATATTTGTTTGTCTTATTGTTTGTTTGTTAGCAGGATTACACCAAAACTACTGGACTGATTTTACTGAAACTTTCAGGAGATGTTGATAACGGCCCAACATAACCAAGCATTTTTCAGAAAAATAAAAACATCATAATACAAAAGAATGTGGAAAGTGCAGTTTTAGTGCGGGGGAAATCTATATCGTTTATATCGTTGCTTTTTGATATTAATATCTTGAATGTTCATATCTCGATATCAATACAATTACGATATATTGTTCAGCCCTATCGTGGACCCTTCTTTAACATCAGGGTCTTGCAGGACCCCCTCTTGCAAAAGTTTTTAAATTCCTCATACATCAAAATATTAAAAAAAAAAAAAACTCAAGTTTTCTTTTAAAATTTTAGATAATCACGAGTTAAAGATTTCCAAAGAAGTTAAACATGTACATTTTGATTACAGAGCGTTTGACCTTGAGTGGCACAGGTAGTGCACGTGCCTCACAGCAAGAAGGAGTGTGGAGTTTGCATGCTCCCCCTGTGCATGCGTAGGTTCTCTCCAGGCACTCCCAGCTTCCTCCCACAGACCAACAAACATGCCCATTAGGTCAATTGGTGACTCCAAATTGCCCTAAGGTATGAGTGTGAGCATGAATGGTTGTCCATCTCTCTATGTGGCCCTGTGATTGGCTGGGGAACAGTTCAAGGTGTACCCCCCTCTCTTGTTCAATGTCAGCTAGGACAGGCTCCAACTTGTCTGGCAGCCCTTGACTGCTTGTGTCTTTGGCTGCTGTAGTTACGAGACGTAGAAACTGACCATAGCAACCACGAGTGCTTTTTATTAACAGGAACTGATCAAACTTACCAAACGGAATTCAAATAAAGAAATACTTTATAATGATGCCATAAGGCCCAATAACACCTGTTAATATGGTCACAAGTCAAACCAAAATGAAAGAGCTTTTGCATAGAAATTGCAGGACTAATATCTGCATGTCACAGACATGTAAAATGAACAGCATTTATTTGTTTGTATTTCCATTTTGATAAAGATTTTTGAAAACTTTAAGTTTGGGGATGGGATTATTTCGAAAATTGAAGAAAAAGAACTAAAAATGACCGCCTACACGTGGACTTAGCTGTAGATCTTTCCTTAAAACATGGTCAAGTAAATAAAAAAATCTTCTCGTTATTCTGTAGAACGTGTCCCGCAGAGCTCTGGGGAAGTTAGTGATGGACACTCTGGATGTCTGCAGCAGGAGTGGAGATGGTACGTCTTTCCAAGATCTTCATGTTGTACAAATGTCCATGTTGTGTTGCCTGTTTCTCAAATTTCTCACAATTTTTCCACCAAGGTCCGTCTCAGGTCCTGCAGGTCGCCGACGCCCTCTGTGTGCGCCTGTCGTCCAGGGACCTGTTTGCAAACAGCGCAGACTCCGAATCAGGAGAGAGTAAAGAGAAACTGATGGTTTCATCTTCAGGGTGTCAAAGCAGCAGCGTCAACTCTCTGATTATATCCTGTTAAAGAAGCTTCTGCTCCTTCATATTAAACCTTTTTACTAATTGTATCTGGCTCTTTTGCACCTATCCTAGTTTCATATTTGCAGATTTTTACATGATTTTTGTATTTAAAGATTAATTGTATTTCCTTTATTCAATCTTTTTGTGTATTAAGTATATCTATTTAAATGTAATCAAAAAATAATTTAAACTGATGCCCTTTGTCAAAGACTCATTAAAGAAAGCTCTTTGAGAAAATATGCTTTAGCTTTCCTCCGCCAAAAACATTGGTTAATGGGACTGCACATCTTTGAGGTGTGACACAAAAATTCAGATTCATAATGGTGAGTTATTTTACTTCTTAATTATTAAAATACATTTTTGTTTTTGATTGGTTATGTAAAAATATATTACCACAGCTTAGGCCACAGACATACTTGCTGTTTCCCCTTGCATTCACATTTGTGTCCATGAGCTCTTTTTCTGATATACTTGCCTGTTTGCTGCATTTTTTTATAAATTAGAGGTGGACCAAGTCATTGTTTTGCAAGCCTCAAGTAACTCACAAGTCTTTGGTCTCAAGTCCCGAGTCAAGTTTAGTCCAGAGACAAAAAAGTCGAGTCGAGTCAAGTTTAGAGTCTTTAGTTTTAAAATTTTGAGTCAGATAAAGTCATTGTGCCATTTACCCACTTAAATGACATTTAAACAATACAATATTATTTAATACCTTTTTTATTATTTATTGATACAAACACCAGTTTGACTCACACAAAGGGAGCGCTGGTATTAGAGGAGTATTGTATATTCTCACGTAACAGTTTCACAGGGTCATTATCTACTTTTGTACATGGCCAGTTTTTTTGCCATCAAATGCTATAAGTAGATGTTATATATATATTTGCAATTGTTTGCCTTTCCAAGCAGGATCAGTCCCTATTCCCCACACTGCTGTCAGACAGCATTATACCTGACAGAGTGGGGACAATTGCAATATCTTGGCTGCTTCCCTGTGATGTGTCGCGTTTTCCATCACTGGGTTTGACTTTATGCTCATTTTCCTGCTTTAATGTTGGCTAAGATTGTCAGACAGGTAGATTATTGAAGAAAGATACCCTTTAAACAATAGCTATTCCCCCCTTTCACCTTTTTTTGAACTTGAAAAAGTTCTGGGGGCCGGCTTGGAAGCTGTGGAGGGCCTGTTGTGGCCTCAAGGCTGCTATTTGATGATCACTGGTGACAGATTTGTCAAACAAAGTAGATTCTGCGAGTGACTATGTCCTCTTGCTGGAAACGTATAAATATTTTTAGTATTAGTTGATTTGGGAAGTGGAAGGAAACATTGATATTTGTCACTTTTTAGATAAAACACACGCTGAAGCGATGGCTCTTACAGCTCTATCCTGAGAAACGATCACCATCTCAACAGTCATCATGACCCAATTCTCAAAAAGATCAACCAAATTAATTCTTTTAATGAAAATATGTTGCAGTTTGGACCTCAGATGGAAGAAAACAAAAATTTTGAGCAAAGGGACAGGGCAAAAAAAGGTTATAAACATTAAATAATAACAAAAGCCCTGAGAGAACATACATCCATTAATCTTACTCAATATGTTTCCCATCATAACATTTATATGTTGGTTGTTTTCTAGATATCCCACATCAAAAGTTTATAATAGGAAAACCCCAATTTTTATCCTACTATGACAAAAAAGGACCCAAATGCCCATGTTCATGTTATACATGAAGTGCTAACATCCTCAAACAGCAACATTCATTCAAATTATAGCACTTTTGCAGTTTGCTCTTGTTTTGTGTCTAAACATGAAAATTAGTTCTCTGAAATATGGGCCACTCCTAAATGTGTAATTTTCATACTTCAAAGGTGAAGCAAAGTGGCTCCCTCAAACTTGTGTTATTTAAGATGTGGCCCTTGAAGAAAAAAGTTTGGACACTCCTGCTCTAAAGCTTCATTAAGTGTGTTTATCATTACAGATTTTATTTTTTTAATTTGTATAACAGCTGCTCCCAAACTTTGCCTTAGGACATAAAATCTGGCCAATGAAAACAATTTCAGGCCTTCCTACCTACAGTATCATGATTTGCCATCTTGCAATTCAGCGATTTGGCCACGCCCACTTATCAAACAGTATGTTGTTGCATGGCACTGCTACAAATCCCACATACCAACTGGCAAAAAAAAAATCACAATAAGACAGAGAGCTGGTATGAAATAATATAATTCTTTATTTCCAGCAATTTACAAAGTTCTGCAGGGAGAAGGCCTCACAGAAAGAGGGTTTGTACAAGAAAACACACAGAGATCTCAGAGACTTCAGCTCCAGTGTGGCATGATTTGACATCACTTGACTCAGACAGGGGACATTCAATTCAGACGTAACGTTTGTAACGTTTGAATTAAAGACTCCGAGTTGAAGAGGCTGGCGGGCTGAGGGTCAGAGGGGCTCCCTGTGATTTTAGAGGGTCTGAAGCACTGAGGTTAACAAGGCAATTCGTGTGAGGCTTTTTAAAGGCTGGCATGTTTTTTATACAGCAGAATCTTTTTTGTTGTGTTGCAGTGTTCCAGGTTTTCCAGTATTTTTAACAGTTTAAATCTCACATACTTGACCTGCAGTCTTTTTAAATGTCCCATGAAAACAGACCTCAGTTTTGCATAACAATGTGACCAGAAACTTCAAAGTGACATCAGACCTTCTCCCCACTCCTGCATCATATAAATTCATTATCACTTACACGTCATTACAATCAATTCTCTGTACATTTTTTTTTTATTAATACAAGCTACTTAAAGAGTCGCTACTCTGTGGCAAACCTAACTCCTGATTGGTTACTCTGAGGTGAGCTTGGCTCTGATAGGTTAAGGCCGTTCTATGGTTATAAATTTGCTCTCCCTGTGTGAGATACTGAGTGTGTACAAACTGGTTTTAGGCACTGGACTATTTATTAGCCTCACCACCTCCCTATGGCAGCAGGCGTCAAAGCTCTACTGGCATTTGCAGAGAAAGAAGAAAAAGAAAAGGGACACCAACATGGAGGCAAAGAGCAAAACTGAAATGACAAAATAAACAACCTTATTTAAAGAATAAATATAGTATGTACAATTTGCTTTGTGTGCTTATAAAAATAAATAGACAAAGCATTACGTGCCCCCTTGTAGAAGTATTCACAACTATCCATGGACACGGAGGCAGAACGCTGGCACAGGAGGAGACACACTGTGAAAAGATGGAGGGATTTTACAACAACGCTGTAGAAAAGAAGTCAAAATAAAAGTCCCTCTGGGTGAGTGTGTGTGTCTGAATCCAGAGCTGCAGAGACTAACTGATGAGAAGTTTGGACGATCCCTGCAGTGCCCTCTGGTGTCAGGTTTGCACATTACAGTACTCTGTGTGATGATCAGCGTTACAAAGTCTGTTTAGGTTGTTTGTTTGCTGCATTTCATGACAGAAAAAATGTGGAAAGACAAAAGGAATCGCAAAGGAAAATAAAATCACATTTTACACATATTAACACATAAAAAAATCAGACCAAAAAGATTTTAACAAGTGACATAATCAAGTTTTGCACATTCACACTATGTGCCCTGCACATGCATTCAGCTGGCCCCTTAAACAGCACAAACATGACCAGCATCACATGCAGGTTTATTCCTATAAGTCTGGTCTCTGCTCAGGGCCTGTGTCCGTACTCTGAAGGTGTACAGCCTGTCAAAATGGCACCAATCTCTAACTCAAAAGAAAAATAAGCTCTGGTCAAATAAGTCTCAAAGACTGGTGATGCATAAGCCAGGTTTGTTGGCAGAGGAGGGCATGAGCTACTGTTTCACCAATGTGTTGAAGATTTTGCCCCTTGATTTATCATTATCCAGTCACACATTCATTACAAAAGCTCAGGTTTATTCCTGAACAGAGGTTAGCTTGAGTTATCGGTTTGTTTTTGAATGTAAAAGACTTAAGTGGATTAAACTGAATGAAGCAGGACTTCATATTTGCAAATGTCTGCCCCCGTGTGGTCAAAACTGTTATGACATTATTAATTAGCAATCAGTGGGACTTCGCTCTGATAATATTCTAGCAGTTGTGGAAAAAGCAGGCAAGTCGTTGGCTGCTGACAACAGCTAGAGCCTTTCTAACCACTCTCTTCACACACTTTTTATATCCACGTGCTAATATCAAGAGTCACCAAGTCCAAAACCTAAGAGAACAGAGCAGCAGGCAAATGTTTAACCCTCTGACAGTGAGTTTGCATCAATGCTTGCTTAACAGGTGTAACACTTATCCATGTTTATCATAGACGCTCTCTGAACATTTAAAGCAAGAATATGTAGCATTTTTTCACCCAAAGTCAAAGACGCACTACTAGATTTTCTTCTAGATTTTACCCATGATTATTCAGTTGGACAAAGTGAAATAATAAAATGCATCTGATGTTGCCTGCTTTTGAATTTTAAAGCCTTATTGTGTGTTTAAAATGATAGTTGCTAACTAACTGCTAACAAGAACTACAAAAATGTCCGGGGACCTTGCAGCAATCATTTCTGATTGTTTTTTAATATTTAGTTATTTATACCCTATTGTCACAGCCATGAGGACCAACTTGATCAGGTTACTCAATTTTGAGGAAACGCTCAAACAAAAGGTCACAAGTTGATGTGATACATTGGAAATATTGCTTCTAAGTTGAGCCACCATGTTGTAGTTTCATAGTTGCTTACTATTAGCTTTTCACTCTCGTCAGTTACGTTTAAGTTTGAAAAAAATCGTGAAAGTAGGTTTGTTTGTCAAGATTATCACAAAAAGCAGATCATATAAGTTTAAAAGTTGTTTGTTTCAGCAATGACTCAAAACAGTGAAAAATCCCACAGGCTTTTAGTGAGTTAGCAGTTGAGGGAACCAGCGCAATGCTAACTTCAGCGTTGGCCTACAAAAATACATCATTCCTGCACCACTCGACTTGTGTAACATAAAATCCTGATTAAATAAAACTGCTGTTTCTATTAAGTTTGAGGAGTTTTTTCCAAAGCTTGTAACCGTATTTTAATCTTAAGTTACTTCGGTTACTTCAGTCAGAGGTGTACTTGACATCAGACATCAGAAGTGTGAATGTAGAGGGAGCAGTTCGAGAAAATCCCCCATCTCTAATACAGGGGGCATTACAAAGTGCATAGCTAATAAATATAGCTAATATGCTTTCAAAGACAAACAAATATTTAAGTCAGCTCTGTTATTATTTGTTCGCTCCAGGGTCAGCTATATTGAGAGTTATTGCTTCCTGACTGGTTACATTGAATTCAGTGATAACTGGTACCACCTTTAACAATAGCAAGGTTAGCCAAAATATTTGTGGCTATTATAACTTTGTGGGCTTGTCTGTTTAATGTTTCAGCTTCATCTAAATGTTTTTTTGGAACATCAATTACCCTCCTAAATTTGATCCACTCATAGCCACCATCAGTAAACCTGACTATGACTTAGCACACTTTTGCTTCTGACCATGTGTGAACACGAGGTGCTCTGCAGGTTGTCTTCAGTGTTTTACAACATGTTTAGCCTCTTAGTCACTTACTGTAAGCCTGGCCTGGGCAACATAACAGTAACAACTTAAAGCCTGAGTAGGCATGATTTCAGACATGAAAATAGGCGCCATCATAGTGAAAAACAGCCCAGAGTAAACAGGACATATTGACATTTTAGCATTTATAAAAAGGGCATAGTGAGCTGCATCAAACAGGGAGGCTTGTATCTACTAGGGCAGGGAAACAGTTTTTAAATATTTTCAGACTTTGATTAATAAAATGATAAAGTTTTTAGGACTTTGTACTCAATTTGTATTTTAATTATTGTTATTAGCAGCTTCTGGTTGTAATATCTTACTATTGCAGGATTTGCTAACTGCCATTAAATAATAAAGTACAGAAAAGCCGTAATGTTTTGTTACAAAGCTGCAATGCTTTTAAAGAGTCACCGCTTTAAACTCTTCTTGACTTACGAAACAATCCCAAGGAACAAAAGGAGACAATTTAAATAATTTGAAGGAACATTTCACTAATAAATATACACATAAAAATTAGTCCAATTTCTACAAAACTTAAATTGTTAAGAAAGGTTAATACTTAAATGTATACATTTATGTTAAAAATACAAAAACTGTAAGTTTGCTTGTATGAGCAGCTGTATACAACTTTAAATGCTTAAAACTACCTTCAGAGCAGCAGAGGGGTCTCTGGCATCATAATTTTAGGGGTCCTGAACTTGTGTACTTGGTGTATTTAACCTGGTATTGTCGAGTGAAATGTTTTGTTTCTTAAGTTTGCATCAGCAGATAGCAATGCTAAATTTGTTAGCCTGTCAATGGCTATCCCCATTATGTGTTAGCATCAAGCTAACAAACTTTAATGTATATTCCAGTACATCTCTTTTGGCCCTTTTCCCTTAGCCCTACTTTACTCGGCTCGGCTTTCCCCGACTCTACCCGCCTCTACTCTACTTGCATTGGGCTGCTTTTCTACCAGCCCAGTCCCCTGCCCAGCGGGGTGGGGTCGCTGTGAAACAGCTGGGCGACACTGCGTTCATGTCATTTTGAGCACGACACAACAACCAAAACAGAGGAGGACATTAGAGGCAATAGTATACTTGCTGCTCGGTCTGTGGCTTTTTGTTACAAAGAGGAAAGCAGAAGAAGGCTGCAGGCGGCGAGAAGAAATACCCTTGAGAAGTACAGGAGAGTTTTGGAAGCTATACAACAGTTTGAAGCCGAGGACGAGAGCAAGCGGGCTGCAAAGAAAAGACGTATGAGGGTAAGCTAATGGAAGCTACCGCTAGCTTGTTAGCTAGCTCGTAATGATAAAGTCCCGTGTTTAACATTGTGATGGCAGCAAGTTATTGCCATAAAGTAGCAAAGTGTATGTACTGCAGTCCTGTTTTGGGCATCGCGCTCATGACCCATCGGTGACGACATTCTCTGACCAATCAGTAGCCGGCAGTCGGTCGACGTCACCTTTTAGTATCGACTCAGCCCGCTTAGAACCAGAGCAGAGTAGGTACTAAAACTGGTTTGTTTTAGGAGGTACTGTGCCGGTGGAAACGCAACGCAAACCGAGTAGAGCTGAGTAGAGTAGAGTAGAGTAGGGTCAAGGCGGGCTGGTGGAAAAGTGCCATTTAAGGCTGTGTTGACATGAACTGAAAACTTTTGTTGTGTTCAGGCTGTCAGTTTACACAACAATCAGAAAATGGGCTCTAAAGTGCAAACTTTTGAAAATGGCAGTAGAATTCACCCGAAGAAGACGCTTTTTTTTTTTTTTTTTTTTTATGGCCATAACACACATCTTTACAGTCTGGTTCAAAAAACGGCTTCAGTCTAAAACTATTATACATCTATGTGCTCTCACTGTGCAGGGGTGAATTAGTAATATCCTTCCTATATTTCTGTTATGGAGGATTTTTTGGTTTTGGAAATGCGTTGCTGCTGTTAATCAGTTTCATTTAAGTCCCGCCTCAACACGGCCTTTCTGTCTGTGAGTAGATGGGGCTAAAGTTTAGTTAACATGACGCGTGCAGCATTCACAACGTTCTAAAGGTTCGTATGATATTCAAACGGCTGATGTCTAATGGCTACATCCAATTCTTTTACAGACTGTATTTACAAATCACTGCTCGGTGGGAGGGCGTAAGCTGCCTGATTCAGTGTCTGTAATCAGGCAGATCAGATCAAGAGTGAGATGACAGCGTGAAGTGACTGTTCATACAGGATTAGCATTGATGCTAACAGTTTCAGTAGCAGTTTTATGAGATTTGGACTGCATTTCTTTTTTTCAATGAAACAAATTTTAACACTACAAATTTTCTGTTGTAAGGATATTTCCGCACCACTTCTGACGTGTTTTGATGAGTTTGTTTTAAGTAGTGGCTCACATTCTGTAGCACCCACCTACTACATAATCTGATTGGCCAGTAATGAATCTGACTGATGGAACGATCAACCAATCACCTGTCAGATATGCTTCTTAAAGGTTCTTCCCTCCTCAAGCACTTTCTATGGGCTCTTTTCCGGATGGACTACTGAAATATATTGAACGATCCTATGGTTAGGAAGGACGAGGATGTGAGCATGTGTGTTCTCTCAAGAGAAAAGTCACAACTACTAGCCTGGCATGTGTTTGTTTTTGTGTTTTTAGTGACTCTGCGTGCACTGTGGCTCTTATAAAACATTGTTGTCTGAATGCAAAGTTTTTTAGAGAACAAATATGAAAATTATCCTGTATTGCCGTAAATAATAGTTACTTTCTAAGAGTTGTTATCTCCTCCATTATTGTTGTACGTGTACCCTTTAGGACTTAAAGGAAGCTTTAAGAGGCTTCTGTGTGAATGAATGCTTGATCCAAATTTTGGAGATCTTTTACACATTCATTATTTGCTAGTTGTGAGCTCTTACAAAGACAAATGTTAAAACGTTAACAAGGTGGCTGACCTATTGTTTGATTTTGGTTTGATTTGATATCCCTAAATCATGGACCAAAACTGAGAGAGGGTAAATTTATCAATATAATCATAAATCATGCTCTAGTGTCATCTCAATACAAGCTTTCCTTGTTTGTTGTGGTTGAGTCCCTTCAGGTAAAGCAGCAAAGAGCTAAATAGATGCAGCCTATTAACCTAAAATTCAGACACTCAAATTTCCTTCATTTTTTAAAAAAAGCACTTGGTGATTAAGCATTCAAGGCTTGTTTGGATTTCTTTTTGCTGACTTTGTTGCCTTATGTTCAAGCGGTATAATCTCTCTCTTTAAGAAATGGAGAGCTAACATCCCCATTGAAAATAATGAAGACTAGCCCTGCACATAAAACAACTGAAATCAATGTAACCAACTGTAACAATCATTGTCACTAATATAACAACATAAGTATTAGGACTCAGTCGTTAAGTAGAATAAAGAAGTATTATGTGGATCCTTTTGTGGGTTTGTTCAGTGGTTGAGTTGAAGATCTTTGTGTCTCCAAATGGATCAGGGCTTTTGCTCCAGTGCTACAGTATCCTGATGTCCTGAATTAAAACGCTACAGAATCAGCGTACCGTCAGTCAGAGCCCGACAGGAGATCAGCCCTTTGTTTGTAGAGGTTTGTAACGTTCAGGCATTCAGGTGATGTTTGCCCTGGTCCGTGTGTGCGCGAGGGTACAGTGTGTACTTTTCCTTTTGTTGTGTGTGCATGCGTTCAGTTGCCCACGTTAGTGTCTCTGTCCCCGATGAACCAGCGCATGTGGAAGCACAGGGCGAGGAGGCCGGTCCCCAGCAGGTCGCCCAGGGCAGTCAGGTAGGGGATGGAGAAGTTGTCGGGGTCCATGCCTCGGCCCCACATCCAGTGGACCATCCAGTCTGCCAGGTAGAGGAGGATCATTACCTGGGGGAAAAGGGAAGACGGGGCAATGGTTAATCAATCCACGGGGGCTTTGTTGTCAATGATTTAAAAAGACATGCCTGGATTTACCCTTTTGAAATTTTGAGCCAACGTATGGACAAATGCAAGATTTATTGAGCTGTGTGGTCTGTCAAACATTATTGGTATTTCCAATATTTTTGGGTGAGTTCTTGTCAAAAATATGGAAAACTGCCTTATCTTGCACTTTTAAGGAAAACTTAAAAATGCCTGAATCTGGATTCAGATCACCACCAAATCCACCACCATCTAATTCCTTCTTTCTTGAGCCGTGACCAACATTCCCTGAAAACGTCATCTAAATCCTTTCGTAGCTTTTTTAAAATTTTCCTCCTTACAAACAAAGAAACAAACAAATGCCATCAAGAACACAACCTCCTTTGTGGAAGCAATAACACATTTGATGGTGTTGACTCTTGGACACAAACCTGTTCTGTCAAATGTTACTGCTTTTGTCTCTTGCTTCCTGCAGGGCACTGATCATTGCAGCCTCAGGGGTTTACATCAATAGTTTCTTTAGAAATAACAACTAAATCAACACTTAAAATATTCCTCTGTGTTCGATACACCATGCAAAACAGTTTTTGTCAGTTAATGTGACAAAACTATGAAACGCAACAAAATCAAACTCAAGACACCAACACCCCTCAAATTAAACCAAACAAGACATTCACCAGAAAACAAATAATTTATGAAAAATACTGTAAATAAGCCAAAACAAAAACATTATCTGATCAGAGAACTCAGACTGGCAGGTTACCTGAGCACTGTAACAGAAAAGTGCTGACAGGGTACAGAGATTAGATATAGAGATGGGTCATCACAGAAAGAGGAGGACAGACTCTGCCCTCACTGTGACACCCAAGAGGCAGAGACAGAGCTCCACCTCCTCACATCCTGCCTGAATCTGAAAATACACCTGATACTCAGAAAATCCTGTGTTTACTGAAAGATATGCAAAACTGTGAGATTATTACAACCAAATATATTAAAGTGTGTGAGGACCCGAGGACGCACGACCACGGCACATACAGTACCTCAGCTAAGGAGGTTTTGTCAGTGTTTGTTCGTCTGTGTGTTAGTTTGTGAACAGGATTTGGATGACATTTTTCAGCAATATTGGTTAGTCATGGCACGAGGAAGAAGTGATAAGATTTTGGTGATTAAAATCTGAATGTGATCCAAGCATTTTAAAGGATTTGTTAACAGTGTGACAAAGGGCATTTTCCCCACATCTTTAACAATAACTCGCCCGACAATGTTAGAAATTCCTTGTCAGACGTTTGTGTTACTTTCACCACAGAGATTTTTTATTTGCCAATATTTGTTGGTTAGTTTGTTTGTTAGTTTGTTAACAGAATAACAGTAAAAGTTATGAATGGATTTGATTAAATATTTTAGGATAGGTCAGAAATATGTCCAGATCCAATCAATTTGATTTGGGGGGTGATCTGAATTGGGAGGCAATTGAATTGAATTGAACTAAATAAAAAGTTTGTCCCTCTGTACTTCTTATCTAACCCCACTAAAACCCATGTGATGAATCAACAGTGTGTACCTGAAGCAGTGCAGCAGACAGGTAGAAACTAATGAAGATGGGCGTCAGGGTGGTGTGGCCCCCCCTCAGTGAGTTGATGGTGTAGAGGAAGACGAGGTGACCTGGGGCGACCAGCAGGAACAGCACACGAGCTGATCGAGAGTTTACAGCTGAAAGAGATGGAGGATCTTCTTTAAAATACTTCAACAGTTTTCACTCATTTTATTCCACTCAACATTGAAAGTATGACAACGCTGTTACTTAAACAAATCTCACAAAACATAGATCTCATTCGTTGTAAGGTCTGTTTTTAGAGACACAACTTGACTCACAGGAACCGAAGAAGGATGTGCAGGGTGTGGGGCACTTCCTGGGGGTGGGGTTGGGGTCCCCCATGGGTAGACCATTCATGTGCAGATAGGTGGAGATTCTGCTGGCCTGAACTGCAACCAGGTTCCCTCCCACACCTTAATGACAGACACACATGAACACACAATAAGGGTTACACATTCGATGGGAAACCCTTTACTTGCATGAGGAGCCCAAGTTAAGAACAAATAAAGTTGAGAGGATTTTTATTTCATTTATAATCTAAAAAAAACCTGACAGTTTTTGTCGCAAGTATTTGACATAGGATGTGACTGTCATCTTGAAAGTGCAGTATGCTTTCTCCATCTGTCAGTTTGTACATATTTTACTCACATTTGACACATTCATCTCCAATAAAGCAGGCAGAAGTGGTAACTCAAACAACTCTTGATACAAATTTCCATAGATATTTTTCTTGTTTGTGTTTTTTTTTTTTTTGTCACTTGTTTTCCTAAACTATCAAATTGATCAGTAAAAAACAGTCTGATGGGGGGAGTTTTTTTTATAGCTGCAAATGCCATGTCTGGCATGGGGACTCGACAGACATGTTTATCATTTCCTTTGACAGTCATAACATGGTCTCAAGACTGCTGCAAAATAAAAAAAGGGACCTCACAGGGCGGACCAGGAAGTTAATGAAATAGTTTCCCCCTTATTTTGAAGTGTATGCATAAAATGGAAATGCTTATTGAAGTGCACTCTCAGTGAGTCCTAAATTTTTAACTAAAATGAAATGGTGAAGGTGGAGGCTGTATAGCTATGACATTATGCACCCCATGGAGTAAAAAAAGAGAGTCTTTTTAGGGGCATTTTTATAGCACATTTCTCTGTGAATTGAGGTTTTAGTAAAAGGTGTCATGTTCTTCTGCTCCCCAAGACCCTCCTAACAACAGTAAAAGAAAAGAAAACTGAAAGGCTCAACAATCCTCACCGTTGATGACTGGGGTGAAGACAGCCATGCCAGCAAAGTTTGGGTTGGTGACGGTCTTATCAAGGATCAAACCACCAACACTAAGAAACAGAGAAACTTAATTAACAACAGAATTATTTTTCACTGCAAGGTCAGTCTTCTAAACATGAAGAAAAATTTAATACATGCATCTGTTGAAAGAGAAGAAGAAATGTTAAAGACAGAACATCATGTACTGGGATAAAATATGCTATCCAGCCTGACTAATTTCGATTTCATCTGTCAAAGGCATTTGTATTGCCACTTCTAATTATTTCCAATACTGGTGTTTCCATTAAAGGTCTTTTCCAGCAAATCTTGATACTTTTAACCTTCATTATAGTCTCTTCTGTAAAGTAGAAAAATGGTGTACTAAAAATGGTCTCTCTAAAATGCTGATTGTGGGGGTTTTCGGATAAACTAAAAGTTTAAGAGTTCTTTTTGGGTAAAAACAAAAAAGAAATAATTTTAAATCTGATAAGTTTAACTTGTAAACACAGCAAATCCAAGAAGGACGATAGAGATGTTTGCCATGCATGAGACAATTCAGCTTATCTGCTTTTTACAGGAAATTCAGTAAAAGTTCTACATTTTTTAACCACTGATTTTAATTCCAAGACCTTTGCTTGCATTTATATAAGATCATCCATCCATCACCTATACCTTTATGGGTTGCAGGGGGTGGAGCCTATCCTTGCTGACATTGGGCGTGAGGCAGGGTACACCCTGAACTGGTGTTCAGCCAATCACAGGGCCTTATAGAGAGATAGACAACTTTCCACACTTACACTCATACCTAAAGGGCAATTTAGAGTCATCAATTCACCTAACAAGCAGGTTTTTGGTGGGAGGAAACCAGAGTTCCTGGAGAAAACCTAAGCAGGCAAGGGGAGACCACGCAGACTCTACATAGAAGACCTTGGTCGACTGGGATTCGAACCAGCCCCTTTATTAAATCAAATGCCATCAAATTAATCTAAACTTGATAACTAACAGAAATATCACTTATTAATACTCAAATATTTAATTTTTAGTTGAAAAATATCATAACTTGGTTCCTGTGTGATCTACCTGCTTATGGCCATGGCGATGATGACGGGCTCCCAACCGGAGTAAAGGAGCTCTCTGGTGGACGGGATCTTCCTGGCTATCAGCACCCAAAGGGGGCACATCGCCACAAACACTGCACACACCAGTGGGTTGGCGTAGTCGTTGTACTCTGCATGAGAAGATATGACAGTTTATAAAAACATGAAGCACATGATAACAGACAGTGTCATGGTTTTGGTGGGAAAGAGGCCAGCAGGATGGCATTGAGCCTAAGCCACCCACACTGGGCTACTGGCACCCTGGGGTACAGAAAAGTCTGTACCAAAACTTCACTTCAGTGATATCAACATACAGTAACAGTGGAGTGTAAATCCCCTAACACCACCATTAGAATAAATGTTTCAAAGTCGTGGTCAGTTGTTTTTGGCATTTCAGATGTATTCAGCTCAATATTACGACTATTTTGGAGAGTCAAAGAAAATGAATTCTTCAAAAACAAAATGTAGGTAAGGGCTGAAATACATGCATTGGCTTGTTGACACTAATTGCTTGTTTAAGGACAACTACAACTGTCACTTTTAGAGTAACAGGTCCCAGTGTTCTGGGTCAGTAATGTAAATTAGAAGGCAGTCATAAGCCTAAATTTCTAACAAGCTGTAATATTTACACCCCTGTGATGCTTCCCCTTCACTGTGAACGTTGATCAGACAGAATGGGAGGAATAAGTTGACCTCCCATTTGTTTCTTCTCCAGAGGTAGCATCAGAGGTGTAATATTAGAGAGAGAAAGGCATGCTGACTCAGACAGCAGATAGGAGAGCTGTGTGACTGTTTCTGCTTTTGCGTGTTTGTAGGCACACACACCGTGTAGTGCATCCATGCTGTATTGAAGTATGAACTTACACAGATATTGCAGAGTCACTGTAAATATGACAGAGCTTCTTTGAAGCATTTTTACGTACAATGCTACTGTTATCACAATGTTTAAGTGCAGGATGAGGTGAATTCTGTTTGGCTCTACTATCTGTTGTCGCCTTCTTTGACCACTGGGTGTCCTATGGGAGCATCTTACAGCACTGATCTGCTGTTTGCTCTTGTTTTTTTTTTTCTTCAAACAACTTAAAACATGGTTTAAAATGTCCAAGTGGCAGCTCATACCATTTACCACACCAGAGGGAAGAGTTTCTTATCTGCCAGGGGCACTCTGACAGTAAGATGAGAGCCATCACTTGGTCAGGAGTTAAATAAGGTTGTTGACTTTTACCGATTAGTGTCAGGGTTTCCCTAAGACTTTGTTGGGCTACCAACAACAATATTTACACAAATATATCTCTAATATTATTTTTAAAAGCCAGAAATCATTTAATATCTCACCAACACCATAACAAGGCTTTCTATGCCAGGGCTTTACATTGTCCTGCACTCCCAGATTATCATTCAGGTATGTTACCTCTAGTAAAGCATATCGATACATTCATCCATCCATTACCTAAATTCCTTATTCCTTTCAGTGTCATGGGGGCTGACGCTTATCCCAGCTTACATTGCCTGGTTGCCAGCCAATCACAAAGCTGCATACATAGACAGACAACCATTCACGCACATTCACACCTGTAGGCTATCTTTACATTCTCCAGTTTCTCTGTAGGAGGATACAGGGGTACTGGAAGAAAACCCACTCCTGCACAGGGAGAGTAGCTATCTCAGCACAAATAGGTCCAATCCAAACACAACAAAACATATATGATGTTATTTGAATACTTTACAAGATGCTTTATTCATGACTATTGACAAAAACCACGAGACAAACCAAAAATAAAATGATGGAATGAAGCAGGGCAAGGACCCTCCCCCAGCACACCCACCACCCATGTACAATAAAGTGATGAGGGAAACACTGATTTAATGAGCATGAGAAGGCATAAATGCATCCCTGTCTGTGCTAGAGCAGATGGTAGAGTGACTGTCACAGAGAGGAGAGAGAGAGACAGACACAGAGACAGAGAGAGAGGTGAACTTTGTAAACAACTGATTCTACTTCACTCCAGTTGATTTGAGCGCTTATTGTGAACGTTCCAGTGTGTGCAGCACACTGTACCTTGTTGATGCACTCTGTGACTTTTTTGCCAGTTGCAAATGAGACCATGAATCAATGAGTGCAAAGAAAAAATACATTTGACACACATGATGATAGAAAAAAACTGGACCAATCAGATCGGGCTATGAAAGAGTTAGTTGGGGATATTTCTATCTTTGAACTGAGAGTTCACATGCAGTTTGAAGTGCCATGTTGTAAGCTATCTTGATGTAAAAAAAATAGTTCACAAAGAAAATCAAATTAAATAATTTATATTTATAACTAACAGGAAAGATAATGCAATTTGAGGGATTTTGCTGCAGGATCTTTGAGTTAGTGGCAGATCATCAGGGGCAGCAGACAACTCCACAAGTTTGTTTAAGCAACCTGAGGATGCTGCATGTGAGCATTAACCACAGACGGTTAACCTGGTGATTACAGGCATTCATTCTGATCAGTTGTTCATGTGTTTGATACAAATCACCCCATGAGCGGCTTAAGATTGACTGGGTTCCATCTGTAAATAAGTCTTCAGTGTCTCCTGAATCAAAGGTAAATAGATTTGTGCAAAGTTTGATGGAAACACCTTTCAGTGACCTTGAAATATCACATTCACAAGAAAGGGGTGAGCAAGAGGCTCCAGAACTTTAAGATGTGACTTCCCAAATTTTATCTATTTGATCTCGCATCATGCTCAGCATTTGTGCATAGTTATATCAGAGTGGACATTTTTGCAAACTTTGACGGAAATCCCTTGTAACATTCTTCAGTTATCATAATATCTATGACCTTGACCTTTGACCAAGTACCACCAAAATCTTGTGGGCTTATCCCTGTGCCATGGTGGACAGTTTGACCCTTCGGGAGATTCTGGTAATATGGGTTTTCACAAAATTGCTTTCATGAGAAATGGGTTAACATGAAGCTCCCTTACTTTGACCAATAACATTCAAAATCAAATCACTTCATCCTTGAGTAACAACAAACATTTGTATTAAGTTTGATGAAAGTCCCTTTCAGAATATGACCTGCAAAACCTTAACAGTCCATCCCTCAGTCATGGTGGACATTTCTGCAAAGTTTGAAGAAAATCTCTTCTAGCACTCTGAAAATACACAAAGTAACTGTCATGAGAAATGAGTAAACATGAGATTCCCTGACCATGGCCTTTGACCTGTAGCCTCCAAAACACTACAAATTTATCCATGAGTAACCATGGATTCTTGTGCAAGATTTGATGGAAATCCCTTTGAGAGTTTTTGAGAAACAGCCTGTGGCGAGGCCAAAAACCAACATTGTACACGTGTGCACTTCGATCCCTCAAGTAGCACAGAAAGAAAAACCAACATCATTCTGTAGAAGATTTTGCCACGTGAGCTCAGGAACTCATTGTCAGTTAACACAGATCATTGCTAAATCTACAAGTGCAAGATAAAACTTGCAAAGCCAAAGCCAGATATCAACACCCAGAAATGACGCAGCCTGCCTCTCTGGGCCCAAGCTCATCTAACATGGACTGACCCAAAGAGGAAAAGTCCGCTGTGGTCTGAGTCCACTTTTCAGACTGTTTTTGGAAACCATGAACATCGTGATGGTAGGGAGTGTGTTAGTGCCCATGGCATGGGTAACTTGCACATCTGTGAAGGAACCACTAATGCCGAAAGATGCAGGTTTCGGAGCAACATATACTGCCATCCAAGCAAAATCTTTTTAAGCGACGTCTCTGCTTATTTCAGCAAGACAGTGTTGCAACAGCATGGTTTCATAGTAAAAGAGTGCAGGTACTAGACTGAACTGCTTGCAGTCCAGATTTGTCTCCAATTGAAAATGTGTTGTCTGTAAGAAAGGGCAAAATAAGACAACAGAAACCCTGGACTGTTGATCTTGAAGATTCAAAAACAAGGCAACTGGACTGTGTTGAGTTAGTTGGGAACTAACTTCCTTTCTCAAAGCTTCAACAATTAGTGTACTCAGTTCTCAAATGCTTCTTAAGTGTTTAATGGAAAGGTGACACAACACATGGGTAAACATGCCCCTGTCCCAGCTTTACTGGAACATGTTGCAGGCATCAAAGCCAAAATAAGTCGATATTTGCGCACAAAACAATAAGGTTTATCAGTTTGAACACTGAATTTCTTGTCTTTGTAGTGTATTCAGTTGAATAAGGTTGGGAGGGATTTGCAAATCCCTGTATTCTGTTTTTACTCAGTATTACCAATGCCCAAACTTCATTGAAATTGGGGTTTGTATAAGAAAGGGCCAAACATTAGACCCAATGACATTTGCCTCTAACCTTTTACCTCTTTAATTTCATCAGTTATTCGTAAAGTCAGAGAGGACATTTGTGCAAAGTTGGACCAAAATCTCTTGAAGAATTCTTAACATACCAAGTTCAAAAGCAAAGCACTCTAGTTTGCCCTCGGGTCAAAGTGATTGTCTGTGCAAAATTTAAAGAAAAGCTTTAAAAGGCCTCATACAAAGACCTTTACTCAACAAGCAGAATGAGGAAAAAAATCTAATTTACATTGAAAAGTACTGAATTCAATGTGACAACTTAAGACTCTGTAATATGTTCACTTTAAATGCTCATAAATCTGAGCATAATCCTGTTATTGTGTTTCTGAGCACTGTGAACTGTATTTGACTTACAGGCAGTACCTTACACTGTCTCTAGGAGGCAGTGTTACAAATGAATTAAAACTTCCAAGAACAAACACAACATTCAAGTAAGCACACCACACTTTTACTCAAGACCCAGACACCAGGATTGTTTTCGTGCATTTGAGCAAAAATAACCTCTTAAAGCCACATAATCCTTCCCTGTGGTATTTAAGGTGCAAAGAGTGAGACTGGAAAGTTTACCGACCCTCAGACACAGGAAGGAGTGGGATTACTCCACAGTCTGGTCAGGATGGTCACATAGCTCCTGTGCGTGTCAGTGTTTGTCCGACTGTCTGTGGTGGTGAAACCATGTGTTTGTCGGTGGTTAAAACACTATCACGAAGCTTAAAAAAGAAATCAAATTGATGTGGAATTCCTCGGCTTGAAGCACTGCGAGGTTTGGTGTAGGCGTTTTTAATCCTATCTTACTGCTCCCAGTCAGACACAGTGTCACTATTTCAACATTTGCACACATGCTACACCTCCTATTCAAATATCTGCAATTAAAGTAAAGACCTAAGTTATTAGCTCTGTGGAAATGATTCTGCCTCTGCTCCATGAGTAAATGGTAATTTATAGTCTTTAGAGGCTCCAGTAAATACAGCTGGATGATCTACAGAGGCTCGAGACAGGGGCTGAGCTGTATTTCAGATTTTTAAGATATAGTGCTATATTTTAAAAAGAGATAAAGGGTAAGACAATAGTGTTGTTACTGATATATACTCCTTTAAAGAAAAAAAGTTTGGAAACGTTTCTTCAGTCGATTATTTCTCCCTTTTAATAACAGCAATTGGTGTAGTATTTCATATAGTTGGAAAGCCAAATTAGTCAGCTTTACAACGAGGTGAGCAACACAGCTAAACATGTGAGTAGTGCCTTAAAACATGTGGCAAAGTTCCCTCTAACTGGAAGCCAGTGTTCTGGTATGTAGGGTGGCAGCATGATTTGGTGTCAGCCCTGGTAGCATTTCCGCAAAGTGGGTTGTTACTCACACGTGTAGCTGCGATGCTCATTCCACTCATGCACAATCCCTACAACTTGTAGCTCGTTGTGAAGGTGACTAATCAAGTCTAAAGAAATGAAATAAAATACCAATTGGGAAAATTAAAAAGAGGGGAAATAACTGAACAAAAAACATTTCCAAACTTTCTTGTAGGAGTGTAGTTTATCTCTTTTATATAATCTTACATGTGTCTTTAAACGTCCTCTGAGCACAATATTGAACAAACTGATGAAAAGTTCCAGGCCAAAGTAAAAAAGATCGTTTACATTAAGAAATAGAAAAAAATATGTCTTTATTGACCATAAATTGAGTTTTTTAAATGTCTGGTCTTAAATGCCTGTGACTGCATGAAGATTAGTTTAGGGTGTACCCTGACCCTTGCCCAATTACAGCGAAGATAGGCTTCAGCAACCCTACAAGCCTGAAAGGGATTAAGTTGTATTGATAAAGGGTGACTGGGTGGATAGCCTCGGATGAACAGTATGTCAAAATTCAGTTTCAGGAGGCCCTCTACAAAAACAAAATAAATGATGTTAGAGACCTCACAAATGAAGAATGTAGTCTTTTTTAAGAGCCCATATTATGCTTTCTGAAGTTTTATATGCCCTGTAGTGCGTTTAACATGACTCCTCCATGTGATAGAGCACTTCTATGAATAAGACAATAAATCTGAAGCATCAGGACTTCTCCTTTTCCCTACGTTTAAGGTGCCAGTAGCTGCCTGTAATTGCTTGTTCCACCAGTCATCCTGAATCGGCCAACCAGTGTGACGTCACAGTGTTTTGTTGGCTCTTCAAGCCCCATGCAGAGCAGACACAATGGAAAGAATGTAGAGTTGTTGACAATATGGACAGTGCAGAAGTGACCTGTCAACCAATCAGAGCGGAGTGGGCCCATGTGAGCAAGGAAGCCTTAAAGGGACAAGAGCTTCTACAGAGCATCTCAGACAAAGAGAGAATACAGCTGGATCAGGGGTATTCTGTATGTAAAAACTGGGAGGCTTTTCTTGTCATTTAATGAGAGCCATTTTTTTTCCTGAATTTTGAGAGAGATGTCAACAGTGAAGGTGGTTGGAGATGACAGGGGTTGGGGAACATGTTATGCTATGTTAGATTATTTTTCTGCGACAGTACAGACAGCCGTCAGAGAATAATGGTCCAGTGGTTAAGTGGTGAAGTTAATGGCCCTTAGGTGTGAGTATTGTCCTCCTCTCTATGTAGGCCCTGTGATGGGCTGACAACTGGTTCAGCGTGTACCTCACCTGTCACCCAATGTCAGCTGGGATAGACTTAAACCGCAAAAGGAATTAGCAGTACAAAACATCATCTGACAGGGTGTTTGATCCACATTGTAAAGCCCAACCCAAGAAACTTTGGTGCCTAACACTGAGTGACAACCCATAAGAGCACCATGAGCGTGTATCATACCTAGTTCTTTGTACAGTCCTGTAGAGACGCCTGCCAGCAGGGACAGAGTGATCAGGTCACCCAGACTAGCAGCAATGGGCGTGGCCACGTTGTCAGGGTTGATGCCCACTTTTCTGGATGCAATGATCACTCCGATCATGATGAGACCTGCGAGGGTGAAGACTAATTAGATATCACATAATGGAAGACATCTGAAGCACCGTCACATATGTGTGACTCTCTGAGCTGTATGTGATGTTCAGTGTAACCATGTAGCACCAGGGCTATGTGAGGGACTACTGGTCTTATATTCTAACAAATCTAAAGAGCAGACACAGTGCACAACAAGCTTATCTTACAGCTGTGTCTCAACACTTTCCTGGAAATTAACATGGGTCAGTGAGTTCAAACAGAGAATTTACAAATGTCTCCTTAGCCTGACGGTTTGGTGAAATCTTCACAGTGAGAAGACCTAAAGCAGTTTTGAGCTGCTGGCAAGAAATCCTCATAATCTGAAAATATCTCTATAGCTGTGGATCAATTAAAGAGGCTTTTATGTTTCCACAAATATAAAAACTCAGTTTCCTGCAGCAACCAAAAACTACCAGAACAATTTCTGGCAAACAGTTCCTCAAGTTGCAAGAAGAATACAGGTAGCAGTTCGAGATAAAAGCAGTAAAATACATTTTTTGTCACTGTTTTGGATGCACAATGTATTTATTCAGTTATCAGAGGAAAGCTGAGACATTTTTGTGCTGAGTAGAAGAGCATCAAAACAAAACAGGTTAGCTGTGTTAATGGTGTAAGAAAATGTGGATACAACAATATCTCAGCATTTTGCAGCTTGATATTGTATGATTATTTTGGAAAGCATTATCAAATTGTATTGGTTAAAATTCATAGGAATTCAGGACATTTGTTTTGGATTTGAATTAACCTTTCTGCTTCACTTATTTTGTTATTTCTGTCACTGAAAGAAAAAAAAAAACTAAGTCTATCATACTTTTCATAAATTAGTATGATTTTCATACAGTATTGTGGCTTTTACGTAATACACATATTCTTTAAGAAAAGTATTACTTTTTGAAATAAAATGTAATGTTCAATCTTGCTCTTAAAGTTGTAGTATACAAGAAATGGGAGTCTTTCCCTACCTATCAATTCAATTTGATTTCCATTCTAACGTTGATGATTTGATTCAGAATCAATTTCCAATTCGATCCAATTCTCAATCAAAGCTCTTTTTGTTTAAAGGACAATAGATCAAGATATATTACAATCAGTTCTGTGCCTGGAAAATGACACAGCACAGAAAAAAGGGGTTTTAGACCCTAAAGAAGCAAAATGGTGACTTTAATAATAGTTAAATATCAATAACTAAATTTTATTAATTTCTTTGTTTTAATCTTCATGGTTTCATTGATTATTTTTTCTAATTGTTCCATTCTAATGTGCTTTTCCCTTTGTGATTGTGTTGATGTATTGCATGGAGCACCTTGAATTTTATTCTTACTGAAAGTTACTTCACAAAACGTCTGTGTAGATTCTCATTCATCCAGGTCATGGTCATCCTGAAGATTCAAAAACAAATCTGAAGAAGCTTCTCGGATGAGAAATGAAACGTCTTCCCAACAAACTCTACACAGTCCAGTTGCCTTGTTTTTGAATCTTCAGGATTACTTCACAAACAAATTTGCCTTGCCTGGGCCGAAGCCTTTGTTAGCGCTCTTAGCCTTAAGAAATAAAACAAAGTTCTGTGTTACCCATGACACTGGAAAATTAAAAATGCACCCACACACTTACTTTTAATGAAGGAGGGACAGGCTGGATTTTACAGAGCTAATGGGCTAACAGGGGACAGAACGACCTAATGGGCTAGGTAGCGAGCTAACAAGGTAACAGGGGATGCAGTAGGCTAACAGGCTAACTTCAGCAGCGTGACCAGCTAGCACCAGCATGCGCCTTGGTTACAGCTGCGTACTATGGAAGCCCGTGCAGACAAACAACACCGGCCCAACTCTTTACTATATTGTGAGATATATTCTTTTCAACTCTGTAGCATATGCATCATATTGCTTGATTCTTGACAGTAGAATTTCCAAGTGTTCATGAAGCCCTCAGGGCAGGACAACTTATACAGAATGCTCATTTTCTGTCTTTGGTGTTGCCCCTCTTAGTTCAAATGTCATCATGTGGCTGGTAATGTGCACTTGGGTACACTCTTGTAAGTCTTGAAGCTTTTTCGCTAAGTCACAGCATGCTATTATGGCTCTGTGATTGCCTAATCTGATATAGTGACCATTGTGATGGACAAAAAAACTTGACCTAGCATTGCTAATATTTATGATAGAATATATGTGCCATAAAAGTTGGTGGAGGTTTTTATATATATCAATTAAATTCCAATTTTAGAATTGTCAACAGCTCCCTCAAGGAACCAATAACATTATTGTTTTTGTGTATCAATTCCCTTATCAGTACCTTCTACTTTGTTTAGCATGCCTTACAAACAAAAGACGTCACACTCTCATCAGAGTTAGCCAGTAGAAATAATAATAAGGAAGTCACAGTGGTAATAATGGCATACAGAGTGGCAGAATTGGTCAAAATTGTGGCTTAATTTTTTTTCAAATAAAATGAAGCTGTCTCACAACATTTATTGAGTGAAAACACCAGCAACTTGCGGAGGCATTCATATATGCAGGACAGCACTTAATATCAGGAGTGCTGTGTTTGACATTGTTTCCACTGAAGACTTATGTGGGACAACTTCTGCCCACACAAAAAATACACAGGAACCAATAAGGGAATTGATAAAGAATCGGACTGATAAGCAGAATCAGTAATGACGTTGGCATCAATAAAATCTTATTAATTTCCATCCCTACTTATCTGTAATTGCAGCCATACCTAGCAGCAGAGAGGCGATGAAGGCCGTGGCCACACTAGAGGCACAGAGCAGGACAGCATGACCCATCCTGAAATGTCCTTCTGGGATCCAACCGAAGATCACAGCAGCTATGGAGGCCAGGAACCCCACCACTGTGGCCTGGACCTGCAAAAACACAGAACACATGATTCACACATTTACAGTTGTAAACCCCAGGTGCTCGTAAACTTGCTACACGTGTGCAGTTTCAGCATTTGCAAACATTGGCAGGACAACAATCTACGTCACTCCCAGAATAACCATCAGATGTAAGTGCTCTGATCTCCAAAATAACTCTCCTAATAGAGCCGCATTGTGACCCAGAGTAGAGCACAATGACCCTCTCAGAGGTCAGGTCAGCACCCAGCCAGCTCCGGTTTGAAGTGTTCCAGGAACTATGGACTCAACAAACATTACATAATCACAAACGCTCTTCAAATGGTAGCAGAGTGACTGACTCATCCATCAAATAAAGGGCTCAATTAACAAAGGTAGTAAAACCTTGGTGATCTGGGTAAGAGGATGTGAGGATATCTTAGGTCTTTGTTAAACCAATATGTTTAGACTGACTGAGGGGTTGGGTCTGACATTCTAATCAGGATATGATGTTTGTTTTTATCCTGGTATATCTTAATAATCCCATATAATTCCTATAAAATTAGACACGTCATATAATGTGCCCACACCATTTCCTCCCCCACCTGCTCTTTGCATCAGAGTAAAAGTTATTTTCAGAGCATGTTTGACATCTCCTTGACTTGTCAGCTTCTTTGCACCTGTTTTCGGGAGAAGCCTTTATCAAACTATGTAATCACACAATGAGTATAAACACCAAGGGTGCAATATCCCTGTTTGAGGTCTTAATTATGTGCTTTCATTCAAACTTTATGTCATTTTGTTATTTGTAATTCGAGTAACAGTTCAGGAGCCGCTGTACTGTACACAAGGTTCAAAGGCTGTGTTTACTGTGAACACAATGCGATTATGAAACCGGATTGTTCCCAAGTTTAGCTGTAATTTGATTCCTCAAATGTCAAGCCAATGAGAAACTTGGACAGCGTCCTGGCACAGGGGATCAGGAACAGCTTGGACTTTTAGCTTCTGCCAAAGAAGCCAGTTCAGTTGGTCATGAAACCCAATATTTTCATTTGCACGTGGGTGATAAAAATCATAGAGAAGGTCAAGATATTTCTGTCATCGTGTCTTAAAAAAGATATGTCCCATTTGATATAAATATAGTAGTGGATTTGTAAAGCAAACTTTAAACAGGACAGTTTAACACACACAGAAATAGGCTTTATTCCCAGATTGTTCTTTCTTCTCATCTATTTTTGTAAACTGCTTTGACAAGATTATCATTTGCCACAACTCCTAAAGTTGATCAAACTATTTACTAATGTGTGTGCTGAACATCTTGATGTTTACAATGTGTTGTGTAAGGGCCAAATATGAACCTGTTAAACGTACATCCTATCCTATTGTGAAAAATATTCTAACTTCATGCTGGTACCATTTGCCTTGGTGGTGGTGCAGCAGGTAGTTCTGTTGCCTCACAGCAAGAAGGCTATTGAATCAACAAAGAAGTGATTTGTTTTTGTCGGTGAGCCGAATATGGATACAGACATTTATCCACGAAGTCAGGGCGGTTTTCTATTTCTTTTACAAAATACATTTAGTGATGCATCTTAGAGTTTTAAACAATACTCAAAAATACCTCAGGTTATTGCAAATATTTTCTAAGTATCAATAATCTGAGAATGTCTTGGAAGTGCTTTTGTTTTTCATATTTTCAGGGCAGAAAGGTCATGTTTGCTTCATGTTGAGAATTCACTGATTTCTGAAACTTGCTTGTGGCCTCATTGAAAACTGGGCTGCATGTAAGACCTAGGCCTCCAGTTAACCATCCCTGTTTAAGACAAAAAAATTAATAAAATAGAGAGAGTAATCTGTTCCTGTTCCTGTATCCATGTTTAGCCTAATATTATGTATGCATCCTCATTATTACGTCCTTGTGAGAGTTCTATTTTGAATCAAAAATCAAGAAATCAACAAATTCATGAGACCAACTGTAATAAAAACGAAGAAACGTGAATGTTTTAGAAATCTTTCAAATACTTTTTTAAACTAAAAATGTTCTTGTGATTAGACTGATGAGGAATATCAAACCAAATTCACCTTTTTATACTCAACTTTGAGCCGCTCAGTGGACTTCTCTGAGAAGTCAGATATTAACCAAGCAAAACATTCACCCTCTAAGACTTTTTATATTCAGGAATGCAAGTAAATAACTATAACTTGTCATCTTAATGAAGAAACATACCGAGCTTTACTATATTTTTTTGGAAAAAAATTTATTTGAAAATTCATGGATTACAATAATAATTATATTTTAGCATTAAAAATATCAGTTTGGTTAAAAAGCTTCTACATACTGATGTATTAACCATTGAAGAACCTTAATAAATATTTTGATTATTAACAATGCTGTTAATTTAGATCAGCTGTAGTATAAACCTTACATTGGGTGGTAGTCACATACAGTTGTTTAACACTGTATTTGGGAGCGATCTTGGCTAAAAAGATGATAAAATCTTATTTGTGTTGGTCATCATGTTTGTATAAAGTACAACCCTGCAGGCAGTGAAACCTGGACTTAAAAATATTAAACTGTTTGATATTTATGACTTTAGATCAGAGAGACTTTGACCTTATTGGAAGTATGAAAAAAGCCCTGATGATGGCACACGATGATGGAGGATTATTTGATGTGACAACCCTGGAATTACATAGTTTTCCCTCGATCCCTGAGAGGGATGCAAAAATCTACCACATCTAGTGTGTGGCCTGCTTCACCTAATTTCCCAAGTAACATGGTTCATTAGCTGGATTACGGTGTTGTCACTGTTAATGATGCTCCATGAAACACAAGTGCACCTGACCGTCCTCCAAAGATGTGATTTACCTGGATGAGGGCCAAGTTCCCCATGATCATCTTCCACATGTCCTTGGCTGTGTCCATCTGACCAATATTAGCCTGAAAGACAGACAAGAACACACAAGGTCAGCATATTACCATCTGTGGGCGTCTGTGGGTGTAGATACGTGTATGTGTGTGTGTGCACAGTGAGTGTTCATGCTGTTGCCTCTTGGTCCCATCAGAACAATCAGATGTCAGTTCTCCAGGACAAAGACCCTCTGATCTGATCCCCCACCCTGCGGCAGACTCCACTTATCTCATCTCCCCTCGTTCACACACACAAACACACATGCAGATACACACAAACACAAACACTGATGGTCTCAAGTGTTGAGTGGCTGCGGCTACAGTGGTCCACTGTGTGTCCGGAGCAATGATCCTGATGCTCATCCAGAGTGAGAGGACACAAACAGAGGGTCTCCTCTTCCTCTCTCTCCTCTAACATTTACATAAGCAGAGGGAAGAGGAACATCTGGACGCATTAAAACACATTCAGAGTCTGTGTGAGGGACGATCTGCTTCATGCTTTGGTTCCATGCAGCACATTAAGAAGTGATAAAAAGATGGAAGTGGGCTGTGTATAAATAAGGGCCGAATGATAAAAGAAAATTTATCTTTTTTTTCTAATGCAGCATATAGCGTGGATTTTTTCAACTAAAACGCATTGAGAATATAAACTGCTTTAATATTTATGTACATAAACTAAATTAAAATTAACATTTTATTTTCTTATTTGGGTCCAAATTTACTTTTGACTCAAATCATGGTTCATCTTTACAAAATACCTTGCTGCCTTGTATACCTGTTACTGAAATGTCATCTTTGAATATGTTAAAAGTTAAATTTGCTGGCGGTGTTAGTATGTAAAAACAAGGCGAAGCACTTAGCACTCTGCAGCCACTAACAGCAGCGTGCACAAGGTTAAATAGACAATCACAGTGGCATGACTGTGCTTTTAACGGACTAAAATTCAAGTCAGAGCATTTACAAGCAGCAGGACAATGTATTGATACTACCAGGAAACTCTCACTGCAGACCAGGAACTCGCAATTTACTGCCTTGTGCGTCATGTTAGTGTGTCTGTGACTGGATAAGGGTCAACATTAGACAAGTATACAGAGGCAAACTGATTCTGCACACTCAGTTTTAAATCCTTAGACAACTGAGGGCAAAATCAGACAGACTTTATTTATTATAAGTCAAAAAGAAAAGCAATAAGGTGATCCTGGTCTCAAGTGACCAACACTGAAGGGCATGTGACCAGCATTGCATATATGTATATGTGTGCGTGTGTGTGTGTGAATATGTGTTTGTCTTTCTGCATCTGTCTCTGTCCACTCACAGCCCCAACATGGCTCAACATTAGTCTGCTTCTGCTCAAGATATCTTTAAATTTATGTTGCAAAGTGCTGTACTCCTGCTGGACTTATGTTGGGTTTGGATTATTAAAAACTGATTATATAAAAAAGAATAGTTTGTTTTTGATCTACTCTTTTTAAAGTTTCTTGGGACACCATTTGTTATGATTTGACATTAAACAAATAAAGAATGACTAATTGATCTGTAATGTCAAAAAGCACAGATTACTTTTTGGAAACTGAGCCTTCTTTAATTTTTCAATGGATTGAGGCATGCAAAAGAGCAAATGTGACCCAATCTAACATCACTGTAAAGGCAGGAAGGTAATTTTAGTGCCTGAACAGCAAAAGCATGCAATTATTGTAATTAAAAAAGTTCAGACCTCATTCTTATTGTGATTTATATAGAATATAATATATAATATATACCATATATAAAATCTCTTGAAACCCTACATAGACTACAGTAAGCTGATTTTGTTTTTATATTTCCAGTTTGCATTATACTAAAATACACCAACAGAGGTTCATTGAAAGATCAAATGAAGAGAGCGAAAATATTAACCTGACACACCAGATGGACAGTTCAATCAACACTTAACAGCATATATATGTCACAAGTTCATCCATTAAAAATGTTTTATTGAGGGAAGAACCTTCAAAACACATCAGGCAGGTGATCGGGTGATCATTCCACCAGTTACGCCCATTCAGATGCTGCTGGGTGAAGTACAACACATAAACCACTTTGTAGAGCAAACTCTAGTCAAAAAGTGCCGGAAATTGATTGAAAATATGTCTGCCGAGAAATATTTTTAATGTTATTTGTTCTTCATCAAATAAAGAAATGTGGTCCAGGTCTGACTAAACTGCTAAGCTGTTAGCATCTATGCTAATCTTTGTAAATACAGTCACTTCCTGCTGCCTTCTCACTCGTAGCTCCCACCTCTTCTTGCTCTTAAGGATGCTGGTTGGGCCGTGCTGCTTTGTGCTGAACACAATCATTGTAGTTTAGAGCTCAACACAATGGATCGTCCAATTATAGACACTGAATCGTGTTGGTCCAACTGCCAATATAGTCCTAGGTCGTGTTTTTAAGACTAACGTGACCAGGTTGAAATAACTACAAGGCTTGAATAAATTACATTGAACTTGAATCCCTGATAAGAAAATGCAGACCAAAATGGATTAAAAGCTCCAAAGGCAACGTAACACCTGCTCATAAAGATATCTGTATTCACTATGCATGCTCATATCAGTATTTTCCATGTATGAGCATGAGAGGCTTTTCTCTCCCGCTCAGATTTCTCACACACAGACACGATCTGGCAGCACGACAGGGAAAGCTCACGGCCCTGATGACAAGATGGTCATGTGTTTAGGAGGGAACGTCATTAGAACTTGTGCATCTGCCAGTTACTAAGCACTTCAACCACTCCACCCATCAGCAGCGTCCAAAGACACGTGTGCATGAATGCCTACTGCTATTACGGTTATGTAGACCACATAGACCGATAAGACAGTCTAAAGTAGAGGATAGGGATAAATCAAACAGCAGGGTGGGACATCAGGGCCATCAGAGACTTAGAGTGAACCCCCACGTACAATTTTAGTCAGACAGAAGTAAAATCCTTCAGATAAAGAGCTTTTTGTTTTAATGAATATTGACTTTTCCATCTCATATCTAAATATCCTCTGAGACCAACAATAAGCAAAGTAAATCAGAACACTATAGGGATACTGAGCATTGCCTGGTGTTATATGATGATGTGAGATGATGATGCCAAGTCTTCAGCTTTGAGTGAGTGTATGCCAGTGGGTGGGTGGATTATTGGAGCTCGGATCAGGGACATGCAGCTCTGAAAATGTTGGGATAGTGATCCTACCCTGACATAAGAGGCATTAGAGGCTTTCAACTCATGTTTTAAAATCATTACAATGGTTGAAGGCAGGGCAAAATATCTGTCTTTATCAATATATCTAAATGTCTATCAGGGAGGCACAATGTCGTGGAGGTTAGTGCACTTGACTCACAGCAAGAAGGTTGCTGGATTGATTTCCTGTGTCAACTTTGTGGGAGTTTACATTCCCCCGCTGTGCATACATGGGTTTTCCCCGGGCACTCCAGTTTCTCCCACAGACCAAAAACATGCTCAAATTGTACGTGTCAATTTGTGGAAAATCAGGCCACAGTTCTACTACTTCTGCGCTTCTGCCATGATCACATTTTTTACTTTTATGCTACCATTTCTGGTGAACGCCTCTGACTAGAGCATGATTTCCTGGATTTACAAGGCATGCAGAACAAAGTGAAATGCATAGAGAAGGGCATTGTTGAGCAAAAAGCCTAATGATATTGATTCCTAGAGGGAGTTGCTATCAATTCTTAACAGAGATTGGTTTTCTTTTTTTATCTCCACTCAATATCATACAGTTTCTAGCAGTGTTAATTTTGTTGACCAATTATTTTCGTAATAGATAAAACAATCTTTTTCCCCCTGATGCACATGGGCAAAAACTAAAACCAAATTAACTGACATTTCCATCAAAAAATAAAAACTAGACTAAAATGTTTGACAGACTTAATCCAATCAGACTTAATTTGGTCATGTAGAAAGCAGGGACAAGTTAGGAATATATCCAATCACAGCTACTTTGGTTGTGTGGAAAGGTTGGATGAGTTAAGAGGGACATCCAATCACAGCTGCCTTAGCTTCATGGTGGTGGGATAAGTTGTGGAGCGATCCAATCAGAGCTCCTCTCTTTATGAATTGATATATTCATGTAGAGCAGGTTCACTGTTTGTTGTAGGTTCTGGTATTGTAACTGAGATGCTCTGCCAGGTAGCCTAAATAAAGGTGACTGCATTTCACACAAAAGTTCAATTTGTTTCTGTTCATTTATACATTCAAACTTTACTAGCATTCAATAAAGGGTTATTAGATGTTTCATTTTATCCAAGTGTAAAACATGACTTCAGAAATTCAAGGAAAAATAAAAAATGCCTTACACTTTACACTTCATATTTTAGTCGACTAAGTTTACAGTAGATTTGGGAAATTTCATCAACTAAAACCAACCCTAACCCTAACCTGTTATTTTGAATTTCTTTGTATTATTTCTATTGTTGTCGGGTTCGCACATGGGGTTTAAGGGAGAGGTGGGCCTATGACGTCACTGTTACTGAAACTATTGTGGATGAAAATACTTTACGATTAAAAACTTGTGGGGATACGTCTGAATTCATCTCCACACCTGAGTGACAACAGTAATCAGAGAGAAGTTCAAATACTTGATTGAACTGAAAAGTTTAAAGTTTTTTGCTTGTATTATTAAATAATGCTCACCATGGTCAGTGCAGATCCTTAGCTGATGTTAATGGAACATTTGGAGCAGAAACATCAGGTTTAGCTCAAGAGCAAAGAGGAGGCCATGATGCTACACCAGCTGGCTTCCAGCGTACAGCTATCCAGGTAATGACGAGTATGAACCCCAGCTCTCTCTCTCTCTTTCTTTTTTCTTTCTGTTTTTTGCTATTTTCTTCATAAAATTAAACATCAATATATTTAATGATGTGGCATGCAGGACAAAAGATCATGTTTTCATACTTGTCGCAAACATAAAACCCAGAGAAGTCCGATGACAACGGCTGGTTTGGCAATAAACAATTTTTATGAAGGTTAAGTCCACAGATTTAACACAAATTGATGAAATCATTTAATTGATATAACTTCCATTTGGGCAATTTTTGAAGCTTTTTATTATGAAATAAACGTATCCAACTCATTTGTGTGTCACATTAAAAATAAACAGGATGAAACAACGGTTATACAGAGGAAATTATCTTGATCATCTCAGGATCTTCGAAAACAAAAGTAAGACTAGAATCTACATTTTCTGTCATGAAATTATCAAAAATAATCAGGTCTACTGAAAATAACTATAAACTCGCACTTTTCAGGTAAATTAAAGTGTTTCCCCGTTTTTTTGCCACTGATATCAATAACTTAAAATTATTTGTTGCCACATTCTGCAATTCTGGTTTGTGACAACCATTTGTTATTTTGCCAAAGAAAAAATGGTTAATACATAGATACAGATATTATGTTTGGGCCCAATTTTCAGCCCTTTGAAAATACCTCAATAATAATTCTCTTTCCACAGATTATGATCATGATTTTGTAACTGTGAAACATCATTCAACAAAAGAACATGAGACTATTTGTGGTGGTTGTAAACTTGAATGGAAGTGTGATCAAAGTTGTATTATTTTGCAGTTTGGACACAGTCACTAAGCAGGTGCTGCCAAATTCAAGTAATCTTCAAAACAGCGTCGTCCAAGTATGCAAAAATCAATTAGGCTTAAAGCCATGAGACGGGATAAACAAAGTGAGAGAAAAGTGCCTGTCCTTTAGTTAGATTAAGCAACATGAAAAAAAGGAGAAAGGGGCTCATTTCAGTAAAATATTCAAAAACAAAGAGGTTAAATAGTGGAGAAAAAATGAAAAGGAAACACGATCATGTGAATTAAAAACTCACACTGCCAGCCAGTACGAGGGATTACATTATTTTTTCAGTAATAAGCGCATTAGGAAACTTACAGTGGTCCTAATCTGCTCATAATTAGCGGCGGCGTGGAAAGAAACGTGGTCCTGCTGAGGTGGGCCAGCAGAGAGCTAACGGTAATGTCTCAGGACAAGAGACCAGACTGTGGCCTACTTTATTTCAGGGATGGGAGAATTATATCACCTAAACGGAGGCAAATAAGACCAAAGCAATAAGGAAATATGAAATCAGATCCACAAAATCATATTCTGAAGGTACATGTTGACTAAGTGGACTTCTTTTAAAAGTTCTGACTTTGAAAGTTGCAACACGTGACAAATACAAAATCTCAGCTATACACCAACGACCATTCACACTTTCTTGGATTGATGTTGAAGCTTTGGTGATACATTGATCAGCGTCCAGCTCTGACACTGATTCACATCATACAGTTAAACAAAACACATATCCAAAACATCCAATAAAGCCTGAAAGTGGTATCTTATCAAACATTAACTCTCTTTCTAGGTTAATATTCACTTGTAGGAAGTATCAGGCTTTTATTTAGAAAGGTTCTGAGGCCATAAAAAGAAATGCAGAAATCCAATTTATTAAATGTTATTTTTGTACAAAGATGTTTGTTAATTCATTCCACAATCTTAAGATAACTATGCTAATTTTCCAATAAGAATGACAGAATTTCTTTTCAATGAAACATCCAACATTACGTTGTTTTGCCCTGCATTGTCATCCCGGGATCCTGAGGGAGATAAGTCAGAACCATGTGGAGAGCAACTGGGGTTTATCCATTATTACAAGGAAACTGAGTTAAATTAGAGGAATTGAATGATATATGTGAACTAAAAACACTCCTATAAACTTAAAATTTGATCACTACTTCAGCACCTGTTTCAAACTACATTTGTTCATAGATTTGTTGGAGTGCGTGTTAAAATGAAGTGCGTGTTATAATCGAGAAATTATGGTATTTGTTGAATGCAGGGGTTTGTTCTTAATCACTAATGCAAAACAAACAAAAATAAACATCTAGCTTTCATATACTGAGTCCATCTGATCCACTTATATATATCTGAGACACTCGGTTGGACCTCCTGTCTCGTTAAGGCCTCCTTGTAAATTTTGTGAACTTCCAAATTAATTCTTCATCAGATGTTTCAATATTGATTTAGCCACTCATTCAACACTTTTCTTACTTCTCCAGTAAAAGCATGGATATAGTTGACTCTCTGGATCATCATGACCACATTTCAAGCATTAGTCATTAAGCTCTTGCTATGTAGTCTTAAATAATTCATTGAGGATTTTAAAAGACTTTAACAAATAAACAGCCTGTGTTCCCATATTTCACACCGAATTCCAGATATCTTGTTAAAACAGATTATGGCGGTCATATTACTGACTTGAACTCCCCTCGCTGGATGAGACACTTGAAGCTATGCTAATCAGCTTCTTCAAATTTCCCACAGTCCAGTGGAAAGAATGTGAGGATTGGTGCGCTTAGGAGCAATACTGTGCTAATTCTCTTATGCTTTCAAGGTGTGCTGCTAACCTCAGGTTAGCAAAGCTGCTGGGTCATTGACCTTGAGATAATACAATGGACAATGTAAGGTCAGAGAGTGGAAGAATAGCCAGGACCTCTTAGCCATGAGCAAATAACCTATATAGGTTTAGCATGAAACCTTTTTATGGGGAAACAATAGAGACAGGCTGACCAAAACCAGCAATGAATAGTCTAAAATGTAAAACTGGAAAGCCAGCATCACTAGCTTTAAGTCTGCATTTTCATAAAAAAAAAAAAAACATTTCATCTGACCAAATCAGCAAAGTAACAAACTAGAAAAGCACTCAGAGAGCGCAGACCTCCACCAAGCAGCTTTAGTCCACCCCTGGTTCTATCTGGCAATGTTAAAGAATCCTTTAAAAAATACCTGGATCCGGATGGTGATCAGGATCAGTCCCAAAATCTAAACATTTCCTCCTTATCCCAATCCACACATTTCCTGAAAATTTCATCCAAATCTGTCCATAATTTTTCAAGTTATTTTGAACACAAACAGACCAACACCGGCAAAAACATAACCTCCTTGGTGGAGGTAACAAGCTAACCTAATTAAATGCAGGGCAGACTACTTGTTTAAATTATTTTTTGCCACTTAGTTTTTGAGAGGGATGTTATTTGATTTAAGTCTGAAGAGTAAACAGCCAGACAGGGGTCAGTGGCAATGCTTAAAAACAAAACGTGAGGCAGGAATTTTGCTATCAGTTTGTCTAAAACTGAGGTCATGTTTGGCAATTTGACCTCTGACCCCAAGAACAATTAGCCTTGATGAGACAGACTGGGGGTTGCCAGGCAATGAGGACGACCTGTTAACTTTTAAGGAGGAAACACTACACAACCATCATCCATTATAACACCCTTCAGGGTCAAATTTCAAAGTTGTGCAACAATATGAAAAAAAGACAATGCTGCACCACAGACAAGGTGACATTTTAATCTGAACCACCTGTTTGCAAACTATGGCACCAAGAAAGTCTGGGCCATGTGAATCAAATGTCCTTAATCAATAATTTTAGACATAAGGTGATTGACAATATATGGACCCTTTCACCACCTATATCAAAAATGACATCCCAGCATTACCTAAGAAACTAGAGGCAACCATGCATCACCAATTCAGGCTATGAGACAGCACAAAAAAATGCGGTCATGTTGTGTTGTTGGATGCTATGTTGTCCAGTTATACTCTTGATTTAGATATAAAAACTCTTGCATTTCATTCAGAAATTCTTTGATACATGCCTTCGAACGACAAGTGGTCATCTGAGTTACTGCTGTCCTTCTACAATGTCAAACAACTCTGGTCATTCTCCCCTGACAATTGATTGAACATGTCACTCATTAACAGACCCGAGGAAACTTAATTTTTTCTGACGCAAAACAAACTGCAGTCCTCAAAAAGAAGTTTGGAAGTATTATTTCAGTCAATTACTTTTCCCCTTTATTAATACCAATTAATATTAGTTTATTTTATATTTTAGAGCCTGACTAGTCACCTTTACAAAAAAGTACAACGTGTAAGGACTGTGCATTCTTGGAATGAGAGACGCTGCTAAACATGAGCGTAGCGCCCAAAAGAAAATGCCAAATTCCCCTGCAAATTGGAAACAGTTGTTCTGGTATGCAGAGTGGCAGCATTATTCAGTGTCAGCCCTGGTACCATTTCCAAACTTCAGACCAAGTTCAGTGAGACCAGTGAAGTAAAAGACAGACCGCGAAGTGGGAGCTCCAGAAATACAACAACCCAAGACGACCAGTTCCTCACTTTTGCTTCACTGAAGAACCCTAGGCTTTGTTACGGGGGAAGTGGAAACTTGGGAAATAATGCTAACCATGCGTTGAGCTATCCTGCTCATTTAATGAATGCACAACCCTAACAAAATGTACTTTGTTGTTAAAGTAGCAATCAGGCTGTCCAACGATATATAATACACCACCATTGGAATCATTCAAGTTCATCCAAATTAATGTTTAGATTTTTGAGGAATATATTTTGATAGCAGCGACAGTGTCTCACCCTATATCCAACAATGTAAGTGGAAAAAAAGACAAAAATGTGTTAAAGAGCTTCTTCCATACATTTTTGGTGCTGTTGTTGTTATGTTTTCAAACTAGGATTTATAATTGATATCAATGGACTCCCCTGTTCAACAAATGTGACATTTTTGTTGCTTCTTTTGTGCATTGTAACACTAGAAATTTCTTACAAATAAGCTATATGTCCTGTGTTTACAGATATTCCTGAATAACCACTTTTTAAAGGGGAAATTGATTGTGATACCAAAATAAAAAATTTGCAGATGGGGGCTGGCGAAACTCCTTTTATGTTTCTGCACATAAAAGATATCATGGGTTATTGGTCTCCCGTATGCCACTCGATGGTAATAAATTAAGTCCCACAAACAAAGGGCAAGTCCAGACATGATGAAGGGATGCCTGTTAATGTTGGCTATCAAAACAACCTGAACGCAATGACTCTGAGATCCATTGTTATCCGCAAAGATGTAATTTTAAGTCTCTATAGTGCAGAATTGGTGGGATAAATTTACCTGACATCATGTATTGTGATAAAAATACCAACAAGCACATCAAAATGCCACAGAATAAAATATTACACTTGCGCTAACAGAATTAAGTTAAAATTCCAGGCTGTCAACCAAACGGCCATGTGAGGTTGACACTGACCAAAAATATCATTACAAATATAAAAATGATGGTAACCTGTTGTGGCGATGGAAAACTTTAATCCCTGCAGATATAATTTTTAGACAATAATATCGAGCTTAAAAACTCGATATAATTCCCAGTCTGACCTCCAGGTAACCCTAATGCAGGCGAGTTCTTCCCAACACGCAGACTCACTCTCTCACAGACACAGTGATTTCTTACCGCTGTGGAAAGCCTGGATGCCAGCGTCATCTCCAGGTTGCCTTTGAGTCCCAGCAGTGCAGGAACCAGGATAAACACCTCCGACACCTCCGTAAACACTGTCCAGTGCTGTAACAGACATGATCTCATATCAGTGACACATCATTAACATGATAAACACAGTGCCATATTGAAAAAGGACATATCAGATTCACAGGGACATGGTACAATGTCACCTATACATGAAATTCATCCTCTGGAGCAGAATGTCTTTGTGACTTTATGCTTTATATTGATTGAGTGGTGAAACCAGATCTTTATGATGGAGCAGATAGTCTGTCTCTACAGACCTTTACACTTTGTATGGTGTCAGCTCTCTCCTCCTCTTACTCAAGAACAAGGTCATGCTGAAATGATTTATCATCCTCTTATTTTGGCTGACACTCTACCCTTTCCCTTGTGATTCACCTTTACCTACCAGTCTTCATTAACTGAGACTTAAATACAGAGACAGTCACATCCCAGGATCATCTTTGGGTGGATTACAAATAAGGTTGTAATATTTGAATTATATGAGCAAATGCTTATTTATCTGTCCATACACATGGGCCATTCACCCTATGCACTGCAAAAACTTAAATCTAAGGAAGTTTATTCATCCAATTTCAATTCTAAAAATCTCACAAGACTGATTGTGAGCCAAAATCGCCTGACATGTCCAGTTACACATCTTATTTCAGTACTTAAAAACAAAACTAAACACTGAATTGCTTGTAATGAGTTAAAATATCTGTCAGTGTGGCAAGATAAATTTTACTTAAATGTCTTGGAGATAAAATGTGTTATCTTAAGAAGTTTCTATACCTTATTTTAAGACCCTCAAGGAGTAAAAATTTGCTTGTTTCACAGGCAGATATTTTCTCATAATTACAAGTTAGTCAGTGCTTTTTCTTTTATTGTAGATATTTTTGACTTAAAATTAGACAAACTTCTCAAGATCTGAGTTTGTGCAGTGTGAGCATGATAAATATGTATTGTGTTAAAAGCATTACCCATGGCACTCCAAATGTATATGTTTTCTTTGTAATAAAGGGAAAAAACATGTCCAAGGTGCAGTACACTGATCTAATTTTGAGTAATGATGAGTCTATAACCTGCAGATATCCGGACCACTGCCCCAGTATTCAAATGTATGTGTCTGCATCATTATGAAACTCTGTTTTGCATAGGTGACACGCTATGCAAACTACACTTTTCAATGGCTTTAAAAGGTCCCATGCTCTGCAAAATTAATTTTCTTTGCTTTTATTGTCGTTAGAAGAGGCTTGGGGAGCAGAGAAACATGACACCTTCTACTAAATTCTCAGTTCACAGAGAAATGCTCTGTGAACTCTTTATGCCTCTTTAAATAAAATGGCCCTTAAAATGCTGTTTTTTAGTTCCTAGGGTTTAGTCCACTCCGAGGCCTGTAACACCCCCCCACCCCCACCCCCAAACTTAAATCAAATCTTTGCTTAACAGACATCCAAGTCATAATGTTAACAGTCCAGGACATGGGACCTTTAGTACAACATGTTATGTTCGCGCAGTAATGGGCAACATTTGGGTACAGTGCTGAAGCTAAACCGAGATGGGCATGGTCAGACATAGTTCATGAGGTCATATTGTCTTTTTTTAACGTGTTTTACATTCTATGTTTTTTCCTGGTGTCAAGCTCTTAGGCTGAAAATTGAGGCCCATGTAGAGGTGCCAAAACCTGTAGTACCCTGAGTGTCCACTTGAGACTGAAGAAACCTGACACCTTAATGACTGTGTGCAGGGAAAAGATGGTTTTTACAGCCTAAATAAGCATCTTTACAGTCTGGTTACAAAAACAACTTTGGTCTAAACATTTAATACAACTATGTGCTCTCACCGTGAGGGTGTTTTTCTTTTATTGGGGATTTATTGAGGATTTCTGATTTTGGAAATGCAGAGTCACTATTGGTCAGACAGCCTTAAGTCCCATCTCAACATGACCTTTCTGTCTGTGAAAGGCCAAGCAGGAAATCTAAACATTACCCACAGTACAAATCAATCTAATTTGATGTAGGCAAACCTTTGTCTTTTACTTCATACCATCCTAGCCTGGTTTTTGTGAACCTACTTATTGTTGTACATGTTTTAATTTCTTCAGTGCAGTGTAGTCTCTTATTAGTCCTGACTGCTTGTTTTTTGAACACGTGTAAACCTCTGAGATTATGTGTACTCTCCCTAAAGATTCCTAAATACTTTTTGGCAACTGATTATTTTCAACTTTGTACATGATTTGGATTGTCTTGAAGTCAACCAGGTCCTCAAATTTTAGTGTTTTTAGTTTGATGAAGAGTGAATTTGTTGGTTTTCTGTAACTTGATATAGTGATGATTCTGACTGCTCTTTTCTAAAGGATAAATATCAGTTCAGTGTTTGTCTTGTATGCGTTCACTTAAATTGAGCACTTAAGTCTTTTAAAAATCAATCTTGAGTTTGGTGCTTTGTTAGAGCTAAACATTAAATGTGGATACACTGGTTAACTATGCCAACCTGTTAGCGTGTTTATCTTGCTAGACAGAAACGTGTGCACTGTCAAATCGTCTGATCTAAAACTCATGCCATGGGTTTGCGCAGTACAGCAGCTATTTGAAAGAAGTTGTTTGGGTATCACCCAAGTATAAAGTTTATATATTCACTCTATGCTAAATCCCAAAGAGCCAGTATGAAAAGGATAACTCGAGAAGAACTAGAGCAGATTAAGGACAACGTTTGTGGAGGGTCCCCTTGGAAACCTTTTCGAACCATGCTTGGCATGTACTTAAGAATATGTCTGCTCCATCATGCATCCAGATATAAGCAGATGGCCTTTAATGTAATGTATAGCTTGTGACCCTCAATAACCTTCTTCCTGGCAGTGGGCCAGTCCTTGAGCGGTGGGTTTCTCTGTAAGTCCCTGAGCCCTGTCACTGTGCCGAAGTGCCTCTCTCTCTCTCTCTCTCTCTCTCTCTCTCTCTCTCTCTCTCTCTCTCTGCTGTACCTCCATTAGAGCACATGCAGTGATAGCAAGTTTGTGGTCTACTGTGGCCACAAACTATTGCTGAGGCCCGGACCATCGATCTATCTCTGGTGAAAGTGCTTATCTTTGGAGCCAGGCCCACAGGCCCCCAGCACTTACAGTCCAGTCTACCCGGAGCTGAATCAATATTCACAGAGGCTGACGCAGGAAAGAAAAGAGGAGAGGAGAAAATAGACGAGGGGAGGAAAATAGAGGAGTAGCTCACGTTGAAGTGGAGTAAAAACACAGTTGGCCTGCATTTCTCCCAGCAGCCGGCTAACATGTCTGTTTTGGTGTGTTGCTCCCACTGTGCATCCAGATGTACAGGCCTGATAAAGGGGCGTGCTCTGCGCTCAAGTTTGTGTTGTATCAGACGGTTCGCCACCAAAACTGGAGTGTGAGTTAAACTCCTTCTGTCCGTCCCCTAGCTGTCAGCAGGCCAAGCAGAGCTCTTTTCCAACAGGCAGCCCCTCGGCCTGGCTCGCCGCCTTCTGCCAACCCAGCAGCCTTGTGAGCACCTCTGTAAGCACTCCTCTCTTCTTTCACTGCCGCATGTTTTCAAGCTTTCTCCCTCTCTCCCTCTTTCTCTACTTCTGTCGCCCTCTCCTCTATCTCGCTCTCGGCCTCCCCTGCGGTGATATATGTTGTTGTCTCCATGGAACGCTGGCTCCGGGCCAAACAAGCCCTCCCTCCTCACGGCCACCTCCTCGGTTCTGAGAACTCTACTGGACAGCCCCAGTACCTCTGTGTACAGACCTATAGGAGCTCTGGTATGCAAGTCCCCCAATCCCCCCCTGCAAGGGTCGGGTTGCCCAGTTGAGTAACATGGACCTGTTTTATTTGCGATCACTGAACTTACTGTACCGTCACGAAAGCTGAACCTGGTGGCATGCAACGTCGACGGGACTTCGGCAGCAGCCCAGAAACTACATCCGGTGGTGTGTGTTTCTTTTAACTGGTTCTGGTCCAGGTTGTGTTCAAACACCAGACATAAGGGTTAAAATATACACCACTTTTGGTGAAGAGCCTAAATCTCCTGATGCTATGAGTTTGGATGAGAATCTGAATGATTAAATTGCTACACTACAGTGATGGGCAACCTGCAGCCTATGGGCCACATAAACCCCCTCTCCTTACATGATGCAAGTCAATTTCAACACGAATAAACTGTGAACATGATAAAAATATGGAAACACAAAAAATAACATGTACACAATAATCATCGGTAACTGGTTAAGATGAATACAGTAAAAAAAGGTAAAGAGGAATCTCTCTAACATTTTAGCATTTGATATCTCAGGGGTTCTCAATATTGGACTTGGTCAAAGTTAGAGCTAGATATCAGTCTCTTCCTTTGTTACAAAACAGAAAAGATGTTGATTTCAAAACATCTAACAGCATGTATGTATCCTTACGGAGATTCAGTATGGATTGTAATTCCGGATGCCCAATATTATCGTTATGATATGGGTATCTACAGATAATTGCTTTAAAATCTAAATATTGTTTTGGCAGATATGAATATTTTTAGTCTTATATATTTGCATTAAGATTATGAAATATGTTTGCATATCCATCTTAAATTGAGAGAAAAAGCTCCAAAATAGGTTTGGTTTTCTGTAAGCAGGTAAGTAAATCAGCGTTTAAGCTTTTAAAAGGGCAAATGAAGCTTGGTTTCACTGTTACTGTAAAAAAAAATACACTTTTATTCATGACGTAGGAGTATATATAAAAATAACTAACTTCAGTGGAGATACACGATAATGGATTTTAGCTGAAATCTAATATTTTGTACTAATTATCATGGATATCGATATTTGACTTTTTATTGTGCATTCCTATCTTTCAGTCATTTTTATATGTAAGTATCAATATCGCAAAAAATCCAATTTGTGCATCCCTAATTGTAATAAATATTCTTTCATCTGCATCTGTTGGGCATGTTTGGTCCAAATACATATGCTGCTGTCACAGGCAGTAGGCAGCTAAAGATATTCTGTGTTTCAACACCTAAGGGTGCCACTGCAGGATGACAGTGCCTAGAAACTAACCTATAGATTTATCTAAAGCTGGCATCGCCAAATGACAGACTCCATTCCAAATCTGCACCGACTTGTCATCCTATGCGAACTCAATATAATATAAAAAGTAGAGCTTGTGATGTCTAAATGATTTGGGGCAAATCCATAGAGAAAGCTTTGTGCCTGCTTTAATTGCTTTAAGTGTCTTCACTTCAGTGGCCTCCAAACTGCATCATTTTAGCTCCTAATCCTCAAAACCATTAATCATACACCAGCACAAACATGCCTACAAATTTCACTTTAATATATGGTAAGTCTGTGACTCTGAGCAGAGATCACAGGGGAAACAAACGAGAGACAATGACAACTTTGTAGAGACATGCATCCAAACTCCAGAGTAAAACAACATTTATATAAGAGATTGACAATGTTATATGTTGGTCTGTGCTCAGATCAGACAATTTGATCTTTTCTTTTTTATTAAAGCAGGAAACACATGTTTCCAAGGCTGACATAAACAGAGAGAGAGAGTGATAGCTTGCGATTAAGTGTAACATAAATCAAACCATCAAGAGTGTCAGCCTGAATTACCTTAAAATCTGTGTGGCTATAGCCTGACATGTCACATGGACAGCTCAATATATATACTATACAGAATATATATATAACATGTCAATCTGGGCAGAAAGTCTTTGGGGAGGACAGAACCTTATAAAAGCACAGCCAGGTGATAGGACAGTCGCTCTGTCAATCACATTCATTACAGGCCAATCAGGTAATGTAGTCCCTACTGCTGTAGCAAACCCCTCTGGCCATTCTCCTCCAATCTCTGGCATCAACAAGGCATTTTGGCCCAGAGAACTGCTGCTCACTAGATATTTTCTCTTTTTTGGACCATTCTGAGATTTTAGAGCTACTCAGGCTAGTCTGTTTGGCTCCATAAACCATGCCACACCTTTCTTACCCATTCTGATGCTTGTTTGAAACTCAGTCTGTCATCTTGACCATGTCTACAAACCCAATTGCACTGAGCTGCTGCCACTGAGTTGCTGTGTTTGACTAATAAACTATAATTAGCAGGTCAATGGCTGTACCTTATGAAGTGGTCTGAGTGTGTTAAATATATAGGTTTAAAAAATGTTGGTACGATAAATTCATATGGCATCTACTCTATCTCATTTTGTGAAATACTGAGCAAGTATAATTGATAAGTTGATTCACCTTCTGGCTCAAAGCATACACCCATGGGACCATCTAGGTAACCAAAGGTGTCCATCCTCGCCATAAGAAGCAGGACTGAGGCTGCCAAACAAGCACAAATCCTGACGAAGCCTGACATGCCTGAACTATCCGAGCAGCTGGAGAGCAAATTAATAAACTGTGATCCCGGAAGTTCTGCCAAATATCTAGGACAGAGTGAAAGATTAGCCAGGGTTTGTGGCAATGCAAAAGCAATCCAAACACCCTTAATCCTCTCTGTTGTTATCACTCAAACACCAAACAAAGATGGCATACTGACTGGAGTTGTATCTGTGAGCTGATGGCAATGATTGTTGGAAAACAGCATTGAAGACTAACAAAACAAGTGAGCAAAATGATACCGGGCAGAAACAGGGGGAACAAGGAACTGCTGAGATTTGACTGGAATAAAAGTTAATAAAATGCTTCTTATTGCCATATAAGGTTCAGTTAGACAGGGGATGGGCAGTATGGACAAAAGGAAATACCATTAGTCCTGCAATTCAGTACTGATTTAAACAGTATTTCTTACCTTGTATCTCATTGGTCACTAAATCTCTTGGCATTTTAAGAAAATCAGAAACCTTGTAAATAACTCTTGCTTCCTGACATTATATTATAGTTTTATTTATCCATTATCATATTGTAACATTGTTTGGGCCAGAACATGTCCCACATATCTCCAAAAAATACTAAAGCTACAGAAATAATTTGTTGGATTAGCCACCTTCTCCAAATCTTTAGCACCAAGTGCACCTCTTTTTCTAAAACTCCAGTTGTTAACTATTTTTAACATTTACATCTTCCAAACATGCATTTTGGTCCTTAAAACTCAGATTTACCAGTTTGTTTAAGAAATTATTTTGCCAGAAATTCAAAATTTCATGATCATTGAATTAGGAAAGCTAACAAACCTGTATGTTCCCGTATATAAAACATCTCTTCGTCAATTTTCATGTAAATATCAGGGCGTTATCTTGTGGAACAAATACATTCATTTGAATGCTTCCTCTGGGTCATTGCCCGTATACAAAACCAGACTAAAGAATTATTTGATGACCTTAACTTAAACAGGAGCAGTATCCACTTCCCTATTAAAACGTAATTTATTTATCATTCCCAAGCTCCTTCCTTGTTCTATACTGTTACTTTTCTTTTTCTTTGTTTCTTTGTATGAAATTGTTGCACTTATATCTGATGTTTAACAATGTATTCTTGGTGGTTCAGTATTTACCTTCCATTGTCTCTTGGTTGTGGTTTTATATAAGCTTTTTGCACGCTTCTACCACTCCCACACTTATGCTTTTTTAAATATGTTTTATGTGCATTGTCTTTCTTTAACTGTGTAAAATAAAAAAAAAAAATAAAAATGAATTTAAAATGTATCACTACATCTAGCAAACGTGTTTTATTGCCCTGCTGTCAGTGAGTTGGCACTATGATCCTAAGAGCTTTCTATACAGCAGATAAACACATCTGGGCTTAAATTCTGTTGCATAAGTGGGTCAGGGTTGTAAAAGTAGTCCAGAGCAGTTGGACTGATGATCCAGTCTGAGTGAAACAAGCCCCTGCTCTGGTTTCACTGAAGTTCCTGTCCCAGCACCAGACAAGTGGATGTGGTTAGACCAGAGTGGTGACTGGTGGGCAGCGAGGGCTTGGCTGGTGGAAAACCATTGTGTAGACGAAGATTTCCTGTTTACTGGTGGCTGTTTTAAAGGCTGTTTTTAAGGCCGACGCTCTGTCCCACTTCTCTGCTGTTTACGTTTGAGGACACCACAGAGCAGGACAGACGGCGAGACACCGAGGCAGACATCATAACACACGCGATGGTGACTGTTTAACTTGCTGCCAAGTTTTTGCATTCAGAGAATCTTTTTTGCTTTCCTTTCTAGAGGGAAGCAGCTGTTTCGTAAAAGCCTATGTCCCAGTGTTGGGCAGTAATGGCACTATAAAAAGCAGTTTTCAGAAGCCTTATTGAAGCACTGTTTTTGCTTTCTGGATCAAATCTCCTCAGAGTAACGTAGCTGTTTTGTTGATCAATTGAGAGGTCAAATAGTAAATAGAATTGAGCTCCTGTGACTACTGGAAGTACCTTTATCTCAACATCATTTTTTCTCATCATTCACGCAATGATAGTTACATTGTCCATTGCTTTTAGTTAACTCCATTTATATTGACTTACTTCACACAAATGATGCAGCAGTATGAGCGACCTGGGTTTGTGCTTTGCCCAAGGACACATCAATATGTGGCTGCCGGAAATCAACCCACTGACCTTTTAAACCAACTCTACCACTGACACAGGGCTATGGTTTGAAGGGTGAAAGTAATTCAAGCAGAGGTCATGTGGACTTGTGTGAATTTAAAAATGAAGTGATAAAAATGCATTTGAAAAAAGAAATTTAATGTTTAAAAAATGTCATTCGATCTGTTTGACTTCTGTGTGATGACATAGTATAAAGTGACTGGCAGCAATTCTGGGACTTAAGCCTTGTCCGATTCTAATTCTGAGGATGATTACTGATCTATTTTATCACTTTGACTTTAATTCACTTATTTTTTGACAACAAAACTCTTAATTCACTGATAACATATTGCTTTAGAATATAATTTACTTTCATTTTCATCACATCAGGTTTTATAGTGACTATTTGCTATTTTCATCCCTGTTTTGCTAGTCTCTAAATAATGACTGAAAAACATAATGAATGTTAGGAAATCAAAATAATCAATTTTGCTTCTCTTTATAAAAACTCACCATCAAACTGATCAAATCACTTAAATGTTTATCACATCATTTTTCATATCAATGACACTTTTATCACTCCATGTTTAAATTCACACAAGTTTACATCACCTCCACTTTTATCAATATTTTTGTTACATTCACCCTTCATACCATGGCAGCACATGCACATGCTATTTTCTATACAAAGAAATAAAGTACATTTTGATCTGTATATATTTACAGTTTTTCAGAATCAGATTGTGGCACTTTCTCTTCGATTTTCCACCTCAAGATAGTATTTTAAATATTTGTGAATTTGAATACGTTTCCCTAGGTTTTGACCCACTACTGAACAAGATCTAAAAGTACAAGGGGTACAAAGGTTTGACAGTGGGTAGAGCTTTTAAAAAAATAAAATAAAAAAAGGCAGGAGAGGAGGGTTGAGTGCCATGTTGCCTTTTGTTCATTAAATTTCAGGCAACTTTTCTGAGCCTACGTGCTCTTAATGGAGTCCTCAGACCTGAACTACACAGACTTCAGACATTATAGTTGAAACTTTGCAAACAACAGGCAGTCAACACAAAAAGGCAGATTTTTTGCACATCAAAAAAAAAAACCTTCACTATAATCAATCAGTGGTTATAGTTCAAGTTTCTCATAAAATCTTCATCAGCCCAAAAAAATTATAATAATACAGTGTAGGGCTGAATGATATCGACAAAATTTCATATCTCCATATTGATGCCAGATATCTCGATATCGATACGATACGATACGACTATGGGTTCGGTAATAACCAAGCATTTTTCAGAAAAATAAAAACATCATAATACAAAAGAATGTGGAAAGTGCAGTTTTAGCGCGGGGGAAATCTATATTGTTTATATCGTTGCTTTTCGATATCAATAACTTGAATGTTCATATCTCGATATCGATACGATAACGATATATTGTTCAGCCCTAATACAGTGTAATCTATTATTTTGATAGCAATATCATATGCCAAACAATATGCTTGTTGGTCACAAGGTAATCAATAAGTACTTACATTATAACTTAAAATCAAATGATACCTTGACACCCAAACTGGGTCATACGTTGTTCTCAAAATCAAATATGCAGCCAAACTTCTGCTGACTGTCTTAACTGCTTGAATAAATAAGCAACATATATAAAAATGTGGGTGGAACTGAACTTTTTATTGTTTCCAACATATTTTTGTATCTTAGACAGCGTTGTTTAGTTGTCGGAAATAAAACTAAAGGTTGTTAAGTTTCTGTACTCATACATACTTCTGATCTTTGAGATAATATTGATTTGACGTATTTTGAAACACATCATGAGCACAGAAGATCTCGACAACCTCAATGTATGGAAATATTGACATGTTCTTTGTAAAATTTAGACAATGTGTTGGGGTTTTTGATGATTTAAAACATATACTGTCCCAAAAAATCTTCATCAGCCAGCTTCACCACCCTTCTATATGTCAACAACTTCATGTTGTATGTGAGGAGGAGGGAACAGCCCTGTGTTTTACGAAGGTGCAGCTACATTTAGAGGCCTGTGGTTGCCACTTCAAAGCCACATGTATGAATTCTAACCTATCAGTGCTTCAACTCCCCTTGAAAGGTGACCTTGAGTGCTATGTGAGGTAGCTTTGATACAATGTACTGTTAATATTACACAACTAATTGAACAATCATTTTGCATTTTAGTACAGAGATATGTAAATTTCTAATATATCAATGACCCCCCTCGTAGAGTCTCCCCCTCTTTGCGAACCACTAGCTTTGTCCACTTTATTTGTCGAGCAGCTTTCCCGACACTGTCCTGTCCAGTAAATTACCCATTTGGCCTTTTGACACTGGCATTCCAAGAAGTATCACGTCATGACCTTTACAAACTATGTCAAACCCTAAATCCAAGTGAGCCGGTAACCCTCAAAGTGTCTGGCCCCGGCTGTAAGAGACTGACGGTTTTAGGTCATTCTGCTGCCAAGTCACCGAGCACAACTATGCAGACGTCTCACCCTTCTATACCAGCCTGCTCAGTCCTTTCAGGGCCAAACTCGAGTGGGAATTAGGCCATAAGCTGAATGTGCATGTATGCACTGAAGATGGTAATGAAGACGTTAAAGAGGTCAAGTTTCAAAGAAGCGGTATAGAGAGTGACGCAAAAAAGCCGAGGTCCAAGCTACGACTGTTAACTCAGGATAGGCAGACACATCAACTACAGGCACTGAAGTACCAGAAGAGAAAGAAATAGCTCAGTCTGTCAAAACCAGAGAGTGTGTGTGTGAGTGTTAGACAATTACCTTCATGCAAGGACAGCAGGGATTAGCTTAGTTAGCATTTCACTGAGTCATGAAGGGGAATAAGCCGGAGTGACAACCTGCAAGGTGCTTAGTCAAACTAACAGGACCATTTGTTTCAAGCTGACTGTCTTCTTGCATCTCATTACAAGAAATTCTTTAAGGTTTATCTGCAAGAAGGAAAGATAAGGCCCACTACCATCAAAATATGGAGTGAATTACATCAGCTTTTACCAGATTTGTCAGTACTTCCAAACTCATTTTATCCAGTAAAGATACTGTCATATGAATACATTTTCATTGTAAGGGCTCCTAGTCCCTCTTGTATTAAAATTGATTTGTTATTTAAACTGAAGCAGCCTAAAGGACAAATTCTGACAGCATCTAGCATGTTGTTTTGTAGGATATGTGGCACAGTGATTTGGGTAAATTTGTCAACATTTTGCAATCTAGACGGCACACAATCCCACAAAGAGGATCAGTTACAGGCCTCGATTGGGTGCAATTAAGCGTAACATAAATCAAACCAATCAAGAGCCCTGAATTACCGTAAAAGCTGTGTGGCTGTAGCCTGACATGCCAGACAGACAGTTCAATTTATACTATACAGAATATATATCACTTGTCCATCTGAGCAACAGCCCATAGAAAGTGTTTGGTGCGGACAGAACCTTTCAAAAGCATTTATGACAAACACTTCCCTTGGTGTTAGTGTAAGTGACACACTCATTTGTGAAATGCTTTGTGAGATAGGGAGGACTCCATAGTTTCTGAAAGAGACTCAAAATAAGACTGAATTTTACCCTAATTTAAGAGATGGATGTAATGAAGACTAAGAGTGAATCCTTTGGATTACATGTATATTAACTCCAAATCGTACTACAAATAGTTACGCTAAAATCATACTTTAACTACCCTTTCGAGATCTGCAACAACCTACTGACAGGAAATGAGCTGTGAAGAACACCTGTTAAAAAGGTGACCATTTAGGGGAGCTTATATTTTCAAAATAAAATAATTTCATGAAATAAACTGGTTGAGTGGGGCCATAAAACAGTCCAGATTTTAAGTAATAAAAAGAAAATTAAATTGAAAAAAAAACAAAAAAAAAACAGCTATTCCTAAGTTTCATCCTTAAAACACTTGAAACAGGTGAATTAGTTCTGCTTCAAACTTCACAAACTTTCAGCCTGTATGTAGAGACATTTTATTGGCTGGAAGTACTGGCAGAAATTCACACATCTGCCAATACAAATAAGTTATTTTTAGGCTATTATCTCCTGATACCAATATCATGCCAATATTGTGCCTCCCTTGTGTCCCCCTTTCCCAGCTTTACCTCCAGAGGAAATATGTGCAGAGTGTTTTGGAAACTGGAGAGACCGCAGCAGCATGGTGCCTTGGTTGAGGCAGCATGAAAACTTTTTGACCTCAAACCTCTGCATTCCTGATTTCGTGACGATACCTAACCGCACGGTAATGACGGCTTTGAAACCACATTGTGTTTTGTTTTCACACTGACTTGAGCTGGACTGGAGCGCGCTGCCATTTCAGGTGCTCAAAGAAAGTACACTTCTTCCCCTGCCTCCCCCCCTCCGCTCTGTGCTCAGTTCCCGGGGTCCACCATGCTGGCATCAGTATGCGTGTACACAATGTGCCTGGACTGGTCTCCTGGCAGCCGGACACTTCAAACTTTATCTGTATCACAGGCCCACTTAAGAGTAACACTGTATTTGACCTGTCAGCATGACTTTGGCCTGTATTTCTGCAGTGCACATGCACTCTGAGTTATGGTCGGAGCAACTGCAGTGAGTCAACAGATTAAAAAGGACAGAGAGTAATTCTAAATTTAGTTATATAAGTTATTTAAGGAAGAGTTCATCAAGCAGCTCACTGGCTAGACCTGAGCAAAATGAGCAAAAAAAAATCTTTAAATGTCTGAGTATAATTATACTATTTTAACAGATAGGTGGTACATTTAATATCTCTCTATTTTTTAAATACATAATACCAGAGATAACTTAAGTTTAATGTGGACGGCTTGAGGGCAAAAAGAACATTTGTCAGTAACTGAAATTGCCAACAAACTCCACCATCCTGTCTTTAACACACAATACTTAAAAATCTGTTGCCAAGGAAAAATGGCAAGGCTTGACAAGTAAAGACCAAAGATTGAAATAGTCCTACTTTTACTGTTTGTTTGTTTTAACTTGAGTACTCTGATTAATAAAAACTGCACTCTGAGGTGTGTTTACTCAATGGCAAACTAGCATTTCTATATTGTTGATAAATTTCCCATAAAGTGGAAAAAAAGTTTGTTAAAAAGCCAAAATTGTGCTTTTTTTTAGTTTTATATGCCCTTTAGTGTGTTTTAAAAGTCTCCTCCACTGATATAGGACTTCTATAAACAAGACAAAAAGTTGTCCCCTCCTGTTTACAGCACTAATAGCGGCCTGAAATGACTCATGATGAATTCTCGTAGGCAAACCTGGAAGTTGGCATCCATTGGTTCCCTCGGCAAAATGCCTATGGGATTTTTCAATGTATTCTTAGATAATTGCTAAAAAAAAGGTCTGTGGCAAACAAAAGTTCATGAAACCTTTAATTTTCTGTTCATCATGATAGTCTTCATGAAAGATTGTTTTGTTACGGCTTCAAGGGATGGAGTTAAATGAAAGTTTTGTGACAGGATGGACAACAACAGAGTAATGGTGGCCCATCACAAGTTAGCAGCACAAAACATGAATGAGATGCAGTATCAAACTAAAACTGCATTACACGGCAAAAATATACATGCTGTGTCGGTCTTGGATGCTTGGTCGCTGAGGCCACCATGAAAGGCCACCACGTCCCAGGTATTTCAAGTTAAAAATGAATCTGTCTTTAAAAGTTTAGGAAATATCTGAGTAAAACATGAAACAAAAAAAATGCAGAATTAATCATTCTTGTGATTAATTAAAAACTCAGTTTCCAATTTTCTGATATCCTATACATCATACCTTTTATTATACAACAACACAGGCAACGGTGCCCAGTTTTTTTCTTTTCTTTTAATTCACATATTCTTAAATTTTACAAAATATCAACTTATTAATACTGGATTATCTTTTTTCTTATCAAGATTGGTGATACCAAGGAAACAGAGCCTTAATTATCTTCATTCATCCTTTAACCAAAACACTACTGGAAAATTCCTGCACACTCTCTAAATTGAATTAAATTGTTAATAAAAGTTGGAAAAGTGAAACTGGCGAAAAATAAAGGAAATTCTTGCTTCACACTGCATTTTCCCATTTTAGACTGTGTGCAGAAATTCACCTGCAATACTATGTGACACTTAAAAACAATAACTTACACAGTATTGAGTTAGTGGGACTTCTTTCTTTGATGCTGTGGTATGAAACAGGTACGCTTCTTGATTAAATTAAATAATTGTAATCATTTTCAATTTAAACTGATCATTTTAGGGCCTCTTACTTGCTGCCCCTTTTTTTTACAAATGAAATTCAACATGTACTTCCTCTATAAATCCAGATCACCTTGCTGAATCTGCTTTGAAAATACATTAATATACCAGAGTAACTATTATCTTGCCAAGCCTTTTCTTTTATTTACCTAATGTTGTACAGTAATTGCTCTCTATTCTGTTGAATGCCAGAATACAAACAGAAGGGTGTGTGAAAGATCCCTGAGATAGTAGCAGTATGTAAGAGCTCTAGGGTTCGGCACGCAGGGCTTTCAAGATCAAGAGGTTTTAGTAAATACCTCTATTCTGCATCACAACCCATCCCCTAAGACATGTCATCAGAACAATGACTGACATCAGACAAGCTAAGCAGGACTCGCTAGACCAGTTCATTCAAATTCTCAAGAGGCCAGTCAATCTGAAGTACACGTGACAGCATAAACAGTCTGGAGTATGACCTCTGCTGAGAGACACAAAAGTCAACACTGGATCCAGACGTTAGATCCCTATTTTAATCTTCCAATCAAAACAAAATTCTGAGAAAGGGACATTTAGTAAATTGAATGGTTTAGTTTCTGAATGGGTATGTCTGTATGCTTTATTTAGTCAAGTGGCAGTTTTATCAAGATAAAGCCAAAAGTGTTTTAGCCAAACCAGTTTTGTTCTGCATTTCTAACATCCTCCTCAGCAGCCTCAACATTTTACTTTCCTTTGACATATTCTGAATGTAACCAGGCATCTTAAAGGACAAAAGTGCTCTTCACTGATGCTCTTGATTTTTTGTCCTGATTCTGACTAGAACCAAGTGAAATCAGACAAATTTTGATGTTATCCCCAATGGATATGGTGTGAGCCGGCTTAGGTAAAAATAAACCTGAAAAACTGATCAAGACCAATCGAACTCTGGTTTGTTTTTTAGAAAGAATTTGGGTATTGAGAAAAAAAACTCTGTTGTGAACCAAAGAACCAAACTTGGGTCTGCATGAAATCGGGGACTCAGTTTTCCTCCAAGCAAACCAGAGTTTGGTTCGTGGTGAATGTTAAAGCTATCCAAACCAAACAAGGACCAAGCAAGAGAAGCAAAGCAAAAAGCAGGGCATTGAGGTCTGAATTTGGATGAATATCACAATAGTAAGCGAGCTAACGTAGTGTTGTGATAAAATCAAGCAGAGTGTCGCTAACGTTAGCATTGCTAACACTGCAGCTCTAGTCCTTCTAACAGATTAACATAGTCTGTGCTGAATGTTGTTAAACATCAGTCCAGTCAACATGCAAGTGTCACATGGCAGGGAGGAGGACTGCAGCTACAGCCCCAGCCAGGGCTTGAGTCCACCTCACAAAATGCAGCACAAAAGGGAAAAAAAGAAGTGAAAATTGCAACAATGTTTGAAGTGTGTTATAAATCCACAAAGTATATTTTTAGTAAATCTGCTGTCCTGAAATTGGTGCTTATTAGCAAGAATCTAGTAATACCACAATTATCACATATCGCATGCCTGCTGCCAACTAGAGTCCAGAGGCTGAACTACAAAACAAATGTCAAGAATTTCTGTTAATTCTTTAGAGATTAGATATCAATATTGCACTATAACATATCAATACAGCATCGCATCACAAATCATTGTGACATATCGCTGTAAAAACACTTCCTTACACGGATACAAAATATAGATCAAATGTGTTTAAAGTATATAATAATTTATTATTCAGAGGGTTCTATTAAAAATGACTTTTTGTTATGTAATAGTAACATGCGATTATAGTATTGTCATAGTAGTAGTTTCTCTTGGATTATACTATATATGAATTGGTTATAAACAGGTATTGCAGCAGAAGTATTCAGGGTACATATAAATGGCACTAAATCAATGCATTTTCCTCCACTGACTAAATATGATATTTTTTGGTTGTTCCATTTCAACACAGTTTATGACATCTACATACACTGCAACTAGATTATAGTTAAACTTTGATGTATCTTAAAGTATGCTTATTTTTACACAGCTGTTCTTAAATAATGCACTCATGATTGGTGTGCTTTGTATAGGAAAATAAAGACATACAAAAAAGTGCCACATTCACCCAAAATTTGATCGGCTTCAGTAAACTTCTTTGTTACATGGAGAGTGAACACATCTAAGCTGAGATCACTCACCTGGACAATGTCAAGCACCATCCCAGCTGCCACTGTCCCAAACCCGGCCAGCAGGAAGGGGAACACCACCTGCAGGCCGATGGTGAAGGAGGTCTCTTTCAGCGGTGCTGGTGGTTCTGGGCTGTGGTTGGTGCTGGTGTCATCACTCTCATTACTCTGGCTCGCGTTCTCCAACAGAGCATCCTCCTCTCGCTGTCCTTTGGCGTTGGCCCGGCAGTCCATGGCCACCACGATCTCAGACCTCTCCTCATCCTCCCCGTTCTCAGCGGCCCTCTCGCTGAAATTTGTGACCTCTGTGAGCTCGAGCTCGACCCCGCTGCCTGGGCTCACCTCCTCTGGGCCTTTGGTGAGGATTACCGGGTGGACGGAGCTGTTGGAGTTGAGGAAGGCCGGGGTCAGGGGGCCTCCCTCCTTCTTCACCTCAATGGCCCCAGATGACATGTCGATGTCGGGGACTTTGTCTTGTTCTTTCGACCAAAGTACCATGCGGAAGCCTTTTGAAGACAATGGGCTTAAAAAAGAAATGGGAAGGTAGCCTTGGCCTTACAGTTTTGGGGAACTTTAGCTGGAACTGGCCGCCTGATCTGGTTTTACACCTGATCAGTCCAATTGATTTATCCCATTAAAGAGGCTTACAAGGGCTGGAGGTCGCTATTAAAGACCACGAGAAGACTGCCCTGTAGGAAAAAACCTGCAGCAAGGCACATGCAGCCGTGCGTCTGCAGAGCCCGTGTTCCTGTCGGTGCTTCGGGAGCAGAACCAGTATGTTCTCCATTCACTGCAGGGTGCTTAGGGAAGGCAACAGCAAAAAGAAGAGAGCATACTGTTTCAAAACAGTAAAGAAAAATAAAGGCTTGTGGACTCACCACAGAAAGCCCCTCCAGTCACTTTTTTAACAATCCTTAAAAAAGCCAAAGAAAAATGAAATCAGAAGTCTGTGGGTAGATTGCAGAGCAGACTGGTCATGCTCTCAGTTCACTGGTCGCGTCAGACTGGTCGGTGCACTGGGCTGGGAATGTCTCACCTTACACCACGTTGCTTCTGGCAGGTTTTCAAGGGAGAGATATTTAAAGGCCTGCAGTATGAAGATTGAATTACGGGTTGCGGAAAAGCACTGCACCTCCAAGCAGAGTGGTCAGTCACCTGGGAAAAGAACATATTCATTGATTATAACGTCAACATTTTCCTGCTCCAGCACAGATTTATGTCCCATTATTGATATGCAGCAGACCACAGCAGTGACTTGACCATACAATCATGGTGCAAGGGTTAGGGTTAGGGTTGTTAAATCATAAGAAACTATGAGAAAGTAGGAGGTCAGCTTGAGAGGGGCTTACATTCATTTCCATGAAGCACTAAACAGGGGTTGACAGTAAAATATCATATTCACTATCATTGCCTTATTAAGAAGCTTTTTAGGTGGACTTTTCAAAAGCACAATTCAAATGTATTTCAGGGTAACTATTGTACTTAATTATCTACACATTACATAGCACTCATTACTAAGGAAAAACAAAATGGCAGAAGATGAGACCCTTGCGTTGTCAGTCATCTATACTCATAGAGCTTCAGAGCCCTCTAATTGCCCAAATCAGTCAATTGTTCACACATGCAGTGACAATCGAAACCCCATTTGGGACACCTCATGGCTTCCTGACTCAAAAACTAGCATGTTTGATATTTTCCTGTCTAAAATATTTTGTTCCATCACACCAAAGATGTTGACCAATGGTAGCACAGAGCGCTCTGCATGTGTGACGCAAAGTTATTGCCTTGAGGTGAAACTGATTAGGGCTGGGTATTTCAAGCAACCTCTAGATAAGATACGTATCCTGATACTGAGGCTATATGATATGTATCCCGATAAGCGCAAATCATGGACATTTATTCCACCTTTACCAGAATTCCTGACAAGTTTAATTTCGTCTTTTTCATTGCAAAAATAAAAAGATTGTTTCACAACTCAAGACACTTAAATTTAGGTCCTCAAAGATTTTAGACTAAAGTTATATTTTCGAATATGTGATTTATCATGTAGTTTGGATTTGACTTTGATAACATTACCCAAAATGTATCAACAACAGCTGCCACAGCATCTGAGGCCATATCAGTTCTGTAGTATCTGAATTGATCTACGTATCAGCAAGAAGTGCATCATGATTCTTTGCCCTATCGATATTTTGGGCACAGGCCTAAAACTTATGGGGTGACTTGTTTTTTGGGGTTTCCATTGGAAGTTGCTCCAAGTGCCTGGCTTAGTTTTTAGTATCACCTTCAGTGAGGTGCCCTGTATGGATTATTGATTATTTTATGGAAAAACATAAGGCTACATTTTATTCATAACTTTACCAATCCAACAACCCTCATCATGGCTTAATTACCGCCTTGGACTCTCTTTGGCAAAAAAATGTTTAAACTCCTTGAACCTTATTGTCACAAATGTAAAAAAAGATCAACTGTGCTTTAGAGCTTCATGAAATGCTCCTCTACATTTTATTTGGCATGAATGAATCTTGGTATCTGTTTGTGTTTTCTGGTTGTTGCCATAGACAACGTTTATGGCTGTTGCTATGCTTCTTCTTCTTCATTTTTGTTAGATCACGTTTGATTACGTGAGATTTCTGTCTTTGAGGACTAGATTCTGGATGGGTGGTGGGACAGAATGTTATGTGTGTGGTGTGCTGTGTTAAGATTATCGGAGCACACCACACACAGTACGATCAAAACTGTTCAATGCCTGATTTTTTTTCTTCATGTATGGGGTCTCTAACAGATGAACAATCTCTTCAGATTTAGAAAATCTTTATGTGTGTACCCCGCTTTACAGGACACATGGGGTTATCAGAGTTTGTCTTTTTTTATTATTTTCTCAAGCTGACAGCCAAAGGGTAGGGCGTTTTGGTTTAATTTTATGAATGATGCTGTTGCACATAAAGCTCCAATAAGCTCCACGTAGACTAGCAAGAACTGAGAAATGTTTGTGCACCTGTGAAATTATAAAATGTTTCTATGTCCCAATTATCAGTAAGCTGGAATATTATTGATTTTCATGTTTTAAAAAAAAGAAGAAGAGATTTTTTAAAAAACTTTATACCAACCTGCTTATTTTTGTTAACTGCAAAACTCTTAAAGGGTTCTCCTTAATGATATGCTGTATATTGTCAGTAACAATCAGGGGTGCAAAATATTACGGGACCAACACCAGTATTGTGCCAGCAGATAATTGGAAATGCAAAATTTGTGCATTTTGTTTTGTTCCAAAACAAAATGCACAAATGATACAAAATAAGCATGACCGCACCACTCTGGCTAATGTATCATATCATAAACCCTGAGGAAGTTTTTCCAAAGGGATTAATAAAGTACAATCTAATCTAATATCTGCTGAAAACTTAAAAACTACACCAACTTACTTCTCATGATAATAACTCATTAGGCACTGTCAGTCCACATGACTTTAACAACGTCAAAGTTCACTCAACACTGTCATTAGTGCAGGTGTGAGGAGACAAACAGCGGCTTTAAAAACAGTCTCAATCGGCTCTGAATTTCCTGAACTGGGCTAAAAATATTCTACCATTTACAGAGGTACCTCATACATCCTCTGGAAACAGTGTGACACCATAAATAAAGCTGCTCCTACACAGAGACATAACTTCCTGTCACTCCTTTCAAATTAAAAATCAAACCCAAGCATAATCAATCAAATGAATCAGTCGACACAGATAAAATAATGCAGGGGCAGAATAAAATATATTAACATTTGGATCTTTCAAAATCTCTGAGGGGGCTGATAGGACAGTAGTAGTTGTACAACAAAAAATAATAAAAAATATTCCAGATGACATAATTTTGACTCAACTATAAAAACTAGTACTAACACCTTTGTGAATACCACTGACATCTTAAAAGAATTCTTGCTTTTAATGGGATGGTTCAGCCTTTTGGAAGTGGGGCCATAAAATCACACAAGCCTCAGTGATTCTGATCAGCTTTGCTCCTTTAATGACAGAACTAGTACAGAGAGGTTAGGCTATACAATGCCACAGCAGGGGCTGAGAGCTCTGTGTATTTTATTGATTTTAAGTAAGAGCAATCTTTAAATATAACAGAGTTGGTATAATTGTACAATGTACTGAGAGGAAGGACATGTGGGCTATGCAGTGAGCTGAAGTACCAGAACAATACAACAAAAAGCAAAATGTGTTCAGCATGGCGAACAATCAACCCGATACTCTTTTGTTAGTTTATCTTCTCAGATATAGTAAATCACAAAGAGCTCTTGGCCCTATCTGTAGCTACGTGAAGCCTAGCCTTCATGAGTCTGTTTTTACTACTGAATTAACCAGATATTACCCTATCTCTGAACCCCGAATACAACATTTACAAACCAACTTCAAAAATACTGAATCATCCCTTCAAGCGCTTTTGCGAGAGGGGGTCCCCTCAAAGTGCATGGGGGTCCAATGACAAAGTTCAGATATTTCTATGTTACACAATGCCATGACAGCAGTCAAACACCAAAACCTCCTACATTTACAATAGATAACATGGGGATGTTGTAAAATGGTGACAAACCACAACTGTTTTTAACTTGTGTTACTGTAATTCATTTTTGGTAGATTCTTCTGTGGATAATGTTTTTATGTTACAGTTGAAAAATGTACAAAAACACTGCACTTAAGTAATAGAAAAGAAACTTTGATAACAATAAAATTACACAGGAACAAGTAAAAGTTCTGTGACATTTATAAATTAAAAATTAAAGATATCATAGACCAGTGTTATAGTGTAATTTTTATATAGTATAAAATGCTGTAAATGTTGCTTATACTTAATTTCCTTAATTAACTTTTAGTAACAATAAATAATCAACCCTAAACTTTTACTCTCCAAAATTTATTTTAAAGTCGATTTTTACTTAATGCAGAATTGACCGTTAAGTTTAAAAGATTTATAACTCAGTTTTAGTGTATTTGTTCAATGCTGCTAAATTTATATTCTTTGGACTAAGACTCAAAACTGAAGTTGCTTAACGATCTATGGTCTATGTTGGGACTACATGTTTTCTGTACGTGCCTTTGGCGAATGGAAGATGTCAAATTCATCAACGTAATGTAGAGCTGAAAAATTAATCAAGCTTAAATCTAAATTATAGCTGCTGCCTTCTACAGTTTTGAAAACAGAGTAATTGAGATTAAAAGATTACTCTGCCACATGACAGGTGGAGCTTTTTTTCTTTTCCATTAAGATTATGAGCATTATTTTGAGGTATTAGTATTTTTACATTTATATTTCACTGTATTGCCTGTTCTTAAAGTTCAAAATGACAGTATCAACAGGATTAATGTTCAATTAAAGCAAGGGGCAAAAATTAATGAAAAATCCTAATGGTGATCTCAGTATTTACTAAAATAATTGTGGTAACGATTTTCTGCAAAATTGAGCATCTCTAACATCTGTTCAGACTACTGTATCCCACTTGATCTTTTGCTCTGTTTATATATTTATTTATTATTATATATTTATTACCTTAACTGCTTTTTACCTAATGCACTGTTTGCTGCACTGCTGCTTGTGTTAATGTGTTTTTTATTTTGTAAGGTGACCGTAAGTGTCCCTGCAGGCACCATCAAGTAAACTGTTATTATTATTATCATTACTATTATTGTTATTATTATTTATTGTTTTCATTATTATACATTGTAGGAAATGTCAGGTATCGTTATCAATATCAGTATTACACAAATACAGCAAGAAGTATGGGCATGGTATCAATTTGAAAAAGTCTGGTATTGCCCATCACCACTTGCTGTCATGCAGTGAAATGGCAAATACTTTTCTTTCCTATGAAGTATCTTATTATCATGTTATCATGGGTCAAAGAAGTTTAAGGTTGGAAAAAATAATTACTCTCAGATCCAGGAAATTTAAAAATGTCCTCCATATTCAGTGTTTTGTATCTCATTTTTTATACAGAAACAATAATGGCTAAACAACATGTATCAACATGGTTTAGCTTTAATAAGCCATGTGACAACCAACCCTGGTGTCCCCTGCTAAGTATTTTGAGTACATTTTAAATTGATTACTTTTCACTTTCAGTTAATTATAATTATGAAACATCAGGTTTTCTTTGATCGGATTATTATTAAAGTAGCTGTACTTAAGCTTAACTTCAACATACTATTTCCACTTCTGAGTGTTTCAGTTGGACTCTCATTAATAAAAACTTTTATTTTGAAGGTCCACGGACGCGCTCCGTGTCTTACTGTAGTTACATTGACGCAGCTTTCCTCCGCCTGCATGTTGCGACATCCGCACACAGACTTTTCCCCGCTGAAACAATCCTCTGTTTAGTAGTCAGGACCAACACCACCCGAACCCAACATGGCAAAGGCGTAAATTAGTGCTCCCCTGGTCAGCAGTGAATAGACGAGCCCTCCTTTCTATTCTACTGCTCATTTAAACGAGGGCAGGGGGCGAACTGTTCCAACACCGAGCTACAGCCCCTGTCACCGCCACTATCACCACGAGTATTAAACTCACACATGGGAACGCAAACGCAGAGATATTTCTCTATGAAACCAGCCATTTATCCTCCTCCGAGCGACGGAGCTGTGTCAGAAGGAGTCCGCATGTGTCACATTCCGTCAGATAAACGGGACGCCAAAAGCCGGCTTCTCGCTCATGTTCAGGGAAATGAAAGCTCAAATATCCAGCAGATAAGGGGAATAAAAGCTCCTCGGCGGAGTTTACCTGTTTCTGTCAGTGGTCCGAGCAGAAGAAGCGGACAAACCGGTGTGATGAGCGGCAGCACGCGGACTGGAGCAGGCTGATGTATCCTCCACCTCCTGCTAACGCGCTCAGGCTGAGGCGTGGACGCCGGTGCGCACGCCTTATGTACGATGCCGGCTCCTCGCAGCTGCTGCAATGGTTAATGGAGGTTAATGGTTAAACCCTCCCTCCCGCACGGTCAAGGCTGCCTCCCAGTCGCTCCCGACCCCGTCACATTGCACCCGTCCACTGGCCCCCGCCGCCCGGCTGCTTTGATGCGCATCTATAATACACCCGTCCGGTGCAGGGGGCCAGGAAGCCAGAGGCGGGCCCTCCCTCTCTCCACACGCTGGACTGACGGTGCACACTCACCCCCTCCTTCACCCATGCTGCTCACAGGCATTGGCGGGTTTACCGTTAGGTAAGAGAGGGCTGGGTCCAGGGGTCTGATTATAAAGTTATGGGCTGTTTTCAGGTATATTTAGACACTTTTTGAATATGTTTCCTCTGGCAGCTTTTTCAGCAGGGATGTCTGAAAAGTTTAGTGGGGGGGAGACCCTTGTAACATTTTCACACATTTCCCCTCATAACTCACAGCAGTGTTCATGTTGTTAACTAATTATTTTCGTCATAGTTTTCATCAAAAACCTCTTTCCCCTGATAAAAATTAGACTACAAAAAAAAAAAAAACAAGTGCACATGGACTAAAACTAAAACTAAATTAGCTGACATTTTCGTCAACAGATAACTAGACTAAAATGTGTGAATCCAATCATTCCTAATTTCGTCATGAAAAAAGGGGACAAGTTAGGAATATGTCCAATCACAGCTACTTTGGTTGTGTGGAAAGGTTGGATGAGTTAAGAGGGACATCCAATCACAATTGCCTCAGCTTGGTGGTGGAGGGATTCAAGTGTAAAACATGACTTCAGAAATTCAAGAAAACATAAAAAAAATGCCTTACACTTTACACTTTGTAATTTAGTCAACTAAATTTGCAGTAGATTTTGTCGACTAAAATGTTGTGAAATTTCGCCAACTAAAACTAGACTAAAATTAAAACAATTTAGATGACTAAATTATGACTAAAACTAAATGATATTTTTGGCAAAAGACTAACTAAAACTACAACTACTAAAATTAACACTGATGCACAGATAGTTAAAGCCAGGCTTGTCATATTTTAAAGGGGACATATTATGCAAAACACTTTTTTAAGGCTTTTGAACACATTTTTGGGTATTTGGCCTTCCTCCCACACAAAATGTGATAGTATAACAAAACCTGTAGCTATTTAGTATGGTTGCATGAATGTAAACTCATGGTGTTTGGCGAGCTGTTGAGTCTGGATATACTGTTATGTAACTGTATATTTTTATTTGCATTAGCCTAACTTGATTCATCTACCTGAGTAGCACCCCCCCAGCCAGAGGCTGCACTTTGCAGCTGTCAGTGCTCGCTTGTTGCCACATATATCTTCGCATACAGGCTACAAGCCTCAGAGGACCAAAGGTCACAGCGGATTAATTTTGTTTTTAAAGGGAATGAGCAGCTATGGTCGGCTAAAACCTGTACGTGTGTGCCTGTCACTTCACGTCTGACTGCTTCTTCAACTTCAGTCACTTCAACACGGCTCAGTACCAACAATCCGTCGCCAAACCTGTTGATGGAAATGTTAGTATTTTAATGCTGTGTTGTATTTATTTTGCTCGTTGTTATGTGCTTATGCTAACAGCAGGGGGGAATGAACCAGAGGTAACTTCACATGTTTGTCAATGTTCAAGTTACTTGTTGAAAGTCTGAAGGATAAACTTCAATGTATGAACATTCCTACATTAGTCAAGAGAAGTTTAATATTTGGCTGAATATAATCAGTCCTTTACCCACCCCATTACCCCTCCGTTTTTGTTAATGTTAGCCGGAAGATAGGCTAAGTTGTGGCTGTCCCACTGCGGTTAGCATGTTCTACATTAGCCTGTGATGTTTGGGGGAACATTCTCTGTTATGTGATAACCAGCATGAATTAACGGTTCATGTGTGTTCAGGACTGTAAGCGGCGCGTGGCTGCTCGAGATAAGCTGCAGGACTATTGTGAATCGCCCGTCTGTACGCTGCTCTGCTCTGGCTCATTAGCATATGAAGGTGGCGGCCCTCAAGACCAGCCGTTCTGAACAGAGGGGTTATATGAGTGTGGAAAGAATGCATCTGTGATTTATTCATAGGCTTTTTGGACCAAATCATGTTACTAACGTTTCATGAAGACATCAAGGATGAAACTGCAGAAAAGGAGCAAAATATGAGACCTTTAACAGAAGTATCCCAAATATATGCAGTAAGAAATACAGCTATTTCTACACTTCTAACTGAAAAGAATAAAGCTATTGTAATGTAGTAAAATCAAATTTATCTAAAATAAGAGTACATCTTTACATTCACATTGTGAGTTTTTTGTTATATACAGTGCTTAACAGATGTATTAAACCACCTGTCATAGACACAAGAAAACACAAATATTTAAGAAGTCTGTCTAAAAAAAAAAAAATCCGACATTCTAATCAATAAACAATTATGTGCTTTAAAATTTTTCTTTCTAAATCTGTTAAATTGAAAATTCATGGAAAACCAGTGGTGGAAAAAGTACTCAACTCCATGACTCTAATGAAAGTTAAATACTCCTGGTCAAATATTACTCCAACACAAGTAAAAGTTATTCAGTCAGATTATTTCTAAGTGAAGGTACTGGATTATCTTCAGTTTCTTAGAAATAGTTTCCTTTTATCTCAGACATCTATTTTTCACGTATACCTTGACATGTTTCTGCAGAAACTTCTGCTTTCCTCAGAAGTGTCACTTAGCAGTAGGTGTGATGCATCATATAAGCTGGTGTTATGACACCTATAATAATGCGTATTGAAACATGACTGAATCGACAAAAGGACAGCCATTGCTGTTTTCTTTTTATTATTCAACAGGATAAACGATATAAATCATTCTTCATTTTGACAAGCTCAAACCTGGACTTCTGATATGGCCATGGGTGCTGTGGTGTGGAATCCTCGTCTGTATCTGCCGTAGTCATCATTACTGTCAAGATGAACCGTAATCTGAGCAACGTTAGCTCAATATTTACCTGTCCGATCTGAGTAGTGCTGCATAAAGTATAGGTATGGCATCACCACTTGAACAAATCACAGATTGCATTTAGTTACTATCCACCCCTGTGGATAACAATAATATAGATGTTCTAACATTAAAAATGTACAATATTATATTTAAAGACCTTTTACATACTGTTGTATTAACAGTTACAGAAAAAAAAATAGGGCAACTTTGGCATAAACTTCACATTGTGTGGCAGTCTAATAAATGTGTTAAATGTGTTAATGTGTTAAACACTATGTATATATATATATATATATATATATATATATATATATATATATATATATATATATATATATATATATATATATATATATATATATATATATATACATATATACACACATATATATACATATATGTACATATAGATATATATGTATGTATGTATGTATGTATATGTATATGTATATATATATATATATATACATATATATACACACACACGCAGCATTTTTTTATAAAAAAACATAATCCCTGCAATATAAATAAATTTAAGATGTCTCACTGATGAGAACAATATAAATAAATACAACAGAGACAGGGAGAGTAAATGGTTGAATGTCTGTGATTAATGATCAGCCAGGTGCTGCACGAAAATACAAAACAAGTGTCCATATATATACCAGTCTCCATAAACACTTGATATGACTGTGCATGAAAATGTGCATTAAAATCCCGTTACATCAGCAGTTTGTGAAATACTCTGACCAGCCCACCTGGCACCAACACTCAAAGTCTAAGTCTCTAATCACTGTTCTCCAACATCCTGATGCTTGGACTTCAGCAGAATGTCTTGACAATGTCTACAGGCCTGAATGTGTAGTGTTGCTGCTGAATCATTCAATGCTTGGCAAACAGTCAAGCAGGTGTACCTAATTAAGTGGCCAGTGAGTGTAGCCCATCAGATATGTCTCGTTTTAAAATCTGGACATCAAAATGTTTGCCAAGAATGCCTACCAACACAAGTTAAAATGGTTGCAGGGTAAATCATAACACTATTGTCAAATGCAGCATTTAATGCATTTATGTGATTATGTGTTTCATATAGATGAATATACTCTTAAAAACTTCACATGTGGATCTTTTTTTTTGTAGAGGAGGAAAACCCTGTTTTTCAAAACCACCCGTCAACATGTGGACATGGTCTAAGTTGGCAGTGTTTGGAAAAGTGGGCTTAAGTGGGTTACCATTTACCTCACTTCTTGCCTCTTTACTTTGTTTATCAAAAACATCTGAATATTGCCTACAAATCTGAGAATTTACAAAGTGCTTTCCCTCTTTCACTTAAAAAGTTGACCAAAGACCTTTTAATTTTTGTGCTTTTTATTGTTTCTGCATTTCAAATGCTCCCATAGCCTCAACTATTTTCTTCAATTGCAAAAATTTATCTTTGCCAAATAGGTAAGGGAAATAACCAAACTTCCTGAAGGTCATCCCCCCTCTACACACCCTTGTGTGTGAAATTTGTAACCATGTGGTGTCACTCTCCTCCTCACGCCTACTAATTTACTAGCAGGGGGCAGAGACAGAGGTGTGAATTTAATAATAGTCCTGAATGAATGGGCACACACGCACATCTGTACATCCTAACTGAGCTGGGCAGGATTTTAGTCACTGATCCACCGACAACGAGAATAAATAAATGAAAGTGTTACATAACTTAGCGTTTTGCAACAACACCAAAGTGACCTGAGAATACACCACAGAGCAACAACTTCATTCTGAATGGCATTCCAGTCAAATGTAAGGAGACAAAATAATAGTATAATACTAGAAATTTTCCCAAAATAAGCATTTTTGGTGTCTATGTGTTCAGAAAACATGACATGTGTTGTTTAGTTTAGTGGTTCTCAACAAGTCTGACCTCAATATATATCAATCTGTATCAATCTATATCTATCTATCTATCTATCTATCTATCTATCTATCTATCTATCTATATATATATATATATATACATATGTATATATATATATGTATATATATATACATATATATGTATACATATATACATATATATATATATATATATGCTAAAGAGGGAAAGGACCATCCAGAATTTAAAAGGTCAAAGCTTAAAAACCTCTATCTGTGATGGTACAGAGGTGTTAGTGCTCATGGCATCGGTAACTTGCACATCTGTGAAGGCACCATTAATGCCTAAAGGTACACTATATTGCCTCAAGTATTCGCTCACCCATCCAAATAATCAGAATCAGGTGTTCCAAGCACTTCCATGGCCACAGGTGTATAAAATCAAGCACCTGGGCATGCAGACTGCTTTTACAAACATCTGTGAAAGAATGGGTCGCTCTCAGGAGCTCAGTGAATTCCAGCGTGGAACTGTGATAGGATGCCACCTGTGCAACAAATCCAGTCGTGCAATTTCCTCGCTCCTAAATATTCCACAGTCAACTGTCAGCTGTATTATAAGAATGTGGAAGTGTTTGGGAACGACAGCAACTCAGCCTCGAAGTGGTAGGCCACATAAACTGATGGAGTGGGGTCAGCAGATACTGAGGCGCATAGTGCAAAGAGTTGGGGGCGCTCGACTTTCTGCACAGTAATTTGCTACAGAGCTCCAAACTTCATGTGGCCTTCAGATTTAGGCCGCAAAGTCAGTACACAGAGAGATTCATGGAATGGGATTTCGATGGCCCGAGCTGGCTGTCATCCAAGCCAGACATCACCAGTGCAATGCAAAGCGCTGGATGCAGTGGTGTAAAGCACGGCGCCGACCTGGGACTATAGAGCAGTGGAGGACCACGTTCTCTAGGAGTGATGAATCACACTTTTCCATCTGGCAATCTGATGGGACGAGTCTGGGTTTGGAGGTTGCCGAGGAGAACGGTACTTGTCGGACTGCATTGTGCCAAGTGTGAAAGTTGGTGGAGGAGGGGATTATGGTGTGGGGTTGTTTTTCAGGAGCTGGGCTTGGCCCCCTTAGTTTCCAGTGAAAGGGAACTTTGAATGCTCAGGATACCAAGAATATTTTGGACAATTACATGCTCCTAACCTTGTGGGAACAGTTTGGAGCTGGCCCCTTCCTCTTCCAACATGACTGTGCACCAGTGCACAAAGCAAGGTCCATAACCACATGGATGACAGAGTCTGGTGTGGATGAACTTGACTGGCCTGCAAGAGTCCTGACCTCAACCTGATAGAACACCTTTGGGATGAATTAGAGCAGGAGACTGAGAGCCAGGCCTTCTCGTCCAACATCAGTGTGTGACCTCACAAATGCACTCTTGAAGAATGGTCAAAAATTCCTATAAACACACTCCTCAACCTTGTGGGACAGCCTTCCAGAAGAGTTGAAGCTGTTAAAGCTGCAAAGAGTGGACCGACGTCATATTGAACCCAATGGATTAGGAATGGGATGTCACTTAAGTTTATATGCAAGTCAAGGCAGGTGAGCAAATACTTTTGGCAATATAGTGTACATACAAGTTTTGGAACAACATATGCTGCCGTTCAAGCAGCATCTTTTTTTAGGGACGTCCCTGTTTATTTTTAGGAAGACAATTCCATTACACATTCTGGATGCGTTACAACACTGTGGCTTCGTAGAAAAAGAGTGCAGGTACTAGACTGACCTGCCTGCAGTCCAGTCCTGTCTCCCACTGAAGATGTGTGGTGCATTATGAAGCGCAAAATAAGACAGTGGAGACCCCAGACTGTTGAGCTAGTGAGGACGTACATCTAACAAGACCTGGAAAGAATTGCACCTACAAAACTTCAGTAATTAGCATTCTCAGTTCCCAAACACTTATTGAGTGTTGTTAAAGCGAACAGTGATGTAACACATGCCCCTGTCCCAGCTTTTTTGGACTGTGTTGTAGGCCTCAAATTCAAAATGAGTGGATATATGAAAAAAAAGGAGTTCATCAGATTGTATGTTGAGTCAGTGCTCCCAAATATTATTAAATGTTTGTTTATTGTTTTGTGTTTATGATGGGCAAACTTAACGTATTATGTTTTTATTTATGTATTACACAATGCCCCGACTTCATTGGAATTGGGGTTTGTAGGTTCAATTTCATTTCGAATGGTAAACATCTTGACTCAAGCTCTGTTGCTTTGTTGCTTCACATCCTGGTCCTTCATAATCTGTGATGAATGAATAATATTTTTCATACTGTAAGATTCCCAAGCAGTTGTTTTGTAACCAAAGGACGGCAGCATGTTCTTTGGATGTTGTATTTGTCAATAAATTGCACTCAGCTACAGCTCTTGATGCTGTTCCTTTGAGATCAGCAGCACTAACAACATCCCAAGAGGACCCACAGAGCTTTGTTGTGCTTTTAGCTTGTTGCTAACCAGCCGCTCAGCTCAGCTCAGCAGCAGCAGCAACCCCAACATCAACCAGAGTGAAGAGACAACAGTCCACAAACATCCCCCATGCAGGCCGCGTGATGTGCTGAACCTGTTAGTCAACATGAGGAGACTTCAAGAAATAACAGGAGAGTTTTAGTCTCAGTGTGGGTGTTTGTTTCAGGTGTACAGGAAAATGTGACTCAACTTCTGTAACCATTTGACTCACACTGCAGCCAAGTTTTATCCCTCTTGCCTTTTCCTCTTACTCACAAAGACGAACATCACAGTCAGGGGGAGATTATAATTCATGAACAAGGACAGTTTGATCTTATGTTTTACGCTACAAAGACACTGAGCAACAGTGTCTATTGAGTATGAGCACTAGCCTTTACTGTAAAGTATTCCTCTGTTTAAATTCATCCATTGTCTTTCCTGAAAGACAATGGATGTAGTTGTGTGTAGCAGTGTGAGGTACATGGCATGAGCCTGAATGTGTGCCACAGTGTCACAGCTCCATTCTCTCTCTGTTCAGAAAGACGCTAATGCTATACGTTGCTGTACATGGTGCCAAACTACCATGTAATTGGAAGAAAACAAGCCACAAAAACAAAGTTGGGTTCAACTCAAGCTACAGTTTGTTCACTTCCACTTACTTTTCCACTACCGAGCCACTTTGACGAGGCACTATTTTGATACATGACACAGCCTGTGTGCCCCTGCCCAAGGATCTGAGGCTACGGGCTGGCTCATAGGGTGTCAATAGTTCAGTGATAAAGCTTGGAGCCAGACCCATTAGTGCTTTAAAAGTGATCAGTAAAATCTGAAAATCAATACTAAAACTAACAGGAAGCCAGCATAGAGATGCCAAAATCAAGGTGATGTGATATCGTCTATTACAACCAGTCAAAAGCCTTGCTGCTGCATTCTGAACCAGCTGGAGGCAGTGTTAATTTTGACATCACTTTGTAATTTAGTTTTAGTTATAGTCTTTTGCCTAAAATATCTTTTAGTTTTAGTCATAATTTAGTCATCCAAATTGTTTTAATTTTACTCAAGGTGGAGTTGATGAAATTTCACAACAATTTAGTTGATGAAATCTACTGTAAATCTAGTCTACTAAAATATGAAGTGTAAAGTGTAAGACATTTTTTATGTTTCCTTGAATTTCTGAAGTCATGTTTTACACTTGTATAAAATGAAACATCTAATAACCCTTTACTCAATGCTAGTAAAGTTTGAATGAATAAATGAACAGAAACAAATTTAACTTTTGTGTGAAATGCAGTCACCTTTATTCACTTGGCAGAACATCTCAGTTACAATACCAGAACTGACAACAAACAGTGAACCCGCTCTACATGAATATATCAGTTCATAAAGAGAGGAGCTCTGATTGGATCGCTCCCCAACTTATCCCACCGCCACCAAGCTAAGGCAGCTGTGATTGGATGTCCCTCTTAACTCATCCAACCTTTCCACACAACCACAGTAGCTGTGATTGGATATATTCCTAACTTGTCTCTACTTTCTACATGACCAAATTAGGTCTGATTGGATTAAGTCTCTATCAAACATTTTAGTCTAGTTTTTATCTGTTGAGGAAAATGTCAGTTAATTTAGTTTTAGTTTTTGTCCATGTGCACTTTTTTTTTTTTTAGTTACTGTCTAGTTTTTCGTCAGAGGGAAAAAGGTTGTTGATGAAAACTACGACGAAGATAATTATTTAACATATTTAACACTGGCTGGAGGCAGCAGTGACTTCTGATTATTGCTGGGGAGAAGTGAGATACATTTGTCCAGTCTTGAAAAAAATAGGGCATCATAAGATTTTAAAGGCCATAGCTCAAAAGTCAAAGATCAGGATCAGAGATCCTCTTAGTCACCGTTTGCTTGTAAATGCAACAGCTCAAGACTGCTTTAACATATTTTTAATTAAGCTTTCCACAAAGTGGAATGCAAGGATTAAGTGTTTACATTTTGAAGTTCATAGGGCAAAGGTCAAGGTCATGAAGTTTTACAGCAATGATTTCAAACTTTAATGCAGATTCTTGATCCAATTAGATTTTTAGGCCACAGTCAAAGGTCAAGGTCTTGGACTTTCATAATCATCCAGTGCTTGTAGATGTAATATCCCAAAAATGTTGAAGAAGATTTTGATCGAACTCAGCACAAATGTCTATGTTGTTCTATGAACCAGCTGATTAGATCATAAGGGTCCTGGGTCAAAGGTCAAGGTTATAGCCTTATTCTTTTTCTGTGAGTGACATGTTGTGAATGAGAAATCACAGATGGCTAAAGGGGTTTTCCTTAAAAATCCCACAAAGCCCACCACGACACAGGGAGGATTTGGTGGGATGTTGGAGGTTAAAGGTCAAAAACTCAAGGTCACAAAGGCTCTTGGCCTTTCTTTGATTCAAATGCAACCACAATGATTCTTGTAAAACTTTCCAGAAGCATCTGCTCTGACTTGTGGTTGGAGTGATGATTACATTTAGAGATCAGGATAAAGAAATCAGGATGAGCATAAAAAAAGCAGTTCTGTTGCTATTTTTTGTTTGTGAATTTAATGTCATAAGAATGCTTTAAAAAATTTAAGGTCACAGGACAAAGGTCAAGGTCATGCAAGTCTTATGCAAAATTTAATGATTTCACATGGAATTTTCTTCAGACTTTTCACTAATGTCCATTCATACTTAAAGATGCCCCCACTGAATTTTCAAAGTCAAAGTTCAAGGTCAAGGACATTCATCATCATCATGCTTGTGAATGCCAGCTTGTGAAACTATGGGCCCTACTTTGAAGGAGTGAAGTGTGCTGTATGAAGCCTGTGGTGCATGGCTGTTTTGGGGGTGTTGGTCTATTTTTTTGCAAATACTTGGTGCAGTGCCAGGCACAGGGTAACTTGCAAAGCAGCTGGACCCGCCTGATTCAGGCTCAGGCAGATGCATCTTGCCAAGCTCCAGTCTACAACAATTGTGAGCCGCCAAAGCAGCACGGCCCAATCAGAGTCCTTTGGAGCAAGAAGAAGTGGGAGATATGAGCGAGACAGCAGCAGGAGGTGATTAGCATTGATGCTAACAGCTTCAGCAGCAGTTTGATCAGATCTGGACTGCATTTCTTCAATGATGGAAAAACAGCCTACTACATTATCTGATTGGCCCAAAACAAATGTGACTCTTTTCCAGATAGACTAGTGAAATGTACTGAACAGTCCATCTGGTGTGTCAGGTTAGGCGCAGGGCACAAAGAAGCCAGATTATGTGTTTTGATTATACATAGGTGTGTTTTGGGTGTAACATTAATCAAACCAATCAGAGTGTCTTCACTTAATCCATTTAAATCAGAGGGCGTCAGCTGGTGTTAGGCTATATCCATAGCAGAGTTCGGTCTTTGGTCAGAGATTTGGCTGGATTATATCATTTTTCTCTTTCCATTGTGCCACTATTCTCAAATAGTGCACACAAGACTCTGTATGAAAACACAGAATCAGGCTTATCTGGTTTTCTTTGACTGTCTGACTGGAAATGAGGAAGCCCCTGAAGCACCATGACAGATTTAGTGATACCTCAGTAAAACCACTTCCTGGAACAGATCTGTGTGGTATTGACACAAAACATGGCTTTCAGAATTGAGGTTGTTGATTAGTTTTAACCTTTGCAAAGAGGTATGTTTGAGTTTTATTTTTAGGATACTAGTCTGTAATTCTTGCACTTAAACAGTAAATCAAAGGCATGAGGGTCTGTGATGCTACTGTCTAAGTTCCTTTATTTTCACAATCTTTTTAGAGGTTGTTTTTTTTTTTTGGGGGGGGGGTTATTCTATATTCAGAGATAGGGACAAAGACAAGAGTAGGGTCAAGGATTTATATTATGATGGTTCATGTACACGTGAATAATAAGTCTTCTTCTGCTCTATTGTAAAGTGTCTTGAGTTAACGCCTGTTATGAATTAACCCATATACAAATAAAGATTGATTGATTAATGAATTGATAATCAACCAAAATAATGCTTTCAAAGTTTTTTAGAGGAGTATAGATTAAAACACAAGAAACAACATGTATGTTGTCCACCACTGATATATAATTTGAGTGTTGTCTCTTGTATGAACCCACATCCATCTGCCTGTACCAGTAAACAACATTTTAAAAAGTAATAGATCAAGGTTTAAGGCCAGTCTCCTTTATGCGTAACTATTGGTAATAAAAAAAAAATACTGTCAGACTGCTTCAAGTAATTTAATTTAATTTTCAAAACTGTCCAGTTTGACTGAAAGATTCTTTGATCCAATATTACTACTGTATGCTCAAACATCCACTTTGACTCAAGAATGGACTAATTATATGCCCATGGCACCAGTAACAAGTGAACTTTGTCTCTGAGGGGAGATATCAGGTAGCCTGTACATGGTGCCACCTGAATCCTGATGAATAAACCCACTTACAGGTTAAAACTACTCAAAAATATATATGTTGGCTCCCAAACAGGCTAAAGTCAGATTCTTTACAGCTTTTAACTTTTCCTCAACAAAGCCCCTGTGCTTAGAACTATTTTGTGATGCAGCAAAGGGCTCTGTATCCCTCCGCCAGCAGCTCGCATCATTAAATCAGGTCAGGGTGCTGCAGCGGATCCAGGTAGCGGAGCATAAACCAGTGGAAAATCACTAAATTTGGCTTGTTGTTTTAAATATGGACATCAGGACTCACTCCTCTGCAGAGGTAAAGCATTGTGTTTGTAGTTACCATTTACTGATCAGGACTATGACACACGACGGCAGATTGAAGGCTTATAGAAACTAAAGAGCTCTGATGAAAGGTCCAGGAGAAGCTGGGAGCTGTGTTACAAAGTCCCACTCGTGACAGTAATGGTCCTTCAGGGCTCACAGTTCATGCATCTGCACCACCAGGTAACCTGTGATCATCATTATTTGAGTCAAAATCACTCATTTTTAGTTCAGTTTTAGTGAACTTACTGTTTGCTGTTTCCTCTGACTAACTGTTGATGGCGGTGTGATACATAACCCCTACGTCTTAACAGTTCTAAACACAGGGGTTTTGTCTAGGGAAAATTAAATGCTGTAAAGAATCTAACTGTATCATATTGTTGAGCAAACACAGTTTTTGAGTAGTTTTAGGTTATAAGTGGGTTAATTACTGGGCTTTTAGTGGCACAATGTACTGCTATGTACCCCCCAGATAGCTCTCCTGCAGGGACAAAGCTCCCAAGTTCCTTTTAATGGCAATCATAATTACTAGTGCCATGGACCTCGAGCAATCTCACTTCAAAAAACCTGAACTGACCCTTTAAGGAGGGCAAAATTCCTGTGCTAGTCAGGAGGAGCTGGTTTGTGAACCCTGCTGGAAATATTTTGTTCACCTGGTGGGTTACATAGTAAAACTGCTGCTGTACAAATGTTTTACTTACTAGCATGTTTGTCTCTGCTCTTAAACTGCAAATACTCTGAATTACTCATAGCTCTGATGTCACTTCCTTTTTTAACGTGGGATCAAAGTCAAAAAAATGGGGTCACTATGTAGCAGGTGCTAAAAGATTTTTAACAGAATTAGTACCAGTGAAAAGTCACAAACACATCTGAGCAGAGGCACTCTGTCATTTATTGATTTGACAGGAAGTCATTTTGGCAGAATCTCTTTTTTAAAATTAATTATTTAACTTAAAATGTCAAACACAGCAGCAGAGTTTCAAAGTCTGGCTGCCCCTTCCTTCTGTTTTCTGTTTTTATAATAGTGGCACAGTGCACTGAAACAGCATGAAAACAGTATATGGACTATTTAACATAGCTGCAGATTTGTGACATACCTTTGAAATGTGCAGCTTTTAATGAACTCAGAGGGGATTCTTATCAAGTTTCCTCCATTTCCGCCTTTTAGGCACATGTTTCAGGTTAAATCTTGTAAAAACTTGAGATCATTCAATGGCCAACAGTCATTTGTCTGTTCGTTTTGTCAGGTAGTAAGAATTGTGATTTTGACCCCATACTGGGTCATAGAAAAAGCTTCTTGAATGCATTGCTGATCTTTATATTTGCGTTTTCTTCTGTAGATGTGTCGGGCTTGGTGCAGCACGTTGGCTTCAGTCCTGCAGGAATGCTCAGAGTGGGAATGGAAACTCACGGGTTGTCCCTAAGAGGATTCAGGAGCTAAGAGGATTCTTACTTTCAGCACACATGATACAGTACCTGACGGATGAGATGATGAAAAAGTATTTTCAACACCAGCTAGTTGAACAAAATATGTTTGAATCTTTGAATTGTGAATGCTTTTGTTCTTGAAACAGTGATGAAATGACCAATATTTATCTTAACAAAACAATTGTTGTATTTTTTTGTGGCTCTGATAATTTTATAGTATTTATAAATCAAAGTTGGTGGTGTGCAAACTGCAGAATAATCTTAATGATTTTATTTCTGGTACAAAGCATGATGGTTAGTGTATTTTGGTGATTATTTGTTTTTTTGGGGGGTGTGGGGGTCTGAAGGCTTTATAAACTAGATTCATATCACTCTCTGAGAGGCACTATCACTCCTTGTGTACATGGTTGTCCATGTCAGCAGTGTTAAATTTGACAGCACTTTTTAATTTAGTTTTAGTTATAGTCTTTTGCCTAAAATCTATTTAGTTGTAGTCATAATTTAGTCATCTGAATTGTTTTAATTTATGTCTAGTTTTAGTGTATGAAATTTCACAACATTTTCTAAACAAGTCATGTTTTACACTTGGATAAAATGAAAAGTCTAATAACCCTTTATTGAATGCTAGTAAAGTTTAAATGTATAAATTAACAGAAACAAATTGAACTGTTGTGAGAAATGCAGTCACCTTTATTTAGGCTACCTGGCAGAGCATCTCAGTTACAATACCAGGTCTGACAACAAACAGTGAACCTGATCTACATGAATATATTAATTCATAAAGAGAGTAACTCTGATTGGATCGCTCCCCAACTTATCCCACCACCACCAAGCTAAGGCAGCTGTGGTTGGATGTCCCTCTTAACTCATCCAACCTTTCCACACAACCAAAGTAGCTGTGATTGGATATTTTCCTAACTTGTCCCTACTTTCTACATGACCAAATTAGGTCTGATTGGATTAAATCTCTGTCGAACATTTTTGTCTAGGTTTTATTCGTTGAGGAAAATGTCAGTTCATTTAGTTTTAGTTTTTGTCCATGTGCACTTGTTTTCTAGTTTTAGTCAGGGGAAAAAAGGTTGTTGACGAAAATAATTAGTCAACAAAATTAACTCTGCATGTCAGCAGCATCCGAGTTTATATGCATAGCCATTGCATGGACGTTGTGCTTAGCAATATGAGTGTGAGTATTTGAAACAGCACAAAAAACAATTTGTTTTTTCTCCTTTATTTCATCTGGAAACATTGTGGCATCATCACAAAATATTTTAGCTGCTTTTAAAAAGCTTTTTTGTTGTTGTGCTTAGTGGTATGAGTGTGAGCAAGGGTTAAATTGGTGTCAAAGGTGTTGTAAAAATTCACATTAAATAAATACCAGTGATGGTGTCAACACTGGTTTAACGCTCAGCATTATTACAGACAAGCATTTCTGTAAAGATATGAGATAAAAAAGGGTGAAGGGCCACACACAGTGGGTCCTCTCAGCTGTTTCAGGTTTGGTGCCTTGCTCAAGGGCACATCAGTATTACTTTATAAGTAAACTGACAACCCCCCATCAACCAGACGTATTTCCATCCTTTGATATGTTTTGGGACTTGAACCAGCAGTCCTCTGGTTCCCAGCTTAGATCCTTACAAAGTCACCATCATTTATTGATAAGTGCACACACTGAAATGTGGTGACCTGTGTAGACGTACATTGTATCATGGGTTTCTGATGGTGAATGATCCAGCCTCCTTTTCCGAACCAGGAAGTGAGGTGAGAACGGAGAACAAAACAGTGCAGGGCCCCAGCAACGCCTGGGCAGAGTGGCTGTCCCTGGCAACAAGCGGGCGGTCTGTGCCAGTTTTGGGCCACTTCTGTCCCAGGGCTTCTTTGAGGCTAGAAGAATGTCAGGGGGGAGATTTGGAAAGCTTCCCTCAGCTCAGGATGAATGGCTGTCGACCAAACACACTCCCCTGGTCTCTCTGCTGTCTCCTCCAGCCGCCTTCCTCCACTCACAGCTGAGGAGCACAGAAACTTGAACAAGTCCGAGTTTGAGAGTCCATTTCTACCCCTCATCCTGCAGAGAGACCCCGGTGAGAGCGCTGCAGCATTATCCAAACACGTCATCCTGATGAACAAATAAGCTCAATGGATTAACACATTTAACAACAAGAGGGTTTGAGTTTTAGATCAGGGGACAGAGCACGAGAAAGAATGAAGACCCAGCAAGAAACACGTAGAGCAAAAAAGAAATCAGCCAAACATATGAAAAAGACAAGATTGGCAGCTATGTGGCTCTGTCAGGTGTGCAATTACCTGAGTATGTCAAAGAGAGGGGCTTGTTTCTGGAAGCTTAAGTCCTTTGTAGGCCTGGCCCAAGTCTTTGGCCAAAGTGAGAGAAGGGACTCGACAGCAAACCATTGCGTGGTTCAGTTAGTTCTCTCAGTTTATTTGAGAATAACACAAGCAGTGATGTTTTACAGACTTTTAGTCTTTAACCTGCCCTGACATGGAGCACAAGACAAAGCTCAGTTGCTTCACCTATCAATGATATAGGTTTTTACTCAGAGACTCACATGTGGACAGAAAGACGAGGGCTCTGTTGCTTTACCTGCGAGAGCAGAGTTAACATTGATTTTTAAATTTTCCTTATACCAGTTTTGTGGCAGTATGGGACCTTCGACCTTGGGACCTTGTAGATCCCCAACTCCAAGTGTACTGGCCTTACACCTTACAGCTTTTCCTGCAATTTTAAAACACACATTTACTTTAAACGGTGCTGTTGACTGACAGTGCAATGCAGTTTGACAGTATGGTCCTGTTTTGAGTCTGAAGATGAAGTCTGGAGGTGGTGTATTAGCTCTCAGTATCTTTTCTCAGCTGCAGGGGCCAATCCTGTGGTAGCCAGGGCTGACCAGGCCCCCTGAAATGGCGAAGGCCACCCCAGTATTTTGTAATGATTGACTGTTGGCTTTTCTGAGCCATTGATGGGAAGCTGTGATGTTGGCTGTTTTTGTCATGAAGTGTTTTCGATGATTTAACCTATCTTCACCTATATGATCTGTTTTTTTAAAGGAACACTCCAACATTTTCTTTGTTTTCGTATCTTGCCTCACTTCTGACTCCATGACAAGCAGGTAGACACCATTCTTTTGACTATGCGTCCAGTAACGTTCTGCGGCTCAGTTTCCTAAATATTTCTTTCAAAAATTGCATAAAGTGCTAATCTAAGTCCAAAAATAGATAAGGTAATATCATGCTGTCAATAAAAAACATACAATAAGCACACAGGATCGTCTCGAGTTATCTGATGACTGTAGGCAGAGGCAGGATACAGCATTACCCATATACTCCCGGCATTTGAGCTAAGCTAACTAGTGGTTGGCAAACTTTGTCCGTCTCTTCCGTGTTACTGGATGCAAAATCAAAAGAATGGAGTCCACCTGCTTGTCATGGACTCGGGAGTGAGTTGGAGTGTTCCTTTAACTCTAATATAATAAAGGTAGTTCTTTTTCAGTGGCCCAGTCATCCTTACATTTTTGCGGATGTGGCCTTCAGCATAATAAATTGGACCCCCCTGATCTAAACTCTTGTAGGCTGGCTTTCATTGTAGTGTTTAGCTCCTTGAAGCAAATGTTTGATTCAAACGACAATAAAACAAAATACAACAGGCCAAAATTAGTATAATATTTTGTTTGACTTGTTGGCCAATCAAAGACTTACCAGAAAGTGATGTTGCCAGATTCCAAGATCTAAACAACGGTATTTTTTGACTGTGGTCCCTTTTTTCTCTTTCACAGATTAAACCAGTAAAACAGTTTGATGCATACAAAAGTATGACAAGTTACAATAAACCAGAAATATCCATTTTGAGCTTATTTAATTATCTATTCACACATCGTGCACAGGAAACTCTAGATCTCCTTTCAGTAAATATTTTGACAGTGGACACAAACAGGATTTCTTCTGGGACCAGAGCATATATAAGTTTCTGTCCTGATCTTTGACCTCTTCAGACTTCTTACAATCAGTAACTCTTGAAATGATTGTACGTTGAAGAAAAACATGTTCTGGTGGAAATAAATTTCTGTCAAACATGGAAAAATGATTAAAAAAGTAACTTATTCATTCACAAACTCAGCAACAAGGAGAACCTGCAGTCAATGAAAGAAAATTCAACCTGTGGGCCGTTACACAATAAAAAACAGACTTACCGATTAACCACATGTCCTCTAGTGTACACTGTGAGGACTGTGTGTGTTTGTGTGCATTTGTGAGTGTTGTATTGGTGGGTGAAGAGTAACCCCCGACAGGCAGCTCATGGTTCATCCATTAAACACAGCAGACATCAGAATCACATCATGGAAAGAAGACAAAGTGTAGACCAGAATAGTTTGTTTGAGGTCAGAGAGGAGTGTTGAGCAGGGACCTGCATACTGAAGCACCACACCTCTGCTTGTACAAGTTTTATCCTGTGAGCCGGACGCTGCATCAGTGACAGTTTGACCATTGATGACAGAAGAGAGAAACTCAGTCTACGAAGATTATAAGATTATTGTATATTGTCCTCTGTTGGTTTTAGCTAACAGCATGTATCATCTGATTCACAATCCATTAAGTCCCACAAGTCTAAAGTTAAATTTCATGCTAATAAAACAATACAAACTGCGTCAGTATTTGGGAAATGGGTGTTGGTAATGTGAATATGCAAATATGAATGATCCTTTAATATTAACAGTAACCGGAGGTTGATTTAAAGATAAAAGCAGTGCTAAACATGAGTGTTTGCTAAATATCCCTATTTGTTTTCATGCCTGTAGACGTGATTTTCCGCTGACACTGTGGAACAGCTGATTCTGCCAGGTTACACATTTATTGTACTTAATCAGCTCTGCCAAGGAGGTTTGTGTCTTTGCCAAAGTTTGTCAATTTGTTTGTTTCTCTGTTCATCCATCTGTGAGCAAGATCACTCAATAAGTTCTGGACTGAAGTTTTCAGGGAATGTTGGTCATGGTGCAAGGAAGAAGTGATTCGATTTTGGTGATGATCTAAGTTCAGATGGGGATTCAGGATTTTTTTTAAAATAACTGGATAATATTGTGAGATAGGTTTAACCTTTTTTTTTTTTTTGCCAATTTTAAAGAGTCCTCAACAAACTTTAAAGGGATTGTTCAGGTTTTTGGAAGTGGGGTTGTGTGAGGCACATGGCATGAGCCTCAACGTGTGCCACGGTGTCACAGCTCAGTTCTCTCTCCTTAGAAAAACTTGGGACAGACACTAATGCTATACATTGCTGTACATGGTGCCAAATGTTTCACGTAATTAAAGAATTGTGGGAGAAAATAAAGTCACAAAAACAGCATAGTCATCACACGCTACAAACAGTCAGTGTTTATATCCACTGAATTTTCCTCCACACTGTCCCTTTGATTAGGCACTATTTTGAGACATGGCACAGCCTACATGTCCTTCCACCAGCAGCACCAACTAGTTTGCTTCACAAGAGGAAACAACCGCTACCAAACAGGATAAATTAACATTTTTTGCTGCAATTACAACTGCTGTTTACTTTGGATACTTTGATATACTTGTATGAACTGGAGTTCACAGGAGAAACTTCTATAGATGGAGAGTCAACAGGTCTGCTGCTGGTAAGAGCCTAAACAAAGCAACTTGCTAGAAGTAAATTAAGTTGTAAATGTGTTCAATACAGTGTGCATCACCCTATGCTGTTGTTGTGGATTTTTTTCTCCTCTAAATAAAGAGTAATTTAGAGAAGTATAAAGCTCTATCTCCCATGCTTAACCCTTTGTACAGTAGCAGAGCTGATCTCCAATTCTGTAGCTAATGTTTAGGCTACTTATTTGTGCCCCTTACAACCCCACTTCAAAAATCCTGAACTATCCTTTAAAGCATTTTTAAAAGAATTTATATTTTTTCAAATGCATTCATTCTATTGTGCAACTTTACTTGTTGAGGATCTGTACTTGAACTCAAGCACTGATGCACTCTCTTTCCACAACTAGTGACAAGAACAGCAAAGAATGGATCTGATCAGCTGATTGATGCATTGTAAAGGCAATGGATGGGCTGTTCAATTACCATCTGAGTATTCTTTTTTTAAGATTCTGCCCTCCCCATCCACCATAGGCAGACTGGTCCACAGCAGCAGATCATTCATGCACACATTAATGGTAATGGTATGTGTTTATGAGAAGTTATCTTGCACTCACAAGATGATTCTTAAGTCCACACATGTAGAATAGAAGAACAGAAGAATAGAATAAACCTTTATTCGTCCCACACGGGGAAATTTGCAGTGTTACAGCAGCAAAGGGGACAGCGTTGATAAAGAATAAGTATTAAAATGGTATAAAAAATAACATGAAAAATAGTAGTATTTACATTATTCTACCAGTATAAATATAAAAAGGGCTTGAATACAGAAACTTAAAAGCAAATCCTATAAGGATTATTTACACATTCACCAAGTAATTGCAGATGAATGTAAGTGATGAATGTACGGCATATAGAAAGTAATTTATTTTAATAGCAGTTTTAATTTGTAACTAGCATATTAATTTAGAAGAAACTATCAGCCTAGTTCTGTGCTTTCACACTTTCTTCTAATCCTTTTTTATTCAAAGGTGATAAATCATATAGGTCCAATGTCACAGTTTACCAGTCCTTAAAATGTACTTTGACCAGACTTCCCTTCATTTCCACATCACTCTCAGCAGACACCCACATACAGTCAAACACTGGATTCTCCTGCCGCAGCAGCATTTGAGTGTGCAAATACAAACCACGTCCACGCACATTATGTAACAGGTTTGTAAACTTTGTGTTCAGATCAAACACAACCTGTTGGCCTCCAACTAAACAACCATTCAAGTGGTTGTTATACCATTTGCTGGTATAATTCAGTTTTTTAAATCCCCCCTATGAGCTCTATTAAACTAACAGTTTAAAAAAAAATATGCACATACCAAAAAAAACCAAAGAGTGCATGCATAGAGAAAGACCAAGAGGCAGCCTTGAATGCTGAAAAATGAACCCAATGTGAAAATGTCCAAAACTTGAGGCTGGCTGCATGACACCTGAAGTTACACAACTGAGGCTGAAAATTCCAAGAACGGCTTCTCTGATAATCAACTTTTGGACAGCGCGTGACTTCTTCCATTTCTTTTACAGTCTATGAATAGAGTGTACAGAACAAATGTTTTTACAGCCTTACTAGCATCTGTACCTCCTGGTTCAACATACAAGCTTTCTAGATATTTGATATATGTAAGACCCTCACAATTCAAGAGTTATTTTATATTATGTACTTTTTGATTATTTATTTTTATTTTTTGGTTTTGGATTGTAAGGGATATTACCTACAATAAGTCCAACCTCAACTTGGCCTCTCTGTCTGTCAGAGGGTTGATCCAAAGTTTTTTAAGAGAGCATGCGCTGTGTGGCTGCACCCACAGAAAGGCCTCAAAAGCTTTCCAGCTGCTCCTTGTAGTCAATGTCTGACATCACATGGCTTCACTGAATTCTTTCTACAGTCAGTATTTCAAATAACAGGTCTCTGTCACGTGACCTTCACAATGGATTGGAGGGCATAAAGAGTGTTAGCTCGCACTGACCACTGGGTGGAGCTGCAGTATAGGCTTTTTAATTGTCATCTCTCATGTTTGCCACATGAAAACAAAGATATTGGTGTAAACTGTAAGTCTTAGGCCCTTTAGACCCTTAAAATACATGGAACATTATTTATACCACTCAAAACAGCAGAGTCTGTACTATTGTGACCTCAGGTATGTCTGCATATCACAATACTAAAAGATCCTTCCCTTTTACACCACTACCATGATTAAAATCTACAGGTAACATATTAATATGTAATTTAGCTACTTGTACGTTAAGTGTCCCCTAAATTTACATCCAGTCATCAGTCCATTATCTAAAAAAAGTGGGGTACATCCTGACCACACACTCACCCACATCTAAGGGTAATTCAGAGTCACCAGTGAGCATGTTGTTGGTCTGTTGGAGGTAGCTGGAGTGCCTTGAGAAAACCCATGCATGCACAGGGAGAACTTGCAAACTCTACATGGCAGACCTTGACTGAAATGGGGATTGAACCAACGGCCTTCTTGCTGTGAGGTACGTGCATCACCTACTGCATCTTTTGTTCAAAGTGACCTCTTGGTTAGATACATGCATACTCTCTTCATCCAGACCCAGCGGCATTGGGGGGCCACAGAGTCAGCTGTGCCCGCCCTGGACTATAGGCAAAGTTTTCTGTTTATTTAATTTGGGTTTTGTTTTTTCCGCCAGAGTAGCCATCTTCAGTTAATCCCATCTATCTTGATATGTCAATCAATCCAACAAATCCAACCAAACGCAGGAAATGTGTTAGCCAATTAGAGGTAGAGGGGGGCGGATCACTGAGTCATAGCGATTACTGAGTCAAATATTCATGGTCAGCAGTCGCAACAACAATGGATGTCCTAAGTTATTTCCGAAGGTCAGGGAAAAGTGACGGCGGTCGGGAGCGAGCAGCAAGCAGTGCCATACAGCTCCACTTCGACTACAACCAAAACCACTGAAGTCAACAGTCACACTGCAGTAAACATTCATGCTAGGAGGGTTAGCTTCAGCAGCTAGGGAGCAGGAGGAGCAGTGCCAAGCAGCGTGAACCTGCTGCCTGGAAGAAACGTGAGTGACGACGGTAATAATAACAGAGGCGAGGGGACGTTCATGGAAACTACAGCTGCGAGGAACAGCAATAGGCCATCAGTCATAGTTCTGCGGGGGAAAACTCTGTAAAAGTAATAAAATTGTACAAACTATGCACTCAGATAACTCTGAGACACACAACAAATAAAGCTACAAACCATGAACGTTCACGGCTAAAACATCCTTACACAAACAATCACAGGGACCGGGCCAACTACACTCAAACAAAAATATAAATGCATGAAACAGTGTGAATGAATGAACGGAATGAAAATGTGCTGCAATTGCCGTAACTGACATTCCAGCACTTATCTTGCCAATGGCACGCTCCCTCATGTTTTGACAAGTGACAAAAGTCCACATTATGGGGTGGCCTTTTATTGTGCCAACTGTGAGGAGTGGCTGTGTACTGGTCGCGCTGACTGACCACCACACTGTCAAGTGGCATGAGGCTCACAGATGGATTGTACACACTGGGAGTAATCAACTGAAACTAGGAAACTTGATTTGAGCAAAGCAAAGCAATCTGTACACAGATAAATAATATTTTTGGCCATGCTAAGGGAAAGGCCATTTTAACTTAACCTTTTGGGTTTGTGCATTTATGTTTTACTTGAGTATAATACAGTTTGACAATTGAGGAATAAAACAGCATAAGAAAAATTATAAAACGAGCGGGCACTGTTAAAATTGTACAATATTAAGGTAGTTGCATTGAACCAAAGCCTGACATGCTTTTTTACAAGACAAATAAGTCTAATAACTTCTGTTAACAATAAGACAATGAAATTTAGAAACAAGGTCCAGCAGGGTTAAAGAGCTTCCACACAAAGCTCACTAAAATACTTAATAACTAACAGCTCAGTAACTCGTCTTTCAGTGTACTACACTACACTGCTGTATTTTGTTTGTTTTTTTAATATATATTTTAGGACGAAGTGCCCCTTTTTAGTGAGAGAAAATTATATGTCAATACTGTAGGACTGGCCACAGAGTCGCTGTTCAGATAAAATGTAGGTTCAAAAAAGTATGCCCCTCTGAAAAAATGTAATGCCCCCCCTCTCGTTTGTTTCTGCAGCTGGTCTGTCTTCATCAGGTACCTGATGTTTGCACGCTGGTAATTTTCAGTGTTAAATCTGATGCCAAATGAATAGCGATATATTTAAGATGCTGAGTTCTTTGTCAAAATGTTTGACAGGTGGAGGTCTTGTACCAAAACGTTGCAGGTAAACGTTTTCTTGGTGGTTGTGCAGTATGCAGGAGTTTCCCCCTCACAGTCCAAAGGGGAAACATCATTTTTTTAGCCTCTTTTACTCAATTTATAAACTCTACTCTAGTCCAAATATCTTCCCCCCTCTGTAAATCTGAGTTTCCATTTCTGTGACCGAGATAATGTGGTAAAAACACAGAGAAGAATACAGCAGCCACAGGGAGTGGATACAGACATCCAGCTGTCCTCGCTTTTAAAACCATTTTAGGCAACACTGTGTCTAAAAGTGGTGCATTTATTCTAAGTATGTGTGTGGGTGTTTGAGTTGTTTATAGAGCAGATATGATCCGTAGTAGGAAGCAGAGAAAAAGAGGGCGTGAGTCTAGATTTGACAAAAGCAGAAAATAACATTACACTTAGGACCACGACAGTCTGTAATCAGAGCCGGATGTTACATAAACCCCATTCACACTTGCAAAAAAACTCTGAAATTATCTGAACATTAGCTTTATGTGTGAATGCAAACTGCCAAGTTTTCACTCAGACTTTACACGGATAATTTCCTCATGTTCCCCTAGTATTTTATCCACGTAAAGTCCAAGTAAGCTTGTGTCTGAATGCTGCAGCAAATTCACTAAAGCCAGTGGAGAGGGCCGATGACATCATCCTGTGTGACCAACGCAAACCAGGAAAAGAGAGACTTTACAGGACGGAATAAAAACAACCACTGTAGAGGGAGAAGTTTATCTGGAGATAATGCAACTCAAATGTGTGTCTGGACATCGAAAATGTTGTTTTTGTAGAAAATCTGCTACAAAACTACCACCAGCGGGTCCCTCGCACATCCAGAGAGCTGCTGTTGGATACAGAGCTGAAACAATGCAGCTTCCTTTGGTCTGCAAAATCGTCTTGCACATATGGATGCTGTTAATATTCACTTCTGTGTGCTTCAGTGCTCCTCTCAGCTCTTCAGTCAATGCTTCTGATTGACTTTTTGTCATATTCTATTGTCTTATTTGTTAATGTATTTATGGTTTTTAGATTTATATATTGTATATTATATTTTGTTAAGATCCTTAGTCTCTTTTTAGTGTATATGTTATTAATTCCTCTGAAACCAGCTGCTGTAATACCACAATTTCCCAGCTTGGGATCAATAAAGTATATCCATTCATCTATCTATCTATCTATCTATCTATCTATCTATCTATCTGTCTAACACTGAAGTTAGGATATAAATTGTGATTTAAACCATCCGCTATCATACTATGAACACTGAGTTCCTAATACTCCAGAGGCCCCCACAATCACCAGATCTAAATCCAATAGAGCACCTTTGGGATGTGGTGGAACACAAAATTTGAATCATGGATATGCAGCTGACAAATCTGCAGCAACTATGTGATGCTATCATTTCAATATGGACCAAATCCCTGAGGAATGTTTCCAACTCTTTGCTGAATGCATGCCATAAAAAATAAAGTAGCTCTTAAGGCAAAAGTTGTGCAACCTGAGGTAAGCAGGGTGTATCTTATAAAGCAGCCAGTGAGTGTATATGCAAATACAGTGTGTCACCTCATGCTATGGCATGGAGAGAGCGGGAAAGTTTGATGAGAAACCTGTAAATTGAAATTTTTTTGCTGTGTGCCTCATCTGTCAAAGCCTCACTCTGCAATGTCCTCACTTTCTCGAGTCTCTCTTTTGTCAGAGTTGCTGTAAGCAATAAAAACTTTGTTTAAAATACATTTTTTAAGGTCTCCTCTGAAAAACTTTCTAGTAGTAATTTGCTTAAACCAACACTAAATAACTTTTCAGACTTCATAAAATATTTTCATAACTTTTGTGATGAAACATCGACTTACAACTAGTTGAATGACACCTCTGTCATGGCCTGGGGGGGTCTGTATCGCTTTCACTGGCACTAAGCAACTTTGAGGAGGGTGGCAGGAAACCTGCCACACAAAAAGACTACAAATGTGCTGACTGCTTTACCGCATACGTCACTTCCCCCTTTCCCCATTCGCTACAAAGACGGAAGTCGAGTCAAACGCCTACGCAACTAGTGCTATCATGGCAGAAGCTGCAAAACAAACGAAGAAACGAAAAGTTTTGTCTGAGGAGACAAAAAAAAGAAAGAGGGAGGCTACCCGGATAAAAGGACAGTCAAGGATTAACACTGGCCCAGCTTTCACTCGCTGGCGTGAGCTCAAAGACGAGGAGGGATTTCCGACCGACGCTGCCTTGGCTCTGTTCCTGCTGGACTAGTAAGTAGCTTCCTCCTGCCGGGATCTGTACGTGTGTTTACTGTGAAATTAGCCAACATAGCGTTTTATTTATCGGTTTCAAGGCTCTAAAACTCGTCAGCGTGTCAGTCGCTGACGAGTCAGGTAAGGGGGGGGCGGTGGGGGGGATACGGTACAAAACAAAGTTACACGTTTATTTTCAACATCGTCATATGATATTGTTTAGCCACAATTAGATTCATTACCTCGTCGCTATTCATCCTTCACACAGCCGCTGGAAACAGAAATGTAGTTCAGTCCAACTGCAGGCGACCGGGAGATCAGGATTTTACGGCGCTACGCGCTGGGCCTCATGGGAAATGTGGTCTTCCTTCAGGCAAAACACTACCGCTTTTGTCCACCGGCGCCGCCATAATCAACGCTTTAATACAGCAACACAGATTTTTAGGTCAAGATGTGTACAACTTTATGACTTTGTTCAAAACAGACAAAAACTTTCCAAAGGGATGTATCTTAGTTTTTGTTTTATTTATTTGCACATATAATAGAAAAGTGAAAGAAAACAGAGTATAAGATTAACGCAGATTCATCCAGGGACTATGCTAGCTGATACAGTATAGCAGTATATAGTGCCACTGAAAGCCTCGTAATTAACCCACTTACAGGTTAAAACTACTCAAAAGACTACGTTGGCTTGACAGTCTGCTACAGTAAAATTCTTCTTTCTTGGACATCAGGACTCACATCCCTTCAGCAACAAAACGTGATGCAGTGCCCATTTTGCTGGTCAGGTCTACAACACTCGACAGCAGACTGAAGGCTTACAGAAATTCAAGAGGTCTGATGAAAGGTCCAGGAGAAGTCGTGTTACTAAGGGGAAAATTTAAACGCTGTAAAGAAACTTACTGTAAGTTAGATTAAGAAGTTCTGTTGCTCCCTCAAAAACATAATTGCTGATATTTTAAAACCTTGCAAAGATCTGTCTTAAGATTTCAGCTAGTATGCATGTACATATGAGCATATGGTTTTGCTGTTGTATTCTTAGGGGCTTTAATTTTCAAAGCAAACTATGGCACAAAGTAAACCAGTACAGCCTGTCACCTCAACACCCTCGGATGACTTTATGTCAAACACGTCAAGTCAAAAAATGTTCCATTGGCAGAAAATGACCTTTGTAATTCTATTAGCTGCATACGTTCATGAAAGGTAAAGGTTTTTTTTTCTTATGATCTATATCAGGAGTAAACAGAAGGCCCAGGACATCCTTCGATTCACTCAGTGTGGCCTGTCAATCAACTTAAGTTCAACTCCAAATTTCTAAGAATTATTGACATAAAAATGTCAAAATAAAGTATTTTAATGGAATTTGCTGCTAACACAACACGTGCAAAGGCAAAATACTCTGAAAATTTGGGTTGTTTATACATTTTTTTTTGTTACTGGTGAATGTTTGGTTCAGTAAACAAAGTAACTAGATGTGTTTTGCTGTTATGGTTTCCATAAGATGTCTTTAATTTGGCACTACTTATTGCATTTGGGAAAAAATAATGTTACGACCAGTAGACACTGGATTTCCATTTAAAAAGAACTACAACTATATTTGATTCTGTGTAATGACATTTAATTTATGTTTACTGTTTGATATTAGCATAAAAATGTAATGTTTACATCAAAAATTCAGATAAAATCTATAAGCAGGGGCAGCCAACAGGGTGCCCGCGAGCACCAGGTAGCCATTGAGGAGTCTCTGAGGTGCCCACAGGGACATTCTCAAGAGAGCATAAGCTCACACCACAGAGTCTTTCATTTCTTTAAAATAAAGATAAATCATACCTACATCAATACAAAAATCAACTAATTTAAAGTGTGTTACATGTAATAATTGCCTTTTTCTTTCAAACTTTGGCCTGTGCAGAGTCAAAGTTTTCTTTAATGCACTGACGCCACACCTTTATCACCACTGCTGCTAGCTAGACCCCTTACAGTGACAATTGTACAAAAACAAATCACAAAACTTCTGCACATAAGTTAAGTTTTACATAAATTAAATTGTTAAATTTACATTTAAGTATAATATTCCCATATTATTTCTTAATCATGGGTAAAATTTATTGTAATCTACAGGAAAAAGTAAAAATTCAGTCCCACATGTAACCTCCTGAATGCACAGTAGGATTATTTAGATGTGACCTATGCAAATTTATATCAGTCAGAAACATTAAATCAAACAGGTAGCCCTCTGTAATTCTCCTCATCTTTGGGTAACTCAGGCCCAGAGAGATTGGTGACAACTGCTATAAAGTATATAAATTCTTTTGGTTGGATCACATGTAGGATGAATGTCTCATTGAGAGTATCCCTCAATTTTTATAAAGTTAGCCTGGATCCACATCTGAAAAGGGTCACCACCTATATGTAATCATTTCTTCTTTGTGGCATGACCAGCATTTCCTGAAAATGTCATCAAATCTCTTCTTAACTTTTTTAGTTATCTCACTTACAAACAGTCAGATTAATGTCAGCAAAAACATGTGAAGGTAATAACACAATTGTCGCCCTCATAATAATGAAAGTTTCCCATCCCTGATCTACAGCATACATTTTCCATCTTAGCCTTTTGCTTCTGACATGTTTTGATGAGAATTTGTTGTTGGAGTGGCCCACGTTCTTCAGCGCAGTAGCACCCACCTACTGCACTATCTGGTTGGCCTGTAATAAATGTGATTGACAGAAGGATCATCCAATCACATGCCCGATATGCTTTGACAGAGTCCAGCCATCCCCAAACACTTTATATGGACTGTTTCCCAGATGGACAGGGAGGACATATTGACATCTGCTGTGTCATGTTAACTTGGACTTAAACATGCACAAATAACATTTTGGTGGTCAAAGGTCAAGGTAACACAGCTTTATAATCATCTTTAGCCTGTTTATCCAAATGGAAATTTGAAGTCTCTGAAGGAAGCTTATTGATGCTGTTTTATTACAAACAGGAATCATGTCTCCAATGATCCTGCTCTACATCTTTAATGACAGAGCTCTCTCTTACAGACAGCACATGCACAACAACCATTCATCCAGGTCATTGTTACCCAGTGCTTGATCCAAGTGGCAGAACTGCAGAAGCCTTTTAGAGAGGAGGCTAAATGTCCTCAAGAGCGTAAACCAGTCCAGTTTCAGCTTGGATCAAGCTTTGGATCCTCATGATATCTCAAGCATTCACTGGCTGAAGAACATTTAGGACATTTCTTACCTTAAACTATCAACATCCAGAACCAGTGATGCAAAATTAAGCCCAATTTTGGCCTGGACTAATTCAGTTTTTAATTTACTGGATTCATTGGCTGTCTCAACAAAAACCTTGTCTGTGTATGCACAGCTAACCTGTTGGTTGTTCGGCGTGGGATTTGAGGGGTGAAATGGAGGGTTAAGTGCTCCAAGAAAAGTCTCTAAAAACAACAATGGACACGCTGCTGTATTGCCTGTTTGTGCTAATTCCACAATAAAAAAATAAATGAAAAATTAACTATTATTTCAGGCAAGAGATGAAAGGTCAGAATTGAAGACTGTACAGAAATGCTCAAATATTGTCTGGCCATGCAAAGTCACTGAAGAAGTGCTGAACAGAAGAAGAAAAACCCATGTGAGTGAACTGATCCTCTGGTGATTAATGTGTGAGTGCTGCCATCTAGTGGTGAAATAATGCAACACAAATGATAAATCCAATTTATTTCACTGGAAATGACAACACAAATCCTCAATATAATATGGCATGATAAGGCTGAGGACAAATCAACTATTGTCAAACAGGACAAATTGTCAACATCTTTTAACAGCTTGGTTTCTTGATGCAGAACAACCAGAGTCCAACAGGCGATCAATAATTTACTGATAATGATAAATAAGATATTGTTTATCAGACAGTCTCTATCTTTCCCTCGAAAGTGAGGAAAGAAATAACAAACTGTGTCATTTTCTGATAATTATAACAACAAAGCACATGTTGTTGAAATAAAAGGCTGAAAAAGAACTTGTATTGCTCAGAGAATAAAACATGTACACTAGACCAAAGTCTGTTGACAACAATGAAGAATTAATATCACAAACAGAATGATTTCAGTTTATACATTGTCTTTTCATGTATCCAAGGATAAAATCTCACAGTGGATCTCAACTGGTGGGTTGATACCCTAATGTGGGTCGTGGAGCTAGTTTTGGTTGATCATTATTTTGTGGAATGACGATTTAACTTATTTTTATGGAAATAAAATATGGAAAAAATTCTTTGATGATTCTCTGATCTCTTATTGTAATAAAGGGTACATTTGGTTGCTTTCTTAAGATTTGGACGTATTCATCTTAAAATCAGATAGATAGATAGATAGATAGATTAAAATAACTATGATCATTTGAATCAATTTTGAGATCATGATTATAAAACGCAATTGTGATCTATCTATCTATCTAGATTTTGTTTACTTGCATTTCTGAACAGAAAAATTAGTTTTTGTGGTTGAATGTGGTGTTTGACTAATTTCTGACTTCTCAGAGACTTTTCTGTTGTCCAATCTCTTTGTTTAACTTCATATTTCTTCCTCCCTAAGTCCAAAATGCAACACTTTAAAAACTGAAACAGTATTTTTTTTCCCCCAGGGCATACAGACAATTTACAGACTGTGTAAAAGGGGAACATTTAGTGGGTAAACTTGACTTAAAGGGAAACACTCAAAGTAGATTAGGGTCCAATTTTTAATACCAAAAATGAAAAAGAATTATTTGTATCAAAATCCAACATGGCAGCATGCAGGGACAAAGACTCTGAGCAGAAAGTCTTTGCTGCTGTTTTAATAAGTTCAAGTTTAGGGGGATGTTATCAGGAGGATGTCTGAGCTGTTGTTAAATTTTGTTCAATTTCATTTTCACGACTCTTTTGATGAGCCGTTGAATGTCTGTCTTGGGGGATACGCTGCACAGTTGAGAATGTGAAACAGAAACACTTCCTAACATATAAATCTGTTTTTGACAATACAATCTATGGATAGTCAAAATATGCTATGAAATACTGATTATTCTTGTTTTACCTCTTAAGTTATTTAAGTGATTATCATAACAACTACACATGCTTGCTGGATGGACTCCTTTATTTTCAACTCTGCAGAGTGAGGATTTTTGTTGTTTTGGTCAAGTTGTTTGCAAAATGGCTCCGTAAGGTCACCACAGGTAATGTGTAATAAAAAGAAGAGGCTGATTGTTTTTATGTTGGTAAAAATGTATTTTGTGTTCAAAATGTAAGTCAATTTCTAATCATACATCTAACTAATGTCAATTTTCAGGGAAAAAAAAAAACTTTAATGCCAAACATGCCTGAAAAAATACATTAAATTGTTAATAAGTGTTATAAAAGGAGTAATTAAACATTAACCTAAGGGTAAAATGTAGATGCTCATGCCTAGGATGAGCAAACTCGGTAAATAAATGTCATACTAAAAAAGTTGTGTAATCTTGGGCCAGATACATTAGAAAATAGGGATTAATAAATTCATCAGATATTCTGGCATGTTTGCCCTTTTAAGAGTTAAATGTACTTGGAATGGTTTATCCGTTATCACGCTGTTGTTTCTCATTCGGGGTTGTTGGTGGGCCCTCAGTCGACAGAGGATGAGAACCACTGGAGTAAAATCTTATTCAATGAGACCCACAAATGTTCACTTATACATACTGAAAGACAAAAAGTACATTATTCTAATTTTATTACTGCAAAGCAAGAAGAAGTAGAAATAATGACGTCACCCTCCACTCAGTGTTCATCGTTTTAGTGCAATGTCTGGTACAGTACTTTTTTTTTTTTTTTAGCTAAATGGTCTTAAATAATATTCAAATATTGCAGTCATGTTTGAAATGAACTTAAATATTATGCTTAAAACACTAAATCTAATTATTATCTTTTAAGCAAGCTGAGCACAATGAATAAAAACTCAAGACATTAAATCACACCTAAATTGCATCAATGCAATAAGACAGGTCATCCATATTTTCTGTCTGCCTAATGCGACACTGAAGCTACAAAATATTCTTTTCCATGTCTGCACTACAACGTACGACGCAGGAGTGTCACATACCAAAAGTATCAAGAATCAGAGGTTGGTAGAAAGAAAGAGCCAGCTCCTCCATTGTGCACCTGTGTGAGGCTCGCAGTGTCAGTGCAGTCCAGCAGGGGGCACTGTTACATGTTCCACTACAGCAGTAAGGACGACACTCCTGGACTCCGTCTCTCAGTGTTTCTAAAGCTTCCTACATATTGCACTACAGTCAGATTTAGGAAGGATTTCAGCAGAGAAGAAGAGGAATCACTGATGTGCTGCATTCATCTGGAGTTCACGTGGCTACAGATACTCTTCTTCTTTGACGTACAGAATCTCATTGGCTGAGCTGGGAACCTGAGAGAGAGGTGAAGAAAAGACTGTGATGTCAAAGGTTGGCCACACTGTTTTTCTTCTATATTTCACAGAGGAAAATGTCAGTGAGAGAAGAAGAACCAATAAAAACATGAGTCTCCTTCCTTTGATAGTCATAATTCATTTCCACCGTAAAGACTAAAGCAAATGAAGAGGGAAAATTCAACAACAAACATGACAACATAATTAGTGCATTTGGATTTAGCTGTTTCTATGGTCCCTCACATTTGGGTACAAGCTTTATTTAAATCAAATTCTACATGAGCACATCTGTGGTATCATCTTTTTGCAGAAATTAGCCTATAACAGGGGAGCTTGATGACTTTACAGTTTGTTTCACAATCCCTGAGACACAGTTCTCGAAACCGTCCTCCCATTTCTCTGAGTGTAAAGACAAAACCCAGATTTCAAACTATCCTCAGAAAAATAAAACAGGTTTTTATGTCAAAACCAAACAATCACGTCTTAACTGTCAAATTATGAATGCATAACCCGGCACACCAGATGGACCATTCAATGTATTTCACTAGTCCATTTGGGAAAGAGCCCATAGAAAGTGTTTGAGGAGGGCTGAAACTTTCAGAAGCATATCTCGCAGGTGATTGGACGATCGTTCCGTCAGTCAACATTTAACAAACACACTTGCGTCAAAATATGTCAGAAAAGGAGCGAAAATATCCCTATTACAGAGGAGTTTGTAGACTTGATATTTGTTTTTCATTTAATAAAGAAATGGCCCTGCGATCGACTGGTGACCGGTTCAGGGTGTACCCCGCCTCTCGCCCAATGAAAGCTGGGATGGACTCCAGCCCCCCTGCGACCCCGAAAGAAATAAGCGGTATAGAAAATGAACGAATTAATTAATAAAGAAAAAATTCTACTGAAGCTGTTAGCATCTATGCTAATCACTATATGTGCAGTTACTTCCTGCTGTGATGTTGCTTGTAGCTCGTTCCTCTTCCTGCTTTAAAGGACTCTGATTGGTGCTTTGTTCCGCTCACAATTGGTGTAGACTGGAGCTTGGAAAGATGGATCAGCCTGATTACAGACATTGAATCAGGATGAGCCATCTGAACTGCAAGGTTAATGAACACAGCAAATCCTGACTAGGCAGTAAGTGACTTTGACGAGGGCCAAAGTGTGATGGCTCGATGACTGGGTCAGAGCATCTCTAATGGCCCTTTTCCATTAGCCCTACTCTACTCGGCTCGGCTTTCCCCGACTCTACCCGGCTCTACTCTACTCGCTTTGGCCTGCTTTGCCACCAGCCCGGTCCCCTGCCCAGCAGGGGCGGGGTCGCCGTGAAACAGCTGGGCGACACAACAACCAAAACAGAGGAGGACATTAGAGGCAATAGTATACTTGCCGCTCGGTCTGTGGCTTTTTGTTACAAAGAGGAAAGCAGAAGAAGGCTGCAGGCGGCGAGAAGAAATACCCTTGAGAAGTACAGGAGAGTTTCTGAAGCTATACAACAGTTTGAAGTCGAGGACGAGAGCAATCAGGCTGCAAAGAAAAGACGTATGAGGGTAAGCTAACGGAAGCTACCGCTAGCTTGTTAGCTAGCTCGTAATGATAAAGCCCCGTGTTTAACATTGTGATGGCAGCAAGTTATTGCCATAAAGTAACAAAAAAAGTGTATGTACTGCAGTCCTGTTTTGGGCATCGCGCTCAAGACCCATCGGTGACGACATTCTCTGACCAATCAGTAGCCGGCAGTTGGTCGACGTCACCTTTTAGTATCGACTCAGCTCGCTTAGAACCAGAGCAGAGTAGGTACTAAAAACTGGGTTGTTTTAGGAGGAACTGTGCCGGTGGAAACACAACGCAAACCGGGTAGAGTCGAGTAGAGTAGAGTAGAGTAGGGCCAAGGCGGGCTGGTGGAAAAGGGCCATTAAACTGCAGTTCTTGTGGGGTGGTCCCTGTCTACAGTGGTCAGTATCTGTTAGAAGTGGTCCAAGGAAAGAACGGGAAAGAACAGTGGTGAACCAGCGACAGGGTCATGGATGGCCAAAAAAGGTGTCAGAATACACAGTGCATCACAGTTTTATTGGGGACAGCTTTCAACTGCCTGTAAATGAGCACCAGAATGGTGAAGAACGTTGACTTAAAGGTCCATTGTCCTGCATATCAGTTTTCTTTGTTTGTAATGTTGTTCAAACAGGCTGGAGGAGCAGGAGACCATGACACCTCTGACTAAACTCTCAGTTCACAGATAAAATGTTCTGCTTTATACTTCCTGGGGTTTATGATGTCATAAATATACAGCCTCCACCTAAATATTGTATGTGTTTTCTGCTCATCACAGGCAGACACCATGACTGCTCCATGGCCTGTAACCCCTCCTCTCTCCTCCTCTCAGAAACCGTTTGGGCAGCCAATCAGTGCAGAGCCAATTATCATAGCCTCAACGTCCACTCAGATCAGAGTGTTTCCAAAGGGGAGAGAAATTGGGTTGCATCAGGGCCTCTACAGAGAGTAAATGTTTCATTTTTCCATCAACTTAAACCAAGTCAGTAATTAATGGAAACTTAAGATGTGACGTAAACATTCAAACACACCAGGGCATGGAAGCTTTAAGTGACTTTACTCTTCATATCTCATGTTTATATCCCAAAAGTCTGCCTGAGGTACATGTTTATAACCATCACTTCTTTTTTATTGAACAATTCTTTGTGGTAATGACAATAAAATTAACATCAGGGTTTTAATATCAGCAAATAAGATAAGATAAGATATGATAAGATAAAATAATCCTTTATTAGTCCCATAGGGGGAAATTCTAAGTTTACAGCAGCGATAAAATACAGAGAAGAAATATAAATAAAGAAACTAATGAATAAAAATAAAATAAAATATATGTAAGTGGTATTTACAGCTGTTATGTACATGTTTGATATACTACAGTTTGAAAATTTGAGATATTATGCATATAAATATGGTTTATTGCACACTAGAGAGGTTTTTGTTGTGGAAATTTACAGGTGCATTCAGGTTTATGATTTTATATCATCTCCAGGTTTGATTATACTCAATCTGTGACGTAATTGATGGTTATTTGTGTGAGTCTTTAGCCCTGATGATTGGTAGTTTTCAGTAGTTCCTGTGTGAGTGTTTGTGTTTCTGTCAGCCTTTGCAGTGATATGTGTTTCACTGTTTTAATAAAATATAAAAAAGCCCTCTGATTGTATGACTTAAGAAAAGAGCAACATAAATCACCTCCTATGTTTCTCTGCATGTGTTCTCTCTGCAGGAATGAGACTTCTGTTCAGGAGTTTGGATGGATATTTTTCTTTCTCTCTTTTGTTTACTCTCTGACTCTGTCTTGTTGTGTCCTCTGTGGTCTCTGTGCAAATCTCCACAAAGATCATGGTCATATTGGTGCTAAGAGCACCCAGCAGCTGAACTTTGTGGACATGTTTGTCTGTGATTAGAGCAAATGGTGCTGAGGACACGGTGCTAATATGGCGTTACTTTTGCGAGTCTGAAGGCGTTAATAGTGGGCACAATCCCAAGTGTTTTCACTTTGAAATATTGTTGGCAAACTTCTGTCTTTTATTTGTGTTTAACTTCTGCATCACAGTGAAAATGTGTTCAGAGAACAAAATAACCCAATTTCAGATAACATGGGGAAAAGTATTGCAAAAGCTTAGCTTATAGGAATTTGAGTGCATTCATTTGTCTCTGGTTTATTCTTTTTGGTACAGAATGAGTTTTTTATTAGAACAACAAAAGGACTGTAACTGACATCCAGAACATACTGATGTGTGAAAAATGTGTGCAAGGATGAAAACTTTGTTGTCATTGTTTCCTTGAGGTAGAAACGTTTTATGTTGAAAATGATTTTTTTTCCTTCCCTTATGGACTGAAAAAAATATGGCGTAAGATTTAGTAGAAATTCAAAGAATACCTTTTGAAGTTATTAGATGTAATTTATTTTAAAATATATTTAAATGTGGATAGAAAAAGAAAGTAATGGGGATGAGCTTTTTTCTTTTTTTATTTTCATGTGTTTATGTAGGTTCAATGTCTATGTTGTCCTTTTTAAATTGTTCTGCTTGTCTTATCGTCTCATTGCGAGTATGTGTGTCACAACTGTCGTTGTTCACTTGATGTATCTATGTCATTCATAAAATGACAATAAAATATAACAAAAAAAAATGAAATAGAAAATGTGTTCAGATTGAGGATGTGTATTGGCAAGAATCTGAGTGCTGAAATACCGGGATGAAGATACTGTAAAATACTGTGATACTTGAAGCAGGGGAATGTACCATGTTTTTTAAGAATAAATCTATTATGTTTGTTATGAAATCAGAAAAATGATAACTTGGTTAATGTAAAAGATTGTTTTATTTTGTGTTCATATGTGGCTAAGAATGGGGATCGAAAATCAATTTCTGTTAAGAAATGACAACAACTTCCGCAAGGAATTGATATCATTAGTCTTTTTGCTTATCAATTCCTTTCTTTAATTTTCAGCAAAAAATGCTAACTGCACTGCATTCAATGGGTGTGAACACCAGCAACTTTCAGAAGCATTTACCAAAGCAGCATGGCACTGAGTATCAGGATTGACATGTGTTCGACATTATTGACACTGGAAGCCTGTGAAGGCCAACTTTGCCCTGACATAAAATTCCACAGGAATCAATATAAGAATTGTTAAAGTATCAGATCAATAAGCAGAACTGTTCATGGCATTGGTATCAATAAAGTCTCATCAATTGTTATCCCTGTATGTGGCAGCTAAATCTGCCTTAGGAAAGTAACAAGGATGCATATTATCATTTGGAGGGTAATTTGTGTATTTGTCAACATTTTAAAACAGATATAAATACACATGAAAACTACAGTAAATAAAAGATCAAATTCAGCATTTTAATTTATTTTACCACAAGTTTTACTTGATTTCTACCAGTTATGTTAACACTATTTTGTGGTCTGATCCTTCCACTAAACAACATAAAAGATTGTAAATGGTGCTTGTATTGCACTGATCTAGTCTTTCTTATGACTCAAAGCACATTTACACTGCATTTTAAATTAATAAAAGACCCTCATAACACCATTTTAAAATAGATATAAAAACACACACCCATTCACTTTTACAATCAATCACTGATGCTTCTGAGTTTCTATGTAAGTTGTCCTTCAGCATTTTATTAGACATCCACACTGTTTCATACCCATTTACACACCACTGATGCAGCAGCTGGAGCAACTTGGGGTTAAGTGTCTTGCCCAGGGACACATCGACATGTGATGGCTGTAGCGGGGCTCAACCCTCGACCTTCCAATTTATGGTGGAGCATGCTAATGAAGCCTAACCTGACACGCCCGACGGACAGTTCCATGTATCCGCCATGGAAATATTTCACTAGTCCATCTGGAGAAGAGCTCATAGAAAATGAAAAAACAACTGCAGCTGGTGATTGGACGATTGTTCTGTAGGTCACACTCATCACAGACCAATCATATCAAGCCACAGTATGATGTAGCAGCAAGACCCTGTTGTTAGCCGTTAGCTTAGACTACGTTTCAGTCCTTAAACTATCGCCTTACATTAAATTATACCACACAGATGTATCATTTACCACTTATATGTGACATGAACCTCGTCAAAGACAATGCCCACCAAGTTCTCCCAGTAAACTTCTGCGGAGAGCATATTTCGCCAGGTATCGCTGAGTAACTATGACTACCATAGACTAACCATCATCTGTGAAGGATTTCTACGTTCTCTCCCACTTACCCAGCAGTGATTCCCAATCTGGAGAGGAGCAAAAACATGATTTCCTGTAAGAAAAGCTTTAGGTGACGTTCTTTGCTCCTCTTTAAAAGAAGAAATTGAGTCCATTTCTGAGAAAACCTCAGGTAAGTGCGGCATAAACAGAGGCCACTTCAGAAGCCACCATTGTTTTTAAACATACAGTCACTTCCCGCTGTTGTCAAGTCTTCAGTTTCTGCCTCTCTTCCCTGATTGGGCTGGCCAGCTTTGGACCATGAAGTTGTAAAAGAATGAAGCTTGGGAGGATTGATCTGCGTGATTTCAGACAATGAATCAGGCAGGTCCATCTGCACTGCAAGGTTAGCTGAAGCATACGAAGCCACCGACAACCTTGTGGAGCTTCCTTATTAAGTGTGTACCTTGACTGGGAGGACTTTACAGACAGGCCCTTCCTCTGTCACTGCTGTGATGAATGAAACATCAGTTTAGCTCAGATTGATGAGCAAAGGATGAGACAAACACCATCAGCATCGAATGCACACATTTGTACTGTGTTAATCTCTGTGCTCACAAAATGTAGTCAGGGCTCCACATTGGAACTGGCCTGCTGGCCTGGACACATGATTGTCAGGCTCTAGGCCAGCTGACTGCACATCCCAGTGTCTTGCTTGGGCCATTTGAAATGTGGCATTAAAAAACACAACAATCATATCAGTCCCTTCAGGAACTCACAACCATTAACGCAAATTTAGGCAGTCCTCCCAAATTCAGTGCGGCCTCAACTCTGAACAATCATCAAAGTTCTGCCCTCTCCCATCAACATCACAACTGACTCCCATGTCTTCACTTGAGAGGATTTTTGTCACAATAATCGCACCTGAGGTCTCACATCCAAAGGGGGTTCACTACTTGCATGATATGCAGATGTGTTGCAATATGAATGTCGTTCTTCACTTCATAAGCCCTCTTCTACCACGAACCACGTCAAGCAGATCACTGCTGCATGTGTGCGTGTGTGTTTGTGTGTACGGGGATGAGCATGCAAGTGACCCCCAAATTCCACATAGAGTCAACGTGCCATGAACTGCCGGCGAATCATACTGCAGCGCACTTCGCTCCCTCTCTAGTCGTTCAGGGGATTTCCACTGCCGGCGCCACAGTCCATGTGTGCCTGGAGCACCAGTGTGCTCCGCTCTAGATACACTGCAGGTCTAATTTCAGTGTGACCGCTGCCAAACCTCATAAATTTCCAGTCATTCAGAAAGCACAAGAAAAGGAAGTCAAACGTGTGGAGTATCCAGTTCTTTCAAAATCAAACACACCAACTCCCAAATTTCCTCAGTAGGTTGTCATTACGTCACAACTGGTGGCACGAGCATCAGGTCAACAGCCGTCAGGGGTCCCAGAGGCAACATAAGGCCATGGATGAAGAAAAGTTAATCGTGGAGGTGGATAAATATAACGCTATATATGACACCAAACATCCTTTCTACAAGGACATAGGCAGATGGAAGTGATACAAACCATGGAGCCATATGGTTGGGGCCAGCAAAGTGACCTTAGAGAAGCGAAGTGATGTGTTTTTTATTTCTGTTCTCAGTTTATAACATGTGGCTCTCCAGTGATCTTGTGTGTGTGTGTGTGTGTGTGTGTGTGGGGGGGGGGGGGGGGGGGGGGGGGGGGCAGGCAATGTCACCAGCCTTTCGGTCAGAGCAAACAGCGGCGCTTCAGTGCGTGGCGTGTTCGCTCTATGTGGAAATCCAGGGTGAGTCCTGAGATCAGCTGCTGCTGCTGAGAGAAAATTAACAAGCCTGTTTGGGTGTTTAGTTGACCAAGCAGGGGTGAACCTAACCTTTCTGGTTGGGGTGGCCCAGCCCCTTACAAAGGACAAAAAAGAGTTTCATCTTGATTGGGTTGAATGCCTACCTACTGCCTACATTCAGCTAACACATTCACACCCATTTACACACCACTGAGGGAGCAGTAGAAGAACTTGGGGGTAAGTGTCCTGCCCAAGGACACATCTACATGGGCTCGAATCTGCAACCATCCTATTGTTGGTGGCGTGTACTACCAGACTAAGCCACCAGCGAGTGGTCCCGGTGATGGCGCACTAATGTGTGCTGCTGAAAGGGTTGATATAAGATGGCATCAGGAGCAGACTTTCAATAAAATGAACTATCCTCATCCCGTACTACATTCCTCCTGGACGTCAGCAAGACCAGATCTTTGTGAATGCTTTCATTCTTACTCCACTTGTCAAACAACTTAGTTTATAAAGGATATGAACAGGGTAGAGAGAGAATAGATGCCTGGAAACACAGATATCAACTTGATAACTAAGTTTCAAAATGAAGACGGAGGGTCACAAATGAAATAAAATACCTTAATATCTCTAACAACAGAGAAAGAGAAATGTCCCAGAAGAGAAAGTCTGGGCTGGCACTGTTTCAATACTGACATTTACTGCTTTTACTGATAATACAATAAAAGTTTCAGTGTCTGACCAGAGGAGGTATTTATTATCCCCTCAAAAAGGTTATGTTTTAGGTGCTGTTTGTTTATTTGAGTGTGGGTTTACAAAAAATTCTTCACACTGAATTTCCATTAAATTTGATGGAAAGGTGAAACACAGGCCAGAAAAGAACTCATTAAAATTTGGACCGGCTCTGACTCACAAACAAGCAATTATTGTTGATCCAACTCATGAACAAGTAATTTAAGCAGATCCAGCTCACAGACCAGTCATTATAATGTCCAAATTGTGACTCTGGTGTCTGAATTATAGCGTATCAGACTCACAAACAATTCAGCCAGACATTTATAGAGGCTGTGCTTATTTGCATACTGTGGAGACCAGACTTACTGAGATTCTTTCTTTTTGGCCATTACTGAATATCAAAACTTACTTCATAAAGTTTGACTTCTTCACCAAGTCAGAGTGTTCGGCCAAATGTACTCCTCAGAAAAGTTTGGAAACAATATCTCAGTTTATTATGTCTCCCCTTTCATAATATCAATTGGTATTCTATATTGTTAGAAATGAGGTTGAATGAGGTTCTACTCTGGACTGAGCAACACAGCTAAATGTTTGAGTAGCGCCCCAAATAATTGTGCCAAAATCCCCTCTTCCCCCCGGAAGAAAGCTTACAGTTCCTGATTGAAGCAAGCGTGAGGAACCACATTTTTCGGGTGCTACCCACACCTTTAGCTTCCTTTAAAGGTGACTAATCAGGCTCTCCAACTATTTTTCCATAACTGTGGTCTCTTTCCTTTGACTTTTTCTCATAGTTTTTTTAGAGCCTGTGTTGATTAACTTTTCTGAAACCCACTCTTCCAAAATGATATCCTTAATGTCAAAGAAAACAATCAACCTGGCCTTGGATTTGGACTTGTTTGTTGGGCTTTCTTCTTCCTTGGTGATAACTGACTCCTGTTTTGTCTCAGGATTGTATTAGGGGATCCAAGTTTCATCACGTTATCACTCTTTCTATTTGGGAAGCCACACATTTTCTTGCTTTTTACCTTTTGATCAGGAGTCAGAAGTTTTGTCGCAAACCTTATTCATGTCCAAGCTTTCATGCAAAATTTGCTGAACTGTTTCTTTACCAGTGGAGGCCATTTCTGCTCTCATTCTTACAAAGAGTCGTCAATCATCTCCAATGATTTGTTCAATTTGTTGAAAGTTCCCAGGAGTTTTTGATGTTCATCGTCTTGAACATCCTCTCTGCCTTCACTAAATCATTTGTGCCATGTCTTTGCCTTCTCCCCTCCTTTTACTTCAATACAAGAGCATCATTCAGCCCATACTGTTGTACCCTGTCACCAACAAAAACAAACTCATCACACTGCCTCCAAAATTTTTAGATCCCCTACACCTAAACCTCTCAGACCTGAACCACAAAGCCATCCTTCGACTGGCACATTCAAAAGCTAATGACCACCATAAACCCCTTCGCCCCAACTTCATATTGCTGCCATCAGACCGCAGATTCAGGACTCTGAAATGGAGAAGGGCTTACTTTAGCAAGAGCTTTGTGATTTCTGCCACAGCAGCAAACAATAGTCTGTAGTATTTAAATGTTGCTCTCTATTGAGCCCTATTTTGTATGAACAGTGTATCAATGTGACGCATTTTCTTTTGCATGTGGTGTATAGTGAATGTTTTTCTCGTGTGAAAAGAAATTTCCTTTTGGGACAATAAAGGTTGTCAATGTCTCAATGAAAAATGTGTCTCAGTGCGTTGACACATGCAGCCCTAACAGAATGATATGGACATTCATTCAGATGATTTTAGGTCCATGTGAATTGGGTTAAGTTTCCCTCAAGAAACAATTTGTTAACTCAATAAACCCAACAAAGGTCAGGACTCAACCCCCCCCCCCAAAAAAAAAAATCTGGCAACCAGGTTTCTTCACTGCCCCCTGCTCGCTTCTATGAAAGGCTGGACCTGGCATCAGGCAATAAGCCGACCTCCAACAGGATTCTAACAAAATCCGTGTCCAGCAGAGTTCTGCACATGTGTGCCAACTCTATATGTTCCCACATCAGATGAAATGTGAAATCTGTTCCAGGAACACGCTCTAGTTTGAAAGGTGAGAAAAAGTTCAACTGGATTCTGATCTGATGGACAAACAACCTTTGCGGGGTACTTTCACCGTAAGGCTACTGAGGGTTCAAGTTTTTCAATATTTCTCGACCTCATTATGACCACAGAGGGTTTTATTTTCAGGTTTATTGACTGTTTATTTAGACTGGACCATCTTCTTGAACTAAATTCCCTCTTCCTCATAAATATGCTCTTTATGGCTGTGCTGAAAGAATTCATTCTTGTTACACTTTTACCGATTTTGAGCTTAAATAGCTTAAAATATAGTCAGAGCTTATATTTTACTTCTCATACTATATTATTTTATTTTTTCTGTCAATAGTACCTGAAGTTTTTGTAACAATTTGATGCATTCACATGTGACCTTTTGACTGAGTATGTTGAGGTTTAGCATGTGTTAAATGGAAAATATGCAGACATTTACCATTTGAGCTCTTGAAATGTTAACATGTTGAAGAGATGTTTATGAGGAAATCCTTACCTTTTAAAACTAGTTAATGTATAAAAAGATTGTCAAATACAGTCTGGGAGATTTTTTAAATTTTTTTTAGCATACTTTTTGTCAGTTTGACTTTTGAAAAGGCCATCTGATTTTGAATGTAAGGTAAATATCCAAAGTTTTGTGAAATTCTTTGACTTTCCAATACACGTTGAAACTTTTGTAGAGTCTTTATCCATTCAGTAAGTTAATTTTACAACTTCAGAAGATTATTCAGATGGACTCCCCCTTGACCCCTTTGAGGTAAGTTTCAGCCTATCCACACAACAGGACACATTAGTGACTGTCCCATTAGGGCACATTTTACATCTCACACCTTTTTATAACATCCAAGTGAGGAGGGTTTGCAGTTACTTCTTCTCCTTTGGTTGGCTAAGATTTTCCGGGCCTCTGGAGGGTAAGTCTTAAGTAAAATCAAACTGTACAGTTAAGCTAAAGAGTTAGCCTCTTTAAGTCTTACTTGCTCTCCCTGGAATTACAACTAATAATTGTAGTAATATTTGGTAGTATAATTGTTCTTCCTTTTGGTGTTATTACTTATCCCAAAGAGGTTGTTTTTGCTGGCATTTGTTTGTTTGTTTGTTTATGAACAGGACAACTTACATTTTAACGAATGTTTGTCATGGCAAAAGAAGTTGTGATCAGATTTTCGTGGTGATCTGAATCCGGATGCAGATCCAGGATTTTTTAAAGGATTTGTTAACAGCAGCAAATAGGACTGTCTTCCACATTTTTGGGGATAACTTGACTTAACAATGTTAGAAATGCCCTGGCAGTGGTTTGTGCTCTAAGAGCAGTTTTAGTTCATTACTTAGTCAGAGTAGGAGTCTGAAAAGGGTCAGATCCATGATAGCTTACAAATGTGCAGGTAATGATAATAACTGTCTTTAAAGAACAGCAAAAAAACTAATCTGAGTCACCAGATGGACCATTCAATATACTTGACACAATATATTTTACTAGTCCATCATGGCAAAAGCCCAAAGAAAGTGTTTGGGAATAGGCAGAACCTTCATAGCATATCTGATTCAAGATTCAAGATTAAAAGTGTTTACTGTCATTTGCACATTGAGAAACATGTTTCCCTGCACAATGAAATTCCTACTCTGCTGTCCACCATGAATGCCAGGTAAGAGGTATAAAAATAATAATAGATTTAAATAGCACCCCAAAAAAAGCTTAATAATACTAAATAATAGCAGCAAAAAGAATACTGTCCAGATATAGCAAGATGAAGATAGATTCCGACTATATACACGTATGAAGATATTATCACTATTGAGGAATTGAACTATTAGGCTACTGATTTCTGGTAGGTGATTGAATGATCATTCTGTCAATCACAGTCATTACAGGCCAATCAGATAATGTAGTAGGTGGGCACTACTGCCAAACTGTAAAGAACAAAAGGTGAGCCACTTTGTAGAACAAACTCATGTGGAAAGTGGATCCAACATTTCGTTGCTTTCAAGAAATGCTTTTAGGGGAATTTGCTTTTCATTTAATAAAGAAATGTTGGCAAGACCAGACAAAACTTCAACCGAAGCTATTAGCAGTCACTTCCTGTTACCATCTTGCTCGTAGCTCCCACCTCTTCCTGTTCTTAAGTTCGCTTAATGGGCCGTGCTGCTTTGGACCACTCACAATCGTTTTAGACTGGAGCTTGGCAAGATGGATGTGCCTGATTACAGACTGATCCAGCTGCTGTGCAAGGTTGAAAACACCAACAACATCAAAAACAAAGAAAAATACAGATATTGAGCAAAAATAGGCATACTGTAAAACTGATTAAACAACTCGTTAATAATGGGGGCAGTATCTGTTCTATACGCTGGTAGTTACCAGGGACGTGAGTGGATAAACGTCTAAACTGTTACATTTGGATTACATGATAACTGGCACCTGATTTGTAAGTTAGTTCAATCACTTCTCAAAATTTTGAATCAATGTAGACATGAAATTCCTCAGTCTATGTAATGCAGCAGCCTACCACTAGTTACTACAGTAGCTCTGCTTAATGGCAGCTGCCTGCTGTTATCTCACTGACCAGATGCCCTTTGACCTGGATGTAAATTAAACATTAAATGAACTCTGCAGAACAGGCAGATAGCATGTAGCATCATGCAGGAACAGATCCATGAAACAGTTTTCTATCTAAAAACTTGAGATTAAACTGTATTAAAACTGACCACAGGCAGCAAAGAAACATACTCATTACACTGAAAGGTGAACCGAAGGCTGGCAATCCTTTCACTGCCAACATTAGTACACCCCATTCTGCAAAACAGTGTTATCAACCACACTGACGCCGTGATCCTGTTTAATTTTGACCATTTTCTGGTGGCATTATTTAGGTCATATTAATTGGATAATCTGTTTTTACTTTGCCTGCCTTTGGCTGAGTTTTCAATTACTCACCTGGGAGCATTTCTAGTTCTAAACCAGAAAGCAGAGAAAAGAAAAGAAGCTGCAATCGTAGCAGAAGAAGAACAGTTTTTTTTGCTACTCAGTTATTGAAGGAGATGACAGATGATGGGAGCTGAAATTAATTTTGGATCCATACAAAACAAAACTCATGACGCTTACAAACTCAAAGCATAAGTCACCGAACCTGATCTCTATGGAAGCATCTCAAGGTGCTGTGATTGATTCTGAATCTCATTATTAATACCTTGAGTTTTTGATTGACGATTCACTCTTTAAAGTTTGACATTGAGCAACTTGAATAGAAGTTCAAGTTCCAACTAGGCTTTTATTTCAGAAGCAAGTCTTGTTTTTCTCTTGAAACATTGTATTGACCGGTATTGATGGCGTTAGAGACAGTGGACAGACTCAGAATGGGGTAGAGAGAGCAGACGAATGGGCCTAAGGCGTGAATCAAGCCCAGGCAGACCGTTTAAGGCAAGAGCCTTACTATATGGTACATGCATGGTTGATAACCACAAACCACAACCCCACAAAAATACCTTGATGCCATTTTTATGCATCTGGTTGACTATGGTGATGTATTGTATATGCATGCATCCTCTTGATACCTTAATTCATCGGATAGAGTTTATATAAGTGGTCGAAGGTTCATATCAAACTTTAAGGTGCTGAATAATCACTGGACTCTTTATGAACAAGTTGGGTGTCCCTCTTTGACCATAAGTGGACTGAAAATCCTCGGTACAACCTGATTTATAAGGCTTTACTTCCTGAATCTGATTCCCTCATGTTTAAGTTGTTGCATTCATGAGAAAAGTGCTGGAAGCTACAGTCATAGATAAGTGACCCAGTTGCAAAGCTTACCATCTGTACCCAAAGTTCAGCTTGAATGCCGCTCCTGCAGACTGGAATCTGCTGCAGGAAAATCTTCGTCTTGGGGGGCTTGTCCCTAAACATGTTTTTTAAAAGTAGATTGAAGACTTTGTAGATGCTGTAGATGCTTTGACCGATGAGTTTTGTCTCTGTGACGCTGAATTGACTAGTTATTTCTGTTGTCCTGATCGCTCATCATTTCATGTCTGTAACTTGTTAACTGTTCTTCTGCTTGTCTTGGCAAGGACACTTGCACAGATGCAGCCTCTTAAAACTTCCCCACTTTCCCTGATAGGATCTTGGCTGATCCATGTCAGATTGTGGTTTCATGTTTGCTCTCTATTAATTTTGTAACTAGGGATGCACGATATTGGATTTTTGCCGATATTTAATATTTTTTAATTCATTATTTCCAATACCGATATTTCTGGTCAAGAGCACAAGCTCTGTACTGAACAAAAATGGATTTGTTTCTTTCAGTGTTACAGTATATTTTTTGCATGGAACAGATGTAAAACAAGAAAAACAGCATTTAATTCTTGCAAAACTGGATCCCTTGATTTTTAAATGTACCCAAGCAGTGATGAGAAGGTGCATCAATATTGTATATTTGTGTAATTTGTTGGTATTCCAGCCGATATATGGCCTATATATTGGCTGAAAATATCTGCAAAAATTGCAATATTGGCCAATATCGATACTTAACTTTTTAGGCTGATATCGGCCAATACTGATAGCAAACCGATAATATCGTGCATCCCTACTAGTAGCCAAGGAAAAGACTGATCTTGTGAGGGAAGCGTTAGCACAAATAGACACCAAACGAATGTATAAATGGCCGTGTTTTCAGAGGAATTCAAGCACAACCACGGAGAGGTGTGGGGAACTTCCAGTGGATGGTAACTGGCAGGTGACAGGCTGGAAGTTGGCGGGCAGGTGGCTGGGAGGGGAAGGTTGAAGTGGCTGTACCTGTATATGAGGTTATCAATCTCAAGTTCTCCTGGTTGAATAAAGTTTGAATGAAGATGTGAGATATTAAACCCTCACCAAACTTTCGGCCAGTGTGGGAGTTTAAGGATTTTGTAAAAAAGAAGGTGTATTTGAGACCACTCAGGTCTGCACAGTCACCGTGAAGGGGGTTACTCCACCAGCCTGTTCACAGTCCATTAACTTCGTCATGCTGCAGATAAATCAGAACATAGAGAGGAAGAGGCACAGAGTCCTTTGTATTCCTGCCACAAGTGTTGTATCAGAAAGACTATACAGCTCTTCAGGAAACATTCAGACTGTGTTTTGCTTTGGCGTGAAATCTGAAACTAAACACACTTGTCTTCCTTCACAAAAAGATTGCTATGGATTGAGACTGGGTCAAAAGGGCCAGGAAAGAGATGAAGACCTGATCTGACCTGTCAATTTATGACAAGAAACAAAGTCCATCATGAATATCTGGTAAGAATATTGCCAACACAGAGACAAACAATAAATCTACAGATTCATTTCACTCAGGACTTGTGATTTCTCAAGTTTTCAGTAGATACTGGAATAATATAGTAACTATGACTTTTTGGTAATGATAATTGTATGGTAAAAATCTAATATTATTACAGATCTGGTGTGCTGCAACATCTACTTTACAGCTAAAGCTTAATCCAATTGAGAAGCCCATCAAAGATGGAGACTGTGTCTTAACATCTTCTAAATTTGGTTATATAAGGACCAGATGGCTGTGGTACCCTTTTACTCCCTTTACTCCTACTGGACCTGAGGTTCAACAACCATCAGAACATCCTTCACAGCATCCTGGCATAGACTTTCCCAGTGAGGCTGAGCTGTGTGAAAAGCCAATAATTGCAGCAAACTCCTCAATTTCCCATTAAACATGCGAACCCCCAACCCATCTGCCATTTTATATTCCCCCCGACCCCAGACAGACGGCTAACAAAATGAGCACAAAGTTGGTCTTCGGAGTGAGGAGATCTGTTCCTGAGTATATCTAGGAATCAACATACTGAAATGAAGTGCTTACTGACTCTGAGTCTGATAAGTTTTAGACCATCTTTCAGGGTTCTTACATAGTTTTAACAAAGAAAGTTAGAAGTTATCTAAGGGGAGGAAATATTAGCTCAGGCTGTGATTTCATGTGACATAAATGTTTTATGGTTGTAGTAATAATTAAAAACAAATTCTCTTCTCCTGTTTCTTTATAAAATGTCCAATCAAGAAATAAAAAAGAACTATTGCTTTTTTCTGAGCGTTTTTTGTAATAATTTCTTGACATAATGTTTTATGTAAAAGTTGAAGTAAATGGGATTAAAAGAGTCCTCAAAAATTTAGAAACCCCTACAACTAAAAGTAAGAATTTTAAAACATGTTGTATAGCCTTCAATCCAAATAAAAACAGAATACTTTAAGAACTTTAAGGCTTTTTAAGGATCCGTAAAGACCTTGCTTGAAATATTCCAGCATGTTTGCTTTAATGTACCTGGTTGACTCCTCCCACCACCAGAAGGCGGTCTCTGATGATGATGGAGGAGGTTGAGCATCGTGGGAAGTTCATGGGAGCCAGCCTCTCCCACTTCTTCTTCTGTGGATGAAAAGCATCCACTGTGTCGAGGGCCGAAGGTTCATGACCTGAAACAACACCAGACACATTCAAACATGACAGATATAGCAGAGGTTATATGATTTATGTTTCACCTCTTCATACTGCACAACCGTGAGGTAATAAAAGCTATATTCAGATTATAAACTTCTTAAGTTTTGTAAACAAAGTGTAATCATAAAAACGGCATCAGGTGAAGTCAGTCATATAAATGGAACAACTTCAACACTTCCTATTCTACTCATACCGATCCTGAGATGAGTTACAGCCTGAATTCTTTGGTGGTGTTTTTGACCTGTCCTTGAAATGCCATGGGAGGGCAAAGGACTATACAGAGTCACAATACACTCTCGATCAGAATCTTAACCATACGGGCTGCTTGGGATCTGGTGGATTTTGGGGCTGTTCATGTTGTGTCCTTGCCATCCCTTGACAAGGAAAAACAGAACAAACAAAATATTGTACCCACAGTCCATAAATTTGCAGTGATGTTTCTAATTGACGGAGCCAGATCCTGTCAAAAACGTGCAGGTGAATCATTTGAAAATATGTGTAGATAGCAGGTGAGAGAGAATGAACTGAAGAGATTTAGAGATGAAAATTCATTTTTGGTATTTTAACTATATCAGTATCTTATAACGGTGGCAGCAGTGCAGCAGGTAGTATGTGTGCCAGAGAGTTGCAGGTTCAAACTCTCTGTCAGCCAGGCCCTTTCTGTGTAGAGTTTGCATGTTCTCCCAGTTCATATGTGGATTCCTGGCACTCGGCTTCATCCCACAGGCCAACAAATTCATGCCTGTTAGGTTAACTGATCACTCTAAATTGCCCTCAGGTGTGGGTGAGTGGGTGAATTGTTGTGTGTCTTTCTGTGTGGCATTGCCATCGGCTGGCACCTGGTTCAGGGAGTACCCTGCCTCTTGCCCAATGTCAGCTGTGACAGGTTCCAGCCCCACATGACCCAGAAAGATATGTGATACAGATAATATATGTATGTATGGATGGATAAAAATCCTAGAACCTTATTTTTTAAGCTTGAGCACTCCTTTTGCTGCTGTCCGATAACTGTCCAGACCTGCCCCTCAACCACCATGGGAGCATGCCTTGCCTTTTGGAGGGAACCTGAATATAAATGTTGTGTACACTGTGGAAACCTTGTTTTCAAATTGTACACTGGAAAATACTTGGAGCAGGACATTTTGTTAGATTAAATCATGTCGTCAACTTTTGGGACTAAACCCCTCATTTATAAAAACACTTAAGGCAGTGGGAACTGTTTCAACAGCTTTCTGGTCAGGTTGGGGGTCTAGTGTATGCGGGTCCAGACCAGTACAGAGTTGTCTATGGGAAATTTGCTGGTGGCAGGTCAGTGATGTCTCTAGTCAAATCCAATGTCTCCCGCAAAGTTAGACTTTCGGCAGCTTCTACAAAGAATAACAGATGTGGAAAAAGAGGACGCCACTCCTGATCTCTGTGGTAATCAGAGTTGGCACCACACATCATCAGCCTCCAGTGATGAACAAATGGTTATTATTTTGGATTGTAACCTGCAGAGAGCAGCTGTTCTGCATATTTTTTGACACAATATGCAGAATTTCAATAACATGGGCTGCAATGCCAAACTTTAGCCCATAATAGGACAAAAATACTACTTAATTTAATTGTTTTTTTTTTCATCTAAAGAAAAAAGGTTTGTGTATTTAGTTAACTTTAGACAAACAAAACATTTGGCCTTAAATATGTCACTCTTACCAAGTCCTCCTGCTACTATAATTCGGCCACGCAGGAAAGCTGCAGCGAAGTCCGCTCTCTTAGTCTTCATGGGCACCGTCTCCTCTGACTTTATCCACGTTGCTGCAGAAGAAGAAGAAACAGCATTTAAAGAGAGCAGATGTGTGTGTGTATGCTGGTGTGTGGGCACAGGCCCAGGAAGCAGCTGAAGGTGAGGTCAGAGGTAATGTATTTCTCCTATGGCCGGACATGATGCTGCTGAGCTTGTTTTTGGAGTGTGACCTGCGCTGATAGGTCAACCGCGAGCCACCTGAAGCCAGGACATGTACAGCAGAAATACACAAACGCACACACACTTGACAAGGACAGAGTGAGGTTAAAACAAGACCAGACGACAAACAGAGACTGAAAGTGGAGGGAGAAATTAAAGTCAGATGACCACAAGAAAGACATCGTTATTAGCCTGCTGGATCTTAGTTTCTGTGTTTGACATTGCTTAAGAGTATAATTTAAAAGAAGCATCGTTTAATGGAGATACAGTTGATTGACTCAGAAAGAGGGGGAGGAACAGGGAAGGACACACGACAAATGAGCCCGTGGTAGGACTCAAAGTGGGTCTGCCGCACAAGGCATTAGCCTCCAATATGGTACGTGCTCTCTACCAAACCAGCACCTCGACCACGATGACTTTTGCGGATATTTACAGCCAATATATTGGCCATACAATTGGCAAAATAAATCTCATATATCGACAGTGACATTGTCAAAGTACACAAATAAACCATACTGCTTCACCTCATCCTCACAATATTTTCATTTTTAAAAAGTTTAATGTTGTTTTCTTATTTCCACATCTGAATCTTTCACAAATGGACTCTCATACTTATAGCAACAAGTCAAAAGTAAAGACTCTCTGCTCTTTATGAAAAAAATCTGTATCAGTATCGGCAATAATGCATTTGGAAATACTGCAAAAATCCAATATCGTGCATCCCTTTTTTTCCATGTGGATTGAACTTTTGTTGGTCTTGGTTAAAAAAGCAAATATTCTAGGCAATATCATTGAACATCATAACCTTTATTTCCATTACTATGCAGATGACACAGATACACCTCCTGCTGAGACCTGGTGTCCAAAAATGCTGAGCTGCTGTTTTAACCACCTCAAAGATACCAAATGTTGGATGACCTGGAGTTTATTGAAAGTAAATGACTCAACATTGGAAATTCTTCTGTTAAACCATCCTGATGCAAACACCAACCCAATTAAAATCTCCCTTAGTTGACATGACAATCCATAGATATCACAGCCACAGCTAGAAATGTAGGAGTAACCTTTGATTCGAACCTCACCTCAATACTGTCATCCAGTCCTGCTTCATTTAGATCAGACCATTTCATAAACTAAATCTATACTGCCCCCTGCTGACCTTCAAAAAGTAATTCATGAAGACATCTTCTTCTGACTGGACTATTGTAACCTGCTTCTCTCAGGTGTCACCCACAGATAACTCTCCTCACTTTCCGTAACTGGTTCAAAGAGGGTTGAGCTTTTTCCATCAGAGCTCCTCGACCTTTGGAACAACTGCATACGGCCTTAGTGACAACTTTTAAATCACTTCTTAAAACTCACTTTCTTTTACCTAATATTTTTTATAGGTGCATCTCTATTCTTCTTCTTTTTTGATCATGTTTAGTCCTTTTTTGTTGTGTTACTTACCTATTGATTGATCTCAAATTATTTTGTTTTAATCCTCTTGTCATTGTTCCAACTTCTCTGATGGGATGTCATCTTTGAACATTATATTAACAGAACTTTTGAATAATTCTTGCTTAAGTGCTCTAACCCTTACATTAAATTAATTACTCTATCAACATAGTAGCTGCCTCACATAATATGTCTACATATTTAATATCTTAGTTTTCATCAAAGGTGGTTGCCGTTTATGTCTTGCTTTTTGTGATCTGCTCTGTTTAGCCTAAACTGAATTTGTTGTGCTTTTGTTGATTACTCCCTGAGTCTCTGCCTCTGGCAAAGTACTTTGTAAACTTTAAAGGTGCCATGTAAAAAAAGATATTATTAATATAAAGTTGATAAATCTGCCCCGGTGTTTTAAGAATCTGACCAGTTGTCATACAGCTGAGAAAAGAGTGATTATTGTCCTAATTCTTAAACTCTCAGGCTGTTAGCTGTTAGCGGCTGGGCAGAATCTGTCACACAGGAGTGCAGGAGGAAATTTGAAATAAAGTCGTATCCTATAGACGACAGTTTAAATCGACATTTTGCCTTTCAGTCAATCTGACCTGCCAATTAATATACTGATATGAACTGATGTTTAGTTACCCCTAGCTATTAATAACCTGAAAACCAGATGGACAATTTCAATTTCACTGTGTATTTCAGTGTTTGGGCAGAACGTTTTAAAAGCATATCTGGCATGTGATTGGCTGGTCAATATGTCAATCACATTCATTACAGGCCAGTCAGATAATGCAGCAGGTGGGCAGTACTGCCTCAGTGTAAAGTACAAAATGTTGTCACTTTGTTGAACAAACTCTTGACAAATCATGTCGCAAGTGGAGTGAAAATATCCTTCCTATTGAAAAATGCTTTCAGTGGTCTTTGTTTTTCAGAAATGTAGTCTAGATCAGATAAAATTTCTCCTGAAGCTGTTAGCATGTATGCTAATCTTTGTACAAGCTGCCCCTTCCTGTTGTCGTCTCTTGTAGCTCCTCTCCCTGCTCTACAGGACTCTGATTGAGCCGTGCCGCTTTGGGCTGAGCAAAATTGTTGTAGAATGTAACTTGGCAAGATGAATCTGCCTGATTACAAACACTGAATCAGGTGGATCCATCTGCACTGCAAAGTTAAGCTGTTAACACCTTGAGCCCCAGAAAGGTGGAAATCGAATGATAAAGCTTCGTCATTCTGCAGGTTTGGAGGATGATACATTTAAAGTCTGATCTTCCTAATAACACATCAGTAAAGTTTTTCAGTTTCCTTCTCATTAAAAGCTGAGTCACTCCTCAAAACAAAATACATTTAAACCACAAGAAAAACTCTCTTTCCCAAACACAACTCTACAGAGGTTTATTTTTGTCTTATTTGAGGTTCTGTGCCGGTAAATCTTGTGCTTTTTCCCCCCAGAAATCTCAGAGTGGGAGGCCTTGTGACAGCAGAAGAAAGATAACTTCATTAGAGGGAGCGAGAGGTTGAAACAAAGATGGAGTAAGAACAAGGAAGGTCTGGCTTCTTTATATCTGACCTTCCTCTGCCTCTTTTTAACTCGCTCCTTCTCTCCAGTCTTTTCTTATTTTCCATTTTCTTTCTTCTATCATTGCCCTCCTTCTGATTTTCTCCCTTATTGTCTTATTATTTCTTTTTCATTCACTGTCTCTCTCTTGCCCTTTTCTCATTGCCATTGCTCTCCCTGCTCTCCATCTCATTTATTCTCTGTGTTTTTCTTTAACAAGAGGCAGAGACAACACGGCTGAGACAAACAGAGAGAGGCAGGCAGAATGAAAGAAAGATAAGTAGCCAGATGGTGAGCCTTCCTGGATGTTGCAGTGGTGTGTAATGAAGAGCGGTGTTTTCATTTCCAGCCTGTTTAAATAACACAGAAGAGGACAGAAGAGAGATCACAGCTGGCTCCATACTCTGCTCTGTTCTTCATCAGGAGGAAAAATGTCCTCTTGGATGTTTCACACTGTTGGAACACAGATCTGAGGTGAACTATAAAGATTCAGATATACTGATACATAGTATCCAAGGTTATTTGTTGTATTCTCGGTCTAAATAGACTCTGAACATCAACAGGAACAAGCATCATTTCAGACAGGCCAACTGTTTGACATCGCTTCACATCTTTCCACTCTAATCAGTTCTCATGTGAATTTACAAACAGTGTTTTAAGTTGATTTTATCAACAGTCCCAACTGACAATGAGACTGAGTGTTTTTTCAGATTCAGAGAAAAAATTGTTGCATTTTTCCTCGAAGCTGCAGTATGCAGTTTATTTTTTGGGTAACTGGCTCAAAAAACATCATTATCTGTCAGGATTATGTAATCTGAGCCACCTGAGAGACTTTGGCTACGTTCGCAATGCAGGCATAAGTTAACCTTGCACAGCAGCTGCATCGGCCTGATTCAATGTCTGTAATCAGGCAGATCCGTCTTGCAAAGCTTTAATCTACAACGATTCTGCTCAGCTCAAAGTAGAACAGCCCAATCAGAGTCCTTTAGAGCAGGAAGAGGACAGAGCTACGAGGGAGACGACAGCAGGAAGTGACTGCACTTATAGAGATTAGCATATATGCTATCAGCTTTAGTAGCAGTTTCTTTCTTTATTAGATAAAAAAAAACAAATAATAACACTATCTCTATATTAACGATATTTTTGCTCCACTTCTGACATCTTTTGACAAGAGTTGGACATGCTTCTGAAAGTTTCAGCCCTCCCCAAACACCTGCTCTTTCCCAGCTGTTCTAGTGAATTATGTTGAATGGTCCATCTGGTGGGTCAGGTTAGGCAAAAATGGCCTTAGAATCAGACCAGCCTATCTCACACACTGTTATCCAACAGGTCAGTGGTTGAAATGACAGACAGCTAGCCTTAGCATTAGTAGCATTAGCATTGATTCTGCTACATACAACAACACAGAGAATCAAACTTGGTCATTTAAAATGTTTCGAGTTGTTACATGGGTGTTACACATTTCTCATGTTAATGTTCAGAGGTGAAAATCATGAAAATCCAAATAAATAACTCTTAAGACTTCTTTTAGGCTGTTAATGGATGTCAATTTAGCATCACTAGGCATTAGCTAAGCTACTGTTTAGCTTTGTTTTCATGACAAGAAACAGAAATCAGTTAAAATTATTGTATTAGACAGGGGAAGCTTGATAATTAAAAGAAATGCAATTATTTATGTTTTTTAATGTAGTTTTTGTATAGTAAAGGTGTTCTGATGCGTTCTTTAAACCAGTTGGTGGCAGTAATGAGCTTTATTTGATATTCGCCCCTGCCATGAAACAATTCTTTTTTCAAAATATTTTTTCCTTGCTATGTCTGAAAGATTCTGCACATTGTAGTTTATGCTTATTTAAATATGTTTATCCTCTTGGCTTATTTTAATATCTTTATCTGATATTCCTACTGCTATACTGTGTATTAAACTGAAACAACCAAATGTCCCCTTGGGAATTAATAAAGTATTTCTGATTATAAAAAAAAAAATAAGAATCCCCTCAGCTGGGTTTAGTAGTAAGTAGTATGACCGCCATTTGGTGGTCATACTACTTACTACCACCAAATATAGTATGCAGTGTACAGAAAATACTGCATAGTAGTGGCAGTATGTAGAAAGAGGTCCCATGACAGCCCGTGTCTCATCATCCAGAGTGATAAAAAAACCTGAGTGAGTATCCATGGCCTTTAAGATACAACCTAATCACCCAGAACATCTGCATGTAAAATAAACCTGTCCAGACTGGTGAGCCTAGACGCCCAACCTAAAGCGTAGTATGCTGAACTACAGCACATACTTGGAACAAATACATCTTCAGTCGACTGAGGAAGGATTTGTTATAAATTTGGGCAGTACAAATAAAAAATGAGTGATCAATTGATATTCTAATTATGCAGCATTTCAATCAGTGCCATTGACAAGTCTGATCTTCGCTTTCCCTCATTTTTAATGCAAGAAAATGTATAAAAACTATAGAAAATATGGATTTCCCATAAGCCCCAGTTGTACTATGTGTTTGCTCTAATTAGCACATGTTAGCATGATAATACTGCCGGTAAAACAGTAAACAATACACCTGCCAAGCATCCGCCTGTTCCCAAGGCACTGTGAGCAAATTAGCATGCTGTGAATAGTATTTAGCTGAAGGCAGTGCCTGAAGCCTCACAGAGCTGCTGGCAGAGCTGCATATTAGTCACATTTAAACACATAAGCAAAGAACAGAAAAAAATCACACTTCAAAATGAAAATCTAACCAGTGCTTAGAAGCCAAATTCTTTTGCTGCATGTTACTCTTATTAATCAATGCTAGATCAGACTGGGAAATTAGAAAAGCAACGTTTGCTGTGATTTATCTGTTTGTTTTTGAGTGGAGATTGCTGTTGCCACAAATGCTTTGAAGCTTGGCACAGAAAAGATGGACACAAATAACCTTGCAGTGCAGATGGACCTACCTGATTCATTGTCTGAAATCACGCAAATCCATCTTGCCAAGCTCCAATCTCCATTGACTTCATCGGCCGAAAACTGAAGATGTGACGACAGCGGGAAGTGACTGCATGTTTGAAAACAATGGCAGCTTCTGAAGCGGTCTCCTTGGATGCGGTAATATCTGCTGTTTTTATCAGAAATTGACTCAATTTCTTCTTTAAAAGAGGAGCAAAGAACGTCACGTAAAGCTTTTGCTCTTCTCCGACCGGGTGTCACTGCTGGGGAACTGGGAGAGATGCGGAAATCCTCTGGAGGATGCCAGTTGGTCTATGGTGGTCATGGTTACTCAGCGATACCTGGTGAAATATGCTCTCCTCAGAAGTTTACTGGGGGAACTCGATGGGGATTGTCGTTGATGAGGTTCATGTTACATATAAGTGGTAAATGATACAACTGTGTGGTATAATTTAATGTAAGACAATAGTCTAAGGACTGAAATGTAGTTTAAGCTAACGGCTAACAACAGGGTCGAGCTGCTACGTCATACTGTGGCTTGATATGATTGGTCTGTGATAAGTGTGACTGGCAGAACGATCGTCCGATCACCAGCTGCAGTTGTTTTTGAAAATGTTGCCCTCGTGAGGCTTGAAAGGCAAGATCGAAAAACAGACTGAGTAATACACAGCTAGACTATGAACAAGGATGCTGAGATGAAGACTGTGACGTGCAACCAACTGGCGACGAGACAGTGAAAGACATGGGGCTCTAATTTCCTGGCGCAACTCAGGGTGGTGCAGGGTGGCGCAGGGTGGCGCAGCCTGGCGCACCCTGCGCAGTGGTAATTTTGTCCGGTGCACCGCAGTGTGCAGCCAATTTGGCAGACCGGCTGCACCGGGGTGGTTGTGGCGGTGCACCAGGGGGAGGTGTCCACAGATTCAGCTTGGCGCAGTGACAATTTCGTGCCAAAAATCTGCACGGAAGGTGCGCTGAAAGCTCGTCAGCTCCAACCTGGTCTATTCTTGGGGCAGGCGAGGCGTACCCTGTGCAGTGGTAATTTGGCTGACAGGCGCACAGTGCGCACACGTCACCAAAACCTCACAGGCAGGCATCCACAGTGTCAGGCACATTTCAATGCAATAAACAATTACTGTAACCACTATTTCATGTAACCGTCTGAACCAGCATATACATTTGTATCTATATTAATTGTCCCGTCACATCTGATGTCAGATCAGAGACGTTTGTCATCATGGAAACTCAACCTGATGGCAGCTGGAAGAGTGATGCAAACTAACGAGTTCACATCTCTCAGCCAACCACAAACAGCCACATCATCCGATACGGAGTATCCGGCTTCTCTCATCTCATGAAATTCAAAAGAAAAGAAAAAAGAGAGAGACGCTCGCTGAGTAAATGTAAGTCACTCGGTGTCTTAAGGATTTACCTGTGATTGCCTATATTTCTCTGTTTTAATCTTTATTCTTAATGTGATCTAAAAAGATGGAGTACATTATTGCAAAGAGGATGAGGAGGAGATATCGGGGGGAATGTTTTACCAAAGGTTCTGCTATTTAGCGATGACAGACCAGGAATGCAGGTGGATCACGAGCATGATGAATGGATTAGCCTGCTGCTGTGTTTAAATGTAATTGTCACTTAATTTTGTACTCATATTATGAGACAGGAACAGATTACATCTGTCCCGTGAGGTGGTCCACACGGTGACGCACATCGTGGCCTCCGATGTGCGACCCGGTGGCCCCTGTGCTCTCCCAGTTGCTGCAAAAGTGACAGCGGCTTTGACCTTCTTCGCCACCAAGGTGAAATTGTCACTGCGTCTCGCCTGTGGCGCATTTAAAGGTGAGTAGAGGCATTCATTTGATTGGTGAAGATTACACTCGGCTGTGTTAAATCCACTCACACCTTCTCTCCTCCCTCTCTGCTACTTGTGCCGCTGGGAGGGACGGAGGCGCAGGTGCGCCTCCCTGCGCCAGACTGCGCCAGACTGCGCCATGCACGAAACTTGCAAAATGCCCTGAACACACCCCGTTGCCGTTACACACCTGCGCCTGGTCTACAAAATTAGAGCCCATGAGGTTAAATACGAGAGGTAATGAGGAGTGATTGGAAACAGGTGGGGAGAACACTCAGCATATAGGTGTGACAAGATGGAGGCAGGACAAACAGGGACATGTACATGAAACAGAGACAAAGGTATGTTTCAAAATAAAACAGGAAGGACAAGACATGAGACAAAAATGTGCAAAAATAACAGGGAACTTAACTGATATGACAACAACTTGAAACATATTTTTGATCATTCCTTCTTCCTTCATACTTCAGATTTTCCTCAGTATTGGGGAAAGTCTATGATCACGTTTAGTTCTCTGAAAATCAAACAAAGTGTCTACAAAGTGGATGCAACATGCAAGTGTAATTCCCTTTTTGAACAGTGCCTCCAGTGTTACAGGCAGGATTTCCCTCTTTAAAGTACAGTTCTGCCAACACATCACACGACAGACTTAGGGTCCGATCCTCTGAGGCTGAGTTTCAGCTGCAGACCTCTTTTTTTTTTGTGCTTTGGAGGGATTACACAAGTCTTTGTTCCAAGATTTTCTTAGTAGGATGCAGAAAAAAAAACACCAGCATGCATTATTCTACTCTGGAGGGAAACTAAAGAAAAGAATAAAGAGATGGAGAGAGAGAGAGAGAAAACACATGGAGGGATAATAAAGATGAAGAGAGAGGGAGATGGGGCGGTTGTCTGAAGCCTCTGGTCTTTGCAGGTTGTGTAAGAGTCAGTTGGTCTGCAGCTCTCCTTTGTAATTGTCCATCCTGATTAACATTAGAAATGGTGATTGGTTCTCAGCCTTTGATGGATTGTGTCTGTCTGTACGGTGTAATATCTTTGTGCACATTAGTGACACACATGATCATTTGAAGAGAATCTAACCATTATGTTGAGACATTTATAACAATTTCATATCAAACAGTCAGGAACAAATTCCCTCCATCGTTATTTCTGCTTGATTTCATCCTCTTTGAAGTCCTGCGGGTAGATTTTCATCTCAGACATAACTCAAATATAGACATCATGAGGATATATTTGTCATTAGCTGGCCTCAGGGGGGAACTGCATCATTTGTGATGTTTTGGTACATGCTTAAGAGAAGCTTCTGATTAAAGAGTTTTTTCTTTGCATGCCACAAGAACGGTGGAATTCATATCTGAGGCTAGCAAAAGCATCAGTGATTTTTAAAACAGTTTTCTTGATGAATGTCTGAATTAAGCCTATAATACACTAAAACACTTTAAAGGGTTAGTTCGGGTTTTTGAAATTGGGTTGCTCGAGGCCCCTGGCATAAGTAGATAGAATAAAAGAACTTGCAAGCTTTGTCCTTGGGGGGGGAGATTTTCAGGGGCAGACAGTAGCTGATACACAGCAGTGCATGGTGCCACTGAAAGCCTTGTAATCAACCCACTAAATGCCCATTTATGCTCAAAGCTAAATACGGATCCGGACACGGACGGAGCCTTCTGTCCGTGCTCTGTATTCATTTTGTCCGTATTTCTGCACATTTCCATAAAGCTTACAGCTACGGGACAAACGGAGCAGTACCACTGGAAACTGCGGGGGCAGTGTTGCTGTTACTACCCAATATGTAGCTCTAGTGAGACACGAAGAAGAGATAATAACAATGGTGGAACTTTTTGAAGAGAAACTTTGCGAGTTAGTTAGATATTACAAACATCTGTATGATGTTACTTCGCCTGGACACCGGGACAAACAAATGCAAAAACAACAACTGGGAGGAGATTGGAGAGCAATTAAATATCAGTTGGTCGGAAGCGAAGGAGAAGTGGAGACAGTGGAGGTCTGTGCGAGACAGATGTGTTCGAGCCCCCCCTGGTGAATGTATTGGTTAATAGCAATGCCAACGGAAAGGACTAATGAAAGTATGTGAGCAGTGACGGTAACATGGTTTGAAAAGGACGTATACATTTTTGTAAATAAAGGGAGTATGAATGAGCCTTTATAGGTTAAAACTACTCAAAACTACTTTGGCTTGACAATATGCAACAGTAAGTTTCTTAACAGTGGCTAACTTTTCCCTGACATGTTGAGAACAGTTTTTGGTGATGTTATTTTTAAAAGTAATGTTAGGTTTCTGCATTAGAAACAGAGAAAATTGATCTGATTTAAGCTGATTAAGTAATGCATAAGAGTGCTATTGCATTGCCAGAAATTCAGGCCTTCTGTTCATCTTTTCTTATTTCTCATGGTAGGTATTTGAAACGAAAGCTCCCCTGAAACAGAGTGCAAACAGTTCCTAAAGTCATGGACTGACAGGGGAATAAAGTCTATGTTTGAGCAGCTCATCAGAGGTTTTGCAGTGCCAGCTTAATTTCTCACGGCATTTTAAAAAACCAAGAAGATGAAGAAAATATATCACAGCAGCTAAAAAAAAAAACCGAACAGCACTAAGCTGCATATTTTGCACGTGGATACTTGTTCTGCCTTGGTAGGCCATTTCCACTTTCCAGATGAGAGAATAAAGGAATGAATAAAAATGTACACACATTTGAGCAGTCTTTATTATGACTGAACTCGAAGAGATGAACCCGTTTGAGCAGCACAAAATCACATCTATTATTTTTGTCAGTTACTTTCACTCGGGGATCACAGTGTCTTATCCTGAGGTTGGCATACTTAAGCCTTGAGGTATTATTAAAGTTTATTTTTAAACCCTTCATGAGTTCAGATTATCTTCACTAGAAAATCTTTTCATTCATGGTTTGATTTGTAATTCATATCATTCTAAAAACAGAGTTAATTATTGGTTATCATAATGTATCAGTTTCCCATTATAGAGCTTTTCAGTGGAAGAGTTAATGTAGCATGACAGCCTTAATAACAGCAATTAAACTGACATTTCTCATTATTTGTGACACTACAAAACCATTTATTTTCATTACTTTATTTAACTTATTCTATACTAAATTACAAACAAATTCTGTTCAATGTCTGTAAATGTCTTTAGGTTTGTGTTTTCTCAGTGAGCAATGTTCAGTGATGCAAAACAAGCACATTTCAGTTAATCCAAGAATTACTACAAGAGTGGTGAAGGGACGATGTATTTTTGTGTGCAGCTGTGGAAATAAGCATTGCGCTGGTTCCATCAACTGCAAGTCCACCAAAGCCTGTAGGATTTTTTACTGTGTTGGATCATTGCCAATAATAAGCTCTGTAGTGAACAAAAATTATGAAAATTACATGGATAATTTGAACAAACTAACCTTCTTTTCATGATTTTTTTAAGCTTAAACATAATCGGCAAGAGTGAGAAGCTCTTATTTAGCTACTGTGAACTACAACGTGGTGGTTCAACTTAGAAGCAACTACAATATTTCCGATGTATAACACCTTATTGTGACCTCTTGTTTCAAAGTTTCCTCATAATCAAGTGACCTGATCAAGTTGGTCCTCATGGCTGTGGTAATACGGTAGAATAGCTGATTATTAAAAAACTATCAGAAATGTTTGCCGTCATGTCCAGGGACATTTTTGTATCCTAGTTAGCAGTTAATTAGCAACCATCATTTTAAACACACAACAATGGTTTAAGATCAAAAGCAGGCTATATCAGATGCATTTTATTATTTCCTATTAAGCATTGAAATCTCATGTGGGTGTGTTCACCACAAACCTTATTTCAGGAAATTATCTGAAACCGGTATTTGGGGTTGGGAATCAGGAAGTGCTAAATGCTAACTCCCCTCAGTGTTTTTGGATGCATTCATCTCTATAGTTTTCTGTGTGCTATTTCTAATAAGCACTGATTTTTTTTTTATATACTCTGATGCAATGGTGGGGCTTGGGTCACAACTCATGTAAGATGAGGGCATAGATGATATCACCAAAATGGTGGACTTTTTTATTTTTAAAGTGATATAAGAGATGACACATGGGATTTATAAAGAGTGATGCATGAGAATAAAATACTGTGGAAATACGGCTCACCTCACAAAAGCCGACAGCACACTACTTAGCGTATTAAAAATGTCACCCAATTCTGAGCAAGCTACAAAAATAGCACAATCCATGACTTACTTTATGTGCAAAGACTCAAGGCCTTCCCATGTTGTAGAAAACAAGGGCTGTAGCTACATGCTGGTTGGAGCCCAGCTATGTGCCCCCATCTCTGCATTATATCACCAACACAGCAGCACTCTAGCTCTACAGAGCAGTGAAACCAAAAGCTGGAGAGAGGCTGAGCTCAGCTGAGTAGACTGCATTAACTTGCAAGGTGTGATCATCAGTCTACGAGTTTTATTCCTGTTTTAAAGGTCCCATATCCTGAAAAATCAACTTCCTTTGATTTAATGTGTTAGAAGGGGCTTGTGGAGCTGAAGAACTTTACACCTTTTATCATATTCTCAGTTCACAAAGAAATGTGTTATGCCTCTTAAAAGAAAATGCCCCATAATAAAAACACTTTTATTATGTCATAGCTATACAGCCTCCACCTACATGTGTGTTTTCTGCTCGTCACAGGCAGACACCATGATTGTTTTGAAAGTGGGGGAAGGGATTGTTTTCCTAGTGCTGCTGCTGAGAGTCACCGTCCGATTTCATGTTTAAAACACACTCCTGTGAAGCCATCTCGTAATTCTCTGATCCCCGTACTTACTTGCCATTCACTCCGTACACACACACACACGTGCCCACTCGTTCACGCAGTGGTGTTCCACTGGGCGTGTTTTGCAGTAAAAGGAAGCGTGAAAAATGATAAATGTCAGTGGTGTTGCACCACAAATGCATGTAAAGCAAATAGTGTACCTCTGTTGGTATGTAAGACCTTAGGTAGTTGCTGTTTATGCTGCACATTCTCTCAACCAATGACAATGAAGTCAGACTGAAGTGTGATGACGTACAGAGCTGGGAGAGAGAGCGAGAGCTATGATATTTAGCCAAACAGTGATTTGACAAAGTTGCAAAAGATTTTGGAGTGGCCAATCAGAGTTCACAAGGCTCTGGTCAGCCTTCACTACCATGGGATGGGCGCCTGGACAAAGTGAGAAAGACCCTTCGTGCAGCAAAGAGGAGATGCTGATGGCTTATCTTTACTTTCAGACTTAAAACAAAAGCAAACTGCACAAAGCTGTCCAACTCTGTCAGAGCGTTGGTGCTTAAAGCTGATTATCACAACATTTCTCTGTAAATCAGACCTTGTGACAGAGAAGACAGCAGCACAAATTAGGGCAAGTCATGGATCTTTAAAAGGCTTGAGTTCATTTGTCTTTATTCATCAGTCAAGTATGAGTTTCCAGTGCTAATGTGAGCCAAATTTCAGTTATTTGTGGGAACCTGCTGCAGGCCAACTAAAGTGCAAGACAGGCGATTGGCAATAGTTTGGACACCCTTGGTTTAGAGAATAAGTTCTGATTTTGCTTTATTGGGATATTTTAGTTTCTCTGGGCAAACTTTTCTATTCTCCATAGCAATGTTCTTTCTCAACAGTTTGTGCTTTTACCCAGACTTTTTACAGCTTGCCTACAGTGCTGAAATCAACACCTAACAGGCGTGCGTCTTAATACTGCGATATGGAATGAAACTGTAATAGAATATCACTGTGTGACAGCAGATTGCAGGACTGTGGGTGTGTGTGCTTGTGTGTGTGCAGAGATATTGCTGTGGATGGATAATAAAGCAATCTGTTTCAGGAATCTTGTAATTTAAAACGCTCCTCGTCCCCAGCACCCCCTCCTCAGCTCATCTCCCATCTCATCTTCAACAAATTAGATTGGAGAAACGGGTACGGCTGCCTTTTCTCCCCCATGTGTGTGTTTCCTTATATGCACATGAACGTTTGTGTTTGCGTGTGTTTAAAGTTGTTTTCTTTTCCCCTGTCTTTCTTTATCTCCCACACACAAGGCAAACTTCTCCCCATTATCATACATTAACATAATCACTTGCATGTTCTGCTTTATTCAGCTTTCATAGGACCAGTCTGAATGCGTGACCATATTTCCAGCTGTCTAAAATGGATTATCGATCTTTTGCTCTTCCATTTCTCCCTGTGGTTGCTCCACAATTTGTTCACCTGTTACTCTAGGGTGTCTTTTCCGGACAGAGGGATATGTCATTTCACCGCGTAGTGGGACACAGTGTGTGAGCAGAATTAAGACAAGATACGGCTGTGTGAGCACAAACCATATATCTCCTTCCTGAGGTGGATGCTAATGGATACTCTGTATGACAATAAAGTCAAAATGAAGATGGATACTGTCAGTTAAAAATGAGATAATGATACACTTACTTTTCCAGCACAAATGCTTCATTATGTCGTGAAAATCTCCACCAAGCCAGACATAATGATGTTTTATTTTTGGAGTGCAAACTGGATTGACAGCTCTCTGATTCATTTAAAAGCCTGCAGCAGCTGTGGCTCAGCAGGTAGAGCAGCTTGTCAATTAATCACCGGGTTGGTGTTTCTCTCCACAGCTCCTCCTGTTCACATGTCCAAGTGTCCTTGGCCAAAACACCAAACTCCAAATTAGTTTCAGCGTTCACACCAGGGTCTCTGTTTCAGCTCAGTGCTGTAAGGTTGAAAGTGCAGGGGATGCTAGAATAAGAGGCAATATAATCAGGAGTATGAGGCTGTATTCACACTGCCAGCCTATGTTTGTTTTCCTGCTCTAAAACTTTTCATAATGTGTCTTTTAATTGCAGCGATGGGCAGTAACATCACGAAAAATGGCATTGTTTGGTAGAATAATTAAATTATTCTGTAGCTTTGTGGTAGCATTGTTGTTTTCTGAGTCAAATAGCATTTAAGTAGCTAGTTGACCCTTGAAACTCCAAGCCATTTTCTGCTCATTTCAGTCCCCCTGGATTATTTCTGTAATAATGCATGGCAAACCTTGACCCTGTCAAGCACAATGATGTTAAAGACAGCTTTTTTAACGGACAACCTGGATTATCAGACTATTTATGCTGTTGAGCTGTCAGATCATTATATTAATAGTTTTATGACCATAAAGACAAACAGAAAATCAAAGCAGAATTTAAATCTCACAGATATATATATGTATACATATATATATATATATATATATATATATATATATATATATATATACATATATATGTATACATACATATATATGTATACTATATATATATGTATACTATATATATATAGTATATATATATATATATATATATGTATAAATAAATATTTTTACAAATAACACAGATCAATGAGGACCAAACCCTTCCACATCTGAATATGGTTCACTCAAGCCTTGGTTATAAAGGTGCGACTTGGGCAATCGCGATCACGTCACCCACTCAAGTTGCGCCGCCTGTCAATAAATAGCTCATTTTCTCACCGCTGCGTCGCTCAGTGATGTCAAGCCAGCTTGAAATCCACCACGATCATATATCATATATTTCTATGTATTATTCCAACTGCATCTTTTTCACTCCTCGACCAACCGTAAAACACTGCAGTTGACGCAGATGAGGAAGGACAGGACCGCAGAGAACCGCCACTTCTGTTGAATAAGGCGGAACTAATGTACTCACTAACTAATGTTCCCACACGGACATGGATTGTCACTCTGTGATCTGGAACAAAAACAGTTGTTGTGGGTGTGGTCACACACCCACACAATGCTGATTGGCTGTTGTGGCACAGCCCAATGCAATGTCACCTGAAAACATCACATTTTTAAACTTTCGTGACCAAGCGAGGCAACTTGGCCGCATATCCAAGGCAACCAAGCTGCCCAGATTGCGTCCGTCACACTGTGAGAGGGCTAGTCGCACCTGGTCACGGCTGTACATTGACTTTGCATGGAGAGTGGTTGCCCAGGTTGCCAAAGTTGCGTTCAGTCTGAGCGCACCTTAAAAAGAAAAAAATAGAAGTGTGCAAAGAATCTAGAAACAAAAGGTTTTTACATATTTACACTCATTTCTCCAGACCTTTTTTCCTTAATGTAGTTATTTGTGCCATTGTTTGATGCAATTAATGTCCCAAATCCTATTAAATAGAGGGGAGATCGTAATACATTGAACACGTTGCCTTTCTTCATATTAGCACTGTGTTGAAGGAAATGTTTTATCAAGTGGTTTTATATGCTTTAACTTGACCAAATGTCAGTTTAGTCAAACTCTATGCACCTTTTGGGAACCGAAAAGTAGAACCAAAACCGATGTCCCTTAGCGATTCCATGTATTGAATAGGGCCCGACCGATATGGATTTTTTGAAGCCGATGCCGGAACCGATATTTGGCAGAAAAAAATACTGATTACCGATTAATCAGCCGATTAATTAAAAAATATATATAAAACGATATTTTTTTAAAAAATGGTCCAAAAACACTTACAACAATGAATATATGAATTACAGCCAGAACATTTTACCATTTTACAATACTTTGTCACTAAGTATTTGTTTAACTTTACAACAGAGGGGAAATTTCAAGTACAAAAACATGCAAAGCATTAAACCTCTGGGAAAGGACCTCTTTCACAATACATGTAATTTTGCCCACAGCCCAATTTTTTGTTTATTGTGTGGTATTTGTAGTACACCCAGAGACTCCCAAGAATATACCTTTAGAAAATCCAAAAGTCATCCAGGGCCTGTACTATGACCTATTTTATGATCATTGCCATAGGTGTGAGCAAGGGTGCACACTTTACCCCAAAACTTACTCAAACACAAATAATAAATCATCAAATTGGGTCAAATCACCTTCACTGAAGTCTGGTGCATCTTTTGAAATCAAATGTAATCCAGTTAAAATTCAATAACTTCTTTCAAATGTAAAGCTAAGTATTACAATTGAAAGAAGTTATTGAATTTTAACTGGAAAAAAAATAGGTTTTTTTATGATTTTTTCAACAAATTCAATTCTTTGGAGATGTGTCTGACCAACTTACAGTTGCTGTACACCTAAAATACTTACAAATTATATTATATTTATATTTTGAAAAAAAAAAATGATGGTATATGTATATATATATATATATATATATATATATATATATATATATATATATATATATATATATATATATATATATATATATATATATATATATAACACAATGTTTGGATTCAATTTGACAAGAATGCATCAGATGATCCTGTGAAGGCATATTATTGTCTCAGTCCTGCTGGAAAGAGAACCTCTGGCATGTGTGCACATGTTGCATCTGTAATCTATTATTTGGGATATTATAAACATTTTCAAAATCAGAAACCCCTCCAACCATACACAAGCAAATTCAAAGACTCCATTCTATGAAATAACCAGCCAATCATACATCTTATGGATTTCTCAGATCCCCTTTCCCTCACTATAGTTCCAGTCTACAAATTAAAATTGTCCAAGCCGTTGCTATGCAAAAAGACACGAAGGCCATAAAACAGATTACATGTATATATAAGTACTAGAAACAGAAATTGACAGAAGTAATGTTTATGTATTGCTGTCATTGTAGATATATACAATCTGATTACAACAATCCAAAACTGCATCGGTTTTTACTTGTATCAATGGCTCATTATTATCTCATCACAAAGGCATAATATACAGGCCCTTTGTGGCTGTTCAATATTAAAATGAATAACATTTCATGTGAAATGTTTGTTTTGAATCTAGCATTCAAATTCTAAAAGAAATCATACTTAAAGGATGAATTCTGAACAAGTCTTTAAAGGTTCCCTGATATACAAGATATGGAACAGTATCCTGATTCTACCACAGTAACCCAACCTGTTAATTGAACAACTTTACCGGTCTCAGAATTTGATGATTTTTTTCCCACTTTGAGAATATATATGTGGCAAAATAATTTGTAAGTATTTTAGGTGTACAGCAACTGTAAGTTGGTCAGACACATCTCCAAAGAATTGAATTTGTTGAAAAAATCATAAAAAAAACTATTTTTTTTCCAGTTAAAATTCAATAACTTCTTTCAATTGTAATACTTAGCTTTACATTTGATTTCAAAAGATGCACCAGACTTCAGTGAAGGTGATTTGACCCAATTTGATGATTTATTATTTGTGTTTGAGTAAGTTTTGGGGTAAAGTGTGCACCCTGGCTCACACCTATGGCAATGATCATAATAGGTCATAGTACAGGCCCTGGATGACTTTTGGATTTTCTAAAGGTATATTCTTGGGAGTCTCTGGGTGTACTACAAATACCACACAATAAACAAAAAATTGGGCTGTGGGCAAAATTACATGTATTGTGAAAGAGGTCCTTAATTATAAAACCTTAAAAAGAGTCACTCTTTATCTTGTACTTCTTGTTGATGAAAATAATAAGAAGGTAGGTTATAGTACAGGTAGAACAACTTTTAAAAAGTTGTAAACAGGTCATTGTGAGAGGAAAGCCACAACATTCTTTTCATAAGCCTCTTTTTTTTTTCTCCTCTGCAACTTTCAAGAGCAAAGAACTTTCAAATACAAAATAAAATAGAGGGCAAATCTGCAGTCAATTCCTGCAAATGAAAGAAATTGTCAGGATCTGACTTCTTCTGTTATTTTTGTACTTGTTCCCCTTTTAGACCTGCTGCTGTTCCCTGTTTTACGGTCTTGTCCCTGTTTCTTATCCTAGTTAAGTTACCTGTTTTGGTGTCCTGTTTTCCCTTGTCTCTCTTGTTTCCTGTTTTATTTTGAAAACCCTGTGTTCCTCATGGTGTTTTCCTGCCCTCCCCTCTGTGTCTCTCTAATGATGATTCCCTTCACCTGTGTGTTTGTTTCACCTGTGTTTGATTGTTTCCCTAGTGTATTTCGTCTCTGTTTTCCCTGTTCTCTTTGTTGGGTCATTCGTCTTCCTCCTCACCATGTCTCCTGTGAGTTCCTCGTGTTCCCCCAGCGTTTAAGGTAGTTTCTGTTCGGGCTTGGCTTTTTGTTGTAACTTTGTTTTGCATTTTTGGAGTTTCTGTTTTGGACTTGGTTTTCTGGACTGTGATCCCTGTTTAGTTTAAAATAAAGCCTTTTTTTCTTTTTAATCTGCAATTGGGTCCAGCACTTTGTTTTTGTTAGTTTCCTTTGGGTTTAATTCCATGACATAAATAACCTTATTTAAAATGTAAATATATAGATGAATTATGAACTCTTGTCCTGTCACATCTGCCTTTCAGTCCCAGAGTCCTCATTAGTGTATCAGAAGTAGGTTTTAGTGCAAGTAGAACCACATTTTTATTGTAAACATGAGGTAATATGTGTGAGGAAATCAGAATATTTTGTGGGACACTGCATATATTGCACAAACTTCTTTAAACAGGCCTGATTAAAGTTCCCAGCTATGACGAAGGCTCCCCCCAGTGACGTCAAAGAGCTCCGAGGGAGCAATGCTAATGCTAGCATAGTTAGCTAGCTAGCTAGTTAGCTCAACTGCAGCGTCAGGGACAAGCAGGTGGAGCCAGGTTTCCGTAATAATCATCACAGAACAGTCACAGATAAACTAATCCCCTGCCATCAGAAGGTCCAGTTCGTCAGTTTTGTAAATGACAGATCTGGTATTGGTCAGCTCATCAGTGTCGGTCTGGCGGCTGCTTCTGTAGCCGAGCAGAGAGCCTGGTGATCTCGCTATGTCCAGTGGTATACTGTGCGAGCGCTGAAAGTCGGTTGTTATGTCGGACTTACAGGCAAAAACAACATTCAGCAACTCTGTGTGGCTGTAGGTGAGTTTTGCCCCATACACTCCATCATCCATACACACAGCAGAGCTCAGAGCCGCTTTAACAACGCGCCGCCATCTTTCGCAACGTCATCATTCTGCGCAGCTTAGACGCCGAACATTGTTTACTGTTTTATGAGAAATTAAGAATATATCAGCTTTATATCGGCAGAACTCTGGCCGATGTTGAGTCCTTTGAAAAGGGCTAAAATCGGCTGATTTAATCGTCCGGCCGATATATATCGGTTGGGCCCTAGTATTGAATACTTGGAACCAGTTTCAAAGTGGGACCGGTTCTCTCTACCCAAGCCTACTTCCACAACTTGGCAGCAAGCATTAAGACAAACAGACAAATTAGTGTATTCATATTGCAATGCTGCATTTTTGCATGCAACATTGTGGGTTATTAATAAAAAATATTCAAAAAAGAACATTTTGTACCAAAAATGATATATCTCCCTGCTTATTGTACAGTGATATATGATGATATATTATATTGTCTTATGTAAAATAAAGCCAGATTCTTGCTAATACACACCCCTAAATTGTGTATATACTGTATGTATACACCTAAGTGTGATTTTAAATTCGTGGCCTTATGTATAAAACAGTGTTTTTGTCCCAGATGGATTGTAAAAAAGACAGAACTCACTTTAGTTTGCATACATTGCTAATGTAGTGATCAGTGGTAGATCATAGTCAACATGACCTTTTCCTTTGAGCACTCAAATGTCAGTCCATTCAAAGTCCAAATGATCATTTTCTGCCAAACTTTCTCTTTTCTGTATCAGAATAAAAAGTTTTTTCTCTATGACATTTTGACGTTGACCTAATGATGTCCTTTGACATTAGTAAAAAACTCTTCATTTTATCCTATTAGACATTTGTGAGAAACTCATTTATAATCAGCATAATAATTTCAGTCTAATAGGGCCAAAATTGTGTAATAGAGATAACAGTGACCTTGACATTTAACATTTGATCACTGAATTCTAATCACATCCCTTGGGGAAAAGTGGACATTTGAGCCAAATTTGATGATATTTCCCTTCAATTTTCCTGGAAATTATGGCTCACACGAACTCAGACAAGTAATGTAGCTTACCTTGGTTGGTGTCGAAAATGTTAACATTCTTGGTGAACTTGGAGCTCTGGTGTCCTCCTCCTTGCCTCAGTCCTCCAAGCAGGCACAGCCTTCCACTGGGGTCCCATATCACCCCTCCATATGAACGTTTACAAGGCATCGAGGGCAACGTGGTCCAAGAACGAGTCTCTGTGTCATACATCTCAAAAGCTTTCACTGGTCGCTTACACTGACGTCCACCTGAAAGTTGTGTGACATTATAGTTGTAATTTTAAAGATTCTTTTGGATTCATGTGAAAAGTAATGGAGTCACATTACAGTTTACTGAACACTAAGTAAAACAGTTATGACAAAGACACCCGCCCCAGTCTGTTTGTATACCTGCCACGTAGAGCTTGTTGGCCAGCAGATGAATGTTGGCATCGTAGCGAGGAGTCGGCATGGGAGGGAGAAGCGCCCACACGTCCTTTCGAAGGTCATACTGCTGCAGGATGCTACGGGGGAGCAGGTCAGCACCCATTCCCCCTACAGCCAGAGCACGGCCATCTGGGGACACAAACACACAGACACAAGTACACACAGAGGCAGATAAGTAGAAGTTTAAAGTAAGGCTGGGGAACATATGCATATGTATCTTTAAAAAAACTAAAGGGTACAACAAAGACAGGATTGTTAACTTTAATTCAGTGTACCATCCATTATCTGTGATGCTCAACCTATTGCATTGCAAGTAGGCTTTAACCCACCCCAGCTGTAAATGGGCAAGAGGCAGGGACAGGGTTGGTAGTTGGGTAAATTTGAAGGTAGGCTATTAAATTGTGTACCACAGTGCTTTAAAGTTTGAGACATACTTTCTGTGTGTCAATTCAGCAGGTCAGTTAGGCACATTGTCCAACATCAATGCAATGCAGACACAAGCTGCAGTCCACACGTCACCAGTAGAGTCAGTGTGCAGGCAGAGGAGATGACAGATTGATCACAGCAGCAGAAACAAACATAACAGAAAGTTTAAAAGACAAACTGATAAATCAAGACAACAATCATGAACATCTGAATGATGTGTGAGACTGAACAAACACAAACATGCCTGTTCATCCAGCTGATGACAGATAGATCCTCCTTTCGAACTCAGGAAATGAGGAAATAACTTTGGTGTTGTAATTCAACTGGTGATCATGTACACTGGTGACTTGGAGTTGACACCATGACTGACTTTGTCCAAAGATATGTTTGTATTAGCTTTGTTTACTTGGCTGTATTTTCTCACATTGATTGATAAAAGTAAAGCACTGAAGGGTATACCCTCTGGTTTTTCAGCTGCTTTGACTACAACATCTATTAGCACAGTTAGCTGCAAGTCATCAGTTAACACGGCAACTCATTACAACAATACACCAAGACAGTTCCTATGATCCAAGTAGAAAAATACCATAGAAATGGAGATCAGACAATGCTGATGGTGACTGGTCATCAGCTGTCAACATATATTTGGTGACGACATTAATTATTAACTCCGCCAAGGAGGTTATATCTTCGCCAGGGTCCGTCTGTTGTTTGTTGGTCTGTTAGCAGGATTACGCAAAAAATACTGGATGGATTTACATGAAAATTATACCAGACCTGTAGTTTACTCCAAGAAAGACGCCATTACATTTTGGTGCCCATCCGATCCAGATTGACGTCACAAAAAAACATTGAAGTTTATAATAGCAAATCCCACTCATTTACATCATTATGGGAATTGTAGTTTATTTGAAAACTGACGTCTAGTTTTTTCAAGCCTATGTCACTAGGAGTTCTCCACCCCGCTCCTTCTGCTGTCTCTACTATGTCTCCGGCATTGTCCCACCCACAGCACCATCTGATTGGTTACACGCTCTGGTTACACACAGAGCGACGGCACGGTGAACAGCCAATCAGCACTTAAAGCTGTGCATGCAGTTCTGCTCACAGACACAGTGGAGAGGAGGAAGAAATTGCCAATGGAGAAAGCCCAGCGCTGTTCCTGGAGCCTTGGTTTCTAAGATAAATTAAGGCAGCAGACTCTCCTGAAATTGTAATAAACATCCCAGTCCTCTACAACTCACAGCTACTAGTAACATAACTGTGACCCCAGGACTATTTACGGAAATAGTCCATCATAGCAGAGGTCTGTGTGTGTGTGTGTGTAAAAACCTAACCCCCCAACTTCCACATAGAGCGAACGCGCCGTGCACTGAAGCGTTGTGGTTTTGCTCCGACCGACAGGCTGGCGACTTTGCCCACTGGAAGCGCCTCAGTGCGCACAACACCAACATCTCTACAAGCAGCAGCAAACTGGTTCAGTCAATGAGTTACAAGACCCACTACTAACTAGGTCACTCCATTGGATGATATTTATGTCAACAATAATCACACTTCTTGCAGATTGATATTTTTCATCCCATACTGTGTGTATAAAATAAATATAGGACTATAATGTTGGGTGGAAATCACAATCTGTGGGTGGAACTGAGCTGCTTGGCGGAGGTCTGTGCTCTCTGAGTGCTCTTCTAGTTTATTACTTCTACTCTCAGAAAAGCACTATGTGTTTTTCTGACACAACAGGTAGTTACATGCAGCCTGAAGTCTTTTCCGTCCTCTAGTGGTGTCCACCAGCATTACATATCACATACAGGCAAGTATTAACAAAAAATGCTCAGGGCGTCAACGGTCACAAACGCAGGGACAAACTGTGAGTATATCTTCAGCTTAAGACATCAAATAAAACAATCAACACTCTAACAAGAGATCTGTTTGTCACACAGAGTTAATAAGGTGCAGCTCTGAGCAGCTGAGGAGATGAATCTACATTCTTTATGCTACACATTAAGGTCATTTGATCGTTTGGGAGGGTTGTTCCAATATAAGTTCAATGTTTATTATGGTTTGTTTAAATATACATGAACACATCAACAGTGTGGCTGATTTGCTACAAACAACTGCACTGCGCTCGCCTGAAAGAGGTGATCATGGCTTGCTTTCAATCAACCACTGAAGCTGTTTGTTCACAGTACCGACACAATAGTAGGGATGCACGATATTGGATTTTTGCCACTATCCGATTCGCTGATATTTTTTAATTCATTATCCCCGATACTGATATATCTGGTCAAGAGCACAAGCTCTGTACTTAACAAAAATGGACTTGTTTCTTTCATTGTTACTGTATATTTTTGTAAGGAACAGATGTAAAACAAGAAAACAGCATTTAACTCTTGCAAAAATGAAACCCTTGATTTTAAATGTACCCACGCAGTGATGAGAAGGTGCATCAATGTTGTACATTTGCGATATTAAAGCCGTTATTCCAGCCGATATGTGTGGTCGATATATTGTCTGTAAATATCTGCAAAAATGTCATTATTGGCCAACATCGATACTTGCATTTTTAGGCTGGTATTGGCCGATACCGACAGCAAACTGATAATATTGTGCATCCCTACACAATAGACCCAGCAACCGACACAAACAAGTTGATGAATTAATGCATCGCACTGCTGCAGTAGTATATGCAGCAGTAGTAGTAATAATAATTGCAATACAGCTACTAGGCAGCCAGGCAGATGACAAAGTACTACTTAATAATAGTGTTTTAAACCCACAGAGTCACTTTCTTTGCACATGCACAACATACCATAAATCTCTTCAGCAGATCATCACATGACAAGACAACATCGATTGACTTGTTTTGTTCTCAAAATTTAGACCAGCTTGTTGAAGTGTAAGAAGTTACTCTCTATTCTCCACTTTTCCTCTTCTCTAACAGTTTCTCTGCTGACACTATTGCAGGTGTTACACTGTAATAAGTTGCAATGCTATCTGGTGGCCTCTATAATCATAGACATGGCAAGTGTTACAGATTCTCTTCCTCATGCGCATACCCTTATATCATAAATTGGTCCCACATTGATAAATATGCTCATAATTTGACATATGACATTTAATCTCCACCATAATCGTTATCATATTATCGTTTCCAGAAACTTCTTGTATGTTTGGCACAAATAATTAAGGCGATTCTGAAGGCAAAAGGGGGTCCAAATTGGTGCAGGCAACAAAGTGACCATTTGAGTGTATGCTGAAGTTATTCCCGTGTGCAGACAATGCTTGGGCTGGCCACCCAGATATAAAGAGGGGCTATGTTGCCTGTTTCTTTGTGTTTTTGTCCCTTTTATTGGCATGATTAATGACAGCCAAAGTCAATGTCACTGAGCTGGGTGGGATGAAAAGTCTGTGATGAGGCAGGAGGCTGTGATGGACAAGTGAAGGACGGAGAGTGCAGCAGCAGAATACAAAATGAACAAGTCCATGTCTGCCACTTTGGCATGACACCTCTAGAATAAGAATGGAAGTGGGTGGGAGTGTTGACAAAAGGGAGAATAACAGTCTGTACTGTGAGGACTGAGATACAAAGAAAAGCTTCATTGAAGTAAATGAGCACTTAAATCCTCTTTATCTTTTATTGTTTTCCTGTCACGAGTAAAGCAGAACCAAAAACCATATCTCTGTAATTGAACAAGTAGTCATCACAATTACAGCATTAAAAACTTCTAATAAAAATGAATTTAATTTATACCCCTTTGATACCAGAACAACAGAGGTAACTGTCCTACACAACCAATATTGCACATAATTTCGATTTTAATCCCCCAAACTCTAGCCACACTTAAATTGAGGGTTTCAAATTTTCCATACATTAAAAAAACATTTTGTTTTATCAAACATTCGTAAAGAAATTGGAGAAGAGTAATGTTTTAAACACACAAATACATTGGCATAAATGCTGCCTCCTATCATTTCAAGATGGGAAGCAGCAAGAGTGTGCAAGAGTTTTCCTGCAATGTCTGATAATTGTAATCAATAAATTACCATGATTCATGTAATTGTTGCCACGGTATCAAACAAGTCATTATATGTTTCTTTTTTCTAGTTATACATGCTTCTTAAACAAGATACATGAAATTATGTTTCACTGCTGTTGCTGCCCGGCTTGCGCTGCCTGGTGGAGGAGCAAGTGGACTTATGGAAAACAAAGTATATATGATTTGATTAATTGAAGATAGGCCTGTGAGTGAAATAGTGCTGTCAAAACAAAATGATTGGGATAAAATGCATGAACTCTTCACAAAAGACTAGCACAGTAAGGGCAAATTAATGTAGCCTTTTTGGTAATTAAGGTTGCCCATCCCTGCCCTAAACTCGCATTCACAAAACATAAAACAGGAAAAAAGATTTTCTGAATTTAACTACCTAGAAAAGCCCATTACCTGAAATTTATTACCTAATTTCTTGGGAATAAAGATTCTACAATTGTCAATAAAAATGCCATCATTACGTGGATTTGATGACTGGCTTTCCATTTGGAAATACCATATTTGTTGAAATTAAACCCCATGGATCTTCTTTCAGACCATTTCTCTTTTTTCAGCTTCTGAGGATGTGTACGGGGATGAATCTGCGGATCGAGGAGTAGAGACTGAGGATTAATCAGGTAGATGGAGAGGGCAGTGTGATGAAACCAATACACGTCCAATAAGTCTGTGAATTCACAACATCTATCTGTGTTCTCACAGACACTGACGGATAACCCTCTGGGCTGAACACACACGCTCATGGCTGGTAAGAAAATGTTGTTTATTGATCAGGGCTGTGGGAAGAGTGAGAATATATCTGAGTGTCAGAGCCCCAAATGACTCCATTAAAATCAGACTGAAGATCACTGATCTGATGTTTAAACTCTCCTTCCTGAAGCGTGTTCAAACTTTGCTGAACATGACCTCAAAGAGCTTCTCCTTGGATCATCTTCCCTTTATTTCAGACAGGTATTTATTATAAATATACCCTATTAATCCTTGTTTATAAAAATCAAGGTTCTTTCACCAAAGTAAAGGTCATCAATCTTCAAGCTCAAACTATAAAACATTTCTTATCATACTGTTTATTTACTGATTCATCCACATCCCCCCTCCTCTATCATCATTCCCTCTTCATTTTGTCCTGCTAATCAGCTGATTATGAACAGTTACTCTTTAATAAAACCATCCAGATTTGCATTGACCTCAATCAACCAATTATCTCAATGCTGTTAAACTTTTAATCTATTCTCCTCTCTGCACCAGTCTGCCATTTCAGCCTGGATTGCTGTGACCCTCCTCCACCTGAGACGCTTAGGCTGACTACACACTAGACCAGGGGTCTTCCATGAAAAAGGTACTGGGTCCTATTCCCCAAGGAAGGGGCATGGAGCTAATACCAGCAGTGTTATTACTACATAAAAACAGCAGACAAAATAAATCACACAGTTCATTACAAACAGTATTCCTCGCATTCACAGGACCTTATTATGCTCTCCGTTCCAAACGCACAGACTGAAATTGGAAAAAAGGGCTTTTGGGTACTCTGCACCCTCAGACTGGAATCTGTTGCAGAACTTAAAGCTCAAGGAGCTGGGGCCTCATTTATAAAACATTGCATAGGATCCATACTAAAAGTGAACGTGTGCCTGAAAGCTGGAAATGGCGTGCACCAAAAAAAATCTGATTTATAAAGCCATGCGTGCGCAAACTTGCAAGCACTTTTCCAGGTGGATTTACCTCACATCCCGCCCTCTACACACCCACGTTACCATGAATGGTCAATGCAAAGTACCTCATGAATGTTTTTGCATGGCCAGCCTGCAGTCTTTTCCCAATATGGCTGTGCGTCAGAGGGGGCAGCGATACGCCTTGGATGCGTCTAGTCTGTCAAAACCAAAGAAGATGAAGAAGCTGTGCATCAGGATGAATGAGTCATGTGTTGACCCAGGCCACCGTGCCACTAAATTTGTCAAACCATGTTTGAGGAACAAATAATTTCTACACTGATCGTAGGCACATTTTTTCATTTTCACTCGGAGCTCTTACAGCAAGGTGTATGCAGAGTGTCATTTGCGCCGATTATATTTGGGAAACCGGACATTGCTGCAGAGCCTTTTAATGTGCCTGTTCACCCACAGTGTAAGGAACCCTGATGTATGGACTGATCATGTTTATAACGCCATCCAAAACGGCTGGAATTATTGTGCTGAGGGATGGCTGCAATATTCCAGACCTAAGAACAGAATTTAACTGTGTCATACCCAAAAGGGGCTTTAAACAGAAAATGTGAAATTATATATTGTTAATCATATCAAACACATACCTGTCGGCTTATTCCCTCTGGAAGGAGCCAGTTCCCAGAAACCCCAGAGTGGTCTGCACCTGTATACACACCGGGATGGCGCGGTTCCAGCGTGTGGTTTTGTTTAACCCTGGGACCGGTTCAGTGCATAGATCCAAGAGCACTGCTCTGGGGAATCTAAATCAGCTTATTATCCAGTCATCTTTATGGGCCAGGAAATCTTTGTGGTCCCTAAAAACTCTCTCCATCCTGATCCACAGTCTGTTATCTTCCAGCAGTGCCAGAGCATCCATTGTGCAGCATTATGCACAGGTGTCACTGCACTATTTATATGCTTACTCAGCAATTAGACTGTTTGTTACACACCTTGTCACAGCTAATACTAATCAGTCAGTGCTATCCACCGCTCTATATCATTGAAGATGTGAAGTATGATTTATGAACATTGCATACAGTAGTAAGTGAACACATCTATAACACTGCAGACTCGAGTGTTTATGATTACGTTGGTCTATAATCTGATATGTGATGACATTAAATGTATGAGATGAATCTGGCTTCACTTCACCACCTCACCATCCAGTTTCCCACATCTCCAAAATGTTCGTACACCAGCATCAAAGTTGACGTACTGGTGCGCACAATCACCCTCCAAGTTTATTTCTATAAATCACAGCCTTTGCGTGGGAAGTGACTTGCGCCACTTACAAGCCCCGTTTTGTGCGTAAGCAAGCTTTATAAAAGAGGCCCCTGGTGTCCTTAAATGTTTTTAAATCAAAAATGAAAGACATGGAAGCAGATTCTATAAGATGCAGATGCTTTAACTTGCCTGTTGGACAACTGATCCAAACATATGGATCATAGATGTCTCTGTTTTTAATCCATAATGATGTGCTTTGTAAGTTTTTTTGTCTCTCTTTGTATTTCTGTCCGTAACTTTGTGTTTGTTTGCTGCTGTCTGTCTTGGCCAGGTCTCCCTTGAAAAAGAGGTTTTCAATGTCAATGGGACCAACCTGGTTGAATAAAAAATGAAAAAAAAAAAAAATAGAGATAAAGACCACTTTAATTACAAAAGAATGAATAATAGAAAATGTAAATCAATTCTGATTCCATGTAAAGGTTTGTACTTATAAAACATTCAGCTCTTGGAAAGGCCAAATAAAAAAGGCTTCATTAAAAAGATGAATGAGTGCAGTCTGAGTTCACCCTGAGCTATTACTCCTGTAAAAATACAAGAATATTTCTAAACAAATGCAGAAATCGTAATAACAGCTTGACTGCATTTAATCCTGAGCTTATCGAAACATAAGAAGCATTCTAGTTGGAACTGCCAGTGGCTAAATAAACATGTAAAACTGTCTTTTCTCAGTTAAAACAAACAGCAGATCATCTTCATCTTATTCAAAATGCTGCAGCCAGAGTCCTCACCTGTATGAGAAAATATGATCATGTAACTCCAGTCCTCAAATCACTTCACTGGCTCCTTGTGCAATTCAGAATTACTTTCAAAATCCTCATGTCATGAAGCCTTCAACAGTTCAGCTCCTGAGTACATTTCTGACCTGCTTACTGTGTACAATCCTCCCAGGCCCCTCAGGTCATCAGGTGAAGGTCTTTTGTCTGTACCTGCTGTTAGATCAAATCCCGAGAGGCAGCCTTTTGTAACTGTGGTTCCTCTCTGCCTAATACACAATCTGCTGACCTGAAGTCCATCAAGACTGTTTCTACATTTGAAAATAACTTACCTTACTGATTGGGTTTGCTTATGAAACAATTTGCTATGTTTTTGTCCTAATTTTTTCCATGGTGTTGTAATGTGTCTTATGAAACTGTTTTAGTTATTTACTATGCTACTTTATTACCTTTGACCTTTATTTTAGGAATTTTTAGCGGCACCCTTAATGTAAAGCACATTGAGTTTGCCTGCAATGAAATCTGCTCTTTAAATATAAAAATGCTCATTTTTGATGTATTCTTTTCTTATTTACACTCTCAGTGTGTCCATTTTCCTGTCCTCTCTTCATTTCTCCCGCGGTGTTTCTGATACTTTCACGTGTCTCTCTCCAAACACTCTCACTCTATTGACTCATCTGACTGTTTGATTGTGAAGCATCGTGTGTCATTGGTTGGGGATCCCCCAGGCAGTATTAAGCTGGAGATATAATTGCTGTTAACTACGTGGAGGCATGATGGCTGCCACGCATCCTCTGCACCAATACAGAAAATCAGTTATCTACTTTGTACAAATTAATGTGACGTAGACGCGAGCTTCAATCTACACAACTGATAAAGACCACAATCACCAGCATCTGAATAATGTGTGAAACTGCACAGACTCAAACATGACAGTTCATCCAGCTGATAACAGATAAAAATGTCAGGGTTAGCAAACCAAATAAACAAACAAAAAACAAAAAGGTAGGGACCCAAAATGCAGATAAACAGGTTTTATTAAACAACTAAAACAGGATCTAAAACCAACAACTAATCCTTTACCAAGAGTCTAAGTTCAAACAAAAATCTCAAATATGAACACAAACTGGGGACTTTTGGAAACACTGGAGAGACAAAGGAGAAAACTCTAGAAGAAACTCTAACTAAAAACTAAAGACATGTGGAAACACTAGATTCACTGATGCTCCAACTATAAAAAAAAAAAAACAAGAAGGAACTGAACCAAGATTAAACTATAAGGCTTTATTGAAAAACTAACAAAAAGGGAAAAGAAAACTAAAAGTAATCCTTTACAAAAAAGTCCGACAAACAAAACAACAATCTCAACAAAGACTCAGAAAAACAGGCTCAACAAAGAAAGAAAAACTCTAGAAACTTAACTCAAAGTATAAGTCAAAATCACTACAAAGTTAAACCAAAAACAGAAACTATCTAACAAAACTGGAGGAACACTGGAGAAACACAAACTACAATCACACAGGAGGACACTGGAGACAAAAGACTAACTCAAAGAGTGTGGCAAGGAAGACGAATGACCCAACACAGACCAAATACATTGGGGAAACATCAAACACAGGTGAGACAATCACACAGGTGGAGGGAATGACAATCAGAGGCACGCAGAAGGAAGGGCAGGAAAACACCACAAGGAACACCGGGATTTCAAAATAAAACAGGAAACATGAGACAAGACACAAACGTGTAACTTAACTAAGACCAAGAACAGAATCAAGACAACAAAAAGGAAACACAAGAGATTTAAACAAGGAACATAATACAAAATAAAACAGAACAAGCCATATCACAATAAAAAATTCTCCTTTAGAAGTCAGAAAACAAGAAAATGAGTTCAATATATCAGTTCAACCGCCGACCGTGTACAAAACCCAAAACCAGTGAAGTTGGCACGTTGTGTAAATCGTAAATAAAAACAGAATACAATGATTTGCAAATCCTGTTCAACTTATATTCAATTGAATACACTGCAAAGACAAGATATTTAATGTTCGAACTGAGAAACTTTATTTTCTTTTGCAAATAATCATCAACTTCATCAGTCCATCTTAGATGAGCTCGGGCCCAGCGAAGCCGGCGGCGTTTTCTGGGTGTTGTTGATAAATGGCTTTCGCTTTGCATAGTAGAGTTTTAACTTGCACTTACAGATGTAGCGACGAACTGTAGTTACTGACAGTGGTTTTCTGAAGTGTTCCTGAGCCCATGTGGTGATATCCTTTACACAGTGATGCCGGTTTTTGATGCAGCACCGCCTGAGGGATCGAAGGTCACGGGCATTCAATGTTGGTTTTCGGCCTTGCCGCTTATGTGCAGTAATTTCTCCAGATTCTCTGAACCTTTTGATGATATTACGGACCGTAGATGATGAAATCCCTAAATTCCTTGCAATAGCTTGTTGAGAAATGTTGTTCTTAAACTGTTCGACAATTTGCTCACACATTTGTTCACAAAGTGGTGACCCTCGCCCCATCCTTGTTTGTGAATGACTGACCATTTCAGGGAAGCTGCTTTTATACCCAATCATGGCACCCACCTGTTCTCAATTAGCCTGTTCACCTGTGGGATGTTCCAAATAAGTGTTTGATGAGCATTCCTCAACTTTCTCAGTCTTTTTTGCCACTTGTGCCAGCTTTTTTGAAACATGTTGCAGGCATCAAATTGAAAATGAGCTAATATTTGCAAAAATAACACAGTTTACCAGTTCGAACGTTAAGTATCTTGTCTTTGCTGTGTATTCAATTGAATATAGGTTGAAAGGGATTTGCAAATCATTGTATTCTGTTTTTATTTACGATTTACACTACGTGCCAACTTCGCTGGTTTTGGGTTTTGTACATTGGTGACTCAGAGTGTTGTCCTTGGTCTCCTTAGCTGTATTTTCGTACATCTTAACTAATGAAGTATTCTGTGATAAAATGATTAATAAAATTGAAGCATTGACGGGTACACCACCTTTTTGCTTTGACCACGTTACCTATCAGCACAGTCAGCCGCAAATCATATAGTTTGGTTATGTAACTCACTTAGACGATGATGCTGACGGTGAGGTCAGGTCTTTGGGACTTCATCAGTAGTTTTAGAGATTTAACAGCAAAAAAATTACTTTAAAACCACAACAATTTTTTTGCCCTGGCCATTTTCCTGGAGTTGATAAAACTTCAGGGGCTGTATAGGGGGTTGTGGGGAACTCGATGTGGTCCCCAGGCTGCCTGTTTGTCATCACTGGTCTGTGATATAAGCACACCTTCAGAAGTAAAGCATCCTCCTCATTTACAGTTAATAGGAGCAAATTTTCAACCATGTCAGGTTGCTTGAAGGAGGTCCATCGCTGCTTTTGAAAGAGGATGTCTCAGCATTTTGTTCTGGTATATCGGTTACACCTATGTATAAGCCACGGCCAACAGTTTGAATGGAACAGAAACGTATTTAAAGCAAGCCTTACACTCTGGATTGTGAGGAAAATTGGCAATTTTTTTAAGATTCATGTTTTTTTTATCAGAACTTGGTGATTCTTTCACTGCCCTGAGCCAATCAAAAGGTCAAATATTTGTCTTCAATCATCCCTCCTCTTTGTTTCAGGCTCCACCTGTCCTTGTCTGTTTTTCTCCTGTGATTTTCTATCAATCCATTGTTTGTGTTTGTGTTTGTTTCTCTGTGCCAGTTTGTCTTTGGCTCCAATGTTTTATTTCATTAGATAATGATCCAGATTTTCTGATGCACCTGTTTCTGGCTCTTTCCTTCGCTTTTCTCTTGCTAGATTTGCTTGCTCCTTGAGAACTGTTTTTGAAAAGAAAAGGCTGATTTATCACAGAGAGTTTTGTCTCCAGTTTTTTTGCATTTCAGGTCTGCCCTTTTTCCCTACAAGCCCATTTATCACATTCATATTTCATGCTGACTTGCAGCATAACATAATACATCTGCTGCCTGAATGCATAAAACATAATCAATAAATTTTAATGTTAGGGCTTGAGATTTTTTCAGAACAAGACACTGGAACTGGTAAAATAAACTTCGTGTCTCCTGCTGCTTAAACTTTCAGACCTAACGCTGTAATTGTTTTAAGGATTCATGACATTACCTTTCACCGTGATGGATACACCCATCAAGGCCTCCCGAAGAGCACTCCTCTTCCTCCACCTCCCTTCCTCTGTGTTGTACATCTCCACCACCTTCAGGGGGCTCTGGTCCTCTCCCACTCCTCCCACCACCAGGATTTGTTTCCCCAGCACTGCTACAGCTGCACCTGCTCGAGGGGTGGGCATGGGGGGTAAGCTGATCCAGCGGTCCTCCTGCAAACGGGGGCAATCAGATGCATTTGCGTAAGCAATGTTAAAACTTAAAGATGATCAAAAAGTGGTGATGTGACAAATATGTGGCCATGTTTTAGTATGCAAATGTTTAACGTTGTGTTTTTAATGTTTAGATTGTTTTCATATATACAAGTATGACATCTATTCCCTCACATTTGTGAATAAGCTGATAATTATGAGGAAGGATGGATGATAATAATTACTTGTGGAAGAAAAAGATCATCCTGTTATAGCTCAGTGGTCTTTGTTGATATTATTGTTGTTTGTTGAAGAGGTTAACTTTCTCCACATTGTAGTTTAATCTGTCTAATCTGAAGCAGAGATACATGCTTCAAAACACACTGTAAATAGAAATAGAATATTATATTTTTTTCATATTTTGTATTGTTATTAAGGCCATTAACAACAGCAATGCTTTACTGTACAGCCTTAATTTTACACCAGATAAAGGCACTGCCATTTTATAAAAAGACTGCACAAAAAGAAGGGAAATGACTGGTAAACTATTTCTCTGTTGTAACTAGGAAATGCAAAGTGTTATTGGTATGAAACTGGTATAGAAATTGGCTTAAAAAGTAAAGTATCAGGATCGGCTGATCTTGAAATTTTTGCAGGTATTTACAGCCAATATATCATTCATGGAAAGATGGGCAAGAGAGGAGTGGAGAGACCTGTTGGAAAGAGGTCTAGGACAGAATCAAACACGGTGACACCTGCAACAGAGCGGAGCAGGAATGAGTCCAAATATGCAGAAGTTAGCATTTAGCACTTCCTGGTTCCCAACCCCTCAAAGTAAATAGGATTCAGAATGCCAGTTTTGGATAAGTGCCTGACATAAGGTTTGTGGCAGTGTTAATTTTGTTGACTAATTATTTTCATCATAGTTTTCATCAACAACCTTTTTTCCTCTGATGAAAACTAGACAGTAACTAATAAAAACAAGTGCGCACGGACAAAAGCTAAAACTAAATTAACTGACATTTTTCTCAACAAATAAAAACTAGACTAACATGTCTGACAGTAATTTAATCCAATCAGACCTAATACCATCATGTAGAAAGTAGAGACAAGTTAGGAATATATCCAATCACAGCTACTTTGGTTGTGTGGAAAGGTTGGATGAGTTAAGAGGGACATCCAATCACAGCTGCCTTAGCCTCATGGTGGTGGGATAAGTTGTGGAGCGATCCAATCAGAGCTCCTCTCTTTATGAATTGATATATTCATGTAGAGCAGGTTCACTGTTTGTTGTCAATTCTGGTATAATCGAGATGCTCTGCCAGGTAGTCTGGCATTCAATAAAGGGTTATTAGATGTTTCTTTTTATCCAAGTGTAAAACAAGACTTCAAGGAAACACAAAAAATACCTTACCCTTCACACTTTATATTTTAGTCGACGGAAGTTACAGAAGATTTCGTCAACTAAAATGTTGTGAAATTTCATCAACTAAAACTCGACTAAAATTAATCAATAATTATTATTGGATGACTAAATTATGACTAAAATATGTTTTAAGCAAAAGTCTATAACTAAAACTAAAATAAAAAGTGCTGTCAAAATTAACAATGGTTTGTGGTGAACACAAGCGGATGAGATTTTAATGTTTAATGGGAAATAATAAAATGAATTTGATGTCTGCTTTTTAAAACGTTGTTGTGTGTTTAAAACATTGTTGTGTGTTAACTAAGTGCTAACAAGGACTACAAAAATGTCTGGGGACCTGACGGCAAGCATTTCTGATTGCCTTAAATAATTAATTATTTATGCACTATTGCCACAACCAAGAGGAACAACTTGATCAGGTCACTCGATTATGAAGAATTTTTCAAACAAGAGGTTACAATAAGATGTTACACATTCGAAATATTTTAGTTGTTTCTGAGTTGAACTGCCATGTTGTAGTTCATGATAGCTCACTAATAGCTTTTCACTTTCACCAATAACATTTCAGCTTAAAACACTGAGAAAGCAGGTTTGTTTGTTAAGATGTTCACAAAGAACAGAACATGAACGTTTCATATTTTTTGTTTGCAAGGAATAAGACTTGTGTCAATATTATCAAGCAACACTTTTTACAAAGCAAGCAACATTTTAATAATTGAGCAAACAAAAATGAACCGTTAAAATGAAAAAACACAAACTGCAAACAAAATATGTAATCTTTCAAAATATCTGTATTTTATTTGTTAAACAATATTTTTTTTTGTTTGCAATGATCAGAATTTTGTTTTCTCAGACTTTCTTTACATTTATGCTCCAAACTTGTTTTATTTAAACTTGTTTTTGTGTTCTTGGGTTTTTGTTCTGACCCATTCTAAACCAGGCAGGCCTTAGGAAGCTGCCTGCTGATTGGCTACTAAGTTCTGGAGTGAAAGCTCAATGGAGCGGAAGAAGTCACAGGATTGAAGTCACAGAGCATCTGCAACTCTTTTCTGTAGTTTTCCCTGCCGTCATCTGACAAGGTTCTTGGTAAAATAATTGTAAGTATGTATTGTTTGTCAGATTATCTTTCAGATATTAGCTTGTCATTTATATAATAACTAATAGTTCGATACATGTGTGATTAAATGAAATACAAGGCTTTGCTTTGTAACGCTAAGATAGCCTTCAATGCTAGCATTAGCCCTTATGCTATGGTGAAAGAGTTTCAGATGGACAGTGACTCCAAGTGACTACATCCAGTTTATTGAGCTTTCACTTCAGTAGCAAATCAGGGAGCGCAAAGGACAAGTTTGGAATGCAGACGCAGAAAACTTCAGAGTGAAAGTAATTGTGATCATTGCAAACAAAAAGTTTACTGTAAAACAAATAAAATAGAATTATTTCGTAATTGGAAGTAATTTATGTATTTTGATTTTATGGTTCATTTTTATTTGCTCAATTCATAAAGTATTGTTTGCTTCTTAAAAAATGTTGCTTGCTTTGTGAGGAGTGTCACTTGATTTGATATAAGGGCGTACAGTTATCTTATGTTCGTAAACAGTGGACTAAATGTCCTCTTAAACTAGGATTTATGCAACAGACATAAACAGAATATTGACCCATCATATCAATGTATAAAATGGAGCATAAGAATGTTAACAACCACTCAAGCCGTACTACTACTACTTACGTTTACTCAGATTCAGATTCAGACAACTTTATTAATCCCCGAAGGGCAATTCCGTTCACAGTTACCCTGCCTTATTGAGCCATCTAAACAAATCAGTGAACAAACAAACATTCATAACAGCATATGGACAACAACCTTCCCCTGTCAGTACCCACAGGTTAGCAGAATCAGCAATAAATACTAATTGCTGATTGCTTACTTAAACTAACGCCAGAGAACAAAATCCCCTTAAGTGATGTAATACACTGCAATAGAGAAAAGAGCAGTTTAAACAGCTTCACTGTATATTGGCACTTTTTTTAATCAACATTTGTGCCTTTTTCTTTGAAAGTTTTAGTGCAAACTAATAAAATATATATCAACCGACAGTGTCTTGTATTTATGTGAAAATAAATTTAAGCTACAAATTGCTCTTAAAGATTAGCAGAGCAAATAAGATGCTTTGGCTCCCGTGTTATGTAACCGTCTGGCATGCATATATCACAAAGGCAATGATCACAGTCCAGTGTACATGCATGAATTAAAAAACATATTATCCAGATACAGTGTTGATTTAGTATGTTTTCAGCCAGACTAACCTGTTAACATTCATTTTAAACTCCAGCAGAAGTCTACGAAACACATTTTTGCCAGTCTAATTGCATGCACACGTACTGAGTCATAAACTATCCCCTTTTCTCCTAAGGAAAAAAATAAGGAATCAGATCCAGAGTTCACACAGTCTTTGTTTGTACCTCGGGGGAGTAGAGCTCCACAGTGGGGCACGGCCTCCCTGCAGCATCACAGCCTCCTAGCATGTACATCTGCCCCCCCACCTCAGACAGAGTGTGGTAGACGCGGCCGCTGGGCAGTCGTGCGAGGCTCTGCCAGTGAAACTCGTGGGCTGAAGGTACCGCCATGGCCTCAGAACCCCGGTGGGAGATTCACCCGGGCAGGCAGGGAGAACGGCCAGAGTCAGAGGAGTTCTGCAGGTGGAGCTGAGAAGATGGAGGTGTGGAGAGTCGTGAGGCTGGAGTCAGGGCCCTAGGGTGAGGGTGAGGTTATTTTTACTGGAGCTGTGAAGCGGTGGGAGTGTCGGAGCAGTTAAAAGGCCAGGTTGAAGTCTTTCCTCCTGGGGACGGTCAGCTGCCTCACACCAGGCCCTGGAGAAGATACAGAATGAAATTGGATTTAGCCGTGCTATTCTCAGCGAAACAGGGCATGAAAAGTCTATACATTTTTAAAAAGTTCAGTAAAAAGCAGTGTGTGCTTTTTATCATGAGTGCCAGAGGAGGGTATTTACAGTCCTAGTAGGGCTGGGGAATTTATTGATTAAATCAATTAATCCAAATTATTAATTCAATTTTCTGCAGAACATTTTTTTAACAAAATGAAAAAAATAGATATTTTTTCTTAACTTACTTAAATTGTAAGTTATTGCAGTTTTCATGAGGGTAGACCCTCTCAGGTTTTGCACAAACATTTTAATAGGCTTGTTTTTTAAATGAGATTAAATATTGATCAGACAGTTTCATGTTAATATACTGTGAAAATACCTCAGCTTTTAGTGCTTATGCAGACAAACTACATAATCAACATTTTATGACACACACTATTATTTTAAGAGGGAAATTCGGATTGGTTTGGGAATATATTTTGATAATATAAAGGCAAAACTTGATGTTTTTGTTTTTTTTGAGAGGGAAAAAATCGATTAAAATCATAAATCAAGTTTTGTCAAAAAAAAAATCTGGGATTTTATTTTTAGGCCATATTCCCAGCCCTAACTCAGAGACATCTGCGGAAAGGTGAAGATTGAAGAGTTCCAATACTGGTCATAAAACAACATGTGACAAACTGTGGGCTTCAAGTAAACACCTTCAGATAAAAACAAAAGAACACTTTTGAGGTCATTTAACACACCTCAAACTGTAACATAAAGAGTTTTAGGAAAATAATGAAACTTTTAATGAACTTAAATCAGTAGATTTAAGTTATAAGGATGTCATCCTCCTTTTTTAAAACAACTTGACAGTGGTGTCCAATTAGGAGCAGCCAAAAATCAACAAAGGATAAGTTCATAATCTGTAAGTTTTGAAAAGAATAAAAGTGTCTAATCTTTGTCTCTTCTGAGACAGAGGCTGCATATCAGCCTGTTTACAGTTTTTCATAAACCTCTATATTCCATCGTAGGAAACAAACAGTCAGTTGCTGAAACTCATTCGATGAACTGATCACTCTTCTAGCAGAACCTGAAACCTTTTTTCATGGTAAAAAACAATTATCAGATCTCATTATTCCAACTCTAAACATATTCTCAGTCTAAAACATGCAGAGCATAAAGGTAACCATGAGTGAAAATAATTAAACACAGCACAGGTGTGGCTGTGAGGCTCAAAGCTGAGAGCACTCGCTAATGATGTGAGGAAGCCAATATAAGCCAGTTCAGAGGGCACAAATGAGATGAAACTTGGTATGGAAAATGGATGGAGGAGGAGGACAAGGATGAGGACAACATCAATGAGGACGAGGACAGGGACAATATTAACATGGAAATCTAGTAAGACCAAAAAGAGTAATATCAGATGAAAGTCATGCAACTGTGATAGTCTCAGCAGATTCACTGTAGCACACACGTGTGTGTATATATATTTTACAGCACACCGCCCTTCACAGTAATTTTTCAACTGCATATTTCTATAACTGCATGTTATTAATTGTAGACTTGTCCAACTGCCACATGACGGTGAAGACCTGCTAATGTTCTCCTGATAGCAGGAGGCCCTCGTCACAGATATGGTCCTTCAAAACAATGAAATTTGACTTCATGAAATACAGCAACAGATATTTGAAGATGATGCCAATTTTGAGAATCATCAATATAAGCCGATCATCCACTGACCGTGTCCTGCAACATAACGCAGTTTGAATGAGGCAAATCAACAGAGTGCACTTTGAACACTGGTTGTAAGTTGTAAATTCTGACGTCCCAGCTGTGAAATGTCATCTGGAACGCCCTTAAAAGATGGAGGTCCTACTGGGAAACTCGGACAACCCTCACAGACCCAAGTTTGTGAAAAAACATGGCTGCTCAGTGCATAAACAGGAAGATTATTAGGTTATTACCTAAAATAACAACCTAGGGCTGTTCTAATACACTGAAGTCCATCATACTGATAGTATTGTACACCGTCTTCTTGTGGACATATTTTGATTTCAATTTTTGCACAAAATGGTCTTGTAGCGTGTTGTTTATGTCAGTTATGAGCTAACAATGCTAACTGTTCTATTAAAAGTTCCACAAAATATGATAACTTAATATAAGTCCCACTGGTATACAGATGCAGCTACATAAAACTTTCCTGCTTTCCCTGACAGGATCTTGGCTGGCCCATGGCAGGTCCTTGGTGGGGCCTGCCCACCCTGAAAGTTATAAATTGTAAATTTCAGGCCATGTTTGTGTTAATTTGTGGTGTCAAGATTCCTCTTTGTTGATTTGGCAGTTACTCTAAAAACCAAGGAAAAGCCTGAAACTATGGGGAAGCATCATCTCAGGGAGACACCCAGCAAATCCATGAATGAGCATGTTTTCAGAGGATTCTAGGCACCTGGAAGTTGACTGCTAATTGTCTGGTAGTTGGCAGGTCACTGGCAGGGAGGGGAAAATTGAAGTGGCTGAACCTGTATGCTCTTAGGAAAACGTGTTGTAATTGTTATTTTATATGTAACAAATTAAACAAGCTTCTGCTCACGAGTTAAACTGGAACGCGCTTCAACTCGAATATGAAATCACTGCCAGTTCCCCAGTTGGACCTAAGACGGAAATGGGACACAGCAGCAGCAGCTGTGTGTGAACACTCAACCTTTAATATATTACAGTCTCAGTATTTGATAGCCATACCTTGTATAATTTGTCTCCTATAAATTTGGATAATCTCCTTTAATGGCCAAGACTCCAAACAAGATTCAAACTTAGTTAACTGCTCAGCACTGTTGCTAACTCAGCAATGGCGTGAACAGTGGACAGTGACAGTGCATTTAAACTTAGTTTTAGTTATAGTCTTTTGTCTTAAACATCTTTTAGTTTTAGTCATAATTTAGTCATCTAAACTGTTATGAATTTATTCTAGTTTTAGTTCATGAAATTTCACCACATTTTAGTCGACGAAAGCTACTATGTATTTAATCGACTTAAATGTGAAGTGTAAAGTGTAAGGCATTTTTTATGTTTCCTTGAATTTCTGAAGTCATGTTTTACACTCGGATAAAATAAAAGATTTAATAACCCTTTACTAAATGCTGGTAAAGTTTGAATATATAAATTAACAGAAACAAATTTAGCTTTTGTGTGAAATGCAGTCACCTTTATTTAGGCTACCTGGCCGAGCATCTCAGTTACAATACCAGAACTGACAACAAACAGTGAACCTGCTCTACATGAATATATCAATTCATAAAGAGAGGAGCTCTGATTGGATCACTCCACAACTTATCCCACCATGAAGCTAAGACAGCTGTGATTGGATGTCTCTCTTAACTCATCCAACCTTTCCACACAACCAAAGTAGCTGTGATTGGATATATTCCTAACTTGTCCCTACTTTCTACATGACCAAATTAGGTCTGATTGGATTAAGTCTCTGTCAAACATTTTAGTCTAGTTTTTATTTATTGATGAAAATGTCAATTAATTTAGTTTGAGTTTTTGTCCATGTGGACTTCTTTTTTTTTTTACTGTAATTTCTCATATATAACACGTCCTCATTTATAACACGCACCCCATTTGTTCATGCCTTTTTCCAGGAAAAATGCTGTATTTTATATAACACACACCCACATTTTTCCCAACCCTTACATTCTTAGACAACTCAAAAATTACCTTTATTCAAAGTTTTAATCCAGTGATTCCCAAACTGGGGTACCAAAGTGACGTAGAGGGTACGTGAATACTTGTCAGGTTTGTTTCAGTAGTTAAAGTTCAAACTGGCAAATGTTAGTATGGTCAGCTTTGATAAAGACCTGAAGTGTTGGCAGAGAGGCTGGAGGCTGCATTGGTGCGGCATCTGGGAGAAGGAAATCTGTCCTGAATTGTCTAAGACTCTTATAGTAACATATGTTCAGTCAGACACCCTTCTCATTAGAGCTGTCGTGAGTTTGTACTTTACAGTTTCAAGTTCATTAATGAATATGCTCCAGAAATGTAAATTTCTGTTTTCAAAAGTGAACCGGTGTTACCCACTGAAATTACTGGTAAAGAAATCTATTTTGTGGGAAATAACCCACTTTAAGAGATGTTATTTGTATGTTATGCATGTTAAATGTGGGAGGTGGGGTTGGCGGCAGGCTTACAGAGACACTTCTTTTTCTAGCTTCTATAAGTGCATGAGAGTAGGGGGTACATGACTGGAGGTCAAGTGTCTGAAGGGGTACGGGTTGTGAAAAGTTTGGGAACCACTGTTTTAATCAATGAAATTCCAGTATTTTCACAACAAATGCCCGATTTTCTCTCTCAACCGGATGCAGAAATACCTTGTGCTTTGCGCATGCGCACTTACTCGTTTTCCGCCAGCTTGAGAATTACATGATCATTACACAGAAGTAAATAAATTAAGACCCAAAATATTGGATTAGAACAGTTTAACAGTCAGTTTTAAAGAATTACAAAAGTTTGTTGGTAATGTTTTGCAGAGAAAGAAAACATTTCAGCTTTTGTATCAGATGTGTTGTAATCGCGATGTTGGGAGGTGAAATATTTTACATATTTTGTTGTGCTTGTGTATAAGACGCACCTGAAAATTAGACCTTATTTAAGAGCAAAAAAATGTGTGTTATATATGAGAAATTGTGGTACTTGTAGCCTAGTTTTCTTCAGGGGAAAAAAGATTGTTGATGAAAACGATGATGAAAATAATGAGTCAACAAAATTAACACTAATGTAGAATAGACATAAATGTATCTGTCACATAATATAAATGAACAATCTGACCCAAGCAGGCCATCCTGACCCTGTGGTCCACCATGCATCAGCAGCTGGAGAGCACCTCAGCCTTTATTTCACAACACTTATTATTCTCCTATGTCTATGAAAATTTGCTACCGTAACATACTAAAACAAAATGCCAGAATTTGTTGTTAAAATTCAAATGAACTGAATTATCATCCTACTCATGACTTTCCACAAAATATAAGGACACTCTCTAAAGTCAGCTAACCCACCTCTCCCTTCAACGCTCCATCACTTTGTGTACCTGTGAATCAAAACCTCCTCCCCTTCATGCTCAGACATGCAGCAGCTGCAGTCGAGGCGAACTGAACTGACGAGCGGTCTCACACGTATAACTTTCCTTCATTGTGATGTCGGTCGGCCCCGCTGTTGTTTTTTCCTGTGTCATCCCCGAAGAGCGCTCTGTTTCCTGTGTGTAACCCACATCTCCCGCCCACGCTGGCTTTAAAGCCCAGAAAGAGGGAGGAAGTCTGTCACTGATGTGGGAGGAAGCATCCAGAATAAACCCGCGATGCTCTGCAAACCTCACATCTCTGAATACAACACCAACACATCAGCACGAGACGCACCGTGTGATGACTCCCCTAATGATGTATTAATGAGGTCATGGTGGGGATTCTTAAGGAAGCCCCTGAGTGCAAAACACAACAACAAATAATACACAACAACACGATGACAAATAAAATAACACCATGGGATATAAATGTATTTGTTGTTGTGTTGTATTTGTTCTTGCGTTGTGTAATTTGTGGGTGTTTTTTGTAGTAATGCATTTCAATTGGTTTTTGTTTTTTGATTTTGTTGCATTCTGTTTTTGATATTTGTTGTTGTGTTGTCATGTTTGACATTATTCTATGATTTGTTGGATGTTCTTATGGAATATTTTGTTTTTCAATCTGGTATTGCTTGTTAACGTTTTGTATACTTTAGTGTTTTAGGTTTTTTGTGTAATTTTTTTGTTTGTTGCTGTATTTGATTTGTTGTATTTTCTTGTTTGATGTGATATTTTAAATAGTGGTGTACTTCTTTGTTGTGATTTTTCCTTTACTTCAGTTTTGCTTCTGTTGGTGTTGTTTGTCTTTGTGCCATTTTCATTTTTTTGTAGTGATACTTACCTTTTTTTTTTTTCATTAGTTTTTGTTGTCTGGATAATTTGTATGTTGTTTTACATTTCAATATTCTGTTAGAATTTGTCATTTTGTATTTTCATTTCGTGTCATGTCTCCTTAGGTTTGTAACTTTTTCAATTTGTTGTTTTTTATATGATGCTGTGTTTTTTTTATGTACTGCTTTAACTGTTGTTTTATTTCTTTCATGTGCTTTATACTCCAATTTGTTTTGCGTTTTTTGACTGGAAATTAATTTTAATTTTAATTTGTTGTTTTGTTTTTTTAATACCTGTTGTGTTTAGAAACTCATTCGTGATTTTTTTGTTCATTTCATTCACTGTTTTGTTACTCAGCTTTTTGTTGTTTGCTTTTTGTTACCAGACGTTTCCTTGCGTCATCTTATTGTTCCTCATTAGGAAGTTGATATTGCATGAAGACTCTCATGTTCGCAACCTGCCTACATTGTTTTTCTTTTCAATTTTTCATTTCATTTTTTTTAATTAATGCTCTTATCTATTTTAACGTCTTTATTTGATATTCCCTACAGCCATACTCTGTATACAAGCAACTGAAACAACAGAACTTCCCCTTGGGGATTAATAAAGTATTTCTGATTTGTGATTTCTGATTCTGATCTTTTAAGCTGAGATTTTTTTTTGTTGTTGTTTCCCAGATTCTACGTTGACTGTCTAATTTGTCTGTTTAATGTTTACAATTTAATTGTTGTTTTCCTATATGATGTTTGTTATTTTTACATGTTACTGAATTTACAGTTTTTTATGTCTTTATATTTTTGTTGACATTTATTCTTCATGTTCAAGTATTTTAATGTGTTTCATTCAGATTTTCAGATATTCAGAGTTTTTGTCTGTGTGTCCTTGCATTTTGCACTTTAGGGCCTCCACTTATTTTGGTTAAAATGTTCTCACTGTGGAAATTTACAGCTGCGGATTAACGAAGCATTTCAGCAGATTTTATTTCACAGCTCAGAAATCTCCTTTTCAGGCACCATCCCCTTATTACCTCTTCATTCTTTCTTCTCGTCTCGATCTCAGTTTTCACTGAATCACTTTATCTACCTGTCGTACCTTTGATCGTCTCCCACACAGAGGGATAGAGGACATGAGGGGAAGATGAAGAGAGTTTTGCCCTTCAAAATAAAATCTCCTTATTTCAATGGGCAGATACGTCGGTTACCATAGCAACAGTTAGGCTTTTCCCATGAGGCACAGCTTTTTTTTTTTTTTTTTTTCTCTTCCTTTTGGAGCCGTTGCTTATCGCTTGGTTTGTCTTTAATAAGGCTTATGAAAAAGGATGAAAAACAAATAAAAGACGTCGCTCTCCTATAGGCCGACCCTGGCAGGCGCGTGCTGCCTAACGAGGCGAGGTAGTTCTCTCCCAGCTTGACTAACAGAGTACATTAATTGCAATCTGTAACCGATTTGGTTCGCCACGTCGTTTTTTTTAATTAACTGCCTGAGCGGCTTGAGATCAACAGTAAGCCCACCAGCATCATCTGAAGTCATTTACGATCAGCATGCCTCCGAGTTGAAACTTTTAATTAGGTGGCGTGCTCCCTCTCCCTGAGCTCCTCCTGTGCAGGGACCGTCTCTAAATGTAAAGCCACCCTGCGCCTCACTCATTAAACAAAGTCTAATAAAGAGCAAGTTAATTTCAAAATATCACGTCTCACCGTTGATTACCGTCGTATCAACCTTCCATTCAGGTCTGAATGACAATAAACATCATTTATGATGAACAAGATGGTGTGAAGGAGGAACATCTGATCAGCTCATGAACTTTAAAAGGAATTAAGATGCAAACACTGAGATTTAAAAAGCTAACCTGGAGCCAAAGAATGGCTGCAGTCAGTAAGAACCCTTAAATTCAACAAACTGGAATATTTAAGATGACTAAACTCCATGCTGTGTGTGAGTGAGGCCATCAGAAATCAGGCCTGGAAGAAATCAAGCTCCTCCTTGGAATAGAAATCACATTTTGGAGTCAGATTGAACTATCAAATTATCATTACTCTGCTTTTCTGAGAAGTTTTCAGACGTGTTATAAATAGTTACAGGTGGGAATCTTGACTTACAAGACAACTAGATCTCAACTCTTCCTGACTCATCATAGAGGTCATATTGAGCCCTTTGGGTAGGTTCATATATTGGATTTATTCAAAATTACTAATCTTCATGAAACCCTGTAACCTTCATTTAGTGAGTCCTAATCCACCTCTTTTCTCAGTCATGTTCTGAGACTCTCTGTTGGAGCTCCTGTCACCTCAAGCCCCACTTTCCCACTTGGGCCCCATCCATTCTGATTGGTTGATTGATCAGCTCTAAGGCACAGCACTTGTATCTTTGATGTAATAATCAGTTAATCAGATAGGAACAGTTCATACTTAAGTTATCCAAAACAATAATACTTTGATTGGATACCATCAATTTTTCCATTCAATAGTATTTGAAAAAAAATACTATTACTACTACAGAAGTTTAGAAAACAGATTTAGAATCAGATTTTTAGACCTATAGAGCTGCAAAGAGCTCATTCACGAAACAAAAAATAATTACTTCAAACACAATGACTAATATCTTTTTTAATTTTTTTTTTAGTTTATTATCATGTTGTTGTCATTTTCAATGTGAACACAAAAAAATGGCTCTAAGAACTGTCTCAAGTTTGTTATTGGAAAAAAAAATACTTAGAAAAAACAATTCAGACAAGCGTGTATGACCAATATAGTTTAAGTTTACAAAACAAGGAAACCTGGAAGAATTAACTGCAAATGTGTTGTTGTATGTTGTGGGTTCTGGAAAAAAAAAGGACTCTTCAAGATTTTATTTTAACTTGTTGAGGTATCAACAGAGGTGCTAAATATTGTATTTCAAAGTTTATAATTCCAGTATTGTGATAATAATGGATTATTTAAAATAAATTACATAATAATATTAATGAATAAATTAAGTAATTATTTGTACTTATCATGATCATGTAGTTTTTATTTTTTACTGACTTACTACTTAGTAGATGGAACTCAGCTGAGTGTTAATGAAGTAGTTGTAAGAAAAATCCAAAATTGTTATCATTAATAATTTTATCTTTGGTCAAGCATTTTTCTGCCTCTATATAATACACATACTATGACACATACTGTATAACCAAAGTTTAAATGACTGATTAATCAGTTGATACCAGTGGTGCCTTAAAGTTAACCAGCAGTGGTTTTCAATCTTTTTTTTCCTCAAGGCACTCCAACAATCAAGCCTGAATCACAAGGCACATCATTTTCATAATCATACAAAGTAGGCCCTTTAACATGTATTAAAATATCTTATTGGTCTGTGCAACCTGCGTAATAAAGAAAACTGTTTTAGTTTTGAATCATTTCTTCAAGAAAATATGAAAAAAATATATTTGAAACTTTGTAAACTTCAGAAGCACATGTTCAAAGCTGATGGGTTTCATTTACAACATGAAGGGGCTCTGGGTGTCTCAGTGTGGGCGGGGAAACTGTTTTTGGCCTTAAATGTCACTCTGCACTGATTTCTCCTCAGTGTGACGTCACACTTTGTGTCATTATCACCTTTGTTTACCTTCTACAGTCAATTTACATGAATCGTGCTGCAGTGAAAAACTGTTGCTGGATTCCTTGTTGCTGATTGAACTATTGAAATGTTTACAGACACTTACCTCTTCACTATGATGCTGCTTTAAGCAAAACTATGACGATACAAATTCTGCTGTTGTTTTGAACAGCACCTGGTGTTATAGTTTCACAAGTGACCGTGTTGACTCGTGACCCGTGGCTGCCTTAGTCTGTTGTTGAAACAGACAATAGCAGTCATTTTGCTTTTGAATAAGAGGATCTAATCAAGTTCATCGGATCTGTTGTGAAATTAAATCCAAACTAGAGAATATTTTCTGAAACAGAATGATCAACAGTTAACAAGTTAAACTGTAACACTGGTCAGATTTGTGTTTAGAATAGATTCGAAAATAATACAGCTTTTGCTCATTATTAATGATACATTTATGTTTTCATGTGGACAAAGATGTTTCACACAAGTGTCGAAGTTTGTACAAGTTTTCTACAACTGGTCTGGTGCTATGTCCACACAGCAAAAAGCAAAGGTTTTTATGTGTGATTTGTCCTTCTGTCAACATGTAAACAGCATTTAAGGTCACAGAAAATGCACATTTTCGAAAACTCGAGCCAAGGGGAAGATTTTGGGTGTTGCTGTGTAGGCAGGGAAAACAAGGAAAATGGTGAAACACGGTGGAAAACACCACACTTTGCGCTGACTTCTCCCCAGGATGATGTCAGTCTATGCAACACATGTTGCTCTGGGTGTTAAAATTTTTCTGTTTTCAAACTCTCTCTCACTCCTTCACTGTGATGCTGGAGTAAAACCACTCGATATAAACGCTGCTGACATTTCGGACGAGACCCTATGTTACTGTATCATAAGTGACCGTGTAGACCGGTGACCCATGGCCACTTGCACTGTGGTTGCCATGGTTGTAACAGTTGTAGAAACCAACAGGAGAACCTACGAAACTTTTTAATAACAGGATTTGATCGAAATCATCAGATAAGCCTCAAATTGAAATATATACAGAGAAATATTAACACTCCTGCAATCGCCAGTTAGCACAGTTAAACCGTAACACCAGTTGGACATGGTGCTTGGAATAGATATGAAAACAAAGCAGCTTTAGGAAACTGAAAATAAAAAGTGCATATCATGGACATTAATATGGACAAGGTAATAAACAGCGTTAAACAGTGCATTTATGAGTTTTTGTGTGTGGACAGGGATTTTTTTAAACACAGTTGTGAGGATGAGTATATTTTTAGAAATGGAGGAGGAAAACCTCAAGTTTTAAAAATACCCTCCTAGATGTGGGAAAAGCCTAAATCAAAGCCAACCAGCTGATCACTGAAGTCAGTGAAGAGTAAACTGAGAATTCATTCATCAAAAGGTAAAATCACCTACAGACTTATCAATGGTAATAAAGACATCAGGAGTGATTATGGCAAAAATCTTAAAGACAGTATACTATTAATACAGTTTTTCATAACAATGAAACACTAAATTTTATTCTCTGAACAAAATGATCCAAATTAATTTATTGAACTGAACCCTGTTTTTGCAAAAACACCTTTGACTGTAAATGGTGTTCACTATTTTGATCAAAGCTCTGGACATGCTCCACTCTCTGAAACTCATTTTCCTTTCACTGGTGTCATCAAACTTTTGACAAGTTACAGACTTGAGGAAAAAGAGAGCTACTGCAGCATCACTTCATTTATATTTCTTGTCATGACAGTGAAATTGTTGCAGCAAAGAAAATCTTAAAGTGGTGCATTTCTCTTACAAAAACACATACATCATTAATGAACCTTCAGCGAGGAGATCTTTGATGCTTATGAAACAGGCTGAGTTCATTTCTGTCGCCAAGATCAACATAAGAAGGAAATCCCACACTGTAGCTTTAAATAACCCATGACAAACTCCAGAGGAGGAGGTTGAGCGCATAGAACCTGGAGCCACAAACTGGGTTATGTTTATTTCATCAGCACAGTCAGAGAGGGATGTTTAGGGTCATATTGGCCTTGCTGTTAGCATCGGCTGTCAGAAGTCAGGCTGCTATTGATCAGTCACATTGAGTGACTCTAAGGATTAAATGCTTCAGGTATTTAGGCTTTGGTACTGCTAACCAGTTCTAACATGACAAAGTTTTGGGTTCATTTTTTAGTTCAAAACAACTGCATATATTCTTTATTTGTGCTGTGCATTATCATATCATGATATCAGTAACTAATACAGAAATACTTGAGCACAATAGAAATACTTTTTACTTTTGTTTCAGTCATTTTCTTGTTTACACACAGCCTACACCGTAACTGATTTTTGTAAACTAAACAGTATTTTACTACAATATCTACAGTTACCTACTGTAAAAAATCTATACAGTAAATTACTGTAAATGGCAAAAGACAGTGGGAAACATATTGATTTCAGTAACATTCAAAACATTTTACAATAAAATCTACAGTTACCTACTGTAAAATGTTTATACAGTAAATTATTGCAAAGGTCAATGGATCAGGAGAAAATTCCATATTTTCCAAGGAAAACTGACCAATAGCAGGCAAGATTGGGTGAAACAAATATTTGAATAAATGTGTTATATTTGATAGAAATAGATGTATGTGTTTTTTTTTTTTTTTTTTTACAAAATGATATCTTGCTTATAAATGATCAGTTAAAGATGTAGTACTATGAAGTAAAATACAGCAAGTTCACCATAACTGGAAATGCATTGAAAAAATGTAGAATAAAATACGGTAATGCTACTGCAAATGATAAAACGGCAATAATGCTGTTTTTGGTAATACAGTAATTAAGCTGTAAACTGAAGGAGAGTAACTATACCTTGAATACATAAATACAGTACTAAAACTATTGTAGAAAATATTGTAATAATATTGTAAATTAAAACAGAGTAATGCCACTGTTAATACATTTAAATTAACTTACCTGCATCTTGTTCCCAATAAGTTACTGTAAAATTTACAACAACCTTTTTACAGTGCATATTTATACAGGCTATATGTCTGATTGGTGTGTATAGTGTACAAATACATAAATACTGTACATAAAAATATACATACCAATCAGGCATAAGATGATGACAACCTGTCTAACATTCTTTGGGTCCCCTATGCAGCTCCATACACAACAAACTGTGATTTATATGTTTATTCTGATGTTGCATTTCCATCAGAACCAGTATGAAATTCTTTAGCAATCTGAGCAACAGCCTTAACTCCCCGCGTTCCTCAGTGAGCCTCGGTCACCCACGACCCTGTTGCAGATTCACCACTGTTCTTTCCTTAGACCACTTTTGAGGGATAACGATCACTGTGGATCGGGACCACCCCACACGAGCTGCAGTTTTGAGATTCTCTGACCCAGTTGTCCAGCCATCACAATTTGTCCCTTATCAGACTCGCTCAAATCCTTCTGCCTCCCCAATTTTCCTGCTTCTAACATCAACTTTGAGGACAAACTTTTTACTTGCTGCCTAATATATCCCAAGCACTAACAGGAACCATGTCGAGGATATAATCAGTGTGTGTGTGTGTGTGTGTGTGTGTGGAGAGGTGATCATATCCATATCAGGCTCAGGGCTTGCTCAAAGCCTGTTGTGCCAACACACACACTCTGTCCTTGGTATCAGGGAGGGTGAAGTCTGTTAACATTTTCAACTGAAAGTAGTCTACGTGTATGTTTGACTTTGTCACTATAGCACAATTGTTTCACATAGCAACACTGTGGAACCAACTCGTGCAACCACTTTTTACACTTCATTCATAAAGAAGAGCTATGGGGGTACACAAAGAGAGAAGGAGAAGCAGCAGAAACTGATGAAGACAGACAGAGATCTACTAGAATGACAGTATCACAATCAGACACTGACTATATGTAGAGTTTTAAAAAAATGGTGAGATTATTGAAAAGATTTTGCAAAGTCACAAAAAACTCAAGGAGAAATGATTATAGTGAGATGCATTCTATAATAAAGATGGAGAGAGCGACATGAATGGTATGAAGTGAAATCATATAAAAAGGTCCAATAACAGTACAAATACCCTACAATCAAGTGATGTAAACCCATCATTACAGATATAAATATGTACTATTTTATAATAGCAGTTACAAAGTTTGGTTGTAAAATGTAACGTAAAAAAACTTGTGAAGTAAGGCCAAGGTTAATTAAGCTCTTAATTGGCACACAAATACACACATATACTTACAAAGACAGAGAGAGATATTTATTAGGGCCCGGCCAATATATCGACCGTCCGATTTAATCAGCTGATTATAGCCCTTTTCAAACTATTCAACATTGGCCAGAGTTTTGCCGAATTAACGCCGATATATTCTTACTTTCTCATAAAGCAGTAAATGCTGTTCAGTGTCCAAGTTGCGCTGTTAGTCCAATAGATGGAGCTCTGACTCCATTTGATCCTCAGTTCCCTCCCCACCGCTGTCTAATCAGCCAGGTAATAATACAAGAGAGGGCTGAACAGCACTTTCCAACAGGTATGTTTATAACGGCGGTGTGAAATTCACAGTGACTCAAAATGTCTTCCATTTTGAGTTACAGCGACTCTGCCATGTTTAATGACAAATGATGCGTGCTTTGTTGCGTTGGTCATGCTTTTCAGTGACGTTATATTGGTAAAGTTGTGCTTACCTGGCTTAAGTTACTCCCTGTCTGTTTATGTTAACAATGGCATCGCTGTTGTCATGCTAAACTAGCATAGCGTTATCTAACAGCTTAAAAGCCAGCCAGTAACCGCAGAAATAACCTAAGTGCACAAATATTTGAGAGTGCAGAGAACGACTGTTCATCGCTCCATCACCTGCGTGTTGAATGTGAATGCAGAGGTGAGGGGGTTAATCCAGGGCAGGCCTGAAAAGTTCAAACCATTAACACTGAGTGACCACAGGCTGGAACAGCAACTCACTGTGTGTGTTATGGAGTAACATTAGCATAGTATAAAATAATATGTGTGTTAATATGTGTGCACATTAACAATTTACATTAGACTATTTGTGACCATTATTTAGTTAAAATAAAACTTTGTCAAAGTCGATATGTTTTACATCTGAGAAAGGCGTCTCTGGTTTTTATTTTGGTTCATGAGTCATGACTTCATATCAATGGAAATAATGGAGAAAATTTTATTTAACGTTAAAGGACATCAGAAGACTATGGCCTAAATCTAAAGATAAATTCATCAGTACAACTGTATTTCATAACTCATTTATAGGTTGACTCCTTTTTAAGGTTATATAATTAATTTCCCAGAGGTTAAATGCTTTTCTGCATGTTTTTGTACTTGAAAATTCATCTCTGTTGTAAAGTTAAAAAAAATGCTAAAGGACAAAGTGTTGTGAAACAGTTAAATGTTCTGCCTGTAATTCATATACTCATTGTTGTAAGTGTTAAGGGACCAACATTTTTTTTGGTTCATTTTATATTTTCTTAATTAATCGGCTGATTAATAAGTAGTCGGCATTTTTTTCTGCGAAATATCAGCGTCAGCCTCAAAAAATCCATATCAGTCAGGCCTTAATATTTTATAATTACCTCCACTAAGGGGGTGAAGGAGGTAATGTTTCTACCAGTGTTTGTCCTGGATCCACATTGACCTGAACATGTTGACCCATGGCAGTAATACCTGTAACCTGAAGTCCAGCTCACTGAAAGCAATCTAAGAGTTAATGGGAGATCACAGCGGACTGTCAAGAATGGAGTCTCTGCAGCCGTCCAGGTTTGTTTACTCTTGCACAGCCCCTGCTGTCAAAAGGAAGACGTAGTAAGAAATCTCTAAGAATTATCTCACCAGCTTGACAACACAGTCAGTCTTCTGGTGGGATGTTTCCTCCCTCTTAGTTGCTCCGAGTTTTTCATTACGATGTAGAAATTTCTTGAAAATTAATGTAACAACCAGAGATCAATTTTAAAGCTCTAAATGTAAAACAGCAGATGAAACTGCGCTGATTACTGCAAAAGATGACTCCAGCGCCAAAGCCAGGTTTTAAATGGCGACATCTGAACAGAAGAGGAGACAGTCACATCCATATGACACCCTGTCATTATTCTACGCCAGAAAATTACAGAAGCAGTTAGCATACATGCACACATCTAGGCCGTTTCCACAGCAACCACTGCAGAAAGATACAAGATGCCTGAAAAAATAACTCTCTAAACACAGGCCTGTAATTTCCTCTTACTGCGAGGAAACAACCTCACCCTTACAGAAGCAGAGCACACGGGATGACAACTGAATTTTGAGACTGAATGAAAAATAAATAAATTAAAGCTACTCTTGTTAATATTCGCAGTGGCCCTCAACCACTCTGTATATAAAAGCTGGGGATGTTCCTGAACAAATAACATTAAACCCAGCTAAAAGATAAATAATTAAACCTTGTTTAGCCAACTAGTAAGTTAAGAAAACACCTGAAACAGTGATGAGAAATGGTACAATTTATTTTCAGACCAGTGCTGATATTGATTCTCTTGTTGGTTCTCGAGACATTCTGTAAACAAAGGCAGGCCTTCACAGATTTCTCATATCAACATCACATGCATGGCACTGAAACACATGATATACAGGCCAGTCTAGTGCATGATATATTTTACATGTCCATCTGTCTGGAGGGGGCAGAACCTTTCAGTAACAAACACTATAATGCTACAAGTATTCCCTCGTCTGCCTTCACACACATATGAACTTCAGTGACATCCCATTCTTAATCCAGAGGGTTTCATACAATGTTGGCCCATCCGTTTCAGCCATAACAGTTTCAACTCTTCTGGGAAGGCTTTCCACAAGGTTAAGGAGCGTTTATGGGAGTTTTTGACCATTCTTTCAGAAGCACATTTAAGAGCATGAAATTGTCCAAAATGTCTCGGTGTGCTGAAGCATAAATAGTTCCTTTCACTGGAATTAAGGGGCCAAGACCAACTCCTGAAAAACACCCCCACACCATAATAGCCGCTCCACCAAACTTTACACTTGGCACAATGCAGTCAGACAAGTGCCGTTCCCCTGGCAACCACCAAACCCAGTCTCATCATTTGGACTGCCGCTGTGCAAAGTACAAAACCTGAGTCAGTTCTTCAAGCAAACTTTCACCAAACCATGTCGGAAGAGGAGGGAAAATATCTTTCTATTGAAAAATGCTTTCTGTGTTGTTGTTTGTTTTTCATTTAATAGAAAAGCAGTCCTGATCTGATAAATCTGCTACTGAAGCTGTTAGCTTCTATGCTAATCTATGTATGAGCAGCCACTTCGGGCTGTCGTCTCGCTCGTTTCTTATGAGAATTAATGTGGTCCAGGGATGTGGATCAGACTGATTACAGACATACAGGCGGATCCAGCTGATCTGCAAGGTTAATATACTAGATGTTAAGACAAAATTGTAAAATGTGCCTAGCTAACTTAATGCATTGCTTGTGAAGGTCCTCAGTCATTCAAGTCATGTTAACTTGACTATAATGCTATACTATATACCTATATATAGATATATATTGTGGATCAGATCAGATCCAGATCACGAGTGAATCCCAATTGTACCCCTTAGCCCTTCCCCTTGGCCCTCTGTTTTGAGGGCCAAGAAGAAGGGGTGAAAACACGCTCCTAAGAAATGAGACGCCACTCGATTCCCGCTATGTCATCACCCAGAGCCGCTCGCTGGCTGTGTCGTAGGCAGATGCGACAACAGCTGTAGCTACAGCTGTGAAAGCTAGCTCGTTATAACGAGCAATTTTAAAATACGACCAACAATTCAAAACGTGATTAATACTCACTTGATGATTTTATGATTATTTATAATTGTGCGCTTCCTTCGGTCTCCGCTCTGCCTTCTTGTCAGTGGGCGCGGTGTCTAATGGGAAATTCTCATACCCCTTACTTTCAAGTGAGGTCCCTGTCTGTTTTCGTTTCAAGGGCTGTGTAGCCCTTCCCCTTAGCCCTACGGAGAATTGGGACACCCCTTCACTAGACATGAACACACAAAACCGACGGGCAAGGGGTAAGACAAGGGCTAAGGGATAGAATTGGGACAGACCCCCAAGTCTAGAGTTATCTAGATACAACTGTATATCTAGATAACCCTAGACTTGATCTGAAGGGCACCTGGACTGAAGAGGCCTTTAGGACAAGACAAAAAACAAGTCCAGTTGCTTTTTGTATTGAGCCTAGAAATGAGTCTAAGTAAAACTAAGTTTGCATTGTTTGTCTGTTTGAGGAGTTTACCTGAGTATGAGGGCATAATTTGCTGCCAAAAACCCCCCCCTGCACTGATGTACCTGCTCTAACACTGTTTTGGTCTGTTTGTGCACGATTTTCCTCCACAGGGCTCAAAACCTGTTTTAGCAGGTATCACAGTGTAACAAAAATACACAAAGGTATCAGTGGAGGATGAAAACATGGTTGTCTTGTGAGGTGCTTTTGCTGCAGTTTAGCTTTGATTCAACATTTTACCATCTGTGGTTTGAACCAGGTGTATTTAAAAAAAAAAAAAAAAAAACCCTCTTACACTTTCATACTTTAATCCACCTGCACCCTCGGCCTCACCAGTTGGCCTGGGATTTGGTAAACAGCACCTCCAGCACCTGGCTGCTTTCAGATCAGAGCCTATTCTTCATTATTTGGAGATGAGATATGGTTTATTCTGGTGTGTTTTATTCCGGTCCACAGCTGACCCTCTCTGTTTTTCTGTGGGTGCAGGCAATTCACTGCGGGATCATTTATTTACTGTTTAATTAGTCTGCAGTATTCAAACAGCACATCTGTGCCGCAGTCTGGAGCTGACCTAAGTCCACTGCCAAAGTTGCCAAAATTTGTTAGTGGTTACAAATGTGTGTGTACTTTTAAGGCTGTGTGGGAGAGATTGTGAATAAAAATGCCAGAGAAGGTGCTGCAGATTTATCAGACTTAACAGCTTTTCACACAAACCTGCTCCTAACAATGCTGAAATGTTTCTCCCCAGAGCTGCAATAGCGGTTTCTCCTCTGTCTGATAAAATCAGGTGTGTTTTGGCTCATATTAGCCTTATCGGTGAAGTTCAGCACAGGCCAGCTCCTCCATGATAATAAGCTGCTATTGATACAGTTACGAGTGAGGAAAGTCTGCAAAATGATGATAGAGACAGAAAAGTGAGACAGCTGATCCTGTTATCAGTGCAGGTTTATGAGTAAATCAGCTTTAAGGTATTTCAGAAACATTATTCAAAGTTGTTTTGAGCTGAAACATATACAGACAAGGTCTTATGGTAAAATCACCTGAGCTCAAACAAATCTCACAGATATTATGTTCTGACAATGCTTATTCGATCTTTAGAAAAGAAAATCCATATTTATGTCTTCATGCATCTTCATCTTAACTTTTGTGAGCATTCAGCTTTCTTTAAAAAGTAAATAGCAAACCCCATCAGTATTTTATGTAGCTAAAATAACTAACCTTCGGGCTAGGCAATATGACTGAAAAAGCTAATGACTATCATTTGGTCTTGACTCTAAGACAGTGTTACAAAGTTAAAGGGAACCATGCCTTGATTCTTATTCAAGCACTACCCCACCACCCAAAACCAAGACCATAATGCAAGACTCAACAAGTGTCTGTGCATGAGAGTAGTAAAAAGATGTTTTATCAAGTCTCTGAATTTCTGACTGTTGTTGCTGTAACTGTGTAGTTAGTTTTCTCCTGAATTGCGTAAACCTGCAGCTGAAAGCTTAGGCTTTTCAAAATAAAAGCATTCAAAGAGGGCTTTTATTGTGAATTTTTCAAAACTGACGTCTTTGTTATGGATGGAGCTTTACATACAAGGCCCTTCAAGAAGGTGTGTAATGCTCCTAACAAAGGGGGGCGCTGTTTTGGTGGAGTGGTAAGCAACTAGGCATGATCCATAAACATACCTCGGCTGACCTGGGTTCAAATCCAGCCTGTGGCCTGTTTGCAGAGTGTCCTCCCCTACCCTCTCGCCCCCTTCACATGTCGACTTACTGACTCGTTCTCCTATCATTAAAGGCCCAAAATGCCCAAAAAAAGAATCTTAAAAAAAAAAAATCCTACCTACCCCACTAAAGAGTCTTAAAGGTTTAATACTCCAGTACAACCATGTTAGTATGGCTAAAAGTGCTCAGAGGGAACAAACCACCACCAAGACATTTCTGACACTTCAAGCTGAGTCATCATTGAAAATGAGGAAAAAACCGCCCATTGCACAATGCTAAAAAATACTTGAAAAGATTCCTGCATATGCATCAGGTTTCAGGTCACCAAAATCGAATTACTTATTCCTTGTGCTACAACTAACATTCCCGGAAAATTCCATTAAAATCCTTTAAGAATTTTAGAGTTTTGTAGTGAAAATGTCCTACAGTATCTCTGAATGATAGCAAATCCTTTAAAAAAAATTCCTGGATTGGCATCTGTATTTTGATCACTACTAAAATCAAAGTACTTTTAACAACATCCACTAAAAATGTCATCAAAATCCATCGACAAGTTTTTGAGTCATCTTGCTCATAGTTGGACAGACAGTTGGATGGACAAGCAGACAGACATTAAGAGAGACACCAGAAAAATCATAACCTTCTTAAACTAGGTTTTATTGTATAATTATATAAGCTTAAATTTATTAGAGCACCTGTTATAAAAACAGAAAAACATAGATAAAAAAAACACAGATATAACGCAGAATTATCTTATAAACTTGCTTAAAACTGAAAATGTTTTTGTTATTGGAAATAATGTCCAATAATGTATGTCACATACCTTTTGAGCAGGAATGAGGGATTTCAAACTGACTTTACCTTTTTATACACAAAACTGAGCTGACTCACTGGGCTTCTCTGAAACACCAGAAATTGATCAAGCAAAACATTCAACCACCAAATCTAATTTTTCTGTTCAGGAATGCAAGTAAATAACTATAAACTGACATCTTCATTAAGAAATAGTAATAAGGTTTACTATTTTTCTTTTTTTTGTGAAACACAAAATTTGAAAATTCATAGATGACAATAATAATTATATTTTAGCTTGAAAAATATAATAGTGATTAAAGAGCGTCTACATACCAGTGTAATAACCATCACAGAAACATGAAAAAATGATTTTGGTAATTAACAACGCTGATAATTTATGGCAGCTGTGGCACAAACCTTACAGTCACTGTGTGTACAGTTATCAGACCAGAGTCAAATGTTTTTGTAAATCACCTTAAACAAAGTTCTCAGTGAGGTCCAGTGCTGATGTTAAACTAAACAGAAGTAAAAATACTGTTAAATCATTTTGACTCAGCCAGCTGACTGATAAAGGAAAAACTCTACAATCAAATCACATACATATTTTGAACAGAGGACACTGAGATGGCAAAGTTTTGTTAAATACATCGGCATGATTCTCCAGGTGTAGCATGAGGCTGTTCTTCAGCACCTGAGGACATAACCAGCTCACCTCTACTCTCTTGTTTTCCAGTTTCACCTCAGGGAGTTTCATGCTTGAGCCCTGAAGGAGCCAATAACTCTGTCCCAAAGCCACCGCCAAGCTCTCCGCGGAGCACTGTCACAATGAATCACTGTCTGAGAGAGGGCATCGATGGAGGGAGTGCACTCTCCTATCTGTCTCTTATTATTTGGTGCCTGTGAGCAGCTTGTGGGGAAATCTGTGCCACAAAAACACTGTGTGCATAGTAACAATTTACAGGTAAGAGCCACACAGACTCTTCAGGAAAAGCCTGGCATTGAAATGAAGATTTTTAAATCTTAACCAATTCTGAGCACACCAACCTGGTGCAGCAGCTGGATCCACCTGATTCAATGTCTGTAATCATGCAGATGCATCTCCCCAAGCTTCAATCTACAACAACTGCACCCGGCCCACAGTGGCACCAACCAATCAGTCTTGTAGAGCAGGAAGAGAAGGGAGAGACAGGAGAGACAACGGCAGGAAGTGCACTTACAGAGATTATTGTAATTTCTCAATTATACACATTTTTTTGCTCTTAAATAAGGCCTAATTTTCAGGTGCGTATTGTACATGGGTACAAGCAAAATATTTACCATATTTCATCAATGAATAAAGATTGATTTATTGAATCTAGATTCAGCAGAGACAAATGTGATGAGGACAGATTTATGATCTGGGCGTCCACGGGTTTGACGCTATCATAAATTCCTATTTTTAGTCCCTTTGTCTGCCTTGACGGATACATCTCTGGATGTATGGATGTGAGTGTGTGTATACATATATATATATATGTATATGTATATATATATATATATATATACATATATATATACTTATATACACACACACACATATATATATATATATACATATATATATATAAATATATATATAGATAGATAGATAGATAGATTTAAATGTATCTACTATAAAATTAAGAGTATGGCTTCAGCCTGCACTACTCTAAAGTGCCTTGAGATAACACTAGTTATGAATTGGCGCTATACAAATAGAGATTAATTGATTGGTTGATTATTTTCTGACGTTGTTAACCAAGTTATTATTGTACAGCTGCAGCCAATTAAAACTTCCCTTTTCCCTGATAGGGTCTTTGCTGGTCCCTGACAGGTGCATGACAGGACCGGCCCACCCTGACAGTCTTTGGTTGTAAACTCTGGGCCAAATTTTGGTGAATTTGAGGTGTCACGTTTGCTCCCAGTTAATATTGCAGCTAATTTACTGACCAAAGAAAAGATTGCGGCTATGTCATCTTGTGAGGAAAGTGCCAACTCATGGAGAAACCCTGCACATGCATTCATTCATTCTTTTTCTATACCGACTATCCCTTTCGGGGTTGCGGGGGGCTGGAGCCTATCCCAGCTGTCATTGGGCGAGAGGCGGGGTACACCCTGAACTGGTCGCCAGTCGATTGCAGGGCAACATATAGAGACAGACTACAATTCACGCTCACACTCATACCTAAGGGCAATTTAGAGTGATCAATTAACCTAATAAACATGTTTTTGGTTTATGGGAGGAAGCCCGAGTGCCCGGAGGGACCCCACGCAGAACATGCAAACTTCACACAGAAAGGCCCTGCTCAACCCGGGAATCGAACCGGCGAGCTTCTTGCTGTGAGGCTCGTGCACTACCTGCTGCGTCCCCCTGCAAATGCATGAGTGGGCATATTTCAATGGATTTTAGGCACAACCTCAGAGAAGAGGCGGGGCTTTTGGCAACTGGAAGTTGGCTGGTAACTGGCTGGAAGTGGGCAAGCAGCTGGCAGGGAGAAGAAAATTGATGTAGCTGGATCTGCAAATATATCTGTAAATTCCAGGATCCACATCCAAATAAGAATATCAACCAAACTCTGATCACCTTTTCCTTGCATCATGACAAACAGTCCCTGAAAATTTCATCATGATCTGCTGAGAACTTTGAGTTATTTTGCTCACAGACGGAGGGAAGGACACTTTCAGAAACACTGAACTATCCCTTTAACAATACACTGATCAGCTCTACTTTCTTTGGTGCAAACTCAAAAAAATGAAAAAGCATTAGATGGCTATATTTTAAAATTCCAGCTTAGGATGAGCTTGTAAAGTCAAAATGTGTCCTGAAGAGCTCCTCATCCGCACAGAGATACATCAGTTAAACAGCCTGTGAAAGGACCGGGCATCACTCCAACACTTGATAGTCACACAGCCCGCAGAGTCATCTAACCACATGCTGCAAGAAATCTGTCAGACTGCTTTCAGCCCTCTGGTCACCTTTAAAACAAAGACACAACATGCTTCTCGTAAAAATGACTACAATCACTCTGACACCTCCTCGCTGACTCAGGAGCTACAGGCCTATGACTCTCGCTGAGAGACATCCAAATAGTCCTGAAGAGTGGGATTAATGGAGATTATTACTTAGACTGACATGGACTCATCCAAAGGAGCAAAAAACTGTTCAGAGCGTGTTCTTAGTTTTGCTGAAATGTCCTCCAGCTGACTGTTAGATTACATTTAAAGTTATATGTCTGTACTTTCTTTATCTTTTAATTGGGCAAATATTGTAAAGTATGAATTCATTTTCCAAAAGAAATTGGAAACCTCTTACCCTGTCTCATTTCTGTGAGAGCTGAGTGGCAGTCAAAGTCAAATGGTCTTCTTAACATTTAAACACCCATAGACTTTGGGGGGTTGCAGACACTTCAGTGAATTAAAATCTGAGAAAATGTATTTACCTTTACAATGTATGATGTGCTTCTGAAGATATAAAATATTCAGGTGATAGTTCCACGTTTACTATCTTGCAATGTGTAAGAAGTCTGTTTTGTGACTTGAAACAAGCTCAACCAAACCAATCTGTACTGAACTAAACCAGAAAAGTGGTCACTGTACTGTGGTCTCCTCCTCAAAGACAAGGTGCATACATTGACAAATAGAAAGTAGTGAAGGCAGCAAGTCAAGACCCTGTGAGAAAGTGATGTACTTTATTGACTGAGTATCATTGTTACTGTTTTAGTATGCAAAATTATGGTATTTCTTGGCCTACTGACACTTGTTTGCAAACAGTTGCAATCGTTTTCCATGCTAGAGTCGTATGAAGCAGTCAAAGTCATCCACTATTTCAAGAAAAGTTTACGATTACTCTAAGCCAACAGGACGGTAACTGTCAATGAATCAAAGCTCGATCACAGTGCATAACTTTGTGCCACTCAGGAACATTAAAGGCCAGAGATCTACTTGCTGTTTGTAACGCTGCCCTGTAGTTTACATACCTGCCTATATGTGACGTGTGTTACTGGATGATACCACGAGAGGGCACAAAACGACCTAAGGCTGTCCAAAGAGGTGCTGCCAGAAATTTTGGGCTCAATGAAAAGATATCAGATTGAACCACCTCTGCAGTTTCTGAAACTCAGCATCCATAAAGCAAATTTGCAAACATCTGTCTTGCTCTATAATCTGTTTTTCCAAATATTCCAACATTTTAAGGCATCATGATGTTGCAGCAGGTAGTGCTCGTGTCTCACAGCAAAAAGGTTGCTGGTTCGATCCCCATGCCAGTCAGGGCCTTTCCCTGTGGAGTCTGCATGTTCTCCCCGAGACTGTGTGGGTTCTCTCCGGGCACTCTGGCTTCTTCCCACAGACCAAAAATATGCTAATGCCTAAATTGCGCCCAAAAGGGATAAGCTGAATAAATAATGGATGGAAGGATGGAAAACATTTAAAAATGCTATTTAGTACTGAAAGAGCATACCAAACTAACATCCTCTAATAAATGTTCCAAAGGGCCTCTTTTTTGTTAAAACATCTTTATACGGGAGTTAAGCACTGCAAAGATGCATGAATTTATTTTCTTGCAGATAAAACCAAAAAAAGCCTAGTATTTTTTTGTATGTGAAGCAAAGAGACCTTCAACGACCAACATTTATCTTTTCAAATGCAATTAATGCCCTGCATGTATGTTGGATTAACAACCAAAGCTATCAATCCTGATGGAATTCTTTACAGTGTACCAAATTTGTTATTATGAAGTGCACATTATTATCTGTTTGATATCAGTATCGGCTGATATCAACCTAAAAAGTTAAGCATCGGTATCAGTTGCTATTGAAATTTCGCAGATATTTACAGCCGATATATCGGCCACATACTGGGTGGCAAATTACACAAATGTACAATATTGATGCACTTTCTCATCACTGCATGGGTACATTTACAAATCAAATGTTTAATTTTTGCAAGGGTTAAATGCTGTTTTTCTTGTTTTATGTCTGTTCCTCGAAAATATATACCGTAACACTGAAAGAAACAAGTCCATTTTTGTTAAGTACAGAGCTGCTGCTCTTGACCAGAAATATCGTTATCGGTATCAGCAATAATGAATTTAAAAATATCAGCATATTGCATATTGGCGAAAATCCAATATGGTGCATCCCTACTTATGAAGCATTACAGATATTTATAATTTCTTACAACACTGAGCACAATTAACCTGGAAGAATGTCAATAACTCATGATCAACACTGTTATTACAATGACTTATCGTTATTTTTAAAAAGCATCATATATTGTCATGATTTCTTATAACTATGATTGTATAGAATTAAAAGTGCAGTATAATACATTATAAAACCATTGAAATATGCTTATTATGTGTTTATTGTGTAATGAAGCTCCATAGAAAGTTTTACCTCTATTTCCTACATCAGATCAGTAGCATAGATGAAAGTGTATTTTGAGTCCTGCCTCCCCATCTCATCATCTTATTCTAATGCACCATCTGACAGCTGCAAAGTAAGCTGAAAAGCTAAATGAGGGATTTGAGAAAATAAATTGATTTGACATTTATCTGAAGATTTCCTGTACATGCCCTGTGCTCCGACCTGTGAGGTTTTGAAATAAACTACAAATCAATCAGAGATGATTCCTGTCCAAACCTGAAAATCAACTTTGTTCCCTGCAGTAACTAAATCTGCCTGTTTAAACACTGCTGCTCTCATCACTCAGACGATGCCAAATAATGTGAGTATTGTATCTTTCTGTAAATGTGGTGTCATGACTGAATGAAGAAAAACTCTTGGTGAGAGCTCTAACTGCTGCTGGTAGTAGCAGAGAGAGCCACTATGAGAGGACACAGCAGATAAAAAAAAACAGAGTTAGACAAAGAAGTACTGCCCACACAGTTTCACTGACAGGTAATGTTTGGAAAGTACAGAACAGAAACTTTACAGCCAAGACAGATAAAATAGAGTCACAGCACAGGAGGGATGTATGGATTAGCTTTGGAGGAGAAACAGAGCAGTCTTTATTTATTGCTCCGAAGTTCAGGCCAAGACAGTATACTGTATGAGGCTGTGTAGGTTCTTAGTCATCCAAGTCATGGTTATCCAATGCTGATCAAAATACTGAACCAGTCCAGTTGCCACTTTGATCTGGACTGTAAGAGGCATTTCCACCTTGTGCTGCAGGTACACTGGCATTCATACAGTCATCAGAATAACACCGTCATCACTGTTCACATGCATTTAGCTGTTGGTAGTGCACACATGAGGCCAACAAACTACTGAATCACTAAACAGCAATCAGGAAAACATGTCTCCTCTCCTCTCCAAGTTTGATGTCTGCTATTATCAGCAACATTAAGTAGGTGTGCGTGCCTGACAGATCATTTCTCAGTCTGGAGCTTTGATGCAGAGTATGTGCAGGAATAAAATGATTAGTCTTGAGCCTAGAGCAGCTGTGATTCGATCTCCTTTGCGTTACCAAGGGGTGGAAAATTTCTGGAACCTTTTCAGCACATTTCCATCGGAAGTTATGCTAAATAAATCTGAAAATATTCCAAATAGGTTACTTTCCCTGGGAATTATGGGAATAATGGGAATTAACTGGAAAGTGGGGGTAATTTAAAGAAATGTCTTGCCTCACTCCCTAGTCCATGACAAGTAGGCAGACACCATTCGTTCGACCGTGCGTCCAGTAACAAGGAAGAGACAGACAAAGCTCTCCCACTGCTAGTTAGCTTAGCTCAAACACTGGGTGTATATGGGTAGCGCGTTAGCCTGCCTCTGCCTACAGTCATTGGATAAACACTTCAGCAACTCTAAACAGTCCTGTGTGTTTGCTGTGACTTGTTTTTTTTACCCCTTTATGTTATCTTCATTTTATCTTCATATTATCTTTTTCTACTCCTAAACAGAGGCTTTATTTTGTTGACCTACTTCCACGGTGGTTTTCGTGAGAGATGTGATATACGCGAACGAGTAGAGTCTTTTGAATAGCTCTTTTAAGTGAATGAGTGAACTGAGCTATTCGTTTGCAAGTCATTATTAAATGCAAATTGCCTGCAAATTTAGGAAACGAATGGCACAGTTAGAACTGTGAATCAGTTTTCATCATTCATTTAAAAGAGCTGTTCAAAAGACTCTACTCATTCGGGAACGTCACATCTCTCACGAAAACCACAGTGGAAGTAGGTCAACAAAAAAAAGCCTCTGTTTTGGAGTAGAAGAAGATGATATGAAGATAATAACAGGTAACGTAACATAAAGGGGTAAAAAATGAGTCACAGCAAGCACACAGGACGGTTTAGAGGTGCTGAAGAGTTTATCTGATGACTGTAGGCAGAGGCAGGCTAGCGCACTCCCCATACAATCCCAGCATTAGAGCTAGGCTAACTAGTGGTGGGCGAGCTTTGGCCGTCTCTTCCTTGCTACTGGATGCACATTCTAAAGAATTGTGACTACCTGCTTGTCATGGACTCGGGAGTGAGGTAAGACATGAAAACAATCCATGCAAAATGACACAATTAAAAAACATCAAATTTCAACAGATTTATTTGTAAGTAGAACTTAATCAAGCTTTAACGATTTTATTGAACAATCAATTTCAGCTTTACTTTATGTCCACAGGCTCAAATGTGTGGCTTCAATGGCCTGTAGGTTCCAGAATCATCTGTGCCTGTGATAGAGTAATGCACTGTGCATATAGGGGCTGTGGCCTCAATACCGTACTGCAGTAGGTGGTGAGCTATGTGCATGTGATCAAAGATTAGCACAGGTATGCTCAAGTATACTTGCATGAAATCTGGTTGTTTTAGTCAAGATTATGCTAAAATATATTTTCTCCAACTACATTTAAAATTTCTAAGGGTCAACCTTCACTTTTGTAAATTCCAGGTTAATTCCCACATATTCCCATTAAAAGTTTCCAACTTTAAGAATTCCTGCAAATTTGCAATCCAAAACCCCATAACAAAAACTTAAACAACAGTATAAACATTTGTTCTGACAAAAAAGTTATCAACATTTTAAATACTTTAATAACTTTTGATACTGTTGCTTTAAGAAATATAATAATCATTATGTCTTTTGTTTCATAGTATTTAAGTACCTAAAGCTGCACACGCTGACATTTTGTCCATCTTTTGCCAACGCATAGGGAAACATCAAGTCATGTCAAGCTAAGTCAGGCCAGGCAGAGCTGAGTTAAAGTCAGGTGGGCCACACTGACATTCGCTGGGTATGTCCACTGCTGATCAAAACGGTACCTGGGCTGGTTCTGATTCTTAAAGACATTCTCCTCTTCTTCAAAAGACTTCTTCAGCTCTAAGAACTCGGGAAGCCTAAGTCCACCATTAAGTTATATTTTTCAAATGCTTCAAAATGTCCTGTGTTTGATCTGACACATTTGTATTGCCAACATTTTGGTTCTGTTCAGTTTGTCAGTCTTCACTTTTGAGGGTTTTTTCTTTTCATTATTTCACACCATGTTTTAGTTCAAATTTATAGGAGCAGCAAGATCTACATGAGGAGAAAATTGTGAGGATTCCTCCTCCTTTGCCCTCACTCTCTCTCCTCCCTCCCTTCCTGCTCTCCTGCTGCGTGTGCTGGAGGCTCGCTCCCTGGAGCCTCACACCTGCAGCCTGTGGAGACTAATCAACGCTCACTATTTAAGCCACCTGGAGGCTCACCTCAGCGCCAATGGATTTCACTTCCTATGTGGTTTGTTTCAGGCCGTTTCTCTTTGTGCTACACAGTGCTACTCGTGTCTGAGCTGGCCTTAAGCCTTTCTGTCTCCTTGTTGGAGCTTTACTTGTGTTTTTGTGATTTTGACTGTAGTTTGCTGCAGTTAACTCTGAAGCTAATCTTTTTCCTCTGCTCCCTTTTTTACAGTGTTCTCCACGAGCCCCCACCACCGCTGTCTCCGTGTATATACTCACCTGTTCACTGTTGTTGCCTTGTCACCTGGATTATCACCAAATAAATCATTGTCAACTTTTTACCTGCCTCCTCCTTGAAGCTTTTGGGTCCAACAATGAAACTCAGGAAACCATTCCTTAACAAAAATGTGATTAAACTATCTTATTCCTTAATGTCTTTTCTTCTCTTTAAGTAAAAAAACTACCCTTTAGCACCCTTGCTGCAGTTAATGATACAAAGTTTTAAGAAATAAAAAAACTAGGGGTGCCAAATTATCGTGTTAATTGTGATAAATTACAGTCACAATTAGCATGCTATGTTTTTTAATGGCGTTAATCTCATTTTTAATCTGATTTCATTGTTTCGGTATTTTCAGAGGGCAGAACCTTAAAATATCAAAGCGGCTGGTATTGGACGATCAGTCACACTCTTCTCAGATCAATCCATTTCAAGCCACAGTATGACGTGGCAGCCCGACCGTGTTGTTAGCCGTTAGCTCAAACTAGCACTTCAGTCCTTAGACTATCGTCTTATCTTACATTAAATGATACCACACAGATGTGTCTGCCACTTATATGTGACATGAATCTTGTCAAAGACAATACCCACCAAGTTCTCTTGGTCAACTTCTGAGGAGGGCATATTTCATATCGTAGGGTAACCATGACTCCGGCTTGGCATCGTTCGAGAAACATTTCCTCATCTCTCTGAGTTTCTAAGCAGTGATCTCGGTCGGGAGAAGAAGAAAATCACAAGAAAGCTTGAAGTGATGTCCTTTGCTCCTCTTTTCAGGGAGAAATCGAGTCCATTTCTGATAAAACTGCAGATCTTGCTGCATCCACGGAGATCGCTTTACACGCCGCTGTTGTTTTCAAACATGCAGTCACTTCCTGTTGTCGTCAGGTCGGCAGCTCCTGCCTCTGTCCCCTGATTGGGCCGTTAGCGGTGGAGAGTTTTTATGCATTGGGCTTCTTGTGCTTGAGTTTTTTGGGGAGTGGAGAACAATCTTTTGATCTGCCACAATAATCTAATGAATTTCAAAGAAAATACCTCAAGTTGAGGGCTTTTTTCAGCAATTTTTAAAGTGAGATTAAAAAAGCGATTAATTAGATTAATTAATTACAGGTCATAATTAATTAATCACTCATTTTTTAAATCTCCTGACCACACTATAAAAAACATTTAAAAATGACAAGTGTTCAATTTACCCCCCCCCCATTAATAGCTGTTAAATTATTTCATGATCCTGAAAAAACAATTAAATTTGACTCCCAAACAACTTTAATCATTCCAGTTTTAGGAAAACAAAGTTTCTTTTTTTTTTAATTTTACTGAAATATATTTCATGATGGTATTTTATTTATCTGTCTGCCATTCTTCTGCAAAGACATATCATAATGTAATATTTAAAGTCTTTAATGCTAAGGCTAATTAACCTTGCTCCAATAAGCTCGTCCTGCCAAATTCAGCAAAGGAAATTAAAAAGGGATATCCACCAACAAAGCTGACAAGGTTTTGGTAGACCTTTGGTGGCTATTTTCAGATCCTGACTTGATTTTTTCTGTAGCAGAGGCCTGTATTTTATGAGTGTACTAAGCTTCGGTGAAATGTTAGGCTACAACATGTAAGTCTCAGTTTGATATAAAGTGCTGATGGGATTGGACTTTAGGTTCTTCCCTGCAAAACCTGACGGATGTCTGAGTCCTGGTGATTTAATGAAATGATGTTTATTTTATTTAGGCTTTGCAAATACTGAGCCTTCTTTGCCCCTGCTAAATCCTCAGATTAACAGAGAGGTGCTCTCATGCTGCTGCCCCTCCTCTCAGATTGGCAGTATGATAGCTTGGCCCAACTTAAGCACAGTGATACCTGTGGCAGGGGTTTCGTCACCCCTGTGCTCTGACTCACAGGCACAAACTTGGCAGAGCAAACAGAGAGAGATGGCCAATAAAGAATGAAAACTGTCTTCCAATAATACTACAATTAAGACATGTGCATAAAAATCATGGATGCTATACTGAATGGTTACATTTTTGGAAAGGAGAATAAACATCCCTCGTGGCTGCAGAGACATGCTCCCTAGAGTCTAGGAATGGGAATTGGAAACCAGTTCCTCAGTGCCCAGTCTATCTGCTGTCTCTCTTTACCCTTAATTTCCACTGGGACAGCTCTGCACCACAGAATGGTAGCACAGCGCCCACCGTTGGGGAAGGAATTTGCTTTAGTCAGTGGTTGTCCACCGCAGCGCCACGGTACCACCATGTCACTCCCGGTGGAAAACTGGGATAACTGTCAAATAAAGGCTGAAAATGACAAAGAAAAACATAAAAGTGCTTTATTTACATTTTGTCAAACTAAAACATTTAACGTCTACCTTAAAGACCAAATACTGTTAACCGTGATAAGACTTTTAGCTTTCATTGTCCAGCTTTATCTCATGGTCCCTTAGTTTTAACACCTAATGCCCTGAGAGCTTTTCTTCTACATGTGAGCATACTGCACCTTCCAGCGTGAACATTTGGAGTACATCACCAGCTGGGCTCTTATCCTCATAATTCCTCTCCTTCCAACCAAATCACCACCCCAGCAGCTGCAGACATCCTGCCGCTGGTCAGCTCCAAGATAAGCCGGGTAACCTGGCTGCATGGCTCTGGCTGATCTAATGACCAGGCCAGGATTAGGTGAAGTGCTGCCCAGGCAGAGCAGAGCAGAATGCTAAAATCCAAAGGTTCGTCAGTTGCTCAGCCAAGACTCGTCTCTGAGCCCAAACTGACCTACAGATCGATAGGCCAGAGGGGGAGATGGCATCCCTCAGCCTCCTGAGAGCAAGTGGAGCCAATGACTGCTCTTTCTGCTAATCTTATCTCTATTCTGCGCACACAGGAACACGCTGTGTGCTATCTTTAATAAATCACAGCCAGCCACAAGAGGCTGTGTGGTGAGAGGCAACAATGCAGCATAATAACATTGGAGGAAATTACCTGCTGCAGTCATGATACAGTTTCTTTTGAATTCTGTGCTGCTGCTGGCCATCTTGCCGTGAATGTTGTCATTTGCATATTTTACACAAGATTGAAACGGCAAAACGTTCCAGACCAGCTGTTCGTGCGTCCATGTTGGTGCTGATGAAGTGAATTAGCAGGCTGAGTCTGGCAGCACAGGGTCCAGGTCCTGTAATGAGGGAGCTGAGATTAAATCAGTTGTGGCTGATAGTTGGCCGAGGCTGTTGTGGAGCAGTTGGTGTTTCTCTTATCTGCCTTTAAAAGGCAAACAACTCACTCTGCTTCCCCCAGCCTGCCCCCGGCTTGGCATAGCTGTCCCTGAGTGTTTTTTATGTGTATTTTATTTGTGTGTATACGTGCATGTGTCTGCGTTCAGCTGACAGATGCTGTAAAAGTAAGCAGGCTGTCACCGAGGCAACTCAAGTGTGCATCAAGAGGAAACAATAGAGAACCTTTTTCTTTCTACCTCCCTGGTTTTTTATGTCACTCTGTCTATCAGCCTGAAAAGTGAAGTTCCACTGCGTGAACACAGAGAAGGAAAGGAAAGTTACTGAGGTTATAAAAAAAGGCCTGCCGATGCATATCATTCATTAACTTCTAAAAGGGAGAATGGAGTCAATCCCATTTGCAGTGGTTGCCTGATTCCAACACTATGTAAGTTTGGCAGCTGTCTGCAGTTCCATCACAAGAAGTGCATACACTTTATGGCACTAATGTACAAAGAAGCCACCAGCTAAAAAATAAACCAGTTTGCCCACATTGGGCAAATTCCAACAAAAAACATTGAAAATAGCAATATTTTCCATGAAAACAGAGCTGCAATTGGCTGTCAATCTTTAAAACTACTTGCATTACTTAATATATTTATTATAAGAATAAAAAATTAAACAAAATATACTTTAACCCTTGCAACTCAATGGGATTGCCTGCATTACCAAGCAGTAACACTCATTTGTTTTCTTGTATCTTCAGATACATCCCTCAGAATGCATTGTTGTGGCTGGGAGACAGACCCTCCCCTTCCCTTGCCCCCTCAGGAGTGAGGGGCGGAAATTCGCCTATATAGATATGATTTATTTAAACATGCAAATACCTGAAATTTATTCGTGCAAAGGCTTGACACAAATACTTTTTTTTCGCATATGATGTTAAGACATGACAATAGAGGACAGGTTTGGTGACTTTTTCTTTGAGTTAAGAAACATCGTGAGTTTTGTTTTGTTGGGATTAAAAACCAACTTTAGGTCCCTCAGAATGTCCCGCAAAGCATTAAAGGCCTCCTGCCAAAGACAGATCTGACAGCCTGATCTAATGTGAGGACAGAGCAATAAAAGGTAAATGGACATGAGCTTATAAAGCACTCTTCAATACCCTTTTGACGACTCAAAGCAGCTTTACACTGCATGTCACATTCTAACCATTCACAACCATCTGATGGTTGGATTATCTATATCAGTTGTCGATCAAAATCAGCTAACACATACACGCCCTTTCATACTCATTTACACGCCACTTAATCGCAGTGGGAACAACTTGGGGTTAAGTGTCTCACCCGAGGACACATCGGCACGTGACAATCGGACCTGGGTTTAAACCCACAAACTTCTGATTACTGAACAAGAGCACCGATAAATAATGCATATTAATGAAAATTAGCATTAAGGACATTATGACAGATTCTGTTATCATACAGAGTAAATATAGGGGTCCCAAGACTAAACCCTGTGGTACACCATTTCGCTTAACAAGGACTTTAAGTAAAGATGACATTTTTGAATTTTTCTTCTTTGAGTTTTGTACGTTTCTTGCAATCTCAAGATGCCATCACCAACCTAACCATCTGAATCAAAGTCTTCTTTGCACTTTTCCCTCACTTTTCTGCTTGCTTCCTGTACAACCACAGGTCTCTTGTTATGCAGAGCAGATATTACTCTATCCAGTTTGACATGAAAACGATTGCAAATAGCATTCTGATTCACAAGACTAACTCCGTCTGTTGGGTGAAGGTGTCTGTGACCGTGATTAACCCGAGCATTCATGCATTCACTGTCAGCGCAAATGTGTTGGGCTGAACTCTGCCACTGCAATAATGGTGTTAGTACTCCAGAGCCATCACAGGTCAGTCCCCAGATCTGTCTATATTTGGTTATTGAAACAGAGGAGGGGTGAAAGGCTGCCATAGACACCCATATGAAAGCTGAAGACCCTCCTACACAGAACATAATGTCAGTGAGGAGGTGGACAGAGAGACAGAGCAGTGGGGTGATCTGGGCCAATGGGCACAAGGACTGGATGACTAAATTGCTACTAAGCAGTGACACAACAGGCTACTTAATATGGCAAAAAAGTACATTTCTGATTTTTCACTCTACAGTTTGCTGAACAAATTGATAAATGCTCCTTATATTTCATACATGTTAAGCTGATCTCTTCAGGTAGCCACTGCCTTAAGCCTGAAAAGTATGAGTTTCAGATGCTAGAATAAATTAGCCTATCTTCTGCTTTAAATTGGCACATATCTTTAATAACCTTCACAGTGGAAAAGTGGGTAGCTTGAGGTCAAATGCTGCAAAAACAACTGCCAGAGAGCTAAGAAGTACTTAAAGACGAGTCTACACAACTACAGGAGCTGAGGGATGCTGGTGTGTTTCCACCCTTCATTACCCAAGAAATACTGAAAATCCATTTCCATTTTTAAACACTGTCTGCAACCATAAATTACTATTGACTGATGACATTGATTTATTGCATGAGACACTTCAAAATCATTGCAGCGCACCAAGTCATTAGGAGACAGGATTAGGCAACAAACCAGTCAAGATCTCTCACCTGCAATACTTTTTTAATTTTGACTGAGGAGGAGGTGATTCTGAAATCTTCAAATATAATGCATGTTTTCTAAAAGTCTGCTAGTCCTGTCTTTGTGCACTCAAGAAATCCAGTGTTTCTGCAACATCCATGATTCTTTTATAAATAATTAACAAACAAAAAGTCTAAGAGCAAAAGAGAAACTACAGCTTATTAGGGCTGGGGAATAAGCCCAAAATATCACATAATGAAATTTTTCTGGGACCATTATCTTACATTTTCAAGCACCCCAATTTTCCCTCAAAGGCCCCATGTCCTTAAACTTGCACAGCAGCTGCCAAGCTCCAATCTACAATGATTGTGAGCGGCACGGACCAATCAGCGTTCCTTAGAGGAGGAAAAGGAACAAGCCATGAGCGAGTTGACAGCAGGAAGTGACTGCACGTACAGTGATTAGCACAGATGCTAACAGCTTCAGTAGAGGTTTTATCAGAAAATGACTGCATTTCTTTATTACATGAAAAACAAAAACAAACACCACAAACCTCTCAATAGAAAGGATATTTTTGCTCCACTTCCAACATGATTTGCCAAGAGTTTGTTCTGCTAAGAAGCTAATGCTCTGTCCTTTAATTATTGGAGGCCCGTAATAAATGTGATGACGGGACAATCATTTAATTACTTGATGGATTTGCTTTTGAATGGTTCTGTCCATTGCCAGACACTTTCTATAGACTGTTCCCAGATGAACAAGTGAAATATACTGAACAGTCCATCTGGTGTGTCAGGCTATGTAAACACAGACCTCATTAATTATTAAAATCTCCGGATAACAGAATCAGGTTTATTTTCATGATAGACCCATTCATAAACAAGCCTATTGCCTTTTTTGGTCCTTATTTATGATTAGTTACACTGCACACTGTGTGTCTGTTTGTAGTGTTACGAACCAAAGATGTTAAAGGGGATGAAGGTAGTAACAATAATTTGAAAAAACCCAGGTCAAATAACTGTTGATGCCAATTCTGAAAAAAAGGTGATGAATGTTCATTCAAAAAGAAATTAACAACAACTTCAAACAAGCCCAAAGCCGATTGTATCTTCAGAAATAAACACTAAAAGTAGATAAAGAAACACTCAAATCACTGCAGGCTCCACTGCCACTGGAGGCCTACACAGTTCACACAGTCTGGATGGCTCCCCAAAGCACATGCAGGTGACCACTGCTCCACAAAGCACATGCAGGGAGAAGAGGAGTAGAAAGAGAGGGAGACCACAGCTCTCTCCTGCTACATATAGACTGCTGCTCATCAAGACAACTAGCAGCACCTGCCACACACACTCACTGCAGCAGAGGAACCTGGAGAGAGAGAGAAAGGGAGGAAACAGCACACCTTTGCATCCACCGGACAGACCTGCCCATGTCCAACCTGCTTCCCCAAGTAGGTAACACTTGCCTTACCAAACTCACACTTTGCAAGGTTTAGCGTCAAGGATGCCCAAGCAAGTCGCTGGAAAACTGCAGCTAGAGTACAAACATGGCTTTCCCAACTACTCGAGTATACCACTACATCATCTAGATACACATTACAGTTTTGCACATCCCCCAACACAAGGTGCATAAGGCGCTGAAAGGTAGCTGGTGCATTTCTCATGCCGAAGGCCGTAACAATGTACTGCATGAAGGCATCAGGAGTAACAAATGCTGAGATGTCAGATGCACGTGAGGTTAAAGGAACCTGCCAGTAACCCTTAAGCAAGTCCAGCTTGGTGATAAATGTGGAGGGACCAATACTGTCAATGCAGTCCTCCATACGAGGCAATGGAAAGGAGTCCGGCACAGTAACTGCATTAACTTTCCGAAAGTCGGTGCAGAAGCGAGGGGTTCCATCAGACTTGGGTGCAAGCAAACATGGAGAGCTCCAAGGACTACTGCTGGGCTTAGCTAGACCATTCTCTATCAAGTAACTGACTTCTTTTCTCATGCTCTCCCTTTTCTCCATTGAACAACGGTATGCCTGCTGTTTAATGGGTTTCGCATTACCAACATCCATGTCATGCTCCAACACAGTGGTGCATGACGGCACATCACCAAATAAGGTGGGGTAGGAACAGATCAAGTCACTTATGTCTCGCCGCTGGACTTCAGGGAGGTATGACAAGTGATCCTCTATGCTAGACAACAATTCAGAGTTTGATAACCCACCACCACGATTACCGTTAGTTGGACCCACCAACCCATCAGACTCAGCTGTGACACAAATCAGCGAAGGGGTGACAACTACAGGGAGAGCTTTAGGCTCTTCCTGACCAGTGGCTCTGGAATGAAAAGGTTTGAGCATGTTAATGTGGCATAAACGTGTTTTTCTTCTACGCTCAGGTGTGTGGATGATATAGTCTGTGTCTGACACTCTACTTTCTATCACATAGGGACCAGAGAAGCGGGCAGTGAGAGCAGAACCAGGTGTAGGCAACAACACAAGAACCTTCTCACCAGGCTGAAACTGCCGCTTAACTGCTTTCTGATCAAACCTCTTCTTCATACTAGCCTGAGAGGAAGACAGAGCTTCTTTCGCCAGCAGGGCAGCACGGTGCAGACGCTCTCGACACTGGGAGACAAAATTAGACACATTTAGTCTAGGAGAAACATTATTCACAAATTTCTCCTTTAACACTTTTAAGGGACCACGCACGTTGTGACCAAACACAAGCTCAGCTGGGCTGAACCCTCAAGACTCCTGTTTAGCATCCCGAATCGCAAACAGAACAAAAGGTACACCATCATCCCAGTCCCTCCCCGTCTCTTGACAGAACTTGCTGAGCATAGACTTAAGTGTTTGATGCCAGCGCTCAAGCGCACCTTGTGATTGTGGATGATATGCACTAGACACGGAGTGAGATATACCCAAAGACTGCAATGTCTGTTTAAAGGTTTTGGACAGAAAGTTGGTACCCTGATCTGTTTGAACTACTCTGGGGAGACCAAAAGTGGTGAAAAACTTGAGCAACGCCTTGCTAACTGCCGGCGCAGTAATCTTGCGCAAAGGAATAGCTTCTGGGAAGCGGGTAGCAACACACATCACTGTGAGCAGAAACTGATTACCAGACTTTGTTCTGGGCAAAGGACCCACACAATCAACAATAACATGCTCAAAAGGTTCTCCAATAGCAGGGACTGGTTGCAAAGGAGCTGGGGGCACTACTTGATTAGGTTTTCCTACAACTTGGCAGACACCACAAGTTTTACAGAATTGCACTACATCACGTTTCAATCCTGGCCAGAAGAAATGTTTTAGGACACGGTTGTATGTCTTTGTTATCCCTAAATGTCCAGACCATAGGTGCTCATGTGCTAGTGCAAGCACCTGTTGCCGACAACCAACTGGCACAACTATTTGATACACTGTACCCCAATCCTCACCTGAATTGTCTTCAGCACCAACTAACTGAGGTACCCACTTGCGCATCAACACACCTTCATCAACAAAGAAACACTGGCCCTTTTTGCACTCACTAGAGCTCTGAGAAGCTGCACAGAGACATTTAGCTAAGGATGGATCATTTTGCTGAGCAGAAATGAGTGCTTCTCGGGTTAAAGGAAGAGGAACTGGTGCTTTGACGGACTCTGATACCTTTTCAGCCTCTAAGGAGCAGTTCACTAGTGTACCTATAGAGGGCGTATCGTCTGTCATAACAGAAGCAAACAAGGTGTCAGACAAATCTACATCCTGGGCCTGCTTGGTGGCCTGAGCTCTGGTCAACACGCTCACAGTAAAGATGTTGGGGTGATCCTGGACTAAGTTTTCATGTTCAGAGTCTGGAATTGGAACATTCACAACTTCAGGAACAGGGTAAACTTTGCCACCAGCTATATCATTTCCCATGATTAAGTCTACACCATCAATGGGGAAAGATGAGCGGACACCCACATCAAAAAACCCAGTAACTAAAGGAGACTGCATATGAATGTGGTGGAGAGGTGCAGGCACAAAACCCATTTCAAATGCCCCTTACCACTACGCTCACCGCACGGGCTGACTGTTCACCCAAAGGCAAGACACTAGACAGGATAAGAGACTGCGAGCACGCCGTGTCTCGCAACACTGTGACCGGACGCTGATCTTCAGCTTTACCTGTGAGAGAAACCAGACCATGAAAGATGAATGGTTTGAAACAGTCATCTGGCTCTTTAAGGACAGGAAGTTGGGCACTGGAAGAAGTTTTAATCAACCCCACCCCCTTTGGCTGTTTTAAACCTGACCCCTGCTGCTTGCGCTTCCACGCTGCGCAGTCAGCAATCAAATGGTCAGACTTATGGCAGAAGAAACGAGGCCTTTTACCCTTAGGACCTGGTGCAGTAAATGTGCGCACGTTTACATCCGTGTTATCACGAGTGTCACGGGGAGAGGACTCACGAGTGACAAACATGTTTTTGTGTGTGAGCCTAAACTCATCAGCGAGCATTGCAGCCTGCTGCACAGTGGAAACTTTATGTTCATTTAAATAAACAGCAAGACGGTCAGGTACACAGTTTTTGAACTCTTCTACCAACATTAATTCACGCAGCGAGTTAAAATCAGCTGTTTTACATGCTGCACACCACCTGTCAAAAAGAATACTCTTCTCTCTGGCAAAGTCAGCATAACTCTTATTTGATGGTTTCTTTAGACCACGGAAACGCTGTCTATATGCTTCTGGCACTAGCTCATAAGCTCGAAGAATAGCGCTCTTAACCTTATCATAAATCAAACCATCCTCAACTGACAAGCAAGTACAAGCCTCTTGAGCCTTACCTGTTAACTTACACTGCAACAGTATAGCCCACATATCTTCAGGCCAATGCAAAGCAGCAGCGATTCGCTCAAATGCACCAAAATAGGACTCTACCTCAGACTCACGAAAAACAGGGACCAAAGAAATGTGTTTACCCACATCAAAAGCAGCAACAGAACCAGAAGGGGGCGCAGTACTGGTAACAGTACTTGCTGAGCAGGCCTGCAACTCTAACTGCCGCAGTTTAATAGCAGTTTCTGCTTCCAACCTTTTAATTTCTATCTCTTTATGGAGCTGAAACTCCCGATCTCGATCCCGCTCCTCTTTCTCCAATTGAAGACGTGCTAACCGTACCTTCAACCGGGCATCAAGCTTAGAGCCAGGAGATGACTCAGCTGAAAATGGAACAAATTGCGGTAAAGTTACTGGCTTCTCTTCAGCCCTACCACTCTCTACAGTAGGAGTCAATCCAACAGGATGCTCACTCACCTCCTCCACTGGAGAATCAGAGCCACCCTTGGCTGAGGACACACCTGCTAACTCAAGAGCTTCATCAGATACAGGTAAATTGAAAATACCTTTATTAATTAGGCCATCCAAAAGAACAGCCTTCAACTCGGCTTTAACAAGAGAGCTGGACACACAACAATACTCTGCAATCTCACGCAGATCACTCTTTTTACATTTATCAAACTGTGTCAACGTTGGATTTGTCACAAACTCATTTACATCAAAAGCTACCATTGTAGAAAAAGATGCAGTACAACAAAAGGTAACCTAGCAAGGCTAAGCAAGATAAACCAAAACTATCACTAATGGAAAATCACATCCACCTGTGACAACATATAAGATTAATGTCAGATGCCACACAAAGTTAAAGCACACAGTCTAACCTTACCAAAACCAACTTCTCCAGAACCTGCCTAATTTAACTTTACCTACCTATCTTCTGGAGCGTGCCGGGCTCGAGGCGACTTACAGGCAACACATCAGCGGCCGAAACCCTGAAACGCCAGCCCCCTTTGGAGATTTAAATCCCCACCCAGGGTTACTCCGAAAATAAAAAAGGCAAAACAATAAATGAGTGTCTGTTGGAAAGGCTGAGACAGCCCAGCTAGACACTCCCCTGACTAATCTGAGGAAGCTGTTAACACAAGAATAAAGGTTAGTCAAATTGGCATGCAGACATCAATACTTACATGTAAGACACTGAGGAAAATAAACCACAATGCAAAAACAAACTCACCAACTTCATAAAAGCTCAACTTAACCTAGAAGTAATCCCGGACGAGCCCCCAAATTGTTACGAACCAAAGATGTTAAAGGGGATGAAGGTAGTAACAATAATTTGAAAAAACCCAGGTCAAATAACTGTTGATGCCAATTCTGAAAAAAAGGTGATGAATGTTTATTCAAAAAGAAATTAACAACAACTTAAAACAAGCCCAAAGCCGATTGTATCTTCAGAAATAAACACTAAAAGTAGAAAAAGAAACACTCAAATCACTGCAGGCTCCACTGCCACTGGAGGCCTACACAGTTCACACAGTCTGGATGGCTCCCCAAAGCACATGCAGGTGACCACTGCTCCACAAAGCACATGCAGGGAGAAGAGGAGTAGAAAGAGAGGGAGACCACAGCTCTCTCCTGCTACATATAGACTGCTGCTCATCAAGACAACTAGCAGCACCTGCCACACACACTCACTGCAGCAGAGGAACCTGGAGAGAGAGAGAAAGGGAGGAAACAGCACAGCAGCACACACACAGGGCATGTAACAGTAGTTACTCTACTCCTTTCAGGCCAGTCCTTGGCTTTATTGTCTTTCCTAAAAAAAACAGGTTTGGGACTGTCTCCTCAAGCCTGTTTCACGCTGTATGTACTTTTGCTGCACTTGCCACACGTCAGCTCCGGTGAGAGCCACTACAGCTTTCACACCAGGCGCACGCATGTTCTGTGGTCTCAGCGCGTCTCCCCGCTGTCACAGGTCTCTCTATTCATGTATATCCTCCCAATAATGAGTTTCTATTGAATGTTTAGGAAGAACCGCAAAAAACCTCCCCCCAATGAACCTGATTCAGGGAAACCTGCAGGATGAAATCATTCTGAGAAACAAGGGGAGTTTCTCCACAGAGAAGGAAAACTAAGCTCTAACTCTGAGAGACACTGACAGGGAGAGTCATTGGACGATTTCTAATTTTTCTGTGACATACCGTAATTTCTCGATTATAACACACACTCGATTATAACACCCCCCCCATATTTTCACTATTTTTGCCTGGAAAAACGCTGTACTCGAATATATCATGCACCCAAATTTTGCCCAAACCTCACTCTCTCAGACAACTCAAAAAGTACCTTTATTCAAAGTTTTAATCAATGAATTTCAGTATTTTCACAACAAATACCGTACACGATTTTCTGTCTCAAACGGATGCAGAAACACTCTTTCTTCTTCTACTTCTTTCATTTAATGGCGGATTGCAAACAACGTTCAGGTGCATAACACCATCTACGGTACAAGAGTGTGTAGGGAAACACTTTTTGCTTCACACATGCGCAGTTACTCGATTTCTGCCCGAGCATGCTCAGTCGTAGTGTACCGACCAATCAGAGAGCAGCTATCAATATGCCAATGTCTTCGACCAATCACAGCGCAGCTATATAACCTTGCTTACAAGATGGCAGGGTCCTGTGTTTGCATGTTTTTGCAGAAAGAGAGAATCATTCGGCTTTTTGTATCAGATGTGTTGCAATGTTGGTGAGACAAAATATGATGAGCACTTTGCTTGTACTCGTATATAATACACACCTGAAAAATTAGAGCTTACTTAAAAGCAAAAAATGCGTTTTATAATCGAGAAATTACGGTATTCAACTGCTGTTGACATACATACCAGCTGGATTAAAGTAGATATGACTATATTTATCATTTTATTTTTGTTTTTGGGCTAGCACATGCCTCACAGCAAGATGGTTGCTGGTTCGATTCCCACGTTGGTCAGGGCCTTTCTGTGTGGAGTTTGCATGTTCTCCCTGTGTATGCATGGGTTCTCTCCAAGTGTCCGGCTTCCTCCAATAGACCAAAAATATGCTCATTTGATTTGTGACTCCAAATTGCCTTAGGTATGACTGCGAGTGTGAGTGGTTGTCTGTCTCTCTGTCGCCCTGTGATCGGTTGGCGACCAGTTCAGGGTGTACCCCGCCTCTCGCCCAATGTCAATAAAAATCTGGACAGAATCAGGGAAGTATACGTTAAACGCGGAATTCCATATGAACATGGAATATCATGGAAATGGCCAACATTTCCATGATATCAAAAGCATTTTTTCTGACTAAAAAGGAACATATCTCTCGGGGAAAATGCTCCGAGGGGGTCATTAAGGCTGCGGACAATGCACGCTTCACTTCCTCTCCCCATCGTCTTCCCCTCATTAACGATGTCAACATGTCACAGTGGCCGTCTGAGACACTGGCTGACCCTGCGTTCACACCAAAAGCAATCTGAGCATCCTCGGCGTCCAGCTGCCATTTATTTTCAATGATCACTGCCGTCGAAGGGCGACAAGTGAGGCGATGCGAACAACACAAGCGACGCGAGTGACCTCGAGCAGTAAGTAAGTAAGTTGGCAAAGAAGCTACGAAACTCCCAGCTAACTCCAGAGTACAGGGCAGAGCAGTTTGCCAATGGTTATTACGTGTTAGGAGATCAAATGTTCTGCAAATTTTGTCAACATACTTTTGACTGGGCCCAGAAATATGCCTGAGTACCACCTGAAGAGTAAGTGTCTATATTTCATTACTTAATACAATGTCTCTGGATTAAATTTTGGTAAAATACTAAAAAGCGAATTCTCAAAAAAATTAAAACGGAAAAAAACGGAGATGGGAAAAAAATATCACAGATTTAATAGGGCTCTATAACTGGTCAAGGTATAGTGATCTTGGAACACCAAACACTCCTGTCCTTCATAAAACATAAATAATTTTTTTTCCAAGCTATGGATGCAGCTAAAGCTTTGGAGACACAAAACAGGAGACACGGCTGCATTTTATGTGTTGCAGAGCCAGGAGCCATGGAGACGTGACCGAAATAGACGCAGGCACTTCAGAAAAAGCAAACATTCAAAGACCTGAGAAAAACTGAGCTTGATGTATGCATGGACATGACGTGCCAGCGCTGAAGAACATGCTTGGTTACGTAAGGACAATGTATATTCAATCTCTTCTCTGAGTCCCTGAAGCACAGCACTGCACTGCACAGCCCCCCCTCCACGGCTCAAACACTCGTTTATTCAGGCCATCGCGGTTCTGCTCCCTTTCACCGACGGCTGTGTAGGAGTCAAATTAAGAGTGAGCTGATCCAGTGTGGCAGTGTGAAGGCTTGAGTTGAGGGGGAGAGCAGAGGAGGGAGAAGGAGGAAAGATGGGGGAGGAGGAGGGGTGGGGGTACGGTGAAGGAGAAGTTAATGGATGGAGGATATTACATGGATGGGATAATGAGATGGAGGGATGTATTAATGAAGGGGGTGATAGAGGCTGGGTAGCAAAACTAACGTAGTATATGGAGCTGGGTCTATTACAGGGGGGAGTTGGGGACATCATAATCCCTGTGGCCTTATAAGTAATTACCATGTGATAGAGACAGAGAGTGGTGGGACCTATCTACTGTCAGCAGAATTGGAATTAACTCCCTAATGGTTCTTTCACCACACCGTGCTTTTATGTGAGTGAGTGTGTGCGGCTGTACTTCTACTCTTTAAAGATTGGAGTGGTCGACTTTCAGAGGAAAAGCATTACCTCAGGTGAATTATTGTTTCAGAGGGTTGGGGTATCTATAGAAAACATGTGTGTTTACCTTCTGGATGTGTGTATGGATTATATCACAGCGGGTCGTCTGGTCGGTGTATCCTGCAGGGAGCTGTCTTTTATCCACCTGTTCTGCAGGTTCAAAGTACGTGAACACACATTGGAGATAAACACGAGCACTCTGAGTCTTTTGAAGATCACTCGGACTAGTGCTGGGTTAAAACAGGCCAGGAGCACTTTCCAAACTAACCTGAGGCAATTACATTTTGCTTGTGATTTTGTTATGAGCTTTGGATGATCTGTACATGTTTGGAACTGAAATTCACATGAAGCTTAGTTCAGGGTGTTGGCATTAGGGATGGTTTTAAATCCAGCTGAACACAAGTGAAAATCAGTTTGTACAGATGCAGCCACTTAAAACGTTCCCACTTTCCCTGACAGTGTCCTGGCTGGTCCCAGACAGGTCCACAGCAGGGCCTGCCCACCATGGCAGTCATAGATTGTAAACTCTGGGCCATATTTGGGTAAATTTGTGGTGGCAGCTGATAAACTAACCGGGGAAAAGATTGAGGCTATGCCATCTTATGAGGGAAGCACCACCTCATGGAGTAAAATGCATGAATAGGTGTGTTTTCAATGGGTTTTAGGCACAACCTAAAAGAGAGAGGAGGGGCCTCCAGTGGCTGGAAGTTGGCTGGTCACTGGCAAGGAGGAGGAAATTTGAAATAGCTGGATCTGTACAACTAGTCTAAATTAGGAATGGGAATCCACATGGTTTTATTAATAACAATGCTATAATGATTCTGCTTATTGATCCGATTCTGTAAGAATTCCCTTAACGATTCCTGTTGATTTTCTGTGCGGGCAAAGGTTGATCTGTAGGTTTCATGTGGCAACAGTATCAAACACGTGACCCTGCTGATTTAATGCTGCGCTGCATGTATAATTGCTTCTGCAAGGTGCTGGTGTTTTCACTTACAGAAAGCTGTGCATTTTTGTCAAAAAATAAACCACAATCTTGACCACCTCTGATCTCTGTCATTGAAAGGAATTGATAAGGAAACAGATAAGCAAAAAGGACTGATTATATTTTTTCCTTGAGGGAGTTATCAATTTTCTACTGGAATTGGTTTTCATAAAACAAACTCTTGTCAAAATATGTCAGAAGTGGAGCTAAAATATCCTTGCTCTCGAGAAGTTTGTATAGTTCCTATTTGTTTATCGTCTAATAATGAAATGTGGTCCAACTGAAGCTGTTAGCATCTATTCTGCTCACAGTCATTGCAGATTGGAGCTTGGCAGGAGGGATCTGCCTGATCACAGACAGGCAGGGCCAGCTGCTGTGCGAGGTTAGCAGTAATGATAGGGTGCAGCTATAACGACTGTAAATATCAGCAAAAACCTCAATATCGGCTGATGCTGATATTTTCCTTTTTAGGTGGCTATTGGCCGATACTGAAATCATACCAATAATATCAAGCATCCCTGGTTAAGGATGGGTGTATTGATCCTGCAGTATCCAGGAATCTAAACTTCTACAAAGTTAAATTTGGCTTCAATTACTCACCTGAAATAAAGATACCAAATATCTACTCTGATAAAATGTTTATCTGTAATGTTCTAGAGACTGTTTTCAGACTTTCATGCTCTCTACATGGTGTTCATAGGCATTAACTCCGATCAACTGATCATGTTTTTTTGACAAAAATCAGCCTGTATTGATCGGTGCCGATACAACCAGGGCACTTTTACTTGGTTGCACCCCCAAGCTTAAACACAGACACACCCCACAGTTCTGTAATGAACTTGAGTAGGAATGATGGAAAGAAAACACAATTTTAAGCATTTTTACTCAACACATAATTTTTCAACATGACTTTTAAAATAACTTTTAATTGATTATGCCACATTTAAAAAGATGTTTAAATCAGTGCAACATATGGCTACATGTCTTTTATCGTTGTTTTCATATATTGTTTGTAATTGTATCGGAATAATTATTAATTCTTCAAAAAAGATCAATTAAGCCTGTAGTGGTGGAAACCTTCTTAAATTTATTCTATGTGGACCAACACTTCAAATTAAACTCACCTTTAGATCTGGTGGCCTAGTCTATGTATTCCCTGTGTGCTTTTGGCCTTTGAAAAGCAACTATTTAATGAACATTATGTATGCAGTGTAGGAGATGATTGGCATTAGTATCTGTATTATAAAAAATTACAGCAAAAGTATTGGTACTTCATTTATTTGAAAATGTTTGGTATCGCCCATCACTACTTCCAAATGTCCTTGTACAAAGCAAAGATACAGTAGATGTACCCATGGTGATATAATCTATGTAATTTTTGGACTTAGTGTTCAGTTGATCTTTATTTATTTTAAAACAGGAGGGGACATGGAGGTGGAAACACGTTCACATTTCCAATCCTCTGTGCTGGTTGACCCTGCTACTGATTTGTCAATAATTGATGGCCTTGCCCTGAAACAAATGCGTATTTATGTATTCTCTTTTAAGTGAAACAGATGAGCACTTCAAGCAAAGTACAATTTCAATAGCTGCACCCTTCCACAAATTGATAATAATAGACCAGAGTGCTGCACAGGGATGGAAAATGCACTTCTGTTCACAACAGGTACAGAGAGGTGGATGACTACTAACTGAAGAGATGAGAAAAAATAGACTCAACAATCAGAGATATTAACACACAGATCCACAGAGTGAAACATCAGTATCACAAATGTGCTGCAATAAGGTAAACCATAGATAAACCTGGATGGATGTGTTAGCTTGATGTTAACACTCAACAGAACCTGAAATCAACGCACTAATGCTGAGGTCAGACTACACCTTTTCATAGTCTCTTACAGCAGTCAATCTGTCAAATTAGGCAACTAGAAGGGGTCAGAGAGCAAAAACCTTTACCAAGGTATCCCCAACATTGTAAAGCGAGTTTTTGTTTAAAATGTGGAAGCCTGTCCTATCTCACATTGTAAACAAATCCTGAAAATATCACATCCGGATTTGGATTACCGCCATAAACAAATCACTTCTCTCTGGTGACATGACCAACATTTCCTGAAAATGTCAAAATCATTTGACGACGTATTGAGTTACTAGTGAAAAAAGAGTTAAGAAATCCTTTAAAAATTCCTGGATCAGATTTCAGATCAGCGCCAAAATCTGATCACTACTTTCTTGTGCCATGACACAATATTCCCTAAAAATTCATCAAAGTCCATCAATAACTTTTTGAGTTATCTTGTTAAACTAAAAAACTAACAGCAAAATCAAAATCATCTTGGCAGAGGTAATTTTATACAGATCCAGCCACTTCAATTTTCCCCTCCCTGCCAGTGGCCGGCCAACTTCTAGCCAGTTTCCAGCCAATTACCAGATAACTTCAAAGTGCCTAGAATCCTCTGAAAACATGCTCATTCATGGATTTATAGGGTGTCTCCCTGAGATGGTGCTTCCCCATAGCTTCTTCCTTTTCCTTGGTTATTAGAGTAACTGCCAAATCAATAGAGAAGAATCTTAAACCACAAATGAACACAAACATGGCCTGAAATTTACAATTTAAAATATTCAGAGTCGACAGGCCCAATCAAGGACCTGCCATGGACCAGCCAAGATCCTATCAGGGAAAGTGGAGAAGTTTTATGACACAAGCATGACTGACTACACATTATGGATGATTTGAAGACATTAGAAGCAGAGGATGATCCTGAAGACGGTAAAAAATACATTGTTTTTGCACCATTAAACTTTTGTTTGGCTATCCTAATGTTATGATGAATGATATGGTCGCTTGATGCTAAGTCCCTTTGGCTATTCTACAAAAACATTACTCCTCTCTTAGCCTCTGGTGGTGGTCTCTTAATTCCAACACAGAAGAGGTGAATGTAAAAATAGATAAGTTGCAATAATTCATATATATTATTCTGAAAAAAATAAAATAAATTTCACTTTGACACTTTAATGTAGATATCAATTATTTGTCTCTATAATATTTTACAAGTAGAATTATTGATGTTAGACTGTACTCATCAGAGAATTTCTGCTACCTCTGCTTGAGTGAAAAAATCTGAGATCTTGTATCACTGGCAAATACCTAAACTATTAAATGTGTGAATTTGACAAAGGAAAAAAAAAACAGCTTATTGCTGTTGCACTAATTCACATATAGTAATGTGAAATGGAGAGCCAAGTGTCTTTTCTTATATCGAAGTCTTTTGTTAGAGTTTTTTTTGTAATTCCTGTAAAAACATTTGACAGAAATATTGACGCTTTAATAGTAAATACTGATCTAAACTGTCAGCTATCGGTCCACAGAGCCACCAATAATCGGTATTGTATGGGCCTTAAAATAATCAATGTTGGTCTTCCCCTGTTTTCTATGTGGACACACACATCTGCTGAAACAAGGTAAAAATTGGTCTCTATTTATAATTTTCCTATTGTTTAGGCTGAAATACGTGCGCCACTCACAACTACCCTAGGCCAGCCTTCTATTCTCTAGATCCTCAGTGTAAGACATGAGACACAGTGCTCATGCAGGCAGTCTGAAGCCCTGATTCATTGATATGGTTGCCAGAATCAAAATCGACAACCACGCAGCCTACAAACATGAAGTCAGAGAGAACATCGATAAAAGTTTGCAGGGGACTTCATCCTTAATTCTTATCTCAGCCAAAAAATGAGATCTTGTTCCAAAAGTCCATCATTTATATCCCATTTCAACACATTATTTTGGTATATTCCCCAAACACCAACTCATAAACTGGAGAAGTTCAAGTTCAAGAATGTTATAAATACAATAACAGATCATTTGAGGGCTGAACGGTAGCACTGCAGCAAGTTGGTGTGCCTCACAGCAAGGAGGTTGCTGGTTCAGATCCTGTGTCAGTTAAAGCCTTTCTGTGTGGGTTGGTGTTCTCCCCCTGCATGTGTGGGTTCTCTTGGGCCCTCCAGCTTCTTCCCATGGACCACAAACATGCTTGATAAGTACAGCAATCAGCTGCCAACTGGTTCAAAATGTACCCTACCTCTTGTCCTATGTCAAGATAGACTCTAGCCCCCCGCAACACCAAAAGATAAGTGGTACAGATAAAGGATTGATGGATGGATAATGTAATGTTTTTTTGAGACTGCTTGAGACTTAAGTTCATCATACCAAATGGCCTTGAAGCTTAACTGCATAACACAATGTTGGCAAAAGCTTACTTTTAAATAGTATAATAAAGAATGCTTATCTCTGTTTGTAGTTTAACAAAGGCTGTTTTCCACTTCCACACACACATTCTATGTAAATGGTAAAAGCTTCACATTCTTTTAGTGGAAAGTTTTTCACTTTGCTCCTAAGTTTAAAAGAAAAGAATGACATTGGCTGTTCCAGACATTTAAGAAATGATATGAAGGCTGCATACCAGTGGTCAATCAAAATGTGACTTGGGAGCCTCTGCCAACACACAGTATGAAAGTGTCAGTCATCCTGTCAGAGAGAGCCGGCCCATCAAGCCCTCATCTTTAAATGACAGACAAACGCTGTATCCATTTTAACTTCCTCCTTACTTTGACAGGAAGTGCTTCCATCCTGTTTGTCTCACAAGTCAATGAGCAGGCTAATGTTACTGAGACCGGCATCAAATAACATCAATTCGACACGGTGCACTTTGCATAGTAATTAACTGAAATAGTACTTATGAGAGCGTAAGGAGGGAAGTAATCGATGCTTACTGAAACAAAAACAGATGAGGACAGGAAGTAAAGGTGAGATGAGGTGAGGAGGGAGGAAAGGAGGAGGATAGATAAATAATAACACATCTGTACCTCCAGGCTGAAATTCCACACGGCAAGTCCTGGATGATCCTCAGGGCAGTCTGACTGTTTTCTGTGAAGTCAGAGGACAGCCATATCAGGTCATTTGTACTATCATTTTTTTCACTATGTCTGATACAAAAGATTTACATTTATTTATTTTTAATTTAAACGTGGGCTGCATCCTCTGTACCACTGCAAACCACTATACTTGTCTAACATGAAGAGATGCAGCCATGATCGTAAGTGCAGCCGCCACCACCACCAACTGTTTGGGACATAGAAAGCAAATCCAATTCATTATTTACTACCACTTTGCTGCCTTTGCTGCAGTTTCAGCAATTGATAAGACACAAACCAGGCTGGTGGAGCCCCTTTTATAAAGCTTTTCTCCCTCATTAATAACTCAGGATGTACAATATTGGATATTTGCTGATGTTTCCAAACTAACTATAACTGACTTGTTTCTTTCATGGTTACAGTCCATTTAAGTTGGAAACAGATTTGGAAAAGGAAAACAATATTACATTCTTTATTAAATGGTATTCTTGATTGTAAATGTGGACACTAAGTGCTGCTGAGGAAAATCTTCACAGTATAATTGTACATTTTGCTAATATCATAGCCAACATATAGGATATTTATTGCCAATTTTAAGGTCAAAATGTCAGCTACAAATATCTGCAAATATTTTCATATCTGCAAGACTGATCATCCAATTTTTAGGCAAATATCTGTTGGTGCTGGTCTGATAATATTGTGCATCCCTAATAATCGCATACGTATGTCATAAATGCTGGCCAGTTACACAACTGCACAATAATTAAACTTTACCCCTTAAAGACTGTTAAATCATATTTGATACATAGCCTACTTCTATGATAACTCTATCATATCAATATGATTAATAAATTACTGAAAAAAACATCTGAATAAAATCAGATAAATGATAAAAATGTCCTCAATTGGATTATCAGTTGCCAAAAACACCTAAAATACATGTAAAATATGGAAATTTTGAATTTTGGACTTCATCAGAAAGTGAAAAAAACATTTCAGCTCTAAAATATTTTAATTTGAGTTTTCAGGCTTTAAAGGGTTAAATGAAAACACAAAGTATATAGCAGTGCAACTGCACTTTGGCACTTCATCAGAGGTTTGCCAGTTTGAGGATAATTTTGGAAAATAAACAAATCCTTCTTTTGGGTAACACTGGAATATGGATTAAATAATTCAACCACTATCAGGCCCAACCAACAGCTTCATTTCCAGCTGTATCCGGCGGCTATTTTAAGCTTAAAAGCCAACATCAACAGTATTGCACCTGCAAGGCGCCAAAGTGTTATGGTGTGTTTTGGTTGACCGCAGACCTGGGATATCCGAGATGCAAATTAGATAACGTCACCAGGTCAGCCCCCTTCGAAGTTGGACGTCCTTCAGCTACCTAATTTGCAGGTTGTCCAGTGCACATGTAGAGGGGGAATCATCTCTTGCAACAATAAACTTAGCCCATGGTTTGGTATGTGCCTTGGTTCGTTGCTTCAGTTTTGACAACTTGGCAATTGAAGTTCTTCTTCTTATTTATTTTTTTAATCTTTTCCATTCTTAGGTGATGTTGGAGAGCAACTTCCAGGATAAAAGTCTTTTCACAAGTCTTTTAATACAAATCCTTGTCTTAAAATGGTTGTTATGTTGGTTAATTATTGAAAAAAATACTTTCTTTTTTAAAAAAAAAAAAAAGATAAAGAGATATTTCAAGGAAAAATCCAGGCCAGGCTTCAAAAATTGCTCCTTCAACATGGCACCAAATTACATCTTGTACTCTATGACTCTAGCTTAGCTCTACGGTGGTAGAAATTTGAGAGTCTGAGCAGTTGTTTCATTTTATTTCTGTATTATATAACAGCCTTACACTTTATTTTACTTGTTAAGATGAATATTCTGTTTGTTTATGTTGCATAAACTTTAGTTTGAGAGGACATTTAGGCTGCAGTTTTTTTCAACCACAAAAAGAAAAACAGCTTGGTCAGTGCATTCATAGTTTCTCCTCACTGTGTTGTTAATAAGGCAGGACATAGTTCAAACAGCGTTTCATGTAAATTCTTCACAATAACAGTTTTCTGTTGATCATTTGTAAAAGTGCTGTTAAGATAAGAAAACAAGTAGTAAGAATCAATGAACATGACTTCACTAATGAGCTTAGACTTAGAATAACAGCTTTCGAAATCTTTAAATACAACAATTTACACAAGCATCTTTCTCTGCACTTCATGAACACAGGGGTGAAATATTACATCTCAGGCTTGTCTGAGAGTGGGGGTTGTAGCGTGTCAACTTGCGATGTGTGATAATAAAAACCTCCACATATTTCAGCAACAGTCTGCATATCTGTGTAAGTCTGTGCATAAAAGCCATTATAATCCTAAAACAGCTAAATGAAAAGGTAGTCATCTTTAACATAAACACTGTCAGAAAGCTTCAGCTAGTAATGCTTACTCATTTAAACACCTGCTCTGTTCTCTGCTGGTTTTCATCACACGGTGACTTTATTTCTCTCCTGTAGCTGTTCTTTCTCCTTTTCCTGATCTGTTTCTGCTCTCTTTGACAACTTAGAGGTTCATAAAAGTCAGTCTGTCAAACACTGTACACACGTGACTAAAAATGACTTTCTCCTAGTCCAGAAGACCATTATTATGTTCTGCATTTTTATATTAAACATAGGGTAACTCAGTGATGTTAGCTCAAAGGTCCACTCAAACATTAATGCACAATAGTTGACCAGCGTTGAGAAATCATCAAATTTTGGTGACAGCGCCATCCAGGGTTAAACTTTGCTGTGTTCAGGTCGACCTATCTAAAACAGATAGAAATGTTGGGCTGATGGAGTATGACGTTTCCCGACGGGCCCCTGACCGAATTGTAGACACATTTTAATTGTACAACAACATAGATTTAATGCATGTGTGGTGTGCGTAACTGGCACTGTTGACTGTTATGCAAATGTATTGCAACGTCACTCAAAGATCGCAGTATTAAGGGAATGTATATTTTAAATGCACCACGTGCAGCTGAAGCTGTTCTCACACTGAAAAAACTCAGATCTAAGTGAGAGTATTTCACTTGAGTTATTCTAATCAACAATATCCTTACATGTCTGGATTAAGATTTTATTTGAAGACATAAAAACTAACAATAAGACCTGAGCTGCCTGTAATAAGTAAAATAATTTGCCAATAAGACAAGACAAGACAAATTTAACTTGAGCAGATATTAAACTTTAATTTAAGACCCTCACTGAGTCAAACTTTCCTTGTTTCATGGGAAAATATTTTCTCTTCATTACAAGCAATTCATTGCCTTATTTTTGTCTTTCATTCCTTAAAGTAAGGTTTTTATCTTGACTGGTTAAGTAAATGTGGATTAGAATAAGTCTTCTGCAGAGCAGATAGAGCTGAACACGACTGTAACTGAGGGTAGCAACATAAGCAAAGCTCAACTCTTGCTGGTGTTTACAAGCATTTTGGATCAAATGTCAGAAATTTTAAGCATGTGTAATTGTATTCAACATATCAGACGAACATCAGCGTTTCCCAGCTTACATTAACTTAGTTCTGTGTGTCTTGAAGTTTCAACACACGTTTGCAGAAGTTAGCTAAAGCGTCATTGTGTAAAGGCGGCTTTCACTAGGTCACAGCTAGATGTCAGTTTTTTAAATGTGGACGTAAAGCTGTAGTGCAAAAATGACTCCGAAGCTCAGTGTAGTGAGTTAAATCAGAAACTTAACAGTAAACTTTTCGTTTCATTACTTTTCTATAGTTGGTTTCACTGGAGTCTCTGACCTCAAGTTGCCCTTTAAACAACCCCTACTTACCCTAAACCTTACCCTAATGTCCGGTTTTACTGGTATTTTATAAAAATAAGGTCTGCCTGTCCTGTGCTTTGCTGTGAGAACCAGCTCTAGGTTTATGTAACTGTTATTTAATATTAAAAAAAATACCAAACATATTACCACTACATCCAAACTCCTTCACTGTTGAGTCTAGATGATAATCATTTCAGATGTTGTTTTATTGAGTGGCATCATTGCGATAATTTTGACAATTTTGGACATTTGGTTTGGACAGTGAATTTGTTGGTAATGATTATGGTTTATGTCTGAAGCAGTGGCTCCCACACAAGCCTAAAATGATGACTCTGCCAGGACTCAGTGTCTTCAGAGGAATGCTTCCAACATGTTGGTCCTAACAACAGACTGTGCTTCTTCTATCTTCACATGAAAACAGCCTTCTTCCTGAGTTGAAACAGTAATGTAGCTTTAAAATATTAAAGTGAACTCCACTAAAACTCTGGGCTAAATACTCATAAAACTTTAACAAATGTCATTAACACTCAACTGTAGTTATATAGGTGGAAAAGTCATTCGCATTGAGGGAAGATTGGGTCTTTTCCCCCATGGACTCCTAATTGGCAGCCCTAAGCACAAAGGTCAAAATTATATTGTTCTGCTGGTAAAAGTTAAGTTTTAAAATTTTCCAACTCAGAAGTTAAGTGTGAAAGTCAAGGAGAATGACATTCTCCCTCGGGACGGGGAGGAAAAGATGGAAATGTCATTCTTCCTCGTCTTTGCCGCGACGGTCTGAAGACAGGAAAATATGGTGAATATTGAGCGAGCGACCTTTCAGATAAGTCCAGGATGGTTTTTATATTCACTGTCATTGTTGTCATGAGGACTGCAACAAAAGATCCATCATCATCAATCATCCCTTCATCGGCTTGATGGGGAGCTTATAGAAAAGTTTCTGAAATATGACAAATAAGATCAATAATCTAATGATATACAGACAGTTGTGAGCTAACAATGCAGCTTAAACCAAGGCAAATGAATGCATTCATTACCCCCGACTGAATCAAGATTTCATGTGCAGCGAGAGATTCTGAAACCTTTCTGAAGTAGTCCAAAATATATAAATATATACCACAAATATAACACAATGTTAGCGTTAAATCATGTCATGCACAATAAGCTAAAGTGGACCAATTATAATGGCATTATTTCTGCTTGTTTTGGTGATAGTATTATATTGTTTTATCAAGAAAACAAAAGGAACAGTGCATTCAGTCGCATTTTCAAACACCATCACCTCCCTCTCCTCCTGGAAGAAGCCTGCAGTGTGATAAACTCATGCTTCTGATCATAAAATCACAGACAGATGCTTTTACACGGCTATGTAGTATGTAGGCGGGTTTCTTTAAAAACTGAGCTTTTCCTCCTTTGGTTTTAAAAATATCCCCGTCCACACAAAAACGCATAAATGCACTGTTAAACACTGTTTATTCTAACTATGTCAGGGTTCCCACTCTTTTCTAGAAATCCTTTTTAATGACTTCTCCAGGACATTTTCACCCCCACCACACACACACACACACTTTGCAGTATCCTTTTCTACAGTTGTACCTTACATTTTGTACATTTACCCAGATTGCTATGTTTATGCCTCTTCTGGCCCAGAGGTCAGATTTACAAGATGTGCAGTCTATGGCTGTAACAAATCTATGAAATATCAGACATTCTCTGACATTCTTAGAAATTACTACAAGTTTTTCACAGAATAGCACAATGACACCCACAGATTTCAGAGTCACATAACCAACTGAAGTTACAGTATTGGTGTGGGCAATTCTCAGGTTAATGTAGCCTTCTACAAAACAAGATAAAAGGTTGATGACCAATATCTCTGTCTAGCTCTACCGTATCATACTGAACTTAAGATTTATTTATTTATAACTCTGGAGCATGAACATTGTCTGCTAGTTATCTTTTTAGTCTGGCTTTTATGTAGTGTCTCATTATAATAAATTTACGGTTTATACTTATTTTTTAATCTTTACTTACTGCTTTTTTAAAAAAATAGATTTTGTTGATTGACTGTTTACGTAGCCTAAATTTCATTTTGCCATTTTTATCTCATTTTGTCACCATTGTTTTGAGTTTTCATATTTTATTCCTTAACTTGCATTATTTTATCTACTCATATTTTATGGCTAAGTGTGCATTAGTTACCAAGTACATCTTTGCTTCAGTTCCTATGTTTGATTTTTGTTCACTAACAAGGTAGAAGGAAGTCAAATCATTTTCCAGGGCAATTCAAGCTTTTCCAGGACATTTTGCTTTTTTTCCCCAATTTCCATACGTTTTCTACATCTGGAAAATTGGTCAATCATTCACCAGGTTGTCCAGGACGTGTGGGAACCCTGTATGTCCATGGTATGCAGCTTTTTTTTGCAATTTCTATGAAAAAGCTTTTTTGTTTTCACATCTGTTCCTACCACCGTGTCCGACTGGTGTTAAGGTTTAACTTGTGGCTATGTTAACTGGTGATAGCGGGCGTGATGAGTAGACATTTCTTTGTTTATATTTCAATTTGAGACATGTCTTGATCAAATCCTTTCATTAAAAAGTTCTGTTTGTACTTTTGTTGGTTATTACCATAGCAAGAACACAGAGAAAAGTGGCCAAGGGTCACCAGTCAACACAGTCACTTCTGAAACAATAGCACCGGGTCTCATCTGAAACGTCAACGTTTGTATCGAGGTTTTAATCCAGCATGAGGGAGTGGCAGAAAGTATGAGTTTACATGTAAACAGTCCAGTTACCAATGCTTTAAAAGTTAAAACTATAAAGTATAAAAATGTCCACTGCAGCATGCAAACAACAGATACCGGTAGAATATTGCTTAGAGTGACATCACCGAGAGGTCGACACAGAATGGGACATTTCAGGCCTAAATCACCCTTTTAGATTAGATTAGATTAGACTGAACTTTATTAATCCCTTTGGTAAACTCCCTCAGGGAAATTAGGAGAACACAAATGGAGACACCCAAATCAACGTCTTCAAAAATCTTCACCTTGGCCAGAGCTTTCTAAAATATGTGTTTTCAGTGACCTAAAATGACATTAATGTGTTGACAGAAGGATACAACGTACAGAAAAAATAGGCCATACACACATAGGCGGCTAAGTGTCTGTGTGTTTACTTGTTTGTATTAAAAACTGAAGCTGTGATTTCCCTCTCTTCTTTGTGTTAGCTGCTACTCTATGGGTTGGATGGTCAAAATATAATTACAAATCAGGACTTACATCATGAAACATTTTTAGAGGCCATGTTAACCATTGAATAAGGTGTACATGCTAAAGTTAGTGGTCAGCCTTAAGGGTTTCAGCTGCTTTTATGACCTTTGTATTTGTTAATTTTGTTGACTAATTGTTTTCGTCATAGTTTTCATCAACAACCTGACAACATGACTTCAGAAATTCAAGGAAACATAAAAATGCCTTACCCTTTACACTTCATATTTTGTGAAATTTCATCAACTAAGCTAGACTACATTGAAAACAATTTAGATGACTAAATTATGACTAAACCAAAAAGATGTTTTAGGCTATAACTAAAACTAAATTAAAAAGTGTTGCCAAAATTATCACTGCTTACAGCCTCAGCCTGCTCTTTTGAACCATTTGGACGCAAAAAGTCATTTAAAGGGTCATTTTTAGGCTGTTGTCATGGAGACTAAGATTGCTACAACACTAAGCAAGCCACACCATGTAGGTTTAGGCCATATCACTTTCTCCAGTGGTTTGAATGGATCTGTTTGGCTGTCTTGTGTTAAGCTTTGGTTTGTGAAGCCTGTGGCTTTCATACCAGGAGCATATGTGTGTGCTATGTTTTGGTTGCGTCTCCCTGCTGACACAGATCTGACTCCATACTTTCCTGATCAAAAGAAAGTTATGAAAAAAACATAATGAATCCCTCAACAAGAGAGATGGTTAGCTTTTTCTTTTTACAAGAGGTGTATTTGAACTGTTTCACACACTCTGGTCTGCATTTATGATCAAACATGAGAGAAACCTTTAGCATGGAAGGACAAATACAGCAAGAGCACTGATTACAAACATATATCACCGTCAGTGTCGGCGAAATTATTATATTGCACAGTATGAAGCAGCAGTAAGAGCATCAGCCCTTACTTACACAAGCATGCATCACTAGAACTTATCATACGAGGGATACGATTGACAAGCTTTCTTTTTGTGCATGTAAACACCATATCCCTGCATTAATGTAAAGCTGGATAAGGCACCTAATCCAGGTACTCAAATCCACATAAACAGACTTATCTCTTACACTACACCACTTTTTTTTTGCACCACACTCACAATAACATTCCAACTTTCATTAATAATTTTAACATTGACCGAGCATCACAGGCTTTATATTTCCATGACTCATTTTTTGCAGGTGCTGTTTTAACGATGCTGCACTACAATGACTAAAGGTTGTTTATCTTAATGCTTTTAGCTTAATGGAGGCTGTAAGTGGTTCATTACCTCAGTGTAAAAACACAAAAAGACAATTATAGGATGAACATTTGCTGCTTTTGGGACTATAATGTGAAGTGGCCAGCTGGATAATAACCTGCTGTAATGAGCAAGTGCTACTTTAATTAGAAACAGTTCCCAACTAAGCACTTTCTTCAAAATACCATAAAATCGCCTTACAATACAGTTTTCACTTCCAGGTACACTGTACCTTTGGTTTGAACCCAATTCCAGTGAAACTGGCACTTTGTAATGGAAATAAAAACAGAATTCAACAATTACCAAGTATTTTTCAACTTATATTCAATCGAATACACTCCAAAATCAAGATATTTATTATCAAAACCGATAAATTGTTTGTTTGTTTAGGTTTTTTTTTTTGCAAATATTCACTCTACTTAAATGTGATGCTTACAACAAGTTAAAAAAAAAGCTGGGACGGGGGCATGTTTATCTCTATATTACATAATTTCCTGTTAACAACACTCAACAAGCATGTGGGAACTGAGGACACTAATTGCTGAAGCTGTGTAGGTGGAATACTTTCCCATTTTTGCTTAATAGTCTGGGGTCGACATAAACTGCGGGCAGGCCAGTCTACTTCCCTCACTCTTCTACTACAAAGCCATGCTGCTGAAACACAGGCAGAATCTGGCTTGTCTTTGTCTTGCTGAAATAAGCAGAGACACCCCTGAATAAATCTCCATTGGATGGCAGAATATGTTGCTCCAGAACCTGTATGCATCTTTCATTAATGGTGCCTTCACAGATTTGCAAGTTATCCATGCCATGGGCACTAACAGACCCCCATACCTCACAGATGCTGACTTTTGAATTCTGTGCCAATAGAAATCTGGATGGTCCATTTCCTCTGTAGTCCAATTTGAACAATCTGAAATGTGGACTCATCAGACCACAGCACACTTTGTTTATCTCAGATGACCTCGGGCTCAGAGAAGCCAGAGGCATTGTTGTTGATAATAGGATTGTTTTGATGATGGTTTTCTGACATGTTACTAAGCCCACGTGGAAAAATCCTTTACAGAAAGATGTCAGTTTTTTATGTAATGCCCCCTGAGGGATCATAGGTCACATGCATTCAATCATGTTTTTTGGCCTTGCTGTTTACATGGAAAGATTCCTTCAGATTCTCTGAGTCTTTATTATGGACTGTAGTTATAAAATCACAAAAGTCCTTTCAAAAGTATGTTGAGAGACATTGTTCTTAGGCCCCGTTAGACACCAGAAATGTAAAAGTTTTTCCTTTGCGTTTTCAAAAGCCTCCGTGAGAACGACTGAAAACGCTGTAGCATGCATGCCAGTTCAGTAGATGGCGATGTAGGTTTGTAATGACACAGCGGTGTCACAATGCATACGCTTTCCAGTGAAGACAACAATGGCGAGTGTCCGGACGACAAATCTGTCTGGATATTTACGTCTTGATAACAAACCGAGCACAGTAAGCAGCACACGTTGCTCAGTAGACGGCCAAAGCTGCTGTTGTTGCTGTTATTCCTGGGATGCGCACGCAACCTCTATCTGAAAAAGTACTGCGCATGAGAATCCGGTTTAGATGGAGACGGATATGAAAATGTTTTCAAAACTTTTTACTCTGGACCCTGGTTTCAAAAGTTTGCGGATTCAGGCACTCCAGTGTATCCTCTCAGTTTTCAGCGGTTTTCGTTGTCTTGTAAACGGGGCCTTAAACTGTTTACAAAAAGGTGAACCTTGCCCCATCCTTGTTAACGACTGAGCTTTTCAGTGATGCTCCTGTTATACACAATCATGACACTCACCTGTATCCAGTTAACCTGTTCACCTATGGAAAGCTCCAAACAGGTGTTTTTTTGAGCGTTCCTCAACTTTCCCAGTCTTTTGTCTCCACTGTCCCAGCTTTTTTGGAACCTTTTACTGGTATCAATTTCAAAATGAGGGAATATTTGCAAAATAAAACAAAGTTTATCAGTTTGAACACTAAGCACATTGTTAGTGTAGTGTAGTGTATTCAGTTGGGTAAAGGTCGAGAAGGGTTTGTAAATTACTGTATTGTTTTAATTAACGTCCCAACTTCAATGGAATTGTGGTTTGCTTCAGTCGGAGTTCCGAGCAGATGAACTTTCTCCATGCCCCCTGACCACCAAACAGGCAAATGTAACGAGTAACGCAGCAGACTGAAGTACGAGCCTTACTTTACTACAGCCTGGAGTCACGAACAGCCGTCCATGTGTCGCCTCACAGATACAACCATTACATCCCCATTATCTCCCCCTCTCCATCTACTCACTTTCTCCGCTTCCGTCGCCCCTCGTCGCTCGGTGTGTGCCGCTTCTCCTTCTCCCTCCTCTCCTCCTCTTCCCGGAGGCTTGACGGAGAGCGGAGCCGGATTCAGGCGGGGATGCAGGGAGGCGAGGCGCCGCTGAAAGCTGCCCGCAGCACCGAGAGCTCAGCGCGGAGGAGCGGGCTGCAGCACGACGGAGCTCCGCTCACCGAGCCTCATATATTCGCCATTATGTGGGTCACGGATGAAGTATTCATCTCCGGCTTTCACCGCACAAGTTAAAATTCATCCCTGCGATGGTACAACCCGAGGAGAGAGGGAGCGAGCCGGGGTGTTGTTATAACCTATATTTGGTAAAGGGGAGCCCACTGACACTGTTTCATCTGTTTCAATAAAAGAGATGTTAGTCACTGAAGTGGGTGTAAGGTGGGCTTCCAGTTGATTTGAGGTTAAGATGAATATTTGATGGGTTTTAATAAATCCAAGAGAAATGGCACAAAACTGATGTATCTACATTTTATTGGAGAAGAAGCAGAGTTTTCTGAATCATTTTTTTTTTTACATTACCAAGCGCTAAAGCATGGATTTATTTAGTTTAGTGAGCAGGGGCGTAACCAGTAATTGTAGGCCCCACTAAAAGTTGGGCCCCCAACCACAGCCAAACTTACCCAGCAGTGTTAATTTTGACAGCAGTTTTTAATTTAGTTTTAGTTAGCCTATAGTCTTTTGCCTTAAATATCTTTTAGTTTCAGTTATCTAAATGGTTTTAATTTTAGTCTAGGTTTAGTTGATGAAATTTCACAACATTTTAGTTGACAAAATCTACCGTAAATTTAGTCGACTAAAATATTAAGTGTAAAGTGTAAGGCATTTTTAGGTTTCCTTGAATTTTTGAAGTCATGTTTTAGACTTGGATAAAATAAAACATCTAATAACCTTTTATTTAATGCTAGTAAAGTTTAAATGTATAAGTTAAAAGAATCAAATTTAACTTTTGTGTGAAATGCAGTCACCTTTATTTAGGCTACCTGGCAGAGCATCTCAGTTACAATACCAGAACTGACAACAAACAGTGAACCTGCTCTACATGAATATATCAATTCATAAAGAGAGGAGCTCTGATTGGATCGCTCCACAACTTATCCCACCACCATGAAGCTAAAACATTTGTGATTGGATGCCCCTCTTAACTCATCTAATCTTTCCACACAACTAAAGTAGCTTTGATTATATATATATTTCCAACTTGTTCCTACTTTCTACATGATGAAAATTAGATCTGATTGGATTAAGTCTCTGTCAAACATTTTAGTCTAGTTTTTATTTGTTGATTAATATGTCAGTTAATTTACTTTTAGTTTTTGTCCATGTGCATTTGTTTTTTTAAAGTAGTAATCTAGTTGTTGTCAGGGAAAAAAGGTTGTTGACGAAAACTATGACAAAAATATTTAGTCAACAAAATTAACACTTTACCCAGCTCAGGTGCTTGAAGTAGGTATGCACAATGTTAGATTATCTGGATATTGGATATTAATACCAATATGTTTTGTCAACAGCACAAAGCCTCAATTTAATTAAAATTAAAATTAATTTCTCTTTCATGGTGACAGCTTATTTTAGAAATAGATGTCAAGCAATAAAAACATTTCATTCTTTGTTAAATTATACTTTTCATTCATAAAGTGGACATTCAGTGATTAGTTAAACCAGAGTAGCACATTTTCTAATATTACAGCCAATATATTGAAAATATATGGCCTATATGCATTTTTAAAATATCCGCAAAAGTGTCAGCAAAAATGGTCATATCTGCCTGTACCAGTAATCACCTTTTTAGGCAATTAAAAAAAATACATGATGTTAAGGCCAATTCACATGTCAGTGTATATGAGCTGACGCTGACCAGCACTGACAAATCATCAAAATTTTTGTGAAAGTACGTTCACACGCCGAATCACATTTTTCTGGTCTTTCTGGCTCAGCTGGTTCACTGTAGTCCCGTCTTATGTTGTTTCGCCTCTGATGCACCTCTGTTACTTTTTCTGGAGACAAGGCAGAGAGAGGATCAACTTGTTCACCCTATTTCAAATCTGGGATGTTCACAGTGGAGGCAAAGCATCACTGAGGTGTAATATATATGAAACAACAGTGTGAATTTGGCTTAGAAAAATTAATACTTGTTCACTGTTTTTCACAGAAAATATTTTACTTTACTTAAGTATGAGTAATATCATCTCCTGTACAGTGAGAGGCATCATATATATTATATAATTTAATATTCAGACCAAAGTTGACTGTTGAACCATGTTTATTAAGGCTGTAAAAATTGAAATAGAAATTGTAATTCTTCACATACTGTCATGTAACTTCCAGGTTTCAGCTCCTAAGGGTACCACCGGTTTTTCAGACAGAGGATTGTACTTATTTGCAATGAGCATTTAGGACAGATTTTACAAAAGAAATCTCAAAAATCACAGCTATATCACGTTACTCCCCTCATGCCAAAGAAAAACCCAAATAATATAATATCATCATCATATTAATACTCAGCTACTTATCTCCTGTTGTATTAACATAACTTTTGTTGTATTTGTGTAAATCAGTGTTTCAGTGGACTCATCCAGACAGACATTTTACCATTTCAAAGCAGCAGCAGGAAAACACAGGTGTGACTAATTAAAAAATAATGTGAAGGTCACACTTTGAAGCTCAGATGGATGCAGGACATTGTGGTCTTTCTGGTTTGCCTGGGCTTCTCTAAATATGACGTGAATCTGAGAACTTAACAAGTGGCAGGGTTGGTTGTCACATGTTTTTATTCTCATGCACATAACTCATCCCACAAAGATCATTTCTAAACTAAATTAAATCAAAGCTTAAGGCAGAGCTGTAAAATGGGAAGTACCTTCATTCTTTGAAATCATTTTAAAAGCAAAAAAATCTCCCATCAAAGACTCTGATCCCCCTGCAGACTGGGCTGGTTAATACATATCAGCCACGGACATAGCCCACAGGCTGAAACTCAATTTGAAGTGAATACCTTCAATTTCCTAGTAAATTTTCATTTTTTAAAAATGACAGATAACCTTGAAACAAACAAGCACAAAGTACCACAAAAATAAAGACTTACTCAGACCCACAGATATCAAAAAACATCCTCCCCACTCATTTTTGGTGTTTGGTCGACTGTATATCTGAACAGATAGAACCTTGGCATCAGAAATGATATTCATGAGTGAGATGAAACAGGTCTCTATGGTTTTGCTGTAATAAGAATATGACAACCAACCCAGATCTCTCCTTAGCAAGTTACGTTGAGTTAGAAAGCCTTTGCACACCAGATTTAGGCCGTTATTGGTGCTGACCTGCAGTGCAATAACCATCAGACAGCATCTGTGAAGAGAGGATGTAAAAAACAAAAAACGTCTTCAAAGTCCACGTCTCCTTCAACGCCACAAAAGAGCCTGTTTGGACTTTCCGAGGGAGCACCAAACGTGGGACATTGAAAGGTGAAAGAAAGTTTTATTCTCTGAGGAGAAAAAATTCACCTTGACGGTCCTGAAGGCTTCAACGTTACTGGCATGACAAGGAGATCCCACCTGAGGAGTTTTGTCTCTTGCTCCCATTTCTTCTTTTTGCATTCAGAAGCTCTACTTAGAACCTTTTTAAGATCCAAAAATACAAATTGTGAATTTTGCTGCAGTTTTGCCAAACATATATGTGCATACAAGTCATACAAACAAAAAAATTCCTGCCTGGTGTGCAAAGACAAGACATGGTACCGTTCTGGCTTTGGCCAAATGATGAAGCAGTGGGACCACAAGATGCCTCAGGGTGGCCAGACAAGGCCAACAAAAATCTTGGAGCTTTCCTCCAAGCAAGAATCCATTTTTTTTATGATTTCTGGGTTATTTTAAAGTCAGTGTGTTTTGCTGAGCACTATTTCAGCATCCAGTGGTATTTCCTCAAAAATAAACAGTTTTCATTTGGAGAAAATCAGTGATTGCAAAGAGCAGAATATGTTGTCCACAGATACCAAACCATGAAGAGAAATCTTCAAAAGGATGAATAGGCCGTATTGAAAAGGGGATGAGCTGTTTGAGTCTGCAGCCTTCACAAAATGCAATAACCACATTCAAATTGAAATTTTTGCAGCAAATATGACCTCCAATTATTTTGGATTCATAAAGACTTTCACTGTTATGGTCTGAGAAACACACAGTTAAATATCTTTGGAGAATCACCGAAACTTGTGTTGGAAGTGCAGGACAGAAATTAAATCAAGTAACCTATTGATGCAAGCATATGTAAAGTGAACTTGTCATCAAACCCAGCCAGAGACAAGTGTGACTTGGAAAAACACCTCAGGATATTTCAGGATTATATTATTCCGGGAGCCAATTTATTAATAACCCTGCAGCCTGCAGCTCACCATACAGAGTCTCTGCTGTAATGAACATTTAGATTTATACAGACATGATTCAGAGATTCACAAATTAAAAAGATAAACAAGCAGAGTTGCGTGAAAGTTTGTCTTAATAGTAAGAATTTAATTCATTGACTGAAAACACACCATGTTCATAGTAAAAAACTGAGCTGTTATAACGTTCTGAATGGTTTCCTCTTAGATTCTCAGCTCGTCAGGTGAACTGAGAACTCCTTCAAGGTGTTCACTCAGCTGTGAGCTGTCAGCCGAGCTGGGAGGTTATTATGGGAGTACAATAATGAAAACAGCATCAAATCCAAAAAACGTATACACTGAGTGTGAGACACAAAAACAGTTGTAAAAAGACAATAAAAGGTGTGAACACCAGAAGCTGAAATCAATTTAATCCTCAGGGCCCCTTTGGGAACCAAATATGTACATTCTGCTTATTTAGCTTTTTTGATTCTCAGTAAATCACTCAGATTAGAGGTTAATTGTATGAAACTTGGCCAGAATTTGTTTTTTATAGTTATGTTTAAAGATCCATAATCCCCTCTAGTGGAAGATGCATAGCATGTATGCCTTCACTCTTTGCCCTTGGGACCGATTTTGCTACATTGACACCCATTACTATTCACAAATTTTCGATATGCTGTCATCCTGGCATATTGTAATGCTTTTCCCATGAATACCAAATAAATCTGAGCCTTTGCCTTCAAAACAAAGGGAAAACATCTTTTAGGTGTGGCAGCATGGTGACACAACAGGTGGTGCACGTGCCTCACAGCAAGAAGGTCACTGTATCAGTTCCTGGGTCGGCCAGGGCCTTTCTGTGTGGAGTTTGCATGTTCTTCCCGTGCATGGGTGGGTGCTCTTCAGGCACTGCTGCTTCCACCCACTGGCAAAAAACATGCTCGATAGGTTGATTGGTGACTCCAAATTGCCCTTATGTGTGAGCGTGAATGGTTGTCCAGCTCTCTATGTGACCCAGTGATTGGCTGGAGGGTGTACAGGGTTTAGCTACATCAAATAAAGTTTCAATGGCCTGGTTCTCTTACCTTGCAAATGCAAGACAATACAAAAGCTGAAAACAATAAAAATGGTCTTTGTGTGTCAGGATTTATTAAGGAAGTGGTGTGAAATTGGTTTAGAATATATCTTTTCTGTCTGTGTGATATTTGAATCACCTAAGGCCAAATGAGCTCTTGTTATGTTATGTTATGTTATGTTATGTTATGTTATGTTATGTTATGTTATGTTATGTTATGTTATGTTATGTTATGTTATGTTATGTTATGTTATGTTATGTTATGTTATGTTATGTTATGTTATGTTATGTTATGTTATGTTATGTTATGTTATGTTTTATCAAAAGAGATCAGCGGTTCTTATGACATTTTGGGCCCTAAAGATAAAAAGTGGAAGTTTTGTTTAACCATTAACTGAACAAGAACATCACATATACTGTGTGAGTCGAAACAATATAGGAAAGCCAGATTTAACCTGAAGTTTCACGAAAGCAAAAGAAATCATAAAAGTGACATCAGGATATGTTGGCATAGTCATTTAACTTTCATACAATACATTGGTCATTCATATTTGGTTAAGGGTGACTGCACAACAAAATTAATTTTGTGAGACATTAGAATTGCTTTCATCCAAGTTTTGAGTTTGTGTAATTGGGTTTTTGCATGATGCTTTTTGACATTTACCAGAGCGCTGACAACCGAGAAATTAAATCTAAATAAAACAAAACAAACAAACAAACAAAAAAAATCCCACTGCATTATTCATGGTTATTAAGGAACCTCAAAGAAAGAGGCAGTTACTTCTATGATCACTCAACTCTGCTTGTCTCATGTCATAGAATGCATTCACTCCCCCTTCTGTACCCTGCAGGGCATCCACAACCAAAAAAGTAGATCTGAAGATCGGCCACACTCTGGTTTTATCTTCACTTGAGGGAGGGGATGTGAGTTGGGAGGAAAGGGTCGCACAGGCTGTGTGACGCGTGACATCAGACTGTAAACAAAGAGCAGCTATGGAGGACCTCCATCACTCAGGTTCTCTATGGAGCTTTGTTTTATACTGACATTCTTTAGAGCAAGGGTATCCAAAATAAGGCCCGGGGGCCAAATGCAGCCCACTTCCCATTTCTAATTGGCCCCTGAAACAGTTGAATGAATAAAGACATTTTGCTTAAAGCAGCCAATACCATCAATCATACACAATTACTGCCATATTTACTCACAAGTCACAAGTCACAATGTCTCATTCGCAAAGTATATTGCAATATTCATCTTTAAGCACCAACATTCTTGCAGTTTACTCTTGTTTTGTGTCTGACAGTGAAGATAAGCTGTCAGTGTCTCCCATCTCTGCTTCTCAGAAGGTCATTCTCGGCCTGACTAGAACCCTAGAACTTTAACTTAAATACACTAAAGGTGAGGTGCAGAAAGTGGCTTAGTCGTCCATGTATTCCTCTTTGTGTCCTCGATGTTAAAAGTTTGGACACCTCTGCTTTAGAGCAACAGCAGTGAACAAATCCCTCTTAATCCATGACATATTTTAACATGGTGAGGTATGTATTGTTATTTTCACTGCTGTCACATGAGGATTGGTTGTCTTTGTGACCGATCAACTCCTGCACTTTTTAGGGTTGGTTTGGTACACTGGAAAAGAGGGGTGGCAAGGGTTGGTTATTTGGTAAGTGTTCTCCTTATCTGACAGTGGAAATACCAGTAAATTCTTGCCATAACAGGACTCAGAGAGCCCTCTGAGTCAACCTTGCACCATCATGCACTCACCAAAGCCTCCTGAAAACCTCTCGTCTCTGTCTCTGAAAAAGTCTCGATTTGGGATTGAATCTGGGTTTGTGCAAAATAAAACCTTGAATAAACACAATTCTGGCATGTTTGATGAAATTTATTGCTGTGCAGTTGTAAGTGATGGAATATGAATGACCAATGTATCAGTACATCCAGAATGCTGCTGCTTGGGTCCTGTCCAGAACCAGGAAGTATGAGCACATTAGTCCTGTGCTCAGGTCCCTACACTGGCTTCCTGTGGCTCAGAGAATAGACTTTAAAGCAGCTCTGCTTGTGTACAAGTCTCTACACGGCCTAGCACCAAAGTACATCTCTGACATGTTAGTGCCATATGAATCATCTCGGACTCTGGGACCGGCCTCCTGCTGGTGCCCAGAGTCAGGACTAAACATGGGGAATCAGGGTTCCAGTTTTATGCAGCTAAAATCTGGAACAGTCTTTCTGAAGATGTGAGACAGGCCTCTACACTGACAATGTTCAAATCGAGGCTCAAAACAGCTCTATTTAACTGTACATATGACTGAAAAGATCTTACCTGCACTCTTCTCTTTTAAAGTTCATTTTATAATGATTATTTTTGTTTTTATTTTGTATTGTGATTTTAATGCATTTTTCTTGTTCTGTAAAGCACTTTGAATAACCTTGTGAACGAATTGTGCTCTACAAATAAACTTGCCTTGCCTTGCCTATCAAACGAAAGTGAAATGATTATGGTATCATTCTCTTTTTTCAGCTTTATGATTCATTTTTTGGAAATTTTGAAAGTTTTGAGATTGAATCTGGGTCCCTTTCTCACTAAGAGAGGATATTAAACATTCTAAAGCAGGTTCTTTCCTATATTTAATCTTATTGATTTAAGGATGTACTGTGTCTTTATTTGATCTCAAACTGAACACTCTAAAATAATATTTTATACTCCACAGTGTACTTTACTTACTGCTGCTCGGGGTCAGCTGAAGTGCAAGTGCTTTCATTTCTTTCATCAGCATTGCCTTAAAAAATCTGCTTCCTCAATATTCAGTGAGTTAAGGCTGCGTAGTGTAAGAAAGTTCTGTTTACTTTACAAGAATCAAGTCCTTTTCTTAAACGAGCTTGGGGAACGTGTGGCAGCAAATAGATGTATCTGGATACCAACTTTGTTTTTACATCGTTTACTCACAAGTTAGTTGAATGTTTCCTGTAAAACTACATGAAACTGAACCGTAGTCCCAGGAGGCAGTTCCACCAGAGCCCTGTCTGAGAGAAACTGATGCAGCCTCAAATAGACCTCATAAAGTCATGAAGTTATATCAAGAGGTCATGTATACAGCACAGTGGTTCAAGTGGTAACAGTATGGGAACACTGTTGCTAGGCAACAGCAACACTGATGCAAAGAGATTGCTCATTCTCATCTTCGCTTTCTATATTGGAAATATCATTACATTATGTCTTGGTGTTGAAATGCAACACAGAGAAACAAAAGGAGGCTCATTTTGTGAGACCTTCATCAAACAGATCACATCTCATGAACCTAAACACTTCAAATATTTTTACTCATATAGTGTTTATTTGCTAGAAGGTGGAGTGTTATAGGATCTCAAGAAGTAAATGGAAAATCACTGTCATATGCAGTACATCTATTTTTTTTATTTTATTTTATTTTTTTACATCAGGGCATCATTACTGAGATGAAGCTGTGCTGACATTGACTTCACAGATGAGGTTTTGCCAACACCAGCACATTAGCATGTCAGTGCTAACAACAACATGTGCAGTAATGACAGGCTAAAAATGAATCAGGCATGCGTCTGTATGGAGAGTATGCACATGCCATGAGGGTCAGCACAAGTGAACATCACTCACTGAGTGGCAACAACCACAGAATGACAACAGTAATCAGGGGGGAGTTAGGAGTCAAACACTTTAATTCAACTGAAAAGTTTCAATTTTTGTTTTTTTTTTGCCTTGTTAATCATTAAAGACGAGGCACTGAGGAAGTTTTCATACTTATTGCCTACATAAAAACCATAAAAGTCAGATTGCAACAGCTGGTTTGACACTAAACAATTTTAAAATGTAGTTAAGTTCACAGATTTAACACAAAATTCTGAAAGAATTAAATGAATATGCTTTTGTTTAACATCTGCGAGAAAATCCTGATGTTTTACCAGTCTGTGGTAACCAGTGTCCTCTTCTACTCGGTGGTGTGCAGCACATCCAAGAAGGACACATCCAGGCTGGAGAAACTGATCAGGCCGGCCCGCTCTGGGGTCGGCGTTAAGCTGGACTTTCTGGTGAGGGTGGCAGAGAAGAGGACACTCGACAAACTGCTGGACATTTTGGACGATGCTAGTCACCCTCAGGACCAACAGGCTAAGAAACTCTTTCGTCCCTCAGGACTTCAGACTGTACAACTCCTCACTGCGGGGAGGAGGAGCAACACGAAGATGAGGAGCAGTGGCCAGCCAGTTGCCATATTCTTATTTGTATTATTTTATTTAGATGTATTTTATATTTATTTTGCTTTATATTTTTGTTTATATCTATCTTTTTTATATATCTTTTTAATCTACTTTTTGAAACTGCTATCTGAATCCTTATTTCCCTGAGGGAGTTTCCCAAAGGGATTAATAAAGTTTTATCTGATCTAATCTAATCTGATATGACTTCCATTTGGCCATTTATTGATGCTATTTTTTAAGAAATTAAAGTTACCGACCCGTTCATGTGTTGCATTAAAAACAAGCCGGAGAAAATGATGGTTAACTGGATGATGAAAACTGTACTACCACAGACAGCCTGCATACTTTGAATAAACATTAAAATAACACAAATACTTTTTTAGACTCACTAGAAGGCTTCATCATGTAATTCAGGCTCATAGATAGTGAATTATAAATATGACTTTATGGCTGCAAAAGTTAGAATCTACATTTTCATAAACATAATCAAAAATAATCAGGCCCTCTAAAAATGACTAATAACTCAGCATGAAGTACCCTGTATAAAACCAGATCAGTACACCAAATATGAGTTCTTTAACCTGAGGTGGATATTGGGTTCTTGCACACACAATATTAGGGCCTGCATACACCTAATGAACATGGATATAAGGCCCTATTGTATGTGAACTGTTTTGGCATGAAGGGCAGGCGTCATTTATATGCCGTGTGCTCACGCTGATTAATTGGTGAATGATCGTATGCTCCTGTTTGCGGCCAGGGTGTGTTTGTCTGAAAGTAAGTAGTGGCTTAGGCGCAAAGCTGGTGTGTTCCTAACTTGAGAATGCAGAAATTAACTGTGCATAAACCTCCTCATACCTGATCTAAAGTCTACGGTCTTTGGTGTACCGTGTTTCTGCTACTTCAAGAACACATCTTTTGTTTGCTCCTGTACTCGTCTCTGGCTCTTGTCTTGTAGGTGGCCTGGGATCCTTGGTGGAGACTGCCTGCTGCTGTGGAGTCACAAAGCCTCAATAACTACAGTTACAGACATAACACGTTTGGCCATTTCTTTAGCCCCATTCATAATCCTTATAGTTGTTAATGTAGACATTAGCATGATCTCTCTATTCATGGTTGATTATACATCTATAGTAACTATCTTTATATATATAAAGACTCATATAGACATGAGGTCCCTCTTGAAAATGGGATGTCACATCTCAAGAGACCTACCTTTAATACATTTAAACTTAACGGCCCCAACATCCATCCATCATCTATTCCACTTTGCCTTTTTGGGGTCGCACAGGTTTGAGCCTATCCCAGCTGACATTGGGCGAGAGGTGGGGATCACCCTGGACCTTGTCGACAGCCAATCGCAGGGCCACATAGAGAGACGGACAAATATTCTCGCTCACTCTCAAACCTAAGAGCAATTTAGAGTCACCAATTAACTTAATGAGCTTGTTTTTGGTCTGCGAGAGGAAACTGGAGTGCCTGGAGAGAACCCACGCGTGCACGGAGACGACATGCAAACTCCACACAGAGAGGCCCCGACTGAGGATCAAACCAGAAACCTTTTTTCTGTTAGGCACATGCATTACCTGTTGTGCCATGTCCCACCTGAGCCACAGAAATGTATAGAAGTCTAGACTGAAGATTCAAATAATTATTGAGGCTTCTATATGCAGACATTTCTGGATGCTTCAATGAAAAAAGCACTTGAATTTGAGGATTAACATATTTCAATCAGGAGAGGCCGAATCTGAGTGAACAATGATTTATTTTACAAGACTGGATGATTGAAAATGTGCAGTGTCTCTGTGGTTAGAATCTCTTTGGCGATAAGACCCCATCAGGATGTCTCGCTGTACTTTGGGGATACTGAGGGCAGATGATAGATAGGATAGCCTGCTTGAAGTCTAGACACTAGTGGTGGAGGTGTCAGGATATGATGAGGTGTAGACTTTTGAGCAGCTTGCCGGACCCCTATGGGATGAACTGAGGTGCTGATGAAGTGGCGTCTGAGGTGGAAGACAGATCACAACACCGACTGTGGAGGAGCAAAGTCAGGATTGAAAAACCTGGTCAGACAGGTCTGTGGCAGAATCTGGTTGTCTCAGTGCTTGTGTACATCCCAATCAGCTGATAAATTTAATCACCTGAGCAGGAAGGCAGAGTGAAAGTGAAAGTTCTTCCTGCTTGAACGTTCACTATAGCTTCACACAGTGTTAACAACATCATGCAGTGCTCTGTGTGTGTTCTTTGAGTAAAGTGGCACAATAAAGGCAAAGGAATTAAGTAATTCATCAAAAATTCAGACCAAACAACTAAACCTGCTGTGTTACTATTAAAACACGAGCCGCCCAGTGCACACTGATTTAAAGGGAATGAGAACTGACACTCCGATTATCTTGATCTATGTGGGTCTTGATTCATCCGGGCGTGAAAGTGCTCTTAGCACCATTTGGAGGAAAAAGTGGCAAGATAACCTGAGAGATGATGTAAAATTACACTTCCCAAAGTTTCTTTTGGACTCACACAACATCCCTAGATATGCAACATCTCAAACTCGATGATATCCTTGGTACCACAAGCTGAGCATTCATATGGTCTCCTTTTGTCAACAACATAAACATAACCTAGCCTAGAGAGGGAACTGAAGACTAATTGTTAAAGCTTTGTTGGTAGATGTCTGTCCTATTCTTGCTTGATGTACAACTTCAACAGTGCAGGGTCTCATAATCTTCATGATGTGACACATATTTCAATGGGAGACAGGCATGCCAGTCTAGTACCCTTACTCTTTTCAGAGGAAGAAGACATACTTTATTAATACCTCATTTGAAATTCAATTCTTTACACTGTGTTATTGAAACATGCTACACACACAGGCTGAAATACACATGCACTAACAGGTCCTACAATCACTAATGGAGAAATGGCAGAGTGATGGCTTGCTGCCCTCGAAGAAGTGCTTCCAGGCAGTTTTGGGATCAAGTGCGTTGCTCAAGGGCACTTTGCCAATTCCCAGGAAGTCAGCCGGCACCACGAAACCAACTTCCATTCATGGTTTGATGGGGACTTGAACCAGTCACCCTTCGGTCCCTAACCCAAGTCCTTCTGGACTGAGCTACAAAGCCACATTGTTGTAATACATGCAGAATGGGTCTTAGCATTGTTTTGCTGAGATAAGCAGGGACATCCCTGGAAAAGATGTTGCTTGGATGGCAGCATATGTTACTCTAAAACCTGTATATACCTTTCAGAATTAATGATAACTTCACAGATATGCATGCTACCTATGCCATGGGCATTAACACACCCCCATACCATCGCAGATGCTGGCTTTTGAACATTGCACTGATAAAAGTCTGGATGGTCCATCTCCTCTTTGGCCCAGAGGACACAACGTTGATGATTCCCAAGAACAATCTAAAATGTGGACTCATCAGACCACAGCAGACTTTCCACTTTGTGTCAGTCCATCTCAGATGAGCTCAGGTCCAGAGAAGCAAGTGGCATTTTTGGTTGTTGATGATATATGGCTCTGTCTTTGCATGGTAGAGTTTTAACTTGCACTTGTTGATTTGGTGATGAACTGAGCTCACGTGGTAACATCCTTTACAGAATGATGTTGGTTTTTAATGCATTGCTGCCCGAGGGATTGAAGGTCATGAGCATTCAGTGTTGGTTTTCTGTCTTGCCTCTTGAGTGCAGAGATTTCTCAAGATTCTGAATCTTTTGATGGCATTATGGACTGTAGATGATGAAAGCCATTAAATCCTTGCAATTGTATGTTGACTAATGTTCCTAAACTCTTTGATTATTTGCTCCGGCAGTTGTTCATCACTGAAAGTAAACCTAGCCCCATCCATAATTGTGAACAACTGAGCCTTTCAGTGATGATCCTTATAAACTGGATCATCACATTCACCTGTTACAGATTAACCTGTTCACCTTTAGAACATACCAAACAGGAGTTTTTCTTTTTCTTTTTTTTTTTTTTTTTTTTAAGTATCCTCGACTTTTCTGGTCTTTTGTTGTCCCTGTCTCTGTTTTTTTGAACATGTTGCAGGTGTCACATTCAATATGAGTGAAAATTTAAAAAGAAAAAAAAACATTTTATCAGTTTGAACATAAAATATCTTGTCTTTGTAGTGATTTCAATTGAATATAAGTCAAAAAGGGTTTGCAAATTGTATTTGGTTTTAATATACATTTAATGCAATGTCCACACTTCATCGGAATTGGGGGTTTGCAGATTTTATTTTGATCTAGCTTTTGTGAGAGGCCTCAGAGTTGTGTAGTTTCTTTACTTCATGCTTTCTGTTGTGAATGCTCTGCTGTGAGAAATAGCCACTGTAATCCTCCCTCATGCACACAACACTCCAGTCCAGAACCCACACATCATCAGTTAGGCTGATGGACAGAGCTGCTTTGTGTTACCGTCATTGTCCCCCAGAAAATGAAGCTCCCCATATTTTCTTCCTTTTCTCTTTTGGCTCTCATCTGAGCCTCTACATCCTCTTCCCCTCCTGCATTTTTTTTAACAGACAGTCAGAGGGACTATGGCCCAGAAACGCTTCTCTGAAGATGGCTACCAACTCATTGTCAGCACTGCTGTCTGCCCCCCTGGGACCTAGCCTGATTACAGCTCCATCAGTCTTTCTCTTTTACTTCTGGACACAGACACACACAGATGCACACACATGTATGTTTGTTGCCCTGGCTCTTGGATCACATCTGTACTTTGCGATTCATTGAATATGCCGTTTTAACTGAATTATTATTGCAGCCTGGAATCTGTAAGGCCTCCAGTTGCTGTATTTCTCAGGCTCTGTGAAGTCTCCGAGGCAGAGAGCAAAATGACTGAGGAGGTATTGTGGCCGATGACAGCTGGTCGGTCATATAATTGGCTTGTCTACATGTCACTCTCTGTCACTGATGTTTCCATTGGAGCAGAACAATGGTCTGGGGGAAAGGAATTCACTGCCACATCTATAATTTAACTGAGACCCAAAATGTCCACAGCCAGCAGTTTTTACTTGGAAAAACTTACAGTGTATGAGTTTGCCAGGAACTGTTTCTGCAGGTTTTTTTTTTACCAGGTCAGTGGTAGCTGTAGCAAGATCACCGTGGTTCAGTGTGAGCCTAATGTGAGTAACTGTTTCTGAAGAATATTCCTGCTTGGGCTGAAGACTCTAAGTTATTCAGAAAATGTGAAACTTGATTCAATCAGTCCATCTGTCCCTGTCACTTCAGAAAACACCACACTGAGAAAGTGTAATCCAAAAGAATGCTCTCCACCGGCATTTACAGTTTAGCTTTGGGCCTGTTAACGCCAGGCAGCAAAAGCCAGAGAGTGAATCGTTCTGTTTATGAGACTCGAATTAAAAGATCAACCAGTTTGATTTGGGAAGTCAAAAGTTAAAAATCAAAGTCATTATGTCTCATGTTCCCCACCTTCCCCCTTCTTTAGATAATTCTCTGTAAACCACAGAGGTGGCTGTATGTGATTTTTTTATTATTATAAATTTATTTATTTATATAATTGTGATATGATGGTACTTCATATAAACATTGGACTGGACAATGTACAAGAACAAAAAAATAGAAATAAAACAAATTACTATAACAGGTAATTGATAAAAAAAAAAGTAGCTAAAAAAGGTAAGAGTTTGTGAGCCAAAACTAATCTGGACCATTTAATGATGAGCAGGAAAACCTTCAGTTTGTAATAATATATCAAGACACACATATTTAAGAGTAGCTACATACAAATTTATATGAGGTATGACTATTAAAAAATGAGACTGCGCTTCTGAGGACGAAACATGTGGTTTACAGGAACACTGAGGGCTCTATTTTCTAAGACCAGGCGCAGGTGCGGCGCACCTGCCCTGCACTGCACCTGCGCTGCGCCAACGGGGTGTGTCCAGGGCATTTTGCAATTGTCGTGCACAGCACAGTCCGGCGCAGCAAAGCGCACCAACACCTCCTGTCCCTCCCACCGGTGCAAGTGGCAAAGAGGTAGGAGAGAAGGCATGAGTTGGTTTAACACAGCCTAGTATCTTCACCAATCAAATGAACGTCTCTCCCTGCCTTTAAATGTGCTGTGGGCGAGGCGCAGTGCCAATTTCCCCTCATCATGGAGGAAGACAGCAGCAGCAGCAGCTCCAGGCGGCCAAACTTCTCCCAGGAGAAAGCAGATGTTCTGGACCGGGAGGTCCAAGCTTACAGTACCAGAATATATGGTAATGCGAACACAGCTCCACGGACAGATGGTGCAAAAACAACCTGGGAGGAAGTTACTAATATGTCAATCAAGTTTGCCCAGATATTCTGTGAACCCCTGCCCAATGTAAAAAACGGTTCAATGGTGGAAGGAGAAGGGCCAAAAGAAAGCTGTCAGATCAAAGAAGGCGCACGGTGGGGGGATGAGCTCAGCAGAGGACATCATGGAGTTTCCATTATGACAAACGTCTTTGATCTGACATCAGATGTGACAGGACAGTTAATATAGATACAGCATATGCTGGTTCAGACGGTTACATTAAATAGTGGTTGCTGTGATTGTTTATTGCATTGAAATATGCCTGACACTCTGGATACCTGCCTGTGAAGTTTGGGTGACGTGTGCGCACTGTGCACCTGTCAGCCAAATTACCACTGCACCGGGTGCGCCTCGCCTGCGCCGAGAATAGACCACGTTGGAGCTGGCGAGCTTTCATCGCACCTTCTGCCTACCCTCTGCGCAGTGTTTTGGCACGAAATTGTCACTGCGCCAAGGTGAATTTGTCGACACCTCCCCCTGGCGCGCCGCCACACCCATCTCGGCACAGCCGGTCTACCAAATTGCCAAATTGGCTGCTCAGGAAATTAGAGCCCTGAGTGTTATAAAAGTTTGGGTAGTTCACTGCTAGTTACTGATTGAGCACACGTTTTTGCTAAGGCATCAGAAAATGATTTTCTTAAAAGTTGAGCAACACATTAACTTGGAATTTTTGTTGAAATTGAGCAAATTGACAGCCAAATCATTTCTTACATCAACATTACAAACGTGTTTGAATGGCACTAAAGAATTTATGAAGGCAGAGAGGGTGTTCAAGATGATGAACATCCCGGGCGTCCATGCACATCATCTGGAAGGATTCAACAAATTGAACAGATCTTTCAAAATGATCACAGCTCAGTACAAGAATGACAGCAGAAATGGTCTCCACTGACAAAGAGACAGTTTGAGTTTGTGGAAAAAATGATGGAAACACAAGTTTTTTTTTTGGAGTGATAACATGTGGTGAAGGCAGCACTGCAGGTAGTGCATGAGCCTCACAGTAAGAAGGTCACAGGTTCGATCCCCCGGTTGGTAAGGGCCTTTTCGTGTGGAGTTTGCATGTTCTCCCTGGCATTCTTGGGTTCTCTTTGGGCACTCTGGCTTCCTCCTGCTGACCAAAAACCGCCCCATTCGGTTGATAGGGGTTTCTTAATTGCCCTTAAGTATGAGTGTGAGCATGGAAAAGTCCAAAGAAAGAGGGTGCTATTGTGGGAAAATGGTCTCAGTCTTAATCAAGACAGCACACCAGCTCACACTGCACTCATGGTAAAGCATGTGACTTCTTCCTTTTTCCTTTTTCTTAAGATCAGGGGCCTCATTTATAAAACTGTGCATAGGAAAGATCACTCTACATCCGATTTACAACAAAGTGCGTATGCACATCCTACACCTGTTTCCTTTTGTAAATCACAATCAACTCTAGAGTTGTCGCACATGAGGGAACGCTTTGCCCCACCCATAAGGAGCCTGTTAAAGGTCAGGTTAATGACCTTGATGAATACTCAATGATACAAATTTCACGATGGACTGAGAGGGAAAACAAACAAAAATAAAAGACATTTCACTCAATGTGAGGTCGAGGTATTAATAGGTGGGCACAGTGTGGGGATCACTAATGTCAGAAAGGCAAAACAGTGGAAGCATGTGGCCGATGCTGTAAATAACGTTGCCTCAGAGGGTCAGACTGTGGCTGCAGCAAAAAAGAAATGGTCCGACATAAAAGTGGAGGCAAAAAGGTGAATTGCTCTCCATAGAAAGAGTGTCTGTGCGACAGGTGGGGGAAGGGGCACACCAGGGCTCATCCCACAGACAAAAACCTGTCAGGGATCATTGGAGAAGTTGCTTACAAGTAGTGTATGCTTTCTTTTGTGTGTATGCAGTGTTTATAAATGAGGTCCCAGATCTGTGCTCAAAGGAACACTGGTGGAAGGACGCATTGGCTGTGTTGTTTACCAAAGTAGTATCCAAACAAAGCAGCTTGGTAGTGGAAAAGTGCATTGTTGTCAGTAAATTGGATAGATCATGCCATCACCTTATGCTGTTTTTAAGGCTTGTTTTCATCTTAAACTCTTTAAATTAGAGAAGGTGCAGCTCTAGCTTCTGTGCCAACTCTTTCTGTATGGACGCAGAGCTGATCTCTGTCGTTGTGACTGATGTTCAGGCTGGTGATATGTGCCTCATACAACCTCACCTCAAAAATCCTGAACAATCCCTTTAAGGTCTTTGAGCTTCATTTTTTATCTTTAGCTTGTCAATGGAGTAGTTCAGTAATTTCCTTCAACTTTTGCACAAATCACACAGGGTTTAAAGTATTCACTGAATTTTGAATTTTGGGGGTTAAAGGTCAAGATCATTTGTTCTCATGTTCATTTCTAAACTATCTTTTTTAAACTGTCTACACTGACATAAGGATGAACTTAATTGATTTCTGGGGTATGAGATCACGGCCACTTTAACCTCATATTTAGCTATGAAACATAAACTTACACAATCAAACCAAGCAAACAAAAAAAAGATATTTCAGCCAATAGCAGTACCACAAAAACCACCACAGCCCCTGTTCTTTACCCACCATTGTACTATTGCTGTCTGGTGGTTGTAAACCCCATAGAGGCAGATTACTACCATGTGGTAGTTGTTGTTTGTTTCTGGATCAGACCCCTTCCCACGCTCCAGCTGGTGTCTTTGGATGAACGCCTCTGTTGTTGTGCGCTATGATGGTTGGAAATGGCTGGATATGCTTTATTCTTGAATCTGTCATTTGATTTACTTAAATTTTACATGTTGATGAACATTAAACAACATCTTAAATCAAAGAAAAGCAATAGAAGTTGTTGAATAAAACCATTTAACAAGCAGATATGTGACTACTGTAGCATATATTTGTACATTCTCTGTGTAGCCTGCTCCTATACCCAACCGTCATGTATAAATAATGCAAATGGACCAGCATGTGCCCACACCGTCCATACACTGTGCACTTACAGCAGATATTTATAGGCTGCACAGCCCACACAAAGAAAAACCTGTTTAATAGATAAATTGCCTCCATTACAGAAACACAAAAGGCAAGGTCACCAGATAAATTAAAAATGGGTTGCTCAACCCAAAACAAAGGAGCAGCCATAAAGAGGAATGGTGCTGGACATCAACATCGATTCAATGTCAAATGTTTCTTTTTAAAACATTCTTGCATTCATGACATTCATGTTAGCCCTTTAATGGTTTTATATGCAGGGGTTTACAGACATTTGACAGACTGATAGTTTGACTTAAGTGGGAACTCTTGTTTTCATGGTAAACACTCAATTGATTTTTGAGTCTTGTACTCAAATCCTTTGACAATATGCCAACATTCAGTTAAATACAGATTATTTGTATCCAAAACCAAAAAAGCAGAATTCATCAACAAACGTGTCCAGTTTATTGATAAGAATTTGAAATATTGTTTCTGCTTATTTCCTTTTGAAAGTATTTCATTGGTTATTGCACCAGTGTGCTCACACTTAATGGACTGATGATCTCCAATCATTTTTCAGGAAAGAGGTGTCGGTCCTTACTTTGCACTTTATACCCATTATGGTTAATTGGTGACTCTAAATTATTCTTGAATATGAATGTGTTGGCCATATGACATTCTGGCAACTTGTCCAAGATGTACCCCTGTGGCTTTGACCTTTAGGACTAAACCAATGGAGCATCAGTGGCTTTGTCAGGTAGGTTTCACTTCCATCAATAGGAAGGTCAAGAGCTTTGGCTGTCATGTGTTGATGTGTCCTTGGGCAAGACACTTAAAGAGCTCATATTTTGCCTTAAATCAGGCTCAAGAATCCATTTTGATGATTTCTTAAGTGTGTTCTCAATCACTAATGTTCAAACAAACCTTTTAATTTAATGGGCTCCACTGATGGTCCTGTATTCTCTCTCTGTGTAAGCGCCGGCCTCTTTAAGGCCCAGTCTACTCTGATTGAATTAATCTGATTTCAGCTTATATAGCCCTTTTCTAGTCTCTTTGACTTCTCAAAGCAATTTTACACTGCAAGTCACATCTACCTATTCACACCCTTTCACTCATTTATTGATCAGAGTTTCTAAGTTACCAAGCTAACACATTCATGCCCTTTTATTACCATCTGCATGCAACTGATGAAGCAGTGGGAGCCCCTTGGGGTTAAAGGATACATTGCTATGTGATAGCTAGAGCTGGGCTCAAACCTGCAACTTCCCAACTCTATGGTAGTTGGTCAGTTCAGCGCTGCTCGACCCCATGGTCCCAATAACTGCATAAATCTCCTCGTCCATTGTCTTGTTGTTTGTGGTCTGCTTAACTCTGCACTCAAAGAAATTTTACGAACACCAAAATTTTAACTCTTCTCAATTTGCTGTAAGGGAATAAGTGCAAATATGTAATAGCTTTGCTTTTAGTGTCTTTGCATACTTCACGTTTGTTCTTCTGTTAGCCATTGCCTTAAAGAACAGGGTTCAGATGTGCAAAAGCTTGATCATTATTGTTCTGTGCAATTTGTATTAAGTTCTGTGAGATTTTTTTGTTCTGTCCTTATGGTCATACAACATTTAATACTTCAATCTGAAAACACTGCAGCATAAATATTCTGATAGCCCTTGTCTTGAAAAAATGATGTCTTTAACTTGATTCTGCTTGAAATGGTTGATGCATTATTACTTCAAAAATCTACGCCAACTGAAAATAGCCTAATATGCCCTTAATTCAAGAGGGGTATCTCCTTGTGTTGGACACAATAACCTCTCAATGGCCTGTTATTCTTTTTTAGCACAAACCTGGTATAATCTTGCATCTTTGAATATAATTACTGTATAAACTCTACACCACGTGGCTCTGATTGAAGCCATGACTGAAAACAGTTCAAGTCTTTTAAACCAGACCCCTCACCAGTCACTACAGGTGTGCCTCAGGGCTCTGTCCTGGAGCCACTCCTCTTCATAACTTACCCCCTTCCCCTTGGCCATATCTTCCATAAATTCAATATTCATTTCCACTGTTAAGCTGATGACACCCAGCTCTACCTCTCTTGCAAACCTAATTCTGCACTCCCACCCCCTCCCTGATCTCCTGCTTATCTGACATAAAATCCTGGTTCACCTCAAATTTCCTAAAGTTAAACAGTGACAGAACAGAACTCCTCCTAATCGGCACCAAACCCACACTATCTAAAGTTGACAGCTTCTCCTTCACCATTGACATCTTCTCAGTCTCCCCTTCCCCTCAGGGTAAGAGTCTGGGTGTCATCCTCAACAGAACACTGTCCTTCCAGTCTCACATAAATAACATCACCTGGTCTACCTACTTCCACCTCCGTAGTACTCACCATCTCCCTCACCCCCGACAGTGCCTCCATGCTTGTTCACAGCCTTGTCACCTCTTGTATAGATTGCTGCAACTCTCTCCTCTTCGGCCTCCCACAAAAGTCCCTCCAAAAACTCCAACTAGTCCAGAACTCAGCTGCCTGCATCATCACCAAGACCCCCTCTCACCATCACATCACCCCCATCCTACAGCACCTCCACTGGCTCCCGGTCAAGCTTAGAATAAAACTCAAACTCCTCCTGTACACCTTTAAGGCTATCCACAACCTCGCCCTTCCTTATCTGTCCGACCTCCTCCTCCACATCGCCACTCCAGCCCGCTCCCTCAGATCCTCCTCCTCCACCCACCTCACTGTGCCCTTTGCTCGCCTTTAGTCGCTCTCCCACCGAGACCTCCGAAACTTGAACTCTTTGTCCCTTTTCAAAACCAGACTCAAAACCCACCTTTTCAGGACTGCATACTCAATTTAACAAAAACCTACCACTTCATCCCCATACCTGCAATCTGTAGTGTTTTGCTGATTTTATTGTTCAATTGTTGATTTAGTTATTGTTATTTTAATCTTGTAAAGTGTCCTTGGGTGTCGTGAAAGGCACTTTTAAATAAAATGTATTATTGTTATTAAAACATAGCCATTGATTGTTGTATGACAGGGAAGGAGTCAAACAATGGTGCAAGCAGTGAAACAACAGACTCAGATCCAGTGGAAGTCAAGGGTCATATCTGACAGCAACACAGTCCTCAACTGTTTTGACTAATGTATAATTAAAGACACAGCCTTATTTTCTTTCTTGGTCTATGACAGGTAAGATCAGGCCTTCAGGCCTTCAATGACTATAAAATAAGCAAACAAAATGGGCTCAGAGTTATAAAATCATGTTGCAGTTACAGTGAATAAGAACTGTGGATCGTCCTCTTTATAGCAGCCAGTCACCACAGAGATTATAAACATATTTTTTAGCATTAATCTGTTTGGATGAGCAGGATCTGATTCTGTCAATACTGACATAATTACTGTCAAACATAAATCTGAAACTTCTCTCTGTAAAGGCTGCTCTGCTGTCTTCATCAGACTCGTCGACACATCAGACTTTTTCTGACACATCTGATGTTAAATTGGCAGGCTCAGGGAACAAAATGTGCATACTGCTGCAAGGTCTGCAAAGAGATCCTGCAGAGCGTGAAGGCTATGACAGAAAACAACTATCATCAGTGTTCAATAAAACCTCCCCTATATGCTGTATACCAAAAAAATCTTTATCGCTGTCACTTAATTAAGCTAAGAAAGCACTCAGACATTGAGTTTATATTTCTTCATTACTGTCAGATACAGTTTGGCTAATATGTTCTTAGTAATAAATGTCATGTCATGTATAAGCTCAGGCTGAATATGCTTTGCAACTTTTTAGAGTAGTGGCTCTCAGAAAGTCTGTCCCAGTGGTTCAAGAATGCTGATTCAGTGCACACTGGCTGCTTGGGGGGCAAATATATGCTCACTGCCTACCCATTATTCACCTAATTAACACAACTAACCAATCACATGACAGCAGCTCAATGAATTTACGCATGTAAGCATGTAAAGACAATCTGCTAAAAGTCAATTCCAGCATCTGATTGGGGAAGAAAGGGGATTTTAATGACTTTAAACATGGCAAGGTTGTTGCTCTCAGCTACTGCTGATCTACTGGGATTTTTTAAAACACACAACCAGTGATGGCCAAGCTTCTTATAAAATGTAGTAAGCTAAGTGACCAGTAACTCATAAAAACATCAGTTTCACCAGACTAAAGCTACAGCCTGGTGAAAAGTAGCAAGCTAAGGTACTGCAACATGACAAAAGAAGCTGTGAGATGTATCTTTGTGTATGTGGGGTGGGGGCTGTTTAAAGGATAAGTTCGGTTTTTTGACACCTGGACCTTATTTTTAGGATTAAATATGCTCGTCGACTCACCCAGACAATTTTGGCGGAGCTCGGAGCCGTTTTCGAGCAATTTAGATCCACCCAACGGCATTTTTCCTCATGCCGTAGTAGCAGACGAGGCCAGAAATCGAAGCCCCTAAATTAGACATTATCTGCTGCGAAACTCGCTCATTTCAGCTACATTTTATAAATGAATGGCCAGTGTTATCACCATGTCAGCTCAACTTTGTTGTTATGGTCATCCGGGGCTTTACAAGGATGGGTAACTTTTGGTGACGTCATAGACAAGAACATGAGTAGAGCCGCTGTTGTTGCTAGGCTACACGGCTATTTTTGTGCAACATGGCGGAATATTTATCCGATGTAGAAGTGTCTGACGACGACTTTGAGTATAATGGATGCCCGTATCGTTCTGAGCCAGAATATACCGACGAGGAGCTATTTGAAAGGAGGATGCAGAGGGAAAGAGCCGAACAGCTGGCCAGAGAACAAGCAACCACTGCACATCCACGAATGGGGGCTAACTGGTGGTGTTGTTGTGGACATTGTACGGCAAACACAACAGAGGAGGAGTGCCTTTGCTGCTCAGAGTGGGACTTGAGACCAGAGGAAACACGTATTGATGCCCCCCTAAATATGATTTCTGGCCCCGTCTGCTACTACGGCATGAGAGAAAAACGTCATTGGATAGATCTAAATTGCTCGAAAACGGCTCCGAGCTCCGCCAAAATTGTCTGGGTGATTCTACGAGCGTATTTAATCCTAAAAATAAGGTCCAGGTGTCAAAAAACCGAACTTATCCTTTAAGGCTCGTTCTAGGGGGCAGTAGATGGGTTGTGGGTGGCTGGGGTTTCTATTTTCATAGCACCTGTTCTGAAGGAGCTTTGGTGGGTGGCTGGGGAGGGTTTTTTGTTTGTTTGTTTTGTTTTTCTTTTCCCTACACCACTGGTTAACATTTCTTTATTGTATTTGTAATGACGAATGGTTTTAATTAAAGTTGATCACAAACCTGCAAGCCATATTCTGTATTATTAACTTTAACTTCTCATTTCATTACTTCAATACATTTTGAGAAAATAATTTTGGTCACATAAATCAGCCTTATTCCCATTTTATAAAGGCAATCATATAACTGTTTTAAATTCCCTAAGTCAATTAGCTTTAACTTTGTTTCATTTAATACAGGCCCTACAAAATAATGACTTGTTTATTGGTCAAAAATCATATTGCGTGAGAAAACAGTCTCATAGACAGTCCCTACACTGTAAAAATAAAAATAAAAACAAAAAACAAAACAAAACACAAAGTTGTCCAATAATGACACGAGGCTGCTTCTCTTACCTTATTGGTTCACTTTATTCCTGAAGGATTGATAGCTGATCTCCACAGATTACATGATGATAGAAAACTTAATTTGTGTTTCATCTGCATGCTTATCCCCACTTGCTTGTCCATGCGTTTGGCTCATTAGCTCATTACAGCACAGGTTTTTGAGGTTTAAAGGATTAGACAGTGTTGTTACTGTCACGCAGAAGTACACAGTCCAATAAAACTGCACGCCTACTCACATGATTTACTCTTTCTTATAGGTGTTTTGGACTTTAACAGAGAGCTCTGCTGCTGCTCTGCTGCGGCTGTCCCTCTGTGATGAGGGGTACTTGGCTATGTAGCTTGTTTAGATGATTATTGGATTAATAAATTAACTAAGCTACTAAAAATGCAGCTCTGAAAACAGCAATACCTCAAAGCTACTGGAAAATGTATGGTATGTATGTATTTCATGCATGGTGTCCACTACAGAGGACAGATATTTGAAATAGATTTTATACCATTTAGGTTGCAGTACCATGTCCAACTACAAGGTGGTAAACCCTCAAACCCTCGTCTCAAGTTTCATAAAAATATTATCTTTGCATTATTTTGTCAAATGGAGATATTGCATCATACATCCAAAATGACAGATGAAGGTGAATTGCACAATGCTCTCCAGGAGAAAATCTTAAATCAAAAAGGTTAAAAATGTATATCTTATAATTATTAATATATGAAGAACAATTTTATGCAGATTTTAAAAATACTTCTCTTGTATATTTTTTTCTGTGACCGAAAATTCGCCTAATTTTGTATATTTTATTTAAAATTTTGGTGTAATTCACAGGTGAATAGTTTGATTAAACAGCAATAATAGATATACTTCAGATTTTGCTTTTTTATTTACTCTTAACAATTGGTTGTAAAGACATGTTTGTGGGTCTATATTAAGTTCCATTAAATTACTATTTATACCACTTTTGCATTGTGTCCACTGTAGTGGCCAGATGCACAAATCCCTCAAAATATAACACTGAAAAAAAATGACCATGATTTTAACTTGTTTGAAAATAAAAACAAACATTTAAAAAATAAAGTAATCCTTTGTAATTTAATAATTTATGCAGGGAAGGGTTAAGCCACTGACAACGCTATTTGTAGTGATTTTAGTGCCCATCACTGCACACAACCATAGGGTTTTAAGAAAGAGATCTAAAAAAGTTAAATTATCCAGTAAGCAGGGTCAAAATGCCTGAGGTCAGAAAAATGTGGTTTGAGATGGCAGAAAGGCAACAGTAACTCAAACAAGCGTTTGTTACAATCACAGTAATCAAAAGACCATGTCTTAACATACTACGTTCAAATATTTAAGTAGATGGGCTACAGGAGCAGAAGACCACACTGGGTGCCACTCCTGACAGCAATGAACAGGACACGGAGGTTACAATTCACATGGGCTTACCTAAATTGGACAGTAGAGGATTGGAAAAAATGTCGTCTGGTCTGATGAGGCTTTATCTCTGCTGCAGTATTCAAATGGTGGGGTCAGAATTTAGAAAAAACCACATCCATCCTGCCTTGTATCAGTGGTTCAGGCTGATTATGTCGGTGTAATGGGATGTGTGATACTGACTGAGCATTGTTTGACCGTGTCTGTCCCTTTATTACCACAGTGTACTAAATCAAATCAAACAGGTTTCTCAAACATGAAATGAGTTCACTGTACTTCAGTGGCCTCCACAGTCACCAGATCTCAATTCAGCAGAGCCTCCTTTGGATGTGGTGGAATGGGTGATTTGCATCATGGATGTACAGCTAACAAACTTTTCATGTCAATATTAAAATCTCTGAGAAATGTTTCCAGTTTGTTGATAACTGAAGCAGTCCTGAAGGCAGCAATCCAGTACTGGCAGGGTGTACCTAATAAAGTGGCCGGTGGGTGTGTGTTGCTTACACTCTGTAATCTTTGCGAAACTGGATCATCTTCATTTTTTACCAGCTGCAGATCCACTGACACACTCATTCCAGCAGTCTTGAGTCTTAACAGAAAGCCGAGCAAGTCAGCAGCAAATAAAGTTTCCTCTCCCTCGCTGCAGATTTGTTGTTTTTGAGCACAGCAATAAAGTTAATCGTTGGTGAGAGAGAGTTTCCTACACCCACTTCCCCGGTTCCTCTAGCAAAGCAGACTGTGTAATGTGGGCAGACCAGTTCTGTCAGACTCTGGGCCCTAAGTGGATCACCCCCTCCCCAGGCTGCTCTGTAACGGGTCCCCAGGGTGCTCTTCTCTCCACCTCCAAATTTATTCAGAACTCCTCTCAACTCCGCTTTTATATGATTCCTGCTGCACTAAGCCTGCACTTCTCCTTTGTCTGGACCTCCTAAGAAGTGTTAGGTATGTTTGCTGTTTTGTTTACATCTTCAAACAGCTCCAGTAGAATTAAGTCACTGCCAGGAAGCAATAACTTCAGCTTGGTTGAAGCTGGCCACAATGGTTTGTTTTTAAGGCAGATTTTTGTCCTGATTTCCCCCCTCTGCCTGTGTTTGTGTGTGGGGTCAAGGCTTTTGGCCTGTTGTCGTGCAAAATTTGTCTACATAATCCACAACTGTGTGCCGTCAGTAGGACTGCTCCAGATGGAGTTGAACCTCGTTGATCCTCAGGTGTATACACCAAACGTGTTTTGGCATCCACACCTTCCATCTTAAGGAGAGGTCTCATAATCCCAGCAGTTTATGCATGTTCAAAAAACAAGCAGTCAGCACTAATATGAGACTACACTGCATATCAACAAAAGGAGTTCATCTGTGGAACAAGAAGAAAAGAAAACATGAACAACAATTGGTAGGTTCAAAAATATGTTCAAAAATTTCAGACTAGGATGGTATGAAGTAAAAGACAAAGGTGTGCCTACATCAAATTAGATTGATTTGTGCAGTGGGTAATGTTTAGATTTTCTTTAACAGTTTTTCTGGTAGCTTTATCAAGCTGTATTATTTGGTGTTTCTTTGAATGCCTGAGACTTGAATTTTTGAGTTCATTTTTGTACAAAAACAATAGGACAAGATAAGTTATGTACTTCATCCTACATCCTTTTCCAACAAAAAAAGGAAGACTGTAAAAATTCTGTACTGATCTTGATCTGCTGTATCTTTCTGTTTTGTCTTCCAATGAATATATATATATACATATATCTATATCTAAATATATGTGTATATATATATATATATATATATATATTCCTACTGAATGCAGCATCGCCTAAAGAGTTCAAATTTTTCAACATTGTCGACCAAGTATGGCAACCTGGTCCGCGTCCGTCGCATCACTGGACATCTGGTCGCGCGTGGTGGTGGCGGATCGTGGCTGTACATTGACTCTGCATAGAGAATGGTCGCCAAAGTCGCGTTCGGTGTGAATGTACCTTAAAGCAGCGTTCTCTTAACCTTGCACAGCAGCTGGACCTGAATGATTAAATGTCTGCAATCAGGCAGATCCATCTTGCCAATCTATGATGATTGTGAGCAGCCTAATGAAGAACGAGCTACAAGCAAGACAACAGCAGGAAGTGACTGCACGTACAGAGATTAGCATAGATGCTAACAGCTTCAGTAGCAGTTTTATCAGATTGTGGCCATGCTTTTTTATTAAATGAAAAACAAATACAACACAACAAAGTTCTCTGTGGTAAGGATATGTTCATTCCACTTCTTACATGTTTTGACAAGAGTGTATTTTACCAAGTGTCTCACATTCTGTAGCACAGTAGCGCCTGCCTACATTATCTGATTGGCCCGTAATAATGTTGATGGACTGAACAACTGTCCAATCAGCCAATTCCCAAACACTTTCTATGGGATCTTTCCTGGATGGACTAGTGAAATATACTGAATGGCCCATCTGGCGTGCTAAGTTAGCGTTCTCTGGTCTTTTCCTTTTTTGATCCTCTATTTACTATCTAGAGCTAATTAGTTTTAATTTTATATCGTAATCCATTTGGTCAAACTCTTATCATCAGAGAAAAACCACCCCCCTCTCACCTTAGCCTCTATGGGTCCAGCCCTTGCCTAAAACAATAAGACTGTGTCCTTGACTTGAGAAGGTTTCTGAGCCAAACTCTCACATGAGGCACTTAAGCCGTTACAAAGAAAGTGTCCTGACCTAATTCTGCAGACACTGTCCCCATTTCATATGAGGAAACAGCTGCAGTCTGTGACAGCAGACCTTTACTGGCCTTTACAAAGCTCAGACCTCAACCCCCTCAAAACCTTTGGGATGAACTGAAACACGGACTGAGAGCCAGGTTTTATCGTCCAACATCAGCGCTGAACTTTACTGACGCTCTTATGGCAGAATGGGAGCAAATCCCCATGGCCAGGTACTGAGATATAATAAAAAGGCCTGAAACAAGGAGAGTGGAGGCTGTTACAGCAGCTCCTCTTGATCAAAACTATAATAATCATTTATAAGAGTAGTTCAAGAAAAGATAAGATAGAACTTTATTTATCCCTTGACAGGAATCCTTCAGGGAAATTGAGATTCAAGCAGCATTGTACAGTATACAGGTATAAAAAATCACAAAAAAGTAAAAAAATTAGCATATACATCTAAATAATAACAATGAAAAAAAAAACAATAAAATAAAAATAAATATATGGCTACTGACTGGCAACTATTGAGTGGCTACTACTGCTACTGATGGCATGGCATTAAATAAAGAGTCAGACTGGATAAGTGGTGGGAGATGGATGGATGTCCTTTTGTTTTTTTATTGATGTGTCATAAAATGTGCAACCTAAAGAAGAAAATAAAAAAGTGCAGATCGGACAATTTATTACTTGATATTAATAATGAGTCAAATTAGGCAGCCATCATCTGAAAATGAAAATGCCTTTCTGCTAATGCATTTTTTTAAATGTAAATTTCAAATAACATTTTGGTAACTTTTTGGATAGACATGCTTTGCAAGTAAAATCTCAGATGACCTTTGCAGTTTCATATTGGGGATAAGCATGTCAGACTACAAGTGTAGCCCCTTCTATTGGTTTCTATCTACACAGCCCCGGGGCATCGGTCAGGTGGAGCTCTGACGCAGACATGTAAATCAGTCTCAGGAGGACTCTAGACAGGATGAAATGTGTTCCAGGCACTCCCTTAAGGTGCATTCACACCGTACGTGACTAACCTCGGCTACCACTCTCCATGCAGAGTCAATGTACAGCCACGCCCACAGGCGTGACTAAATCTCACGCGACGCGATGGACGCGTTCTGGGTGACTTGGTCGCATCTTTGGAGACACAGGGGCGGCGCCCCTGTTGCTGCAGGTGAGAACTCTGGGGTTGCTTTGGACGCGGACCAGGTCACGGCGCTCGGTCGACAAAGTTGAAAAATTTGAACTCTTCAGGCGATGTCACGCCCCGAGAGCCAATCAGACAAAAAAAAAACAGTCTGTCACACCTGTGACAGACTGTTTTTATTCCGGTTCACAGAGTGACAATCCATGTCTGTGTGGGAAACATTAGTTAGTGAGTACATTAATTCTGCCTAGATGGACCGCAGAAAACTCACAGACGATGCTGCTGCAGGGCCATCAGCTGCAGTGTGAGTGAAAAGGATACAGTTGGAATAATGTCAGCTAATATGTCCTATTATATGATATAATATGATCACGGAGTTGAAACTCGAGCAGGTGTGACGTCACTGAGCAAAAGCAACGGCGACAGAATGAGCTAAGTACAGACGACAGGACTTGGGTTTGTCAGCGAGCAGCAGTCATCTCACGAGAATTACTGTCAAAGAATGAGGCACAAGGAAGGACACAAATGCTCGAAACTTCACCAGTTTGACAATGGCAGTCGGTTTATTGGTTAAACAGGCAAAGATCAGTAAACAGAATCAACCAGAGAAGGCTAAGGTATCCATGACGTCAGGCAAAAGACTAGATCAAAGACAAAAGAGGTATTACAGGCAAGTCGTGATAAGACGAGTGCTGGGATGAAGACAGTGTGACGAACTGGCAACAAGACAGGGGAAGACATGAGGTTTACATACAAGAGGTGAGTGGGGGTGATTAGACACAGCTGGGGAGGAACAATCTGGAATCAGGTGTGACAGAGCCAAATGACAAGCAAAACCTGAAAAAGGTGAATTTTCAAAATAAAACAGGAAACACAAGACAAACATGAACCAAGGAAACAAAATGGGTAACATGACTAACACAGAGCAGGATCATGCAATTACATGAGTGAAGCTGCCGTCTCTGCTTTTTGTCCTCTTTGTTGGATCTGCTCTTATGTTTTCAAGTTGTTTCCTTTTCTTTTTTTAAATTTTAAACCTATTCAACGTATCTAAAGAAACATGTAATAAATTCGACTCTTTGTAGTGGTTTTGTAGCCACAGACTGTACACATTATGGTAACTGTAGAATAGCTACGCACATACTTTAAATGCAAACCGTTTGTAACAAACAAGCAGTTGATCCAAGAAAATACATATTTTTATATAAAAATACTCTCTGTTATCAGTCAATATGATTAATTGTGAAGAGAAGCCCTGGATTATTTGCAGTCTCCTCTGTCGAACCAGAAGTTGGTCCCATGCTGAGGCTGTCCCCATGGTCTTACTTGCACATTGAGGAGTGAGGAGGAAACTCTGAGGAGCAATAACTATAGACGAAGGAAAGCTTCCTCTGTGAAAGTGTTCTGAACAAAACCAGTTTATCATCAGTGCATCAGTCCAGAGTTATGTGTTTTCCGAATCACTGATGTCCTGATTCTTCATTTTGACCTTTATCTCAAAAGGAACGTGATTTTAACATGAATATTGAATGTGGAATATTTACTTTTTTGTCTTTTTTTCATTTTATTGAGGATTAAATTAAAGTCCAAGTCAGGTTGAATCTGCTGATTTAAAAAAACTTCACATTTATCATATAATAAAGTTTATTATTAGGCTGATCATCAGTAATGTCAGGGTTTAATGAAAATTAAAAACAAATATCCAGGGTTGCAGATTCATCCTTACAGGACCTATATTTATAAATTACCGAGTTTACATTCAATAAATGTTATTAGTATAATCAGTGAATCAAAACAGAATTGTTCATTAATTTTATAATCAGGTATTTTCCCCTTAAATTCTATTTTTTTTTATACCAAGCAGAGAATTTCATAGAAAAATATGATAACATACAGAGAAAAAAAAGTAATTAAAATCTACATTTTATTTGAATCAATACAGATGTTTTTTTTTGTTTTTTTACATAAACAATCAGCTGCTTGAATGCGACTGTTATCACAGACAGACATCGCCTCACATGACGCTTCAAATGCAAGGAGGTCTCATGGCTGTTAAAGACGTCTTTCTCCTCCGGCTCATTTCCATGTCTGATGAGAGGGACAAAGACGCAAGGAGATGCATGTGGATGAGGCAGAGGAAGCAAACAAGAGAACAAAGTCGCAGAGAAGGCGCCAGTGCTGCGTGTTTTACAACAGCGGGCCTTCAGAGGCCACTAGAGAGTACCGGATCTGGACTCTTACATATTGTTTCATGAAGAGGACACATCTGAAGAACACACACAGACTTTGTTTCTGTGCAAGAAAATGTTAAAATCAACTTCAAATCCAGCCGAGTCAGCCCAGCAGCCAATCAAAGAAAACCTGAGAAAGCCTGGAATACATAATCTCAAGAGTTCATAGACCAGACTAGATTTGCATGTGGTGAATATTCTGCAGAGTGAAGGCTACCAGTCAGAGAAGTCTTCCTCTCTCAGAGCAGAGAGAGCCCAGGGGCAGCGGTTCACTTCTGGGTCCGTCTCCCTAACCGCCCGCCTTCATCCACTTTGATCACAGAGGCGAGCCGAGGAAATTCAGGAGAGCTCGACTTCAATCATCCGGCCGAGCTCCTTCTGTGAGGAGATTCAGCCCGCTGTAACATCATGTGCTGGGAGACTTTTGTATGCTAATTTGTTATGGAGCTGTGGGGGGGTTTGAGGGGCTGGGGGGGTTGTTTTTCAAAGGAAAGCTTTGAAGCTCTGCAGAAGTGAACATGGATGCATATCCAGATGAGAATATACAGGAGTAATTGTTCTGTGGCAGTCAGAGATGAAACAATGAATAAATTCTACAGTTATGACCTTCAAGTTTGAGTCAAACTGCTTTTGTTTCAGTCTGACTGAGAGTCATCTGACAGCTCAGGCTGCTGCGAGGACACACTCACTCACAGCAGGCTGAGAGATGATGTCCTCCATTACACAGCTGAAACAGGGGTCCCTGCACCTCTGTCAGAAATCAGTTTTAGAGATGAAAGCTGGTTTTACAAGACACCCGAATGAAAAGTATGGTACAGATATATAAGTGTTATTTTTGGTGTATAAAGATTTTTTTTTTTAAAGTAGCACTGTTTATTCTCAAATATCATCATATGAAAAAGTCATAACAGGATGCCAATTCGAATAATCTGCTCAAGGGCTATGATGCAATAACCCTGGATCTGCCTGATTCAGGGGCTGTCCACACGGAGACAAATTCAGGTGCACAAGTTTTAATCCTACAGGCATTTCTAGACACAGATATGACATTTTAGGTACCTGCAAATGCATTTTGAAAATGGGTCCCAGAGTGAATAAATCTGAAAATCGAAGCTGAGTGTTTCCATGTGGGCAATGAATACGGATGGTTTCAGAAATGATGACATCACGGGCCCACCTCCTACACCGCATGCTCGAACCACAACAACAACAGAAACAATGGTGGATTACAGTGTCACTTTCCTGCTGCAGAAGCTTCAGGGCTTGTTTTGGCTTTTACAGCAAAATGTTCTGCTCCTCTTTGACCACTGTGAGCAACAAGAGGACACAAAGAACTGCCGAGGCTGCAGCCCTCCCCCCCGATGGTGGCTGCAGGCTGTGGCATCTTACACTCTGGAGTAACTGTAAACTTCATTCATTCATTCATTTTCTATACCGACTATCCCTTTCGGGGTTGCGGGGGGCTGGAGCCTATCCCAGCTGACATTGGGCGAGAGGCGGGGTACACCCTGAACCGGTCACCAGTCGATTGCAAGGCAACATATAGAGACAGACAACCATTCATGCTCACACTCATACCTAAAGGCAATTTAGAATGACCAGTTAACCTAATGAGCATGTTTTTGGTCTGTGGGAGCAGCCGGAGTGCCCGGAGAGAACCCACACACGCACAGGAAGTTTTGCATGTTCTTCACAGGAAGAACGTGCAAACTTCACACAGAACGGCCCTGCCCGACCCAGGAATCGAACCGGCAACCTTCTTGCTGTGTAGCACGTGCACTACCTGCTGTGCCACGGTGCCGCCCTAACTGTAAACTTAAAAATTTTAAATAAAAAATATATTTATATATATAAATAAAGTATGTGTAGAAGGGGTTAAACATAGTCGTGGGACGTAGTTGCTTTTCTGCTATATTGTTGCAATATAATGTAACAGCAGAAGGGATACAAGAAAGTGAGAGGAAGATAAATATAATTTTTATGGTACCGGATTTTGCTCTCTCTCTTTTTCACCCTCTAAATGCTTAGAAATCTTTAGATTTTATTAAACAACCTTATAAGGTTAAGAAAACATACAGAACATATATTTAGGAAAACTCATGGTATGACAGGCTTGTGATCGGACTGCCAGACTGCCGTAGTGGTTCTAGTGTTAACTGGAGTAGCAGCGCCCGCCATCTAGTCACGACTGTTGAAAAAAATGCTCCATTTAAATATATTCTCATGAATTTATCAGAGATTGGTCACAGGACCAGACAGAACCATCATTCGGTCCAGATTCGGACGTAGGCCAACCCTTTGGTGATGCCTGTGTTCAAACTTCTTAATGTTTTATTTGTGTGTAACTTAAGCAGTCTAGTGAGTGGCGATGTGCGATGCACATACAGCAGGAAAAAAAACACAATGATCACTTGCCCCCCCCCACACACACACACACTTAAAACATCTTCCTGCGCACCTGACATCTTTACAGAGAACAATTGATACAATATGATAACGTTTCCGTCTCTGTGTGGACAGGGCCTAAATGTTTGTGTTCAGGCAGATCAATCTTGCAAAGCTCCATGTAACGATTTTTCTTGGCCCCATGGACATGGCCCAGTCAGCAGCCTTTGCAGAAGGAAGTGACTGCACATACAGACACTAACAGCCTCAGTGGCAGTTTTGTAAGATCTGAACCACATTTCTATATTAAGTGACATCCACAATGTGCTGTAGCAATTTTGAGTTCAAATGTATTCTGTGTGAAAAAGAGTGAAAATAGTATTTTATTCTAATGTTCTTGGGACTTTTCCTAAAGGAGCTGTAGTTGCGCATGTTCACCACCAGTGGGAGTTTCCCCAAGAGTGAGCACTAGTTGAGACCGGACTACAGGAGGGTTCCTCTCGTCAGAGAATTGCTTGCATGCTGTGAACAGCTCACATCTTATGTCTTTGTTTTTCCTGTGATTGAACAGGTTAGTAGTGAGTGACACCCCCTTAAAAATATTTGTTGGACTCTTAAACTTTTCTGAAGTTAAATTAACAAAATTAAACACTAAAAGGGATCCTTTTGGTCTGTGGTGAATCTTAAACGCTGACAGTCGAGGGTAGAGATGTTTTGCTAGCTTAAACCAACACCATGTAGTTTTTCCACCCTAATATAATTTTTCTAGAATCATTGTGATGGTACATCACCTTACAACAGGTTGAATGACACCTCTGTCATAGTCTGAGGGGGTCTGTATCACCTTCACTGGCACTGTGTAACTTCGATGTGGATGGTAGGAACACTTCCACACTAAAAAACTACAAACTAAAAAACATGATCAGACTGTACCTTATCAGTCCACGTGGTTTATTTGTCTCTTGGGACGTCCTGTCGGCTTGCTTCTCCTCCCTCTGTATGTCAACAAATGCACGTTGGTGTGAGGCGCTCTGTTTTTGTAACCACGCAGTTACTCTCAACAACCACAGAGGCCCCTAGAGAGCTAAAAAGCTGGAATCTTACTTAGTGCTGCTTTAAAGGTGTGAAGGGTGTAACAAAATGGTGTTCTTACAATGATGTAGTGTATTTTATTTTTGCTTTTTACTCCTGAACATTATTATTTTGTTATGATGTGAGTATTTTGCGAGGTTTACAGAAAGAACAATGAGTTAAGATGAATATGTTAACATAGCATGTACTTATTAAAGATAAATGCACTATGCTAACTTCGTTATAGAGTTTCAGTTATACTTGGGTAATTTAGAAGTGACCACAAAACGTTCATGGTTAGTGTGTGTTCTTTTATCACATGGAAAAGGGTTAAAATAAAAGAAACAAGGAGGAAACAAGCAACAAGTTTACAGCAGTCAAACAAACTGTTTAAACGTAGTTTAAGCTGTTTAGCTGCAGTAACTGAGTTTGATTTATTTTGCAAAAATATGTATTTGATTTATTGAGCACCTGATATTAATGAGACTATTGATGAGTGTTGTGAAAACATGGACACTGGTGTATGTAAAAGTCCGTGAGCAAAATGACTAAAGTACTCTCTGTCCAAAAGGAAAATTTAAGTGACCCTGTTTATGAAGAACCGTTTCCTGCTTGCTTTGAACACCTAATGTCTCATGTCTTCATTTTTCCTGTGATTTAACTGGAGCAATAGACTAACAATGTATCTGCTACAGGTCTTATGTCTGAGGCCTGTAACAAAGTCATTTCTCAATAGAAAGGATATTTTCACTCCATTTCCAACATGTTTTGGCGAGGGGTTGTTCTTCGAAGTGGCTCACATTTGTTCTTTACCCGCAGCAGTAGCGCCTGCCTACTACGACATCTGATCTGTAATAAATGTGATTGTCAGAATGATTGTCCAATCTGCCGATATGCTGTTGATGATCATGTATGTTGTCATCAATGTTAGCAGATCTGGAGTCAGTTCATCACCCTGACATTTTTAGAGACATTTTAAAGACTGCTTTCCCCACAAACACACATCATCAAATCACCAGCTGAAGGCACATCTTCTAAAAAAGTTTCTCTATCCCTTAAGTGAAACTCTGAGGAGCTGCAGAGTCAACATCAAGACACTTTGAAGCTTTTCTAACCTCAGAGTTTTCAAATGTCAGTCATTCAGAATGAATTTTTGGAGAAGCTTCAAAAACTAAAATGTCCCCTTTTCAATACACACAGCAAAAATATTTCTGAAAAGACGGTTGATAGGATTTGCCCCTCTCCTCTCTCACTGGTTTAATGGACTGCAGCCAGGCTAAAGCTATGTCCTGGCAATAATGTTGTGTCCAGCCACATCACATTTGGAAAGGACATGCTGACAGCAGGCCTTGACAGCATCTCCTCATAGTTCCCTTCATGCTCTCACCTGCTGAAGCTTAGACATGCTACCAGTTCCAGAAAATGCTTGAGACATTGTCTTCCACTGTTCACTAAAACAAGCTGATCTTCCCAAAACAAAAGGTAGTGATTGCTGCATTCTAATCCTGATTTTAAGAACCAGTAGATGGAAAAACCTCTGGAAAACTGTTTTGCTTTATGCCAGGATACACATTGTACCACACAGCTTTTGGAAAAAAAAATAATTGGTGAAACTCAACTTCTTCAAGAAATGACCCAATCAAGTTGGACTTCATTGCTGTGGAAATAAGTTTAAATGATTAATTGTTAAGAAAAGATCGGAAATGCTCGCTGTAGGGTTCCTGGAAAAAATAATACTTCAATTTAGGGTTCCTTTTTAGCAGTTTGTTAGCAACCATCTTTTTAAACACGCAACAATGCTTTAAAATGTAAAATCGGGCAAAAACAGGTGTGTTTTTTTAAAATTTCAGATTAAACATTAACCACAAACCTTACAAAATACAAATATATATATAAAAAACATTTATTTGAAAATTCAAAATCCCTGATACTTTCAGGCTGTGGAGCCAGGAAGTGCTAAATGCTAACTCTTCTGAATTTTTGGACTCATTCCTGCACCGCTATATTGGTGTGGGACTTTTACAAGTTTTAAACAAAATAACGTATGACAAATATTTTCTAATGGAGACTATTAAATGTTTTCTTTTGCTCAGCAATCCGATGTTTTTTTGAAAAATAAATGGAAAAGACATTTTGGATCAACATTGATGAAAATTTTGTTTTTATTTTTTGAGTGTGATGCACCTTGATTTTTTTTTTTTTTTTTACATAAGTAATTGTAGTTTATCAGGTGTATTTCACCAGAGAGAATTTCACCCTGTTGTTGTGTAGCTGTCATGATCCATGCTGTTGGTCTGTGTATCACTGCTCTCAGTGGGCTTCTACATAAGTACCAATCAGAGGAGGCCTCATCAAGTTCATGTATGTTCACAGCGTGCAGTAATAATCATGACTACACCGGAATAAACAACAGGCTTCATCACTCATCCTAATCAACCCTGCGGCCATCGCTGAGTACTCTTCAGACTGGAACAGCTTGATGTAGTGCAGCTGATTGGTCTCCATCTGTTGTTGTGGTCTGCCCCCTCTTTATTCCAAACTGATGATTTAACCCTTAAATATGTTTTTGTACAGAGAGAAGGAAAAAGACGTTGTCTTTAGCTGTCCAGTTTGATGTAAATTCTTCTACCACAGGCCCTGGACAGTGTTGGACTGTCAAAACTGTATTATGTAAAACATTCAGCATGTCGGAGAGGAGCTTCAGCACAGATAGTCCTGAATGAGGTGCTATAAATTCACTCTGCTCACATTTTGACTCTCTGATGTCAGGTAGAGCTCTTTTCTGCCCACAAGAAATGATGAATCTCAGCTGGAAAAAGGGAAACAGCTTGACAAGAAGTGAATTTTTTATAAACTGGACAGATTGTGTCTTCTAGGACAGGTTCTCATAAACTTTGTGATTCCAAGGACCTGAAAACTGCATAAGAATCTGTTTTCCCCCTTACGGGATGCCTTGAATTTCTCCACACTACAGTTGTGAATCCAAAAAATGAAATACTGCAACCTCCTACAGATTTTCAAATTTGCTCTGACACATTGCTTATAACATTTACTCAATACCTTAAAACTAAACTAGTATTTTTAAATAAGGTGGCAAGGTAGCAGGCTAGTGAGTGTGCCTCTAGCAAGAAGGTTGCTGGTCCAACTCCTTGTGTCAACCAGGGTCTTTCTGTGTAGAGTTTGCATGGTCTCCCTGTGCCTTCATGGGTTTTCTCCAAGCTCTCCGATTTCCTCCCACAGACCAAAAGCAGGCTCCAGCCCCCTGGTGGATATTTTAAACAAAACTCTCAAAACCTCTGATAATTTGTCTCAAAACCAAACAACCACATCTTATCCTGCAATTTCAAATAGTCCACATGCTGCCGCTCAGCTCTGACTGACAGGGCTTGGACAACTTTTGAAACACAACATCACAAGAGAAATACAACTTCTCAAGATAAATGTGGGATCATGAGAGAACAGGAAGAGCAACATGTAAACAACAGGTTGCCTGCCTGGCGTTGCTCTGCTGTCTGCATCAATGTCACTTCCACATGGTGCAGTATCTTAAAATTACGTGTTTCTCCATTTTGGATTGACCTGGTGGAGTTGATGCACAGTTGAAGCAGCTCCCAGTGAAAATATACTTTGCGTATTTCCAGCGAACCAGTGCGGAGCCGTGCTGCTGACACTTGCCTGAGATGCTGCAGAATGTGGAAAATGACTGATTGCAGAGACTAGGGGGCAATTTGCTGCAGAGTATGAGGTGTGTGAACACTTTGCAGGTGAACTATGTGGAAATTTGGCATAACAGTTAAATCTGTGCAAATAAATCTCTATGAGCAGTCAGAAGACATGACAACACAAAATAAAACACAGCAGTCAGGGATTACTCCAGAAAAAATCAGTTAGGTCAGATAATATTAAGTGAATTAGCAAGTTTGTAAAGTCCATATGCTGCTGTAAATGTGGGTGAATCTGAATTAAAACAAACCTTTGAATAACACAAACTGAATACAACTGCCTATTAGGTTTCTCTAAATAATGCTGTCTCCATTATGAAAAATTAACCAAAAAGTAACATCTTGACCTGCTGTTTGTGAAAAAACTACTTAAGATAATGCTTATTATTAAAGACTGATTGATTGAGAAGTTCTCTGTGTGAACTCCAAAGGTCACCTTCAAGCAGGCTGAGTTTACAGAGACAGGGTCTTGCACAAGAGACTGAACAGCTTTAGTTCTCTCCACTTTTGGCACAATGACTTATTGTGTCATTCAAAATGATCAATACTCAGCTTTCAACAAATCAATAGACTGTATCTTACTGAGCGTATGGTGTCCAAACTGCTTTCTCCTGCTGATTTTTTAAATCATAAGTTATTATTGAAAGCATAATTCTTGTTAGATGCCTTAATGATCTGTACTTAACATAAGGATGATAGCTGGAGTTGCCGTTTGTTTGCCAGACTTTATTTGCAAAGACGGAGTGGAATATGGGAGAACAACCTGTAAAGATTATCTGCAAACACAAATAAAATAGAAGGTCTCACTTCTACATGAGAAACACAACAGTTGGAACAACACATCTACTTTACAGCAACACAAACTGAATCACATTTTTAATGTATTCTAAAACATGATTTAGATACTTTTTATATGTAAGCTTAATGCAGTTCTTGTTCATTTTGCTGTATTTCCTAATGGAATGGGCAATGAAAAAGACCAAACAAACATATGTTCAAAATATAGTACCAGCCTCATTGGCAGCAATATAGCTTCTATGCTGACATGTACCTCATACAACCCACTTCAAAATCCAGAAATATCCCTTTAAAACATTTTTTTTCCTTGTGGTGGACCCATCCAGACCACAATCTGTAATTAGAAAACAAATGTCACATTCAATCTCCTATTTCAAATCTACAGGAAAAGGAGAGCTGACTAATTCATTTGGATATAGAAGAAGACTGTCTGTTATTGAAGCAAATACACACATAAGGTCCCACAGGCATGCACCGCTGGAGAGAGTCAGAGTGATGGCTTGCTGCTTCTGAGGAGGTGCTTCCAAGGGGTTTTGGGGGTTAAGTGGCTCTTACCGGGAAGCAACCAATGCTCACCTCTCTAGCCACCATATTTGATTTGGTGAGGCCTTGTAGCCACCCTTTCCAAACAGAAATTGCATTGGCCGGGAATCGAACCCGGGCCTCCCGCGTGGCAGGCGAGAATTCTACCACTGAACCACCAATGCTTGCACAAACTGAAATTTCAGTCTTACAATAGTGAATGGGGAAATGCTATGAAACTCATGGTATTTGGCGAGCTGTTGAGTCCGTGGATTTCTGCTACGCAACAGTATATTTTCAGTTGCATACCTTACCTGATTGGTCTACCTGAGTATCCCCCCTACCCCTGCTAGAGTTATTCCTCTGCGAAGAGCAGCCATGTTGTTTATATTCTTAGTAGAGATCGGTGTTCAACATGGCTTAGCTCAGAAGCTGTCTCTGCTCGGCTGTTGGTTTTAAACAGCCATATATATCTTCACATATAGGCCAACAGCCTCAGAGGACCAAAGAGCCCAGTAGATTAATTTTATTTTTGAAGGGAATGAGCAGCTACAGTCAGGTAAAACCTGTACGTGTGTGCCAGTCACTTAATGTCAAACTGCTTCTTCAACTTCAATCAGTTCAACACAGGACTGGGAACTAGACTTTTCCTGAATCTGGGCTCAGTACCAACAATCCATCGCCAAACCTGATGATGGAAATGTGAGTATTTTAATGCTGTGAAGTATTTATTTTGCTCATTGTTATGGGCTAATGCTAACAGCAGGGTGAAGTGAACTAGAGGTAACTGCACAACATGTTTGTCAATGTTGAAGTTACTTGTTGAAAGTCTGAAGGATAAACTTCAGTGTATGAGCATTCTTACATTAGTCAAGATGAGTTTAACAGTTGGCTGAATATAATCAGTGCCACCGGGGTGACTAGGCCAAGGTTAGCATGTTGTGCATTAGCCTGTGATGTTTGGAGGGAACGAGATTGCTGTTATCTATTAAACAGCATGAATTAACGTTTCGTGTGTGTTCAGGATGAGAAATTTAACAGTTGGCTGAATATAATCAGTCCTTTACCCACCTGATTACCCCTCCGTTTGTGCTAACGTTAGCTCGGAAGGTAGGCTAAATTGCGGCTGTCCCACTGTGGTTAGCATGTTGTGCGTTAGCCTGTGATGTTTGGGGCAAACGAGATCACCGTTATCTGATAAACGGCATGAATTAACGGTTCGTGTGTGTTCAGGACTGTAAGCGGTGCGTGGCTGGAGCACCTGCTTCGCTTGAGTTACGCTGCAGGACTATCATGAATTCCCGTCTGTACACTGCTCTGCTCTGGCTCATTAGCATAAGAAGGCGACCGCCCTCAAAACCAGCCATTCTGAACAGAGGGGTTATGTGAGCGTGGAAAGAATGCAGCTGTGCTTGATTCATAGGCTTTCTGGACCAAATCATGTCACTAACGTTACATGAAGACATCAAGGATCCATGTTAAACTACGGAAAGGAGCAAAATATGGGACCTTTAATTCAACATAAATCACATTCTTGCGTATTAGACACCCAACATTGCCAAAAATGTGCAGAGACTCTGCCACTTTTTTGCTTTCTTTAGAATTTTCCGTCAAAATATATCTACACCTTGTACCCCTGAAGACAAATCCAAACTTTTCCACTCGGTATGAGCCTGGTAGAGAAAGCTGGTGTTCCTTCACTGTGCTGTGAATTTCATTTTAAGAAGCACTGATGTGGACATGTGGTCTGCTCACTTCCTGCTCTCAGATGTGTTTCTGTAATCCTCCACATCATGGGATTTCACACCTCCTTCTCTCACCTCCTTGTCCCCTCATCACCTCTTCTTCCTTTCTTTTTCATCATGTCTCCTTCGACTCCCCCGCCCGGAGTTATCCCCATTTCCATTGGAAAGTGCTGGTGATGACCTTCAGCGTGTTGGGGGTCAGGCTAATCACTAAAACAAGTAAACAAGTAGGAAGGTGAGCCGAGAGCAGAGCAGAGCGATCAATAATGCTACTGTGGTTTGATTGGTGAGCCTGTGCGCACACATACACACAAACACGCACACACACACACGAACACACAAACACACACACTCACACACACACTGGGTCATGGAGGTCAGTCTGAACAGCACGGTGGGTAGGTTGGATCAGATTTAAATGTGGTTGTTTGACATTAACAAATGAGCAAGAATCTCTCAAAGTAGGTCTGCACTCGCACTGACCTCCATTCCTCATTTCCCCTGTCAGCACATACATGGACACACATATGTGCACACCCCAACACGAACACACACTCACAAACATGCATTGACACAGATCTAAATACACATACAGCACCAGTGGCTGAATCTCAGAATACCTCACAGTTCAACTTTAAATTGATCCAGTCAAATTTACTGGGTCACAATATTGTGGAAAACTGATTCCTCATTTAAAAGTAGAAAAGCACTCAGAGAGCACAGACCTCTGCCAAGCAGCTTTGGTCCACTTTGGCGAAAATGGTCCTATCTGGCAATGTTAAAGAATCCTTTAAAAAATTCCTTGATACAGACAGTGATCCAGATCACCCCCAAAATTTAATCAGTTCTTCCATATCCCATTTACGATAATTCCTGAAAATTTAATCCAAATCTGTTCAGAACTTTTCAAGTTATTTTGAACACAAACAGACAAACAGACAGACAGACAGACAGACAAACATAACCTCCTTGGCGGAGGTAATAAGTATTTTATTTGTTATGAACACTTTTGAGCAAGTTACTCAAAAAATGTTATCACAAACTTTTAATAATAACTCCTTGAAAAAGTTATCAATACTCTACTTATTTCTAAATAGATTATTTAATAGTTATTCATTGCTTTTCTATTACAAAAAAACTACATTAAAATAGGTTTTAAGCCTTAGCGACTGTTGTTCACAATTTACACCCTTATTATTCTGCAGTTTTTGATCATTTTGGCTGTGTTCATGAATAGGGCATGCATTTTGACAAGATAGTGTATTCTTATATGATCTTATTTTAGCTTAGCTCTGACACTGAGTCTAAAATACATTGTGTACAAACAAGTATTACACACATACTGTTATGTGCAAAAATATGCCACTGAAATCCAGTCAAGCTGCAATTTTTGATCCAACTTCCATAAAATCATAATACATGCGTTTTTATCATATCTGGGTGTCAATCTTGGCTTTTGCCTTTGAATGTATCATTTTACTACTCTCCACCAGAGGGCTTTATTTTAACCATGTGAGTGTGAGTATTGGACACAGCCCAAAAAATGCATAAACAACTATTTTTCCGCTAAATACTGAAATATCCAGGCTGTCATAATTAAACTAAAATACACTGAATGTAGCATATTGAAATTAATAACTTTTTAATGTTTTTTTCCATCTAAAAACATTTGACATTATGACAAAATCCTGGTATTCAACTATTCAATGATTTCCATCAGGGTTAAGGTAAAGTGGATAGGAAAGGACTTAAGCGGGGTACACACATAAAGATTATCGGCTGTTTTTGTCCTGACTTTCCCCCTTCCAGACCAAGGATGGCAAATGCCCGATTATCTTTTGTCTTATAAGATTGTTTTATAAGATTATCCTGTGGTCTGAGGTGTGTTAAGAGTGAGTTTGTCCTGATAATCAGCTCTGAAATGGGTCAGGGCCGACAATCGTAAATATTAAACTTGTTCAATATTTATGACCTAAAATTTTCACGTGTGTGGGGAAAGCTGACAACTCCCGAGTCATGATTCCGTGAATTGTGACGTGGAACAGAATGTAGCCAATCAAGAAGTGAGCTGACGGAGGAACAAGACGTAACAGGCGTAAATAAAAACGAGCACGGCTGACCTGAAACATAAACATGAAGTTCAGTGGACCTAAGAAACAGAGGACCAGCTCACATGTTCACGCTGTCTCCAGAATTTTCCCCCAGTCCTGTCTTTTATTTAGTTCCCGTTTTTTCCGTCAAAAATAGTCCAAAGACCACCATCATTCCCTCTTCTCGTATGTCCTCTCCCATGTTGCGTGTTGTGTTTTCTGGTTGTTGCCATAGACAACGTTTATGGTCGTTGCTATGCTTCTTCTTCATTTTTGTTAGATCATGTTTGATCATGTGAGATTTCTGTCTTGGAGGACTAGATCCTAGATCAGTGGTGGGACAGAATGTTATGTGTGTGGTGTGATGTGTTGAGATTATCGGAGCACACCACACACATTACGATCAAAACTGTTCGATGCCTGATTTTTTTATCTTCACGTGTGGGGTCTCTAACAGATGAAAAATCTCTTCAGACTTTGAAAATCCTTATGTGTGTACCCCGCTTTAGGGAGGAGTTTTCTTGACTTTTCGAATGCAGCCTTTGACTCATTTCTGACCTCAGCCAAGTTGTAAAACAGGATATCTTAAGAAGTTATGAATGGACTTGAATGAAACTTTCAAGCAATGTTGGTCATGGCATAAAAAGGTAGTCATTTCGGTGGTGGTCCAAATGCAGATGTGAATCCAGGACGTTTTTTAAGGATTTCTTAACATTGCAAGATGTGAGGGTGCATGCATCTGTCCCACACTGAGTTTGTCATGGCAGGCTCAGGTGTGTGTGGTTTACAATACTGCGATCAGGGTCAGGTGTGCGAGTCTGGCCATGCACGGAGAGTCTGCTCAGAGCAGGATCAGGTGTGAGGATGACTGGCCCTGATTAGGACCAGGTGTGGGGAAATGATATGCTCTTCTGGGTTGCAGTGCTCTGTGTGGACTCGTTCCATCAGTGAAGAAAGTGAGCGCATCTCTGAGTCTCTTTTGAAAGGATTGAAGTTTAAGCACTTTTAGACACGTGTGTTAGGATACAGAAATATCTTTAAGAAAGCATTCAAGGGGTTGGTCATTCAGAAGCAGCCAATTTATTTGTGTCTTAGCCCAGTGATCTTTGTTTTATTTAAACGAGTGTGGTGTATAAACCTCCCGAGATCTTTAGTTTTAAGTCAGCTGCATGGCAGTGGTTTACTTTAACATTTTGAACTTAAATCCAACTAAAGCTTTTAGTTACTGGCTGGTAATCACCTATTTGTTTGTTTTCCCCATCCCCATTAATCATTCGCAACACTAAGGGTTATCCTCGTGAATAGCTTAAGAAACCTGGGTCTGAAATTGCATCCCAATCCCCATCCTCTTGACAGCAAAAGGGTTGTTTTCCATATTTTCACTAATAATCCAGCTGATTCTTAGATTTGAATGACATTTTCAGGGAATGTTGGTCATGGCACAAAGGAGAATTGAATAGATTTTGGTGGTGATGTGAACAATGTGGATCCAGTATTTGTAAACCATGCCAGATAGGGCAGTTTTCCAAATTTTTACCTCCGCCAGGGAGATTATGTTTTCACCAGGGTCTATTTGTCTATCTGTTTGTTTGTTTGTTTGTCTGTTTGCCTGTTAGCAAGATTACGCAAAAAAAACAATGGATTGATTTACATGAAAATTTGAAAATTTGAGGTGTGGTTTGGTTCAAGGAAGAAGCCATAACATTTTGGTGCAGATCCGATCCACATTGGTGTCACAAAAAAAAACATTTAAGTTTATAACGGCAAATCCCATTCATTTACAGCATTATGGGAGTTGTAGTTTGCCAGGGGAGGAGTTGTCCATGCCGCTCCATCTGCTGTGTCACGGAACGTTGAACAGCCAATCAGCAGTGAAAGCTGTGCATGCAGTTCTGCTCACAGAAACAGTGGAGAGGAGGAAGAAATTGCCAACGGAGAAAGCCCAGCGCTGTTCCTGGAGCCTTGGTTTCTAAGATAAATTAAGGCAGCAGACTCTCCTCAAATTGTAATAAACATCCCAGTCCTCTACAACTCACAACCATTAGTAACATTACTGTGAGCCCATTAACGTTTTAGAAACATACGTGGCAGCTCTGTTCGCTCGCAGTCCCTCCAGACGTGCCCGTTAATCACTCGAAACAAGGCTGCTGATAATGTCAATGCAGAACTAGTCCGTCAATGCAAAAGTCTATTTGTGTGTGAGTGTAAAAACCTAACCCCCAAATTCCACATAGAGCAAATGCGCCACACACCGAAGTGCCGTGGTTCTGCGCCGACCAACAGACAGGCAACATCGTCCACTGGAAGCACAACACCAACATCTGTACAAGCAGCAGCAAATTGGTTCAGTCAACAAGTTACAAGACCCACTCACTCACTAGGTCACTCTATTGGATGATATTTATGTCAACAATAATCACACTTCTTGCAGATTGATATTTTTCATTCCACAATGTGCGTATAAAATATATATAGGACTATAATGTTGGGTGGAAATCACAGTTTATGGGTGGAACTGTGCTGCTTGGCAGAGGTCTGCGTCCTCGGAGTGCTTTTCTAGTTCACATTAACTTGCCAGGAATTTCTGAATATGCATTGGCCACCCATTATATAACATTTTGTAAGATTTTTGTTGGTACTTTAGTTTGGTGGAACCCTTTACAAGCCCTGAGGGGTTACTTTTGTCCAACATGTGCATTTTATATGTACTTGTATCCTTCAATTAATTTAATCTTCTGCCTTTTTGAACAAGTAATTTAGTGAATAAAGAAATAAACTACTGGTTGCTCCAAAAGTCATATATGAATATTTAATTTTGTGTCAAAATTCTCACCACTCACTACAAACATAGTTGCTTATCACTTATTAGCATACTAATTGGTAGCATTCTAACTGCTTATTAGACATCGCTGTGAGCATATGAGTACCTAATTTTACATTACTGTATTTTGATGAGAATTTATTACTCATAAATAATGAACTCGGTCACTTTTAATTAGTATGGCTGTAAACTAGAAGGCTGTCACATGTTAAATTATTCTCTGTTAATAACTGGCCTGAACTTTAAGTCATGGTGAAAAGTGTTAATCATTTCACCGCCCTGATCTAAAAACAAGATTTAACACACAGAAACATGCAGTCAGCAGCAGTTTCTCTCCCGTAAAGACTTCAGCGACTGCTTTTAGATTTAAGCTCCTCAACCAGGACCAGTTAATGACACTTCTTTCAGGAGAAGCCTCCACCTGGATCCTGAGCAGCCTTTGATTAAACGCTGAGTTAAAACACAGCTCTCTGATGACGCCGCTTACTTCAGAGTTTGAAACAGATCCTTAGATGAGCTGGAGGAAGGATTCTGAATATTTGAAGAAAGCATCTGCCCCTTTTGACTGAACAGCTCCCAGAGGATGAGAGGACACGACTCATCTTAGAAAGTGTTGAAGAAGTTGAAGTGTGTGAACTTTCTGTCTTGATGAGGACATGATGGCGGAAAGGATACTTCTGATCAGGCAGGGCATCACGATGAAGGGACTGAGGCGGGGGAGGAAAATTTGCAAGGGTTATGACTTTCTATGGTGTAGAAAAAGAGGATTATTATCCTAGTATAAGTTTATTTGCACCATTTCATCCTCTGGGGTAAAATTTACTGGCTTTAAAAGGAGATATTTTATAAAATATGAACACAAACACTGTTATCTTTTTTAAATAATGCAAACACATCCCTGTTTACTTCATCAAAACAACCCTTCTGTTAACTCAACTCTGGGTACTGCAGTCATGAAACAATACAGATAATTTCACTAACATAAAAAGAAAAAAATGCTTTTACTGAGCAGGAATGTGAGAAAGATTGACCTGAAATGATATGTCCCCCAGACCTTTCAGCAGCTTGGACAACACTATGATGCAAAGCTCGACATGAACAACTTAAAGACAAAACACCACCACACTTTGTACAATAAAAATAATAAAGTGTCAGACTGGGGGATGTTTAGCCAACTGGAAACCAGTCTGGCTTCATAGCAGACTGAGAAGAGTTCAGCTTTGGTGTTGGCAAAATTGCAACTGCAGATTTAATTTAATTTTACTTAATTAGATCCCTGAAAACTTACTCTCATTTGAAAAGGAGATGGTAGATGCTAGAAAAGCACTCTGAGTGCACAGACCTCCACCAAGCAGCTCACTTCCACCCATAAATTGTGATTTCCACCCAACATTAAAGCAGTTTATTTATTTTATACACACATTGTGGAATGAAAAATATCAATCTGCAAGAAGTGTGATTATTGTTGGCATGAATATCATCCAATAGAGTGACCTAGTGAGTCGAGGGTCTTGTAACTTGTTGACTGAACCAATTTGCTGCTGCTTGTACAGATGTTGTTGTTGTGCTTCCAGTGGACGATGTTGCCAGTCTGTTGGTCTGCGCAAAACCACGGCGCTTCGGTGTGCGGCGCGTTTGCTCTATGTGGAATTTGGGGGTTAGGTTTTTACACTCACACACACAGACTTCTGCTATGACGGACTATTCCGTATACTATCCGTGTTGACATTATCAGTAGGCTTTCAAATTTCCCTGGGCAGTGACAAGCACATCTCGCTGTGCTCCTTCTCTGACAGCTGCAGTACATCCAGAATGCTGCTGCTCGGGTCCTGACCAGAACCAGGAAGTACGAGCACATTAGTCCTGTGCTCAGGTCCCTACACTGGCTTCCTGTGGCTCAGAGAATAGACTTTAGACTTTAAAGCAACTCTGCTTGTGTACAAGTCTCTTCACGGCCTAGCACCAAAGTACATCTCTGACATGTTAGTGCCATATGAACCATCTCGGACTCTGAGGACCTCAGGGACCGGCCTCCTGCTGGTGCCCAGAGTCAGGACTAAACATGGGGAATCAGGGTTCCAGTTTTATGCAGCTAAAATCTGGAACAGTCTTTCTGAAGATGTGAGACAGGCCTCTACACTGACAGTGTTCAAATCTAGGCTCAGAACAGCTCTGTTAAACTGTGCATATGACTGAAAAGATCTTATCTGCACTCTTCTCTTTTAAAGTTCATTTTACAACGATTGTTTTTGTTTTTATTCTGTATTGTGATTTTCATGCATTTTTCTTGTTCTGTAAAGCACTTTGAATTACCTTGTCTACGAATTGTGCTCTACAAATAAACTTGCCTTGCCTTCTCAGTTTCAGTCACGCTGGCTCTGAGCGAAAGCGCGTTTAGCCTTTGCCAGTAGTACTACGTAGTGCTTTATGTCCCTCTTGGCATAGTTTTTATAGACCAGAAGGACATGGAAGCCTCTGTAGGACTTACCCGTTCTATGTAAATACTGATAAGAAATTTTTCGCTCAGCAGGACAAGTCAGATTGTTGGCAGAGGCAATTTGACACCAATGAGGACACATTTATGAATGTGGACATTGTTTTTAGCTCATAAATTACTTTAAACGCTACACATTGTCCTTTTAAGGAGTTAAAAAAGATACTCAAAAAGAAGTGTCATATTGTTATGTGTCACAAAGTTTTAAATTTTAACTCAAGAAAGAGTCATCACTTACACTTGATGAGAGTTAAACCACTGACCCTCCAGTATAGTGAAAACAACTATTTGTGTTGCTGACTCGTGTTCATATTAACTCTGATAGTCTTAATGTTCATGTAGATTTTGCTGTGTACAGATTGATGTATAAGCATCAGAATGCAATAAGACTGAGGATAAAAACAAACTGTGAAGCCGTAGTTTGCAACATGATCATTGATTTCAGCATCAACTATGCTAACCATTCGAAAATAAACCTGCTGAATCCTGTTAACCTTGCACAGCAGCTGGATCAGTCTGAATCCATGTCTGTAATCAGACAGATAAACTTTGCCAAGCTCAAATCTACAACGATTGTGAGTGGGCCAAACTGGCACGGCCCATTCAAAGTCCTTTAGAGCAGGAAGAGGAATGAGCGAGACGACAGCAGGAAGTGACAGCTCATACAGGGATTAGCATAGATGCTAACTGCTTCAGTAGCAGTTTTATCAGATCATGACTGCATTCCCTTATTAAATGAAAAACAAGTGGCTCAGATTCTGTAGCACAGTAGATCCCGCCTATGACATTATCTGATTGGCTCGAAATAAATGTTGATTGACAGAACAATCGTCCAATCACCTGCTGGATATGCCAAACACTTTCTATGAGCTTTTTCCCAGATGGACTAGTGAAATATGTTGAACAGTCCATCTGATGTGTCAGGTTTGAATCCTGTATAACTTAGAAAAATTGCAACCTCCTTGTAAAAGTGTTGAATCTTGGCATCAAGCAAAACGATTTCTTACTGAGTCCCCCTCCGCAGTCCACCTGTGCTCGCTCCTTTGACCAGCCGGTGCACTTGTTGCTGTGAAAAGCTGCAGGCCCACAAAATCAATATTGATAACTTAAAAGATATCAAACTTATTTAACAGGCTAAACAGGAAAAACAGCACAATAGATAAAAAGCAATGAGTCTCCAACTATATTTCAGTTATTTAAAAAACACGTAAGGCCAAGTGTTGCACTGGGTCAAGGCGAGTAATGACGAAATGCAGGATCAGGGACTTTTCATGATGGAGGATGGAGGTAAAGGCAGAAGAGTCCAGAGTTGGTGAGACAAAAACTCTTTGTAAAAAAAAGGGAGTCTTTCAGGAAAATTCTGGGGCACTCTAAAGCATTTAAAAATCATTTATTAAACAAAGATATGTAATCTGTTATGTCTCTGTTAAACTGAACTGCATCAGAGTGGTCCTGGTTTTTTACTGTTAAGTCTGACGTTTTTACAAAGAACTTTTGTCGCACTAAATCTGGACAGTCCTCGGCCTTTTTTTTTACTTTAACCCTTAAATGGTTTCTATATCCTGGGAGATACAGACATTTGGCTGGCTGTGGGGGGAGGGTCATTAAGTATCTGCACTTCATACTATGGAGTAAAATTTAAGGGTGGGTGGGTCAAGTAACAGGTCATGTGACTTCATGCCAGCATTCAGAACTAAATTGATAAATTTCTATCAAATTCCAAAATGTCAGCCTACGTGGATAAAGACACCAGCCATAAGTTAAGGCCTGATATTTTCATGTTTATTATATTTTGGCATGACTTGCTTTAATAAAATTTTGCTCTTAAAAGATGATTTTATGTATTGTTGTTTAAAAATAATTAATCCTTTGACTGGCATTGTAACCGTATGGTTGACTTTTTCCTGCCTTACCACTGTATTTAAAAATTTGAAAGCCTATCTTAGTCTGTTTTTCTTTATTTACCTCTCTTCATAATGTTTGTAACAACAATTTGTATCCAATGGGTGGCACTGCTGTACATGAATATAATTGTTTGAAAACTAGAAAAATTGGAAATGAATCATTTCTCCTCAGAAATCTAACAGTAGGAGCATACATCAGAGTAAGAAAAACTTTTTTTCCACATACTTCCAGATCCTCTAACAATCATAATTTAGTTGAAGGAAATACATTTGATGGTAAAAAAATATTATCTATGATTCCTAAGAAAACTGGGTCAACTGCTAAATATCTAATATCTGCTGCTAAATATCTTTCTGTGATGTTCTTATAAAAAAAACAAAAATTTTGTTGCAGAAATGAAAGAAATCTATTCATGCCCAGGATAACCCTCAACAGGCAAGCCAACCAGCGGGTTGTTGAACATATCTGCTTCCAGATTGGGTCATTTGAAAAATAAAACCTGAAATGTTGCTAAATGAAGAGGGGAGAAAACAATTTTACCAACAAATAATTTATTGCAAAAGTATTTCTTAGTTTGGAAGTCAGAGGGATAATTACATTTACACAGCTTTGATAATCAGGCCTTGAATGTCTGTAACCTGGGGGATACATTGTCAGGATAGGGGTATAAAAAAGGAATACTCACTCTAAGATATACTTGTGTTTTGAGGACTATACTCTACAGTAAGTTAATTGTGTAAAGCTGTGAAATATTGATAGCTCTTTATTTCACTATTATATGCATATTACTGATTAATTTACCACAAGTTTACACATTTTCAGGGAATTTCTGTGTGCATGTTTTACTTTGCAAGAAAAAGAGTGGTGACATATTCAGTTTTGCACCCCAGCAAAGTCCCACCAATGGTACCTGGAAATATTTTGTCAGATGGTTGACATTGCTATTAATAATGACAGACGTCTGTTATGTGTCAGAAGTGCACTGTGAGACTTTGCATTGTCACTGGTCAAAATACTTGCAACTGTTTCCTCAGCTTCCATTGCTAGTAAGATGCTTTCTGTACATATGTTAGATCGTTTGTGTATACATGTTAGTTAGCTCATTGTTTATAGACTTGTTGCATAGACTAGTTACCAGCGCTCAATACATACTGGAATTGAATCATCATCAATTGTTCAGGTTTTCCCAACTTTTTTCAAAAAGTTGTGTGAAAGATTTTAAAGAGAGTAGCTAATTGATTATCTGTATTGTGTTTTAAAGGTTAAACAATGAAATATTTTAAAAGTTGGAAAATTTTAAATTTATACCCTAAACGGACGATGTATCTCCAGGGATACAGAGTGTAAAATTGAAAATAAAGTTAATATTTTGGAAAAAATCATGGAAGTGTGTTAGAAAATAGCAATTGATTAATTTTCCAAAATATGTATAGTTGCTTGACCATTTAAGGCTTAACTTTGTTACATTGTGTAACTGTGTTATTGTGTTGAAGGTTTAGTCTGGTCAGTTGTTCTAACATCTATCATAAGGTTAAGGGCCTAAGCCCAGCTCCTGTTGTCACATGTTGCCACATCCTTGTGCAAGACACTAAACCGCAAGTTGCCTCCACTTTTGCATCAGTGTCAATGTTTGTGAGGAGCTTGGTTGTGTTCGCTGATTGAAATAACATGCAAGTGCTGACTCAGATCACCTCTGGCCTTTAGAGCTGTCTTAATAATTCTTCATGGTCCTGATTCAAAAAGGTGCTGAAAACATTCCTCAGAAATCATATTGACATGATAACATCACACAGTTGCTGCAGATTTGTTGGATGCATGTCTGTGTTGTGATAGACATCCCAAATCTGCTCTACTGGACTGAGATCTGGGGACTGCTGGTTCCACTGGAGTACAAAGAGCTTACAGTCATGTTAAAGAAAGCAGTTTTAGATGATTTGAGCTTTGTGACTTGGCGGGTTAATTGTGCTGAAAGTAGCTAACAGAAGATGGGTACTGTGGTTGTAAAGTCATGGACATGATCAGCTGCAACACTCAGGTAAGCTTTAGTGTTCAAACGATGCTCAGTTGGTACTACAGGGCCCAAAAAGGGACAAGAAAATGCACCTCCACCAGCCTGAACTGTTTACACAAGGCAGGACAGATTAATTTTCATGTTTGATCCAAACATGGGTAGTGACCGAAAGAACAAGGTCGCGGGTACAAGCGGCCGAAATGAGGGCTCTCCCGTAGAGATAGGGTGAGAAGCTCGGTCATCCGGAAGGAGCTTGGAGTAGAGCTGCAGCTCCTCCGCATTGAGAGGAGCCAAAAGAGGTGGCTCGGGCATCTAATCAGGATGCCTCCTGGACGCCTCCCTGGTGAGGTGTTCCGGGAATGTCCCACCGGTAGGAGACCTTGGGGAAGACCCAGGACACGCTGGAGGGACTATGTCTCTCGGCTGGCCTCGGAACGCTTGGGATCCCCCGGGAAGAGAGGGAGAGGAAAGTCTGGCCTTCCCTGCTTAGGCTGCTGCCCCCGCAACCTGACCATGAATAAGCGGAAGAAGATGGATGGATGGATCCAAACTGTGACCCCACGATCTGAATGTTGCTCCAGAAATCTTGACTTGTCAGCCCAGGCGTGACTTTTCCAGTCTTCAGTTGTACAGTTTTAGTGAGCCTGTTCAAACTGTAGGCTCAGTTTCCTGTCCTTAGCTGACAGGATGGTCTTCTGCTGCTGTAACCAATCTGCTTCAAGATTCAACATTTTGGGTTCAGAAGTGTTTCTTTGTGTATTATGGTTGTAAAAAGTGGTTATTCTTACTTTTCTATCACCTTGTACACATTCTCTGACCTCTGGCACCAGCAAGGCAGTTTCACCCTGAAAAAGACTGCTAAGTGGATATTTTCTCTTTTCAGACTATTCATTGAGAACCTCAGAGATGATTGTGCATGAAACTCCTCGCAGATCAGTAGTTTCTGAGATAGTCAGACCAGCTTGGCTGGCACCAACAACCTTTACATAGTCAAAGCCTTTTTATTAACTTTTTCTCTGTTTGAGCTTCAGCAGGTGGTCTTGACCATGCTCCCGTAACTTCATGCACTGAGTTTCTGTCATGTGATTGACTGATTAGCCTTTGTGTTAATTTACAGTTTAACTGGTGTACATAATTAATTGGCTTCTGTGTTTTTACTGTATATGGTGAATGTATATATAATGTAACTTAAGTGCACTTTGGGGTCAAAGTAGACAATGAATTCATGACGATGCAAAATAGACTAGTCCGTCCACCTGAGAGTTTTATGGTATAGACACTTCAGAGAAAGGGCCTCATTACAGTTTACTCTAATCTACCAACATACTTATTGCTCCCTTTATTTTTAAGCCTAAGCTAAGTTAGTAAAGGGAACTATCCCTACCAAGCCCCCAAACATCAGACCCACTTTTAACTCTTCTAAAGTCTGACCATGTGAAATGAAAACATGTAGTGCATCACTCCAACTCTCTGTTGTAGGTTTGTTGTGCTTTTTTTTCAAGGTCACTTGCAACGATTCAGAGCATCTTCATTACTCCTGTGGGCCCTCTGTTGTTCCCATAGAAACCCCACTGGGCTGACAGATGAGAGGAGCGGGAGTCGCCTTCCCACATGGCTGGAAAAACACACACATGCAGGCACACGTACTGGCATTAAAACAGGTATGCATTAACGGCATCTGGGGAAGCGTACCCCGCATGTTTTAAAATAAACCAGGCATCAGAGGCGACGTGTTGGAGAGAGATTGTTGTACACAAATAGACCATTATGGCAAAAGTGGAACACAAGGAGTCTCCTATGAAAACTGAGTGTTCTCTCCCTCTCTCTACTTTGTGGCTTTCTCTTTTTTTTAAGCTCTGCGTTTGTGTGCCTCCGTCGTTCATTCCCTCTCTGTCTCTCTCTGTGGGCAGGCCGTGTGCACCGCTATGCTCGTTATCAGAACAAACAGAGATGAGGATGGAAGAATGGGGTACACACCATGTACCAAAGACAGGAGGATGAAAGGGTGAAAAACAAGAGAGAAATCAAACACATGGTACAAGGGCAACACCAGGGAATAGTTTCTTTTGCAGCACACCTGCTTCCATAGGGAGCTTTACCATTTTAGGGCATTAAAGACCTGCCCCACCAGAACACACCAATGCAGGAGATAGGCTGCTCTCGCCAAATAATTAATTCAAATTCCAGTCCATATCAGATGTACGTTCCCCTCGAGGCTTGAAGAATAAAGAAAAAAAAAGCAGGCCTCTCCAAAGGCAGCGGGAGGCTTGTAATGAATAAGACATTGCATCAGAACTCGAAAGTCAGTGAAATCTCCTTTCTGTCTCCTCACTCTGAGACGAAGCATGTTTCATTACCAGCTCTGTCTTCTTACGTCCTTGGAAGTGTGAAAGCACGCTGTAACGAGTGGTGGGGCATTACAATAAATCTAGGTGGCACAGAGCTGGGACAAACAGCACCATAAAACTCAAATATCAGCTCTGTCCTCGGGCACAGGGCTAACTCAGGATTATGTTTAAGGACGAGTCTGGCAGGTACCAAAATCTGCATGAGTGCAAACTGCAGCCCTAAAAGTTTTGTGACTGGGGAACAGCTGCAGTGTTTATGACGTTTCTTGATGTGTGTGACAATAAATTGCTGCTTGCACTGCATACAAAAACATGCTTGGGTGCCAAAGTACCAGATCTAAGAAGTGTCTAGGGCAGTATTCACACCCAGATTGTTTGGGAGAGTTGTTCCAAAACAATTGGGTGTTCCCTGTGTGATGTTTGAACATATATGAACACAGCAATCAAGCCCTGTTTTGGTATAAACAATCATACAAAGCTCACCCAAAAGACGAGTCTTGGTTCACTTCCAAACAAACACAATGGAGGGGTTTGTCTGAAATTAACCCAGCAACCAACACGAATACTAACTGCATTACGGCTACAGGCCACCAGGCTGATAACAAAGCACTACTTATTGCTACTTTTTCAAATTGTTCTTTTCTTTTTTTCTTTTCTTTTGGTCTTTGCAGTCTCATTTTTACGTTGTTGTGTTTTTGTATCGTCTAAGTTCTCATGACATATCAACAGGTATTTGCTTGGGTTGATTATATTGTTTGGGAATGTTTGTACCTCTTCTTTGATTTTAATTTAATTAATTAATTGGCTAAGCTGCAGTCACACACTGATATTTTAGCTAACTTTGATGACATAGTGGGAAATGTCAAGCCATGTGTCAGACCACGCAGAACTATGTTGGGTAACATTGGTGTGAATTATGTTGAAAAATTTTACTCATGCTTAAAACTTTCAGATAGTTGATCCAACAGGCTTGCCTTTGCTACCCTGAGTTACAACTGCATTCATCTACGATGGCTCCAACTGCTTCCTCCTCAGGTCTGGACTCCTGTTGTATGACTTAAGGTGCACTTTTGAGGACAGCTTTCTTTTGTCCTCAAGGCATGGGGTCAGAATACTGAGGCCAGCTGCAGCTTCACTTATGAAATGGCATTTATGTCCATTTAATGTGACGTTCGTTCAGCATCCTACCCATGCGTAACATCTACAATGGCAAATATTCAAAATCCGTCTATAGTTAGTCAGGGGGTCGTCAGGAAACGTCATACTCCACCAGCACAAAGACATGTCGACCTACATTGAACACAACAGAATTGACTGTGGAGGCCACTGGAGTACAGTGACCTCATTGTCAAGTTGAAGAAACCAGTTTGAGATGATCTGAGCTTTGAGACATGGTGCATGATCCTGCTGGAAGAAGCCATCAGCAGATGGTACACTGTGGTCATACAGGGATGAAGATGGTCTACAACTATACTCAGGTATGCTGTGATATTTAACCCCCTGATCACTGAATTTATATACAGTTATATAAAAAAAATAATAATTTGTGTTTTTGCTTTCAAGCGGATGCTAAATTGAGTGGACATTGTTAATTTGACTCTAGCACACAGAATAACTAAAAATTTAGGTATGATGCAAATTAGCAACAACAGGCATTAATGGAAAGTAATGTTAAACAGTAAGACAGTAATTAAACACATTTTCTCCCCTAAGTTATGTGATTCATTGCATTTATTGCAACAAACAAAGTTCAGCTGTCTTTGCAGAATCATTTATGAACATTGCACTTTGAACAGTGTGTGGGTGTGTTTGTGTGTGTGTGCGTGCGTGCGTGCATGTGCCATTATGGCCTAATATCGCTAATTCATGACAAACATAAAACTTCAAATAACTTCAAAAATATCTATCACAGGTAGTCTATACCGATATTTTAGCTGTAGAAGCTAAAAATAAGCCAATGTGGATTTTTATCTTTGAGCAACTTCCCTCAAAAAGGACAGCTCCTCTCTTTTGGCTGTGTATAAAACCGGAAGTGTCCGCTTCCTTCGGCCGGATGTAGTTAAGATTTTGAACACTCCCCCAAGAAACAAAGGCTTGCAAAAGGTTCATGTTCTCACTGGATATATTCTATTTTTTTGATCATTGTCTCTAAAGCCTTGAGATGAATATCCCTATAGATCAGCAGTTTCTGACAGACCAGCACATCTGGCACCAACAACCATGCCATGTTCAAAGTCTCTTAAAACTCTATTCTTTCTGATTCTGATGCTTGATTTGAACTCCAGAGGATTGTCTTGACCACGTCTACATGCCTAAATGCATTGAGTTACTGTCATGTGTCTGACTGGTTAGCTATTTGTATAAATGTGCTAATGAAGTGGCAGGTGAGTGTAGATCAATCTTCTAAATGAAGCACATTTTTAGCTCAGTTGCTTATGCACTGCTATAGCTTGTGTTGAACTCAGTGCACACTTAAGCACATCAGATATTTCAGTTCTTCAGCACTCACTGCTCTGGTTGAATATGGTTAGTAAAGGTGACAAAACTGATTTTGAACCAGACTGTGTTACATCTTCCTCCTCTGCTGTCCATTTGAGTTGACTTTTTCTCTTCTGACTTGTTGAAAATCTAAAGTTGCACATTTCAGCAGACCAAACGTTAGTGTTTTAGGGTCAAATCTGAAAACAGAAGAAAGAAGGATCCAGCCTGTGCGCTGTCCTGATAAAAAGAAATGAGAAGAACATGAAAAGAAAGTAAAACAAGCAGCTTAAAATCCTGGCATGTCAGTCACATTGGATTAAATCTCTCTCTATGAGTCCAGGCAGTTTAGTCTGTGACCTTCAGCTTTATAGATGAAGAATGTCCTGCAGCCACACATCTTATCTGCAGCTGGAAACTGGCCCCCGTCACGCTGTGACTCAGTCACCCATTGAGCTCCATTATCTCCCTAGGGAAAACCTCTCAGTCCTGATGTCTGATACCTACCTCGCAACTCTCTATCCAAAATCCCATGAGACAGACACAGCCTGTGGAGTCAGGTTTGTCTGAAATCAGACTTCTGATAACAGTCAAAGAGGCTTGTGCAGCCTTCAGGTGGAATTGGACGTTTGGAAAAGTGAGTCTATTAAGTGGATTTCATGAATAAGCTATATTTTCTTGTTTAATTTATCAAACTTAGGTCATAAAGGATTAAAATCAACCTGACAGCATTAGAGGCAAAGAGAGATTCTAGCATCTGAGGATGTTGCAGTACCATGAGCAGCCATTAGGTGTCCCTGCTCCACCAGTTACATCAGCTGGATGTTCATGTGGACTCTGTTGATGAGATCTCTCCCTCCTGCTCCCAAAATGCAGAATAGGTAACTGGGCTATAAGTCTAAATAAAAACCCTGCAGCACCTTCGTCTTTATATTCCTTCCCACCATATGTGCATGTTTTTGTACTCTACTCATTATATGGAGTAAAAACACCCAGAGGGCATAATGCTGTCATACCTAAATGACAAAATAGGTTGTTCGTGTCCAGAGTGACCTGCAGTGTGTTGCTCAGCCGGCACACTTGATTATAGGCTGAGGTTATAGGAAATCAGGTGCTTTACTCAATACCTTTGTATTTTTAATTGATGGAATTGTAGTGTGTGTGTTTGGACTTGGAAGTTAGGGTTCATCCCACAGATTCTGCTGACACGATGATGCTTCTACTTTGTGTAAATAGGTAACCTGACATTCCAGATGGACCGTTCAATATATTTCACTAGTCCATCTGAACAAAAGCCCATAGAAAGTGTTTGAGAATGGACAGAACCTTTCAAAAGAATACCTGGCAGGTGACCGAATGATTTCCGTCTGTCGCATTCATTACGGGCCAATTAGATAATGTAGTAGGCGGGCGCTACTGTCGCGATGTATAGCACAAAATGTGAGCCACTTCGTAAAACAAACTCAAATGCAAAAATATTTCTATTGAGAAGTGCTCAGTGTTGTTTGTTTTTCATTGAAATGTGGTCCATTTCTTCCAGAAGAGGGGCTCATCGGAGCACATTCAAAGTTGCATAGACTTAGGAGAGAGGAGGTACTGATGGCGCAACGACCAAGTTCTAGCTGACACCATCTGCACCGGTCTCAGCAGTGCAGTGTATCATCTAATTTGTTAGTGCTGGTGAGAGGTCTCAACCTTGACTTAAGGCCCAGGGTGGGTTGCTAGCAATAGCACAAGACTGACAGGTCCTGGTTGACCACACCAGCCACACTACGGCCAGACTTTGTATTTATGTCTCAGGCAACCAAGCAAGTGGTGTTAACAGTCCCCAGGGCAGATAGGATGGAAGAGGCGCATGAGAGGAAAAGAGCTAAAAATGCACCATTGGTCCAGACTGCCAAAGAAAAGGGGGGACACATGGTGCGCCAAGTTACCGGGACACAGGTCGGGACCCGACCGACGGTCAACCAGGTGAAGGTGTCTGATGATAAGCCCCAGAGCACCCTTTGACCCCAGGTACTGTACATCACCGACAATGTGCTCAGGTTGCACAGTGAGGTGTGTTGCAATAATTGATCCAGACCTAAAATTATGTATATATGAATATGAATATGTATTATTTACCATAATTTCTCAATTGTAACACACCCTTTTTTGCTTTTAAATAAGCTCTAATTTTTCAGGTGCGTATTATACACAAGTACAAGCAAAAAACTGAAAATTTCGTCTCACCAACATCGCGATTGCAACACATCTGATACAAAAAGCCAAAATATTCTCAGTAACCTAACAGATTAATTTCTGAAATAACCCTGCCAAGGTTGATGTTAGGTCCCAGATGAGATGCAAACACATAAACTGCAGGGAAATTCAAGGTGGATGTTTTGGCAGTCAGTTGAAGTGCTTGAATGCAGCAGCATGTCATCACTTTCAGAGAAACATTCTGGCCAAATGTGAAAAGTGAGAGAGAATCGTGTATTTGTTGGGAAAATAATGAGATTTCATTGATTAAAACTTTGAATAAAGGTAATTTTTTAGTTGTCTGAGGAAGTAAGGTTTGGGCAAAATTTGGGTGCTTGTTATATTCGAGTAGTGTTTTTCCAGGGATAAAAACGTGGAAATATGGGGTGTGTGTTATAATTAAGTGTGTGTTACTAACAAGAAATTACAGGTTTTGTATGTCAGAGAAGAAGTTGTTATTGTTTCAAAATTGTTAAAGATAAAATTGGTAATTAATCTCTGCATGCCTCACAAATGTTTTCCAGCTCTCAAACCATGAAAAAAGTGTGTAAAAGAATCAAATGTGCTAAAGTAGCACAAGTTTATAATAGAGACACTGTTTTATGATGAAAAACATAATTTTGACTGATTTCAGCGGAGATTACGCTTGTTTGATGGTTACATTTGTTTTTTAGCAGGGAAGGGTCATGATTCAAAAGGCTGCAGGATCTAAAAAATGTTAATTTCAGTATTTCATCAGATTTTTTTTCTCCATGTTGTTGGACAAAGTCAAACAAGATTTTATCACAAAGTCCAGGCACTGCTGAATTTTATTTGTACTCTGTTGTAGCTTCAGCAGCTCAGAAAATTGGTCAAGCTAATTATTTTTAGAGGTTCAGCCATGGAGACGAGCTGATAAAAATAATTTAAATGTCTTGAGCTAACACTTTGCACCAAAAGGATAGCACTGCAAGCCATTACTCCAATATTAACCTCATTATCCTCTATCTGCTCCTCATTTTCTAACCTCAGGCTGCCTTATGGTAATTTACTGGAAGGTTCATGCTGTTTTAATGTGGGCTTTGATTGCCTCAGCATTCACTTTTGGAAAGTCATATTTAGAAACTGACAGATGGCTGATTGATGTATATCCACTTAAGAGCATATGGACAGGAAGTTAGATTAAGTGATTTTGAATTGCTTTTCAGCAAAATGGTCTTATTTCTCATTTAGTCTTGTATTATTTAATTTAGTCGGTGTAAAGAGGGGTGCTCTGGAAAGTTTGAATTTGAGTTTTAAATGTAACCAAAATCTACAATTAATAATGTTGCCTGGAAATCTTCAAAGGAAAGTAATTAATTTATTCACTTCTTTTAGTTTACTGAATATACCCTGGCCAAACAGATAAGCCTGAAATCATTAAATGTCTGATAAAGAAAAGTCTTACTTAAAAAAGCTACAGTAAAAAAACAAAAGACAGAAAACTTAGAATAGAGAGACAGACAACTATTTCACTCTCACAACCATAAGGCAATTTAAAGTCACCATTTAACCTCATGAGCATGTACTTTTGAAGGAGGAAGCTGGAGTGCTCAGAGAGAAGCCTCGCAGGCACAGGGAGAACGTGCAAACTCCACAAAGAATGGCCAACACGGAGAATCAGACAAACATTTCCTTGCTGGGAGGCACATGCAATACCCCACTGTTCCACCGTGTCACCCTTTTATTAGCCAGCTCATTATAAAACATTTAATTCATATAGCTTTTTTACAATGACTGCAAAGGATTGGTGGGTGGCTCGGTGGCGCAGCAGGTAGCGTAGGGCCTTTCTGTGTGGAGTTTGCATGTTCTCCCTGAGCCTGTGCGCACGTTCACTCCAAGCTCATTAGGTTAACTGGTTGCTCCACATTGCCCTTAGCTGTGGGTGAGTGAGTGAATAGTTGTCTGTCTCTCTATGTGGCTATGCGGTTGGTTGGTGATCAGTTCAGGGTGTACCTGCAGCTTGCCTGGTCAGCTGGAATAGGCTCCAGCCCCCCTGCAAACTAGGAAGATTCAATATTCAAGATTTAAGATTCAAGATGTTTATTGTCATATACACACTAAAACACAATGGTTTTAATAATGGGCAATGAAAGTCTTCCCACCACCACAAAACCTAACATATACATAAAATATAAAAACCTAAAATATAAAATAAATTATAAACGCCTGAGATATAAAATGTGAAATATGAAGTGCACACAGAGAATAAAAAAGTAAACCCTTTAAAGCCTGAAAACACAAATTATATCCAGAAAATTCTATTTTTTTGGAGCTGAAATGTTTATTTCACTTTCTACTGAAATCCCAAAAAATCTAAATTCCCATAAAACTTAACATATATATGTTTTATATCTCATTTGATACATTAGGTGTTTTTGGCAACTGATAATCCACTTGAGGACATTTTTATCATTTATCTGATTGTATTCGGATGTTTTTTTTATTTGTTTGTTGATCATAGTGATTAGATAGAGGTGTCATGAAAGTATGTATCAAATATGATACAACAGGCTTTAAGGGGTTAAAACCCTTGGTTTAGAAGCCTGATGGCTTGTGGGTAAAAGCTGTTGGTGAGTCTTGTAGCAGTCTTGTGTGAACAGTTTGTGTTTGAGTGGTCCCTGATGATGTTGCGGGCCCTCTTTTTGACCCGGGTGTTTAATATGTCCTGTAGTGGACAGAGGACTGCTCCACAGATGAACTGTGCTGTTTAATGACATGCTGGAGAGCCTTTCTGTCCCGGATAGTGCAGTTCCCATACCACACTGTAATGGAGTTTGTCAGGATACTTTCCACTGTACATCTGTAGAAGTTGCTGAGGAGTTTGGTGGACAGTCCAAATTTCCTTAGCTTTCTCAAGAAGAAGAGTCTCTGCTGAGCCTTCTTGACAATGTGCTGAGTGTTGTGTGTCCAGGTTAAATCCTCTCTGATGTAAGTGCCTAAGAGTTTGAAGGTTTTCACCGTCTCCACCTGCGTCCCGTCGATGTGTTGTGGGGCATGCTGGTCTCTCCTCTTCCTTGGGTTCCTTGGTCTTTTCAGGAAGGGTTAAGCTGTGTAGATGATGGATGGATGGATGGCTAATAAAAGGTTCCAGCAGTTAATCAAAAGAACTGTAAGCAGAACATAGAAAATTAAACTCCATGGCACAAGAATCAAGGTACTTATTAGAGATAGAATGGACCATTTCACATATTGATGGTTTGCTGCAACAGGAGGGCTCACGAAATAAAGGAAAAATCAGAAAGTGATGACGTGCTGCTGCATTCAAGCACTTCAACTGACTGCCAAAACATCCACCGTGAATTTCCCTGCAGTTTATGTGTTTGCATCTCATCTGTGACCTAACATCAACCTTGGCAGGGTTATTTCAGAAATTAATCTGTTAGGTTACTGAGTTACACAACAAGTAATTTGCAACTTGGTGTGTTACAACCTCAGAGAAGTATCGTGTCAGAGTTACTTTTGTGTAACCAAACATTAAAACATCTCAGCTTGTAGTTTCTTGGTGTTGTGTATGACCACAAAAGGCTTTCATTGAATCTGTACGTATTTTTGTTAAACAAAAAACAGAACTTTTTATATTTCAACTCAGGAACAAAACATGAAGGTAGTTCACTCTGGAGGCAGTGAAGGACCATTCATTCATTCCATTACTTTCCAAAACTGAATTGCATTTATCCGTATCAAAGCTTTAACCACATCTGCTGTTGACTGAACAGTTTGCAAGATTAAGAGTGATTGATGTCTTCTATCAATAGACATTTTAAGTTTCTCATCCATTTTTCTGTTAAAGATTCATCCATCCATCCCTTTCAAGGTCACGGGGGACTGGAGCCTATCCCAGCTGACATTGAGTGAGAGGTGGGGTACTTACCTAAACCAGTTGCGAGCCAACCACAGGGCTACATAAAGAGACAGACAACCATTACTGCTCATAACCACTCCTAAGGGCAATTTGGAGTCACAAATTAACATGATGAGCATGTTTTTGGTCTGTAGGAGGAAGCCAGAGTGCCCGGAGAGAACCTACACAGGCACAGGGGAGAACATGTGAACTCCACACAGGGTTCGAACTTGCAACCGTCTTGCTACAGCCACTACTTGCTGTGCTACCATGCTTCACTGTTGAAAATCAATCATTTAAATGTAAACTACAAATTTTAACAAATGTATGCCCTCAGTTAAAATGTGATAAGGAACAGCTTAGTAATGGAAACATTTTAAACAGTAAACTTAGCTCCAATTTTAAATTAATGGGTGATATACGTGACCCAGTTCATTTTAGGATACGTGAACTGAACTTTGTACTAGCTCATTTTAAGAGTGAACTGGTCATAAATATGGCTCACAGCAGACAGTACGTCTAGCTTTGAATGTGTGGACTCTTTATCATCGTCCTACAGCCTAGTTTATGTCCCATAATCTGTGACTCTGCAGCCTAAAGACAGAATAACGGATGTGAACACCTTTACAGCTCTTATTATGCTCACTGTCAGACACTGCTTTGCACACAGACTGTGTTTCTCACTAAAGCCACAGTGCACCACAGCCATTTCATGGAGACAAAACAACAAGGTTCTGAACATTTCATGTTGATGTTGATCTATTCCAGGGCTGTTCAAGCTTTCTTCTTAAGGGCCATATGCATAAATTCATGGGCCCTGGCTACCACTGAATCCACCTCTGATCAGGATGAGAATGATGGTCTTTGCTGCAGAGGGCAGACATTTATCTCCGCATTCAGACGCAAGAGGAGATAAAACTGTAGGACCGCTTTACTTTAAGAGGGTGTTGGTGCTTGGAGAGAATTTTGGCTGTATGCTTGTAAATCTGACCTGTACTGAGCTGATAGTGTAGCAAATTTGTCAGATTTGTGTTATTTTCTTCCTTAATCCATTTGTTTGGATTCAACAGTCCAGTTCATGCTTTATTCATTAATCCCATCAACAATCTTGTGTTTGGAACTTGTTGGGGGCAGATTAAAATTTGACCACCGGCCACAGTTGACTCCCAGCCCTAGTTTGGACACCCCTGATCTTGTCACTTTGTTCCCAACTCAAAGAGAACAGAAGTATTTCCACCAAGTATTGTAGCCCTCTCTAAAAAAAAGTTTGATACTTATCTAAATAAAATGTGCTAGTGCGTCAATATACAATCTGACTTTAGTTTACTCTCATCATCTGTCACTAAAACCCCTCTCCCTGGCCATTTCCCAGGATAAGGGGTAGGAGTACTGTTGCTGCAAACTTTGTTTCCTTGTGCAAAGCAGTAAGAAGTCATTTAAGAGGGTCAGAAAACACATTAAAGGGCATATAAATCTCTGAAACAGCAACTGACCTCTTTAACATATATTTCATGAAAATTTGCATGCACTAGTCTTCAGCCCTGTTCTTTTGCGCGCGCAACATTTGTAGATGAGGCCCTTAGGGCGGGCTGAAGGGCGGCATCAAGAGACAGAAAACCATTCACTCTCACATTTTTACCTAAGGGCAATTTGGTCTCCAATCAACCTGATCAGTATGTTTTTGGTCTGTGGGAGGAAGCTGGAGTGCCCGGAGAGAACCCACGCATGCATGGGAAGAACATGCAAACTCCACACGGAAAGGCCCTGCCTGACCCAGGGATCGAACTGACCACCTTCTTTGCCTCTGTGAGGCACATGCACAATCTGCTGTGCCACCATGCTGCCCTTAATAAGAGGCTGTTATACTAAAATGACATCATTTTTTTCTGTTTATCCGTCTTGTTAAGCTAACAAACTTGAACAACTTTATCTATTTATCTGTTATAAATATATACAGTACATATATTTGTATATATATATAATTTGATTTTTCTCTTTTAAGTCAATGTATCAAATTTATGCGTGTTTATTTATTTATTGATTTATTTTTCATGCATTTGTTGGGTATATAAAAGCATTAGTACTCACTTTAGCCTGTTTCTTGGCTAAATAGATGTCTTAAAAGTCGTCCATTGTTTCTTTGGGGTAGCAACCCCAGCGCGGAGCAGAATGGACTCAGAGTCGCTGATAACATGGAGCTGAGCAGCACTGGACTGATCCATTTCCACAGTGATGAACCAATCACAGCGGACTGGACACATTAGGCAAAGGGGCCCTTACAGTGACTGGAGCTCTTAAAGAGCATCCAAGACGGACTGACAATACAGCTGGATCAGGGGTATTCAGCATAAGATAACTTGGCATTTTTAAACATTAGTGATTTTAAAGTTCAATATATAAACCAGAATTCAAGTAAAATACAAGCTCTTTAAACTAGCAGCACAATTTTGTTTGTAATAACATGCCTTAGTAAGATGCACAGTTTAAAGAAATGAATAATCCATTGGAGATAATAGCAGGATAGAAATACAAGTGACAAACAGACAGGTAGAGCCACAGAGAGTCGCAGACTGACAGACACAGAGAGAACAGATTCCCCACTGCTCTTGTAACTCTTTTTCAACTCTGACATGTTTTTCTCTCGTGAGGGAGCTTCCTTTTCTCTCCCATTTTCAGCCTCTGAAATGTCACAGAAGTTGTGCGGAGCTGCTCTGTGTCTCTACCAGCGGAGAAATGGGGAGAGTGTCACTGTAATTGTAGTAAGAAGAGTACTGTTGCTATCTTTTTCTGCGTTTGATATGAGAGCGTGTGCAGAGACTCCAGAAAATTCCTGTCTCTGGTGGAGCTCAGTCTGATGGAGGCACACCAACGTACACACACATATACACACGCTGACTCTCACTAATAGATGCACAATTACACAAACATCAACACAGACCTACCCTGAAGGTTCCATCAAGCTAATGGGAGCTGACAGAGAAATCACAGTCACAAACATCTTTTTATCTCATCTCTCTTTCATCTTCCTCCCACCTCCATCCTTACATTTTCTTTACTTTCAACCACCCCTATTATTCACTGTCACTGTCTTATTCCCTCACTCTCTGGAGCTTCTCTTCTCTTTGCTTATTTTGGTTTTACTAATCACCGATTACTCTTCTTCTTCTTTCCTTGAGCAAAAAGAGACATCAAATATAACAATTCAAAGAACAGCTGGAGTGTTTAATCCTCATTAAAGGAATGTCCATGAGGAGAATAAAACCATATGGCCATTCTCAAACAATAAAAATTGTCTTTCAGTGTGTATTAATGGCCTTTGTGCCTCAAAACTGTCCTTCGTATCTAAGTCAGGGTAAGAAATAAGACAATATATCTAGATTAAAAAATACTTAAAAAATTCACCCTCACCTATTCATATTTGTGAGATAAAACTCAAAAAAGTGTTTTCTCTTGTAAATATAAAACAATATGGAGGAAAAGAGAAAAAATGTGAAATCATTTGAATCAATCCACCAATCAATCAATCAGTAACTCTTTATTTATATAGCATCATTTTATAAAAGGTGTTATCCCAAGGCACTTTACAATAGAGGAGACTGAGGCCATACTCTTCATTTTATAGTTTCACATATATGCATACATACAAATACAATATTATTAAACATTCTGTTCATTCTTGTTGGATGATGGTAAATGGAAAACAGTAACATGGTTAAGTCATGCATCCTGTCGGTCACCCCCTCTCACTTGGCTCAGATCATTTACCGTAAAGATTCAGATGCATGAGCACTTCAAATTTAATGGCTGTCCTGATCGCAGTCTCTCTCATCTGTTTCTCCCACGTGCTCTCCTGCTCCAGACCCCTCTCCAGGCCTGGAGCACTGCTGTTGTTGTACTTGGTTCTGCTGTGTTTCTGCTCTTGAAGGTGTTTTTCTGGGTTTGGATCATTTTAGACTTTTCTTAGTTTCTTACTCGCAGTGCGTTTCTGCTCTTGCAGGTGTTTTCCTCTTATTGAGCCCTCGTAGGCCGTTCGCCTTCATCAGCCACCGCACTCTTTTCAGTACAGCTGAAACACTTGAATGTTCCCTCTTGGGATCAATAAAGGATTAACTTATTTGTCTTTCGTTAATATGAAAGATGTAATATTTAAAAATTAGAAATTTACTTAATTCCAAAAAACATAAAAAAGATAACACCAAATGTTTGTTCTATACTCTTGGTCCCAGAACTGCCTTCATTCCTCGTAGCATAGATTCAACAAGGTGCTTGAAACTTTCCTTAGACAGAGATTTTGGTTGACATGATAACTTCATGCAGTTGCTGCAGATTTGTCAGCTGTACATCTGTGCTGAAATCACCTGTTCCACCACATCTCAAAGGGGCTCTAATGGATTGAAATCAGGTGGCTGTGGAGGCCACCAACGCAATGTGAACTCTTTTGACATGGCACATTACTGTGCTACAGGAAGCCATCAGTGGTACAGAGCTTGATTTCAGCATTTTACTCCTGCTGACTACGTTTAGGTTTAGAAAAATCATGGAAGTCAGGGTTCTTTGTGAAGATTACCATGGTCAACAGTTTGAGTATTGACTCATGTAAGCTTTGGCACTTAAATGATGCATAATTGATACCAGGCACCCGAACCTTGAAAATACTCCCCTGACCATGACACCACCAGCACCAGCCTGAACCATTTATATAAGGCATGCTCTCATGCTGTTTTCAATTCTAAATTCTGACACGAATGTTGAAGCAGAAACCACTTTCATCAGACCAGGCAACATTTTCCAAACTTCACCTGTCTAATTTTTTGAGTCTGGGCAATTTGCAGCCTCAGTTTACTGTGCCTAGTTGACAGGAGTGAGGTCCTCTGCTGCTGTGGTCCATCTGCTTGAAGATTCAGTGTGTTGTAAGCTCAGAAATAGTCCTCTGTGTGCTATGGCTGTAATGAAGACTGTTATTTGTTGCCTGTCTATCATCATGAACCACTCCAGCCATTACCCTCTGACCCCTGGCACCAAGAAGGCATTTTAAGAAAAACAAGCAGTTTCTGAAATACTCAGACCATCCTGCAGCTCCAACAACCAAACAGTCTTTATTCCCTGGCACTAACAAGGTATTTTATTCCGGTTAATTCCTGTTTTTCATATATACAGTGTGTTTAAAAGCACACTGTCTTTTTATTGGCTAGCTTTTCAGTAAGCACAATGTTAAACTAGAAGTGCCCTGATAGCACAAACCTCTGCCAAGGCATTTCCAACATTGCCATCAAAGTTATTGTCAAAAACTGGGGAAACAGCCCTATCTTACACTGTTAACAAGTCAGTGAAAAAAATCCTGGATCCACATCCAGATTGAGATCACCACCAAAATAGTATTACTTCTTCCATGTGCCATCACCAACCTTCCCTGGATATTTAATCAAATCCATTCTTAAGTTTTGAGTTATCCTGCTAAGACTAAGAAACAAACAAGCAGAAAAAGAAACATAAACCCCCCTCCAGTGGAAGTGATTAAACACCAGTCCTCAGTGGTGGACTGGTTCGTCCCCTGCCTGAAGCAGAGATCTGCATTGACCTCATTATTAGGATTTTAGGTCCTGTTACCACATGGATGTTCAGCATTCTTCACAATCAGCAGGACATTTTGTTAAGATAGGGTGACCATACATTCTCTTTTGCCTGGACATGTCCTCCTTTTTGGTTGTTAAATTATGTCCGGGGAAATTTAATAAAATTCCCTGAAATGTCCGGGTTTTGCTCAGCTTGTTCTGCAGACAGAGCTGTCGCCGTGACATAAAGACATGCATGATTCAAGCTACTGTAACTCCTCAAGTATCCATGCTATCCAAACAATTCCAGTGGATTCTGAAAGCTGAGAAACGGAGCTTTCCACTGGATATATGGTACATTACGGTAAAGGCTGGATTGCCTGAGAGGAAGGTACTGGAAGTGAGCAGAGAGAGGATTCGGAGATAAACATGTGAGTCATTTATCAGTTTTTTATCAGTATTTTCTAGTAAATAAAGTAAAAATATTGTAAATAATGACATTAGGATCATTCTGGAGTGTTTCTTGCTATTCTTAAGCCATATTTTCCTAGTTCATCTTTTCTGTCATCATCTTTTTCACCATAGTTTGTGTTTATAGTTAAATAATATAGTAATAAAGATAAATAATATAATAATACAGATAAATAATAGTAATAATAATAATAAAGTGTTGTACATTTTCATTTGATTTTATAAAGAGGAACCTGTTAAATTCAAATCTCTATTTTTCTTTTCTTGGAATTACACACTGTTTTACAACTTAATAATGACAAATACATGCTAGAATGTTTTATTTTTACCTTAACAAAGGAGCAAGATAATTTACTCAAAGGGCATTTTCTGACACATTTATTGACAAAAAGGGCAAAAAAGATCAGGTTGCCTCTTATATTCACAGTAGTAAAAGGGTTAATATTTATAATAAAGCGCTGCACTGAACCACTGGCATTATTCCAATGTACCTACCAGTCAAGATGTTGAGTGTGCATGCTGCAACACATGCTGCTGTGGGTCCTCTTTTTGGGTTTTCAGAATATGGTCACCCTAGTTAAGAGTATTTACCTGTTATGTTCCAGATTCTTCGTATGCGTCTGAGCTGGATTCTGAATATATTGCTTGCCTCCTCTTTCTGGGTTCAGGCAGACGCGTTTGCAGGACAAACAAGCGTTATGTTTTCCGTCTCTTCCTGCAGAGCCACTATCTGGTGTCGTGAGGAATTGATTTTGTGACAAAATGTTGCTGCAGAGTGTCACTTTAAAGAGCTACAGGGGCATACAGAGTGGAAGAGGAGGTTCCGCTGACACAGCGTATTATTATCACTCAACATGGTGTTTGCTAAAGTGCAGCGGCTCACCCAGGAGACCAGCAGACAATTTCAAAAGTTAACAACGGCTCCGGCTTCAAACCGGCGTACAGTATTGACTGTTCTCCTTTTAGTCAACAATGAAGTCACAATCCAGCGATTTTAAAGTTGCTCCAACAGTCTCATTGGCGGTCTTTGATGTTTTTCTTTCGCTCCCTCTGTCTCTGTAGGGCCGGGTGGGTGGAGGAGGAGGCGGCGAGGTAATGTGATGCAGAAGAGCGACTGGAGCGAGACGGAGCTCCGAGAGAAAACCCAGGTTCACACCAGGGTGGCTTACACTGCTGCTTTTCTCTCTGTTCACGCACACGCACTCGAGCACACATGCATATTCACACACACACATACAGTACAAGCAGACACACACACATTGAGAGCGGCTTATGAGTTGTGCACCTCAATACCAGCCGCAGTATAGCCCATCTGTGAAAAGGTAAATTGAATTTTACAGGCACAAAGCCGACTCCCCTGCGGTCTTTAGAAAAAAAGCCCCACTTTGTGAGTCTAAAGCTTTTCTAAAGCTTTCGTCTCTTCATAGCTTTTTTCCCCTCTCCTTTTCTTCTCCTCCCTGGCTGTCTCCCGCTCTCTCTCTGTGGGGGAAATGAAGGTGTGAGAAACACTGATCGATATGCTCATTAAAGAGTTGTGTCTTTGGGAGACGTGCAGACAATTCTGCTCGACGCTCCACACAAAGAACACCGAGGCGAACGCTGTGCTGAAAAAGCGGGCTGTATCGCCGCAACACAATCAAAAACTGAACAGCAACACTTTCAGTTTCACAAAGAGCAAACAGAGTAAAAACACAACGGGCCCCATTTTTGGGTGTGTCTGCCTACAGTTTGCAAGCTAGAGGGTTCAAATCCCTCTGTAAAGTCAGGTACAGGGGGGATAGGGCTGGGTAAAGTTGCCTAAAGTGTATAGAGCGGTGCAGGGATGACGTAATTTAGTAGGCCAACCTGGCAGTAAGTATCCCGCTGGTTCCCTTGGCTGAAAGCTTTTGAGATATTTTAATTTGTTTACAGACCACTGCTGATAATAAGGGCTTGCAGGTTCATGAAACTTACAAGGTTTTTTTTTCTTTTTATCATGGTAATCTTCACAAAGAACCCTGACTTCCATGATTTTTCTAAACCTAAACGTAGTCAGCAGGAGTAAAATGCTGAAATCAAGCTCTGATGGAACTACAAGATGGTGGTTCAACTTAGAAGCTACTGTACCACACTGGTGCTTAACATCAGGTTATAATCTCATGTTTGCCATTCATTTCCATATCCAATGACCTGATTGAGTTGCTGGCTGTGGCAACCATGTTCATATTATTGCTTGTTAAAATTAGAAATGATAATTTTGGGTCCCCAGCCATTTTAGCAGTTGTTAGCAACCATTCTTTAAAAAAAATGGGGGCAAAGTCAGATGCATTTTATGTTGCAATGGTTGTGTGTGTGTTTCTAATCACTGACCTTCTTCCAGTCATTCAATGAGAGAGCTGTTCTCAAGTCCAATATGCATTTGCTCCTGGGAACTGGAAGTGGAAAAATGCTCACTCACTTCCTTGTTTTAGGACTCAATCTTGCATCGCTTTAGTTTAAGTGCAACATTAATCCACCAATACAGTGGTAATGTTGGTGTGCATGTAGGGGGCATAGCACAGCCATGAGCTGTTTTATTTCAATTTCAATTAGAGCATGCTGCATAGGCCCATTCGATGACAAAAAACTTCTGACCTTTTTTACAGGGTCATGTCACTTTCTATTCAGCTAACAGGAATGATGTCAGACAGTCATGAAGGTGACCTTAGGTGCCATTGTTTGTGTTAAAAAGTCTTAAACTTGAATTTTGAATTCATCTCCCCTTTTAACCTGGGTTTCGTGACATGCAGAACCTGGAATATGTTCACATTTGTAAATTGTCAGTTGTTTTAGTTTTTCATACTGAGTACCCTGATCCACCTGTATTCTCTGTCTGTCTGAGATGCTCTGTCAGAGCTCCTGCTACATGAAGGCCTCCTCTGTCACATGGGTTCAGTCGGCTAAGATTTGTCTTAGCCGACTGAACCCATAAAATCCCTCGCTGTTCATGAAAAATTTGACTAAATAGCTGAAAAAGAGCATGGAGAAGCGGTCAAACAGACTAGGCTGTCTAAACCAAACATGTAAACACAGTCCATAGTAGTTGTAGGGCACTGAAAAGATTTTATTGATACCAGTGTCGTTATAGCTTATGCTAATGGATTCAATTCTTTATCAGTTCCTTTGATGATTTCTGTGGATTTTCATCATTAAAAATGTTTAGCTTACACAGATTTTCCGTGTCAACGATGACAATGACAATGTAATGTTGTGTCGATAGGTGGTTAGTTTAACAATTTACTGGTGATTCTTCCCTTGCTTTAAATCATAAAGATACAGATACTGGATGTTTTACACTTCGCATTATATTGTGTAATACAAGCTACACATCTGTCACATCTTTGACTGACTGCCTCTAATGAATGTGTGACATCTTTAATTTGAAAGGCATACAGATCTTGGGTGCTTTCACACCTAACAGGTTAAAGGATAAGTTCGGTTTTTTGACACCTCGACCTTATTTTTAGGATTAAATACGCTCGTAGACTCACCCAGACAATTTTGGCGGAGCTCAGAGCCGTTTTCGAGCAATTTAGATCCACCCCGACGGCGTTTTTTTCTCATGCCATAGTAGCAGACGGGGCCAGAAATCGAAGCCCCTAAATCATACATTATCTGCTGCGAAACTTACTCCTCCTCTGCTGCCATTGACGTGCAATGTCCACAACAACACCACCAGTTAGCCCCCATTCGTGGACGTGCAGTGGTTGCTTGTTCTCTGGCCAGCTGTTCGGCTCTTTCCCTCTGCATCCTCCTTTCAAATAGCTCCTCGTCGGTATATTCTGGCTCAAAACAATATGGGCATCCATTATACTCAAAGTCGTCGTCAGACACTTCTACATCGGATAAATATTCCACCATGTTACACAAAAATAGCCATGTAGCCGTGTAACCTAGCAACAACAGTGGATGGATGGCCCCGGATGACCATAACAACGAAGTTGAGCTGACATGGTGATAACACTGGCCATTCATTTATAAAATGTAGCTGAAATGAGTGAGTTTCGTAGCAGATAATGTCTAATTTAGGGGCTTCGATTTCTGGCCCTGTCTGCTACTATGGCATGAGAAAAAACGCCGTCAGATGGATCTAAATTGCTCTAAAATGGCTCCGAGCTCCGCCAAAATTGTCTGGGTGAGTCTACGAGCGTATTTAATCCTAAAAATAAGGTCCAGGTGTCAAAAAACCGAACTTATCCTTTAAGTTTAGACCAAATGAACTCTGATTCACTTTTTTGAAATGTTGGTTGGTTTGGTGGGTCTCAGGGGGACAAGGACCAAACAAGGCAAACAAACCTAAGGGGGGTAAATTGTGGCAGCAGAATAGTTAACATAGAGATCTCTGAAAATATGAAGCAGAGTGTGGCTAATGTTAGCATTGCTAGCACCACCAGTCTCTTAATGGATTAACATCTACAAATCTGTGCAGATTATCTTTACACATCACTCCAGCCATTAGGCAAGAGTCAAATGATGCAGGTTAAATTCAGCTTATCTGTATGTTATAGCACAGAATACTTCTGAGCTGCTTTGAGCAAAAATATGCTATTTTTTGGAGCCAGTTGTGTGGTTCTGGCTCATAATGCAACAATCAGCCAGATAGCAAGAACGAAGACCACAGCTACAACCCCAACTAGTGACAGGAGACTAGATTACACAACTTTTCAAAGACTTTGGTCTGCCTGACTAGGTGCAGCATGAGAGCAAACCAAAACAAGAGAAAAATGATACAATGTTGTAATTTCATCCCCGAACCAAGCTGAGTCTGCCAAATTTTCTCCAAAGTGAAAGAAATAAGGAAGGGAATTGTTAAGCAAAAAGAGAAATGATACTGATCCCTTAAAATAGTTGCTAATAATTCTTACTTGGTTTTCAATTCCCATCTCCACTCTGGTGTGTAGTCGTCCTCTGTGTAGTCAAACCATCTTCGAGACTGACCACTCCTCATAACACACACCCATGGGCACTTACAAGAGTGTATGTTTACTTACCAGACAGTGTAAGGTGATGATTGCATCAAGGGGCTGCATCCTTTGCGTTGGATGTACAATAAGGCCTCATGTCTTCATCTCCCTGCTGCCTCTATTTTTCAACTTCTTCTCCGCTCCTCTTCCTCCCTCATCCCACCTCTTTGCTGAGTTGAAGCACTTTTATTTTGCTTGTGCAGAGGATTTTCCAATCTGTCCAAGCCTCTATTATTAGAAGCTCCCATACGTAGCTTGTGTCTCTGTATTGAGTTAACACGAACAGCAATGCAGCAAGTCACCCTGCCCACACAATTAACCCCCCACACACACCAAAGCAGTGAGAAAACACTCTTTGGATATGTTCAATCCTAATTAACTACAGCACTTCTGCTTCCACTGCCACTGTCTGCACGTGTGTGCAAGAGTGAGTGTATGTGTGTGTCAGGCAGCTGGGATTGATGCTGACAGGTGGAATAAAATTGCTAGTGCGAGGTATCCATCTGTGCAGGATCCACCATATGCATTTCAAAAACTCTTCAGGTTTCCATGCCAAATGGTGAAGAGAGACTGACACTGTTCCATCTGCCAGCGTCGACTCTATATTTGAGATGTATGGGTAAAAACAGGGGGATTATTACAATGTTCCACTCAGAGTGAGGAGCTGTTTGGCTTCGATATTTATTTTGAAGATGCTAAAAATACTACTATTAAGGATAAATCACAAGTGACTCATTTAAAAGCAGATTAAGAAAGTTAGTCTGAGAGTTAGCTAACTTTATTCCAAGAAAAGATAATTAATTGGTTTATTATCTTGGGGAATAAGCTTTGTTTTCGAAGCAACAGAAAATTAAAATTCTGAATTACTTCCAATTTTATACTAGATTGTTCATTTAGAGAGTTCTGGCAAGAAGATGAGCGAACAAATCAGCCTAAAATCAAATAGGACATGAGGGTTTATTGTAATTTTATAAGTACGATCGAAATATTCTTGGTAATAACATGGGATTTAACAATAAACCTGTATTACAACTAAGATTTTAAAACTCCTTATGAAGCCCTATTGTATGCTTGGTGCTTTGTGCAAGGCGTTTTGGCAAGCAGCGCAGGTGTCCTTCCTATTTTTCACCTGACACAATGAAACAATGTGCTCGAGAATAATTGAGAAAGAATATTTTTGTTAAATGTTTAGTAGTTAAAAGTTACATCTGTAGTTATTATGTACAGTTGCTTTTACTTCCACTTGAAAAATGGCCAATTAGCTGTAATGTAACAAGAGTAAGCATCTTAGAGTTTGCCTATATTTTACATTAACAAATATGCATAATAATAAAAATATTATTGTTCAAGTATACACTGGAACTGCCGACTGTAATTCTGGATGCACTGTGCATTTGTTTTATTAGCCTCACCCATCAACACAACAATAAAAACAAGATTAACCTAACTTGGGGAATGCAATAAAGTTTGGCCTCGGACCAAATTTTGCGGAGTTACTTTATGGCAGGGCGGGACCTAATCAGAGAGAGAATGGACGAGATGATTATAAAAGATCGCAACTGCTGTATCACTTGAATAAAGAGTTTTAGTTAATTTTTGCCTTGACAAGCATTCAACAAAGAATCCAAAAAGAGAGAGAGAGAGAGTTAGCACCCGGGCAATTTGGTGTTCCCATTAAACACAGAATAAGAGACAAAAACACATTAACCGTGTGTCTTTATGCTGTTAATGTTGTAATAGCTGATGAACTCAGTTTATTAATACTGCATCAACATCTTTTGTGTGATTTATCAGAAGGAAATCCCAGTTTACACATTTTGGGAATTCATAAGTTATTATAAGTTTATTTGAGTATTGAGGGAAATTAGGACTTAAATCAGGCTGTTAACAGTTCCCCACAAACAAGGATCTGTATTTCATAATTAACAGATCACTTATTGTCCACTGCTGACCATCTGATCCATGCGCATTATGCACAAGTGTATGATTTTACGAGACAGTGTCAGTCAGCTAACAGTCTAGTCCTGTTTTATTTATTCTCTGACAAAGTAAGAAACATTTGAAAAGATGACAAACCGAAGTTTTTGTCTTTTGTTTCACCTGTTCCAAGTATTTCATGCAATTTTATTTATCTGCTTTAGTGCAGCAAACCCATCAGCTAGGGCTGACAGGAAGGAGCATAAGAAATACAGTTTTTAATGATTTAATACTATTTGTATTATTTTTATTTCTCAGATAAGGGCCCACTCAAGGGGGACTGCTGTAGGCATCAGATGCTGTGTTCTGGGCCTCTGAAGAGGGGCCGACAGACCCAGAGCACTGATTAGTCTTATATGCCTGCAGACCTCTCTGTTAAATGTTTCATCTGAGTAGTCTTTTTGCTTAGAAACTGCTCCATGATTACTCAGTGAATTTGGGTTCATTAATACCTTCTGAGTTGTCTGCTGTTCATCTTGATTTTAAACAAGGCAGCATATTATCATATTACAGTAGCCGACAAGGGCAAACAGCCTACAACAGCTCGATGCAGTTCAATAAGAGGAAAACAAATGCAAGAGTTGAAACGCGCTGCAAGTTAGAAACAAATCTCAGTTGTACTCCTTAGCCCTTCCCCTTCGTCTTACCCCTTCGTCTACCCCTTCCCCTTGGCCCTCTGTTTTGAGGACCAAGGGGAAGGGGTGAAAACACGCTCCTACGAAACGAGATGCCACTCGATTCCCGCTACGTCATCGCCCAGAGCCACTTGCTGGCTGTGTCGTAGGCAGATGTGACAATAGCTGTAGCTACAGCTGTGAAAGCTAGCTCGTCATAACAAGAAATTTTAAAATATGAACAACAAGTCATAACATGATTAATACTCACTTGATGATTTAATTATTACTTATAATTATGCGCTTCCTTCGGTCTCCACTCAGCTATCTTGCCAGCAGGTGCAGTGTATTATGGGAAATTCTCATACCCCTTCCTTTCAAGTGAGGTCCCGGTTCGTCTTCGTTTCGAGGGCTGTGTAGCCGTTCGTCTTAGCCCTACAGAGAATTGGGACACCCCTTCACTAGACATGAACGCGCAAAACCAAGGGGTAAGGGGTACAATTGGGATTCACCCTAAGCAAAGTCTAAAATGATTCAAACCCAGAAAACACCTTCAAGACCAGAAACAGCAGAACCAAGAACAACAACAGAAGTGCTCCAGGCCTGGAAAGGGGTCTGGAGACGGGAGAGCGCATGGGAGGGACAGACAAGAGAGACTGCAATCAAGCCAGCTGCTCCTAAATTTGAAGTGCTCATGTATTTGAACCTTTACGGTAAATGGTCCGTGCTGAGCGAGAGGGGGATGGCAGATGGCTGTGTGACTTTATCATGTTCCTGTTTTTCCTTTTACCATCAAATGTGTGAAATACTTGGCTCTAAGATGCTTATTTTCCAACATAAATGAACAGAATGTTAAATAGTATTGTCTTAACTTTCTGAGTAATCTGTTTTCAAAATTCCGAAAAATATTACATCCTCAAAAAATACACTGTAGAAGTACTTCATACTGCTTGTACATATTGTCCAGGAAGTCATTTTCTCAATGATGCCGGTTTTATCAGTACAAATAAGAAAATATCTATTTTTTTAATCAACATAAACTGCGCCATGCATTCATCAAACTTTATTTGATAAAATATTATTACACAATCTCTTCTTTTCAAGTTGAAAAAATGGGCATCTACTCCTACACTTTAAAGAGGTTGTTGTAAAGTTTACAGTAACTTACTGTAAATGTCTTAACAGTAGCATAACTATTTTAATTTCAGCATCATTACTGTTTTTCATATAATTGTTTTACTACTGTACTTTTATTCAGATACCATTACTGTCTTTCAAAAACGGCATCCTTACTGTTTTTTATGTACAGTATCATGACCACATTTTATATCACAACTTTTTTAAAGCATTTTAAATTACAGTGAACTTGCTGGATTTTATTTAATATCATATATTTTTAACTATTTTACGAATCATTAATTAGAAAAATATCAATTTAAAAAAAAAAATAAAAATCATTTACATCAATATTTACCTCCGCCAAGGTGGTTATGTTTTTGCCGGCGTTGGTTTGTTTGTCCGTTTGTTTGTGTTTAAAATAACTTGAAAAGTTATGGATGGATTTGGATGAAATTTTCAGGAAATGTGTGGAATGGGATAAGAAAGAAATGATTAGATTTTGGGACTGATCCGGATCACCATCTGGATCCAGGAATTTTTTAAAGGATTCTTTAACATTCCGAGATAGGACCATTTTCGACATTTGTGCATATAACTCCACAAAAAAATGGTTGGATCCAGGAATTTATTTTGAGGGATATTTTGTCACTGGGAGATTGTGTTAGGGGTGGACTGAAGCTGCTTGGTGGAGGTCTGCGCTCCCTAGTGCTTTTCTAGTTTATCCAATAAAACACATTTGCTCAAACTCAAACTCAAAAATGTGAAACATTTACTCAAAGCAATTTTGCCCGCAATTGGTCAGTTTTCTTGGCAAAATTCAAATTTTCTCTTGATCTACTGCCCTCCTCAGAATTTAATTGTATAGACATGTTACAGTAGGAAACTGTAGATTTTATGGTATAATGCTGTTAATTTTGCTGAAATCAGCATGTTTTCCTAAAACCTTTTGCCATGTATAGTAATTTACTCCATAGATTCTTACAATAGGTAGCTGTGGATATTAAAATAAAATACCATTAAGTTTACAAAAAAATAGTTACAGTGTTGTTGATGAGCAGAAAGTTACATTAAGCTCATTGAAACAGAAAACACTCTTTCAGTTCCATTTCAGGATTAATTTAAATTGTAAGCCGTAAATGAAAAGGCTGCTTGATTTTCTTTCAAATGCGGGTTTGACAATGACCAAAAATATCATGACAAATATGAAAATAATGGAAAACCATCTTGGTGATGGAGCTCTTTAATCCCTTTGCCACGTGACTGGCTGATGAGCTGTTTGCATTAGCAAGCAGATAAACTGGTGTGTCTGTGTGTGTGTAAAGTGACTTGTGTTTGTGGGTTATGTGTATTGATTATTAATTATTTTTCTTTTTAGTAGTATAAAGGCCTCTGACTGTTTTTGTTCAGATTCACACAGCTTAAGTAAAAATATTAAAAGGAACAAACCGTCAATACCATAAGAGTCGGTCATTTCCGGGCTAAGTCTCCTGCTCACCCTCACTGATTGAGTTGCAACCATGGATGTTGGGTGTTTGCTGACACACTTACTCTCCAATGTTAAAACATCAGGATGTAGACTGGGGGGAGGTCTCCACTGCCTCTGGTTCCCGTGGTTAGACCATCCAACTGGTTGCCTGGGTTACTGTATCCCTTGCAGATGGTCAGCCCGCTGTTGCTATGCTAATGAGAGTATATCAAAGTCACGAGCTGCAGCGGCTGCCTGTTTGGTGCAACTGTGTGCATGTATGTGCGTTGTGCACTGTGTGACACTACAGGGTCACAGCACGGCAAGAGCTTGTAATTTGAAATGTCACGCCAATTAAGAATTTGTGAAATTAAGCAGGCGATATGAAACTTAGTATTCTATTCATTAGGCATGGAGCTGCTCCTAATGGGATTTCTCGCTCCGTCTCGACGTTGTGCCTTCCCCACCCCTTGACTCTCCCTCCACTTGCTCCTGTTTCATTATTTACACCTCCTTCTCTCCCTCTTTTTGGTGCAGTTTATCAGTTTAATCAGCCTGCTTGGGGGAAGAAGGAGGAGGAGAGGGAGGCTGGGAGAGGGAGGTGGGGGGTGACACGCGATCTGCATCATTCTCACATCCTCATAGTAATGCATCTTTATTAGGCTCCCGTCATCAGCCCAGGAGACGGCTCTCTGCTATCACTGTCAATTAGCAGGGGAGCCGCTCGGGGAAACGGCTCGCTTCTCTTTATTAATATCTCCAAACAACCGCACACACACTCACTGAGACACATATAAGAAGGATCTCTCTTTATTAAAACACACTCAGAGCAGCGGTACATGGGGATGTCATCAGGCGGGATGAGGTGCAGTTGCAGAGCTTAAGTTTCATTTACTGAGAGAATTTAAAAAAGAGAAGAGGGGGTAAAAGATTGAGGGGTGCTTTGCTTTATTCAACACAGGGACAGATATTACATTATCATTTCATCATGGCTTTCTGGCAATATGGCTTTTCCAATCAGCGGATACAGACATTATTTATTCATAGATGCATTTTTAAAAGGCACACAAGATACAGCATATGCAGTCTCCACAGAGCTGACACAATCAAATATACATGAATATAATATTAGTGTGAGATGGGGGAGGGGCCATGGATGGATAATGAAACTTTATTCAAATAGAGAACAAGGAGAGGTAATGACACTGAAGGATTGAGGTTCACCGCATTTGTTCAAGCATGTTCAATCCTTTGCAAAGATTGAGGCCATTGGCTGGTTTGTTGAAAATACCACTTTTTATATGGACTTCTGTGAAACATATTCAAACACTCTTTGAAACTCTGTCCTTAGGAACCGATCAATTAACCTGACACACCAGATGGACTGATCAGTATGTTTCACAAGTCCATTTGGCAACAGCCCATAGAAAGTGTTTACGAATGGGCAGAATCTTTCAAAAGCATATCCGGCAGGTGATTGGATGATCATTCCATTTATCACATTAATTGACAGCCAATCAGATAATGTCGTATATGGGCGCAACTGCCAAACAAGTGTACGCTGCTTCAGAGAACAGAATCTCGACAAAACATGTTCATCAATCCTGAAACGAATTCATATTTAGTAGTTTTGAGCCGGGGTGAGTGGTTTAAGAGATGTATGGAGTAAAGACAGAAAAGAATTATTATCTGATGATTTTATAGCTGATTTTTGTGCATGTACCTTGCCTTTAGAGTCCCCATATGGTGCAATATTATGGATCTGACAACCCATAAATAATAGTAATACAATCAAACCAGTGTTGCTGCCACAGCAAAAAGAAAACTTCTGGAGCACTCGATCAATAAAGCAATTTTATAATATTTTTAATATGGTGCAAATAGCAACCACCACCTTCTTTGTTCAGTGTTGCTGCTACTTCTTGACACACAGTATCAAAGACTCTAATCACCAGCAATGTCCCCTCAAACCCAATCATTACATTAAAAAAATATCATTTTTGTGTTGTTTTTTTTAATAAAACAAGTGACAACATGAATTCAAACTGTCACTTTAAAGGATTAGACTCCTGCAAATGAATGGATTGTTGGTAGTTTAAGCAGCAGTAAAGTGGTTTTAGAGATTAATGCAGAAACAGCAGTGAAAATTTTGAAGCATGTTGATTTTATAGCGGTTTACACACACTGTTAACCTCCTCTCAACCTAACTTTGGATCAACCTTCTAAGAGGTGGAGTTGAGGCTGGACTCAAAGCCCCCATGTCCTTCACTATCGAAAACCAGAAAAAATTAAATTAAAATCAAATCAAAAAGAGTGCATAAATAAGAAGAAAAATGATCTGACATACAGTGAAAGACAGTCAAAATACAATGGAATGAATAGAAAAAGAAAAACTACATTTATTGGCCAAGGCTGTAAATATGTTTATTTAAACTTGTTAGTTCACTAAATGAAATCATGAAACTTACTTTTTTATTTTTGCAGCCAGCCTGAAGCTGATAACCTGACACACTAGATGGACTGTTGAACAACTTTCTTCTGGGCAACAGTGCAAAGAAAGGTCTCTGTGAAGGGCAGAACCTTTCGAAACCATATCTGATAGGTGATTGGATGAACATCCTGTCAATAACATTCATCACGGGCCAATCAGATAATGAGGTAGGCCAGCACTACTGCTGCGGCATAAAAACAAAATGTGAACCACTTCGTACAACAAACAATCGCTAAGACATGTCAGAAGTGGTGTAATAACATCATTAATATTGAAAAGTGCTTCAGTGTTGTATGTTTTTCATTTAATAAAAAAATGTGGTCCAGATCTGACAAAACTGCTTCCTAAGCTGTTAGCATCTGTGCTAATCTCTGTACAAACAATCACTCCCTGCTGTCATGTTGATCATAGCTCCCACCTCGTCCTGTCCTTAAGGACTCTGATTGGACCATGCCTGCATGGGTGGGGTCATTGTAGATTGGAGCTTGGCAAGATGAATCTGTCTGGCCACAGAAGTCAAATCAGGCAGATTCACTCGAAGCGCACAAGAATTTGGATTGTTGTAGGTGTAAATAAGATCCAAACAAAAAAGCAGTGCATCGGGTTTAATTCTGTCCTCAGACATGCCCCAAACCACCTCACACCACTTCCATTAAAAAAAAATTACATGCATTCAAATGAAGAACAAGAAAAGGAAATTGAAATTCCAAGGATGGGATCGGGGGCGTTCACTGCACCTCATTTATTCCTTCACTTGCTGCACGTTTATTTTTCCACCAGCATTTGGATTCAGTTTGTCCGGAGCTGCTTCTGCCGTCACTTTCTGTTAGCTTGAGTGAAGCTTTAGCTTGTGTGTGCGTGTGTGTGTGTGTGTGTGTGTGTGTGTGTGTGTGGTCTGGCAGTATATCCTTGCTTTGAGGCAAGTGTCTTTTTAATGAGGCTTTGCTGCAAAAGGAGCTCCCTAGGACTCTTGACGTGCTCTGCATTTCAAACACACACTCTCCTGCAGCACGCAGACCTCTAGCACATCCTTTCCCTTCATCACACACACACACACTGCCTCGCAGGCTGCTGTGTGTGTGCTTAAGTGTGTTCCCCACCGTGCCACAGAATTGATTGGTGGGTTTCCTGAACAGAGTGAGAGCTTGTCAATGAGAGACAACCTTTCTGATGCAGTATATCTGTCTTTTCCCCACTAACACTCTCTCACTCACTCTTTCTCTCGCCCTTTCTCCTTCTTCCCTCTCCGTCTCCCACTGCGATACTCTCTGACCTCATGTTTATGTATCTCACTCTGTCGAGCTGTTCATCAATGCTACCGTCAAAGGTCCAACCTCTATTTTCTGTTTTTCTCTCTCCTTCTCTGCTTTGCTTGATCCCCCGCCGCAAAGGCCAAGAAGATATGAATAATATAAAACTCTGTAGTAAAGATGTTTTATATCACAAACACACAAAAAGGCTCTTGTTTGTGCTAGAATTACCAAGATAGTGCAATGAGCAAACAAAACATGTCACACATAAGAAACTGAAAACTGGATTTTTTTAAGTACACCCCTGATCGAAGTCCTGGGTCACGGTGGGCTGGAGCCTATCCCTGCTCTCGTTAGGCAAGAGGCAGGGTACTCTCTGGGCTCTTCTGTCCTCTACCCAGAACAGGAGCAGTGAAAACCTTATACTGCTGGAAAGCCTGTTTATTTCCCTTTGAAACAGCCACAGTTGCAGGAATATTCATTTGTGAGATGAGCAGCAGAGCTGAGTATGTGGGTTGAAAAATTTGCCATATCCTCTCTGCCAGTGCCCAATGGCTTACTCCACTATTGACTCTTCCTTCTATGGTCTTGTTCAGATGTTTGAAATCTGAAGAAAGAAGACATATCTGCCATTAAACAATTTATTCATTCAACAAACAGGAGCCTTAGTGTTGTGTGGAAGAACCATACACAGCCACAACAGCCTGGCACCTCCTCCTCATGCCAGTCACCAGCCTGTTGGTCATGGTCAGCACGCCCAAGCTGATCTCACAGGTGTTCAATGGGACTGAGGTCAGGACTGCTGGAAGGCCATTGCATCTTCTTCACTCTTCACACACTAAATTCTGGAGGTAGTCTCTCCAAAACCCTGCTCTATGGGAGCGAGTGGATAGTCAACTTAGTGGATAGTTTGGTCCCAGACTGTGGAGATATGGGCTTGCCACTGGTTGCAGAATCTCATCTCAGTATCTCTGCACTAAGATTGGGATGTTGTCTTCTTGCGACGTCCAATTTGTGGCCTTTCTCTGACATCCCCTGTTATAAGGAACTTGACCTACAGGTTGGAGATGGTACTAGGGCTTGCTCCAAATAGTGCTGCAACCTGATATTGTTTCCCTATCGCATGGGTCCTATCCAGATCAGTCAAACATAGCATGGCAATTCCTGGAGCAGACACCAACTGACCACTGCAGGAGGGCCCATGCTCCCCAGTGCTGAGAAGTCAGGCACCTGATTGCCAGCAATAAGGGGTACCAGAACCTCAAAACAAGAGCCAATAGCAACAGCAAAAAATCTGTATATCATTGGCAGAGAAGATTTGACACATTTTTTCATGGGTGCAGCCCACTTACTCAGCTCTGCTACTCATCTCACAAATGCATTTTCCTTACAAATGTGGCACCATTTAAAAAGTAAAAAAACAGGCTTTCAGGCAGTGTAAGATTTATTGCCATTAAGCATTGCTACAACAAATAAATAATCTGCCAAACACTGGTTTTATTACTGTTTAAAATACATTTTAAAAATATCTAATGGAAGTTAGATAAGAAATTGAAGGAGTTTCACTGGGGCATTTCTTGTACTTAACAGTACGAGTGTAACACTTGTTTGTACACAGTGTATTTTAGACCTTCTGTAGGAGCTAAGCTGGATATAAAAAGACCAAATAAAAATACATAATCTTGCCAAAATTTGTGGCATATGCATGAGCACAGGAAAACGTATTAAAAAAAGATGAAGAATGAAAAGCACGCAAAATGTGCACAACTGTCCCGAATCAATGTGGTTTGTTATTGCTTTGATCGAGTGGTAATATGTGAGTATAACTTAACCTCTATAAAGCTTGATTTCAAGATTTTTGATCATAATATTGCAAAACTGCTCTGTTCTCACACAACACCAGCATGCTAGGCACTTGTTTCATAGTCAATCAATGTCCTTTGCCTATACTGGAGTGCAGCAAGGCAACAGCTGGCAGCAGCCATTTAGTGGAGCCACAGAGGTTGCTAGTAATGAGTGGTTGTGTTACACCTCAGACAGGGTATTTGCCTTGGATGCTGGGCCTGTATTACTTAATAAGATAAAATATTAGTTTACTTGTAATCTGGTGATGGCTATACAGCTGTCTATCCTACTTTAGAGCTGGACATGGACTATTAAAAATCAGGACATACCAGAGCTTTGTGGTATTTATTTGAGCTTAGGTCACAGAGCTTGAAAACAGGACCATCCTGGTCAAATGAGGGCGCACGGTCACCCCAGACTAAGTGTATTCCCAATAGGAGCAGAGAGTCTTACCGACTTCAGCCTCTGAAACAAAGCCTCAGCCAGAAAGTTTTAGCTAATTGGATGCTCTAACAAACTAACAGTTTTTAGAATTGACTCGAAAATGCCACAGGGACTAATGCAGTCTTTTAGGGTGTGAGTGTTTGTGTGATGCCACGCTGCATTGTTTTTCAAGGAGAATGAAGTGTTCAAGAGCAGAGAACCTCATTAGCGGGCCTGCTGAATTGTTGTTAATGAATGCTATCAGCCTCTAATGAAAAGTATTGTTCTTGAGCACAACTAAATCAAAAGGTGTTTAAAACGTGCACTCGCCAACACACATACTTTATCAATGAGCATTTGGCGAAGAGGTCTCTGATGGCCATGCAATGCCGTGGTTGCAGGGGCTAACAACCCCCCGAGAAATCAAACTCTCATTTAGACCGCAGCCACTGCTCAATACCCGCTCCGTTATCGACCAACGTCGGTGGAAGTGTGAATGTGTGGATGAGAAAGAGAGTAAAAGAGCAGGAGGTGGAGCGGGATGAAGAGAGAGGGCTGAGGAAAAAAGGGGAGAGGAATTGATTTACCTCCTCTTGATGATGGTTATTTGGCATCAGATATGTGGGACACCTGACCTGTTTACAGCCCCCGGTCAATTAGAAAAGTTTTTCTCAGTTCAGTTAAAAAAAAAAAAACAGTTCGATGCAGCCTACATTTTTCCCATCATGAACAAACAGAAATGATAGGTGATAGTTAGAGTGTAGAGCTCGTGCAGCCAGAAGCAGTTTGTTAAAGTTAAGGAGGATTGTGTTGAAAGTTGATGGGAAAATATTGCGTCCATCTCTATGTGCACATCCTTTAACCTTCAGCCCACTAACACCGAGGACCAAGGGAGAGTTTCAGCATCTTAACTTGACATAAATTTGATATTTTGCTGGCAGAGCTGCTGCTGACTCTGCGGCTGGTTTCAGAAGTGTTCTAATTACATCTCTTACATCCTGACGCTCAAAGACTGGAGAAAAAACTGCTCTGCGCTGTGAATCAGGCTACATCACACAAAACGTCCCAGATCTGCTCCTGGTGAGTATTTGACAAACAGGAAGTTGTGTTTAGAAGATAATGGAACAAAGTGACAGGCATATTTTTTCCTTGCTCCTGATGTGATGTCACACAAGGTTTCGAAATGATTATACATTTGTTCTTCCTCTTGAGCCATCAGAACCTAAAAAAACAGACCAATTTGGGAAATTCAAAGATAATAAGGCCACGATAAAAGATAAAACAATGCACTGACATCCTGATAAGGACTGGGGCTGGGAACCATCCTATTGTCGCTGTAAGGCACAAACCTCTTACCGTAATTTCTCAAATATAACACGCCCTCGTTTATAACACGCACCCCATTTTTCATGCTTTTTTCCAGGAAAAACGCTGTATTCAAATATAAAGTCCTACATTTTGCCCAAACTTACTCTCTCAGATAACTGAAAAATTGCCTTTATTCAAAGTTTTAATCAATGAAGTTTCAGTATTTTCACAACAAATACCGTACACGATTTTCTCTCTCAACCGGATGCGGAAACAACTTTTGCTTCAGGCATGCGCGCTTACTCGATTTATACCCAAGCATGCTCAGTTGTAGCGTACCAATCAATCAGAGAGCAGCTATCAACATGCCGATGTCTTTGACCAATCACAGCGCAGTTATTTTGGTCCCCTTGCTCACAAAATGGCAGCGCCCTGTGTGTTTACACATGAGTGGTAGCGTAACACTTGAGAATTACATGATCATTACACAAAGGTAAACTAATTAAGACCCAAAATATTGGGTTGGAACAGTTTACCAGTCAGTTTAATAAGAATTACGCAAGTTTGGTGGTCATGTTTTGCAGAGAAAGAGAATATTTCGGCTTTTTGTATCAGATGTGTTGTAATCGTGATGTTGGGAGATGAAATATTTTACATATTTTGCTTGCTCTTGTGAATAATACGCACCTGAAAATTAGACCTTATGCAAGAGCAAATAAATGCTCCAATACAGAATGAATGACTGTTGTATTTTCCTGGTTACAAATTAGTTTGTTGTTCTTTAATTTGCTTAAGCATTTACAAAACCCACTCATCAACATGGAAGTTGAGAGATAGCACTGTTATATAAGATTGCAGTGCAGTTGGGTCCTGATTCAATGTCTGTACTCAGTCAGATCCATCTTGCCAAACTCGAATCTACAGTGACTGAGCGGCCCACAGGGTGGCCCAATCAGCATCCTTTAAAGCAGAAGAAGGTGGAAGATAGGAGTGAGACGACAGCAGGAAGTAACTGCTGTTACAGAGATTAGCATAAAGGCTAACAGCTTCAGGAGCAGTTCTGTCAGATTCTTTATTAAACGAAAAACAGACAACAATAAAGCACTTCTTGATTAAAAGGATATTTTCACTCCACTTTCAACATGTTTTGACAAGAGTTTGTTCTTTAAAGTGGTTCACGTTTTGAAATTCACACCTTGGCAGTAGCGCCCACCTACTATATTATTTGACTGGCCCATAATGAATGTGATTGAAAGAACGATCGTCCAATCACATGCAGGATATGCTTTTGAAAGTCTCTGCCCTTTCAGAAACACTGTCTATGGGCTCTTTCCCAAATGGACTGCTGAGATATATTAAACGGTCCATCTGGTGTGTCAGGTTAACCATTTAATGAAAAAAAAAAAGAAAGTCATAAAATAAACTGGGTTATGAGGTTTGTGCCCTACAGCAACGATATAATGGGATACCCAATATGTGGTCCTGAACACTGACAATGTCACAAGACAGCTATACTGTGATTAGCAAGAATTTCATTTTGTGAATTAGATTTAGAGACTTTACCAGCTGTAACAACACATTAGAGTTTGATCGTTTACATTATGTGCTTGATGACATATGTAGGAATATATTTTATGAATTGTTTGATTCTTTATTTTAAAATACATCATTTCTTATTTTAAACTGTTTTAGATTGGCTTTAGGGAGTTGTTTTTTGAGTTGTATTAGGTGTTCTAGTATCTTTTTGGTCAATTATGTATTTTGATGTTGCTCTGGAGAAAGGTAGGGCATGCTGTAAAATGATCAACTTTTTGAATGCATACTTGCACATAATTTTTAATGGATCAATAGTTTTATTATTTTTATTTTATTTATTTATTTATTTTTTTTAATGTGTTATGGACCCCAGGAAGAGTAGCTACGCTCAACTGGCAAAGGATGCCTGGGGATCCTAATAAACAATAAACAAAAACAACAATGTGCGGGTGTCTATTAAGCAAAAATGTATTTAAGTTGAATAAAAAACATTAAATAATTTCTGTGGAGGATCAGATGCAGCTCTTTTTCCCTCCCCTTTGGAAACACTCATGCTAAAGGCTAGCTCGGCTGCATTTTTGAGTCATTCCTGCACCTCTATCAATTAATCACCCCTGACGAGGGGTTCGTTTATTTGTTTGTTTGTCCAAATATGATGCAGATCCAGGAAGTGCAAGACAAGGTAGTTTAACAAGATGCTAACCATTCTGTTAATGATGTAAGAAATGCCTTGGCGGAGGTTTGTGCTCTTGGGCGGCATCGATGGCACAGTTTGATAGAATGATTTGTCATAAAGGAAAGGTTGCAGGTTTGACCCGGCCTCAGGTGTCACATGGCGACGTGTGCTTGGGCAAGATACTTAACCCAAAGTTGCTCAGTGGTGGGTTAAGAGGGCGTGAATGTGTTAGTTGATACTGATGGACAACTGACATAAAAACTCTGAACCATCAGTGAGTGAAGGGGGTTTGAATGGGTGTTAAAGAGTATATGTGACCTGCTGTGTAAATCTGCTTTGAGTAGTCAAAAGAGACTAGAAAAGCCTTTTATAAGCTCAAGTCCTTTACCATTTACCTCTTTTTTCAAAAAAAGTGGAAAAAGTAGTCTTCAAATTATAAGAGTACTTATTTGGTGCTTTGAAGTTACCATTTACATAAACCCAAATTTCAAGAATAAAACTTAACATTTGTACAGATTTACTCAAACTGGTATTTCATAACCAGATAGTAACAGTTTCACTGGCAGAAGAGCAATGAACATGGGTTTTGGTTCAAGTTTAAAAAAAAAAAAAAATCTGAAATATAGCATGTTTGTTAAAAGTCCCCCATTTAACATGCCTACGCTCTAACAGAAAAGAAGAATATACTCTCTATCCCCCTGGAATGAATTCTGGCAGAGAACATTTTCCATCAAAACTTGAGTAAGAACTTTGTCCTGAGGATGACGGCTGAACCTCTTCATCACCTGCACTGACACCACCTTCTCAGACTTTTTTTTTTGCTACTGAGGTCCTAAATTTCCATCAGCCCGTCTCGCTGCTGTTCAGGGCCTGTCACCGTGCTAAATTGCCAGGTGCTGCTTTAACAGCGACTTATAAATAAATTTTACCCAACTTAATTTCATCACTCCTCAGGCATCGACCTCCACTCTCAAGGGTGTCAGAACTGCTTTTCCATCACAAACAGAGTATTTGGGGTTGGCAGGAGAACACGGGTTGAGATAGGATTTGTGTGGTTGTGGAGGGGAGGGGGGGCGTCAGTAATGAACATGGCGCCGGACGGAGGCTGGCACAGCGGGCTGAAATCTAATCAGCGCTGCACCTTATTTTCATCCAGACATGGGGGAGAATTAGTCACTTAAAGGCGGCAGGTTTATCTTCCAATCACACGGCTTAGACCTGCTCTGTGGACACCTTGTTAAGCACCGAGATGTGTCCAATCAGCCTGTGTAGGTGGGCTGTCAGTGCGAGTTTGTGCATGTGTGTGATTAAATGTTTCTGCTCTTAACTGGTCGGCTCTCTCCAATCAATGCCGTGTTCTGTGTGTATTGGTGCCTCGTATTGGAGTCTGAAGTCTATGGGCTGTGTGTGTGTGTGTGGGGGGGGATCAACTTACAACCATGTGGAAGTTTTATTGGAACATTTAAAACTTCTGAATTTTTGCCTTGGATTGATTGTGATGTCGCGTCCACTTATAGAGTTGCAGCTGACAAAAACAAAGAGCTCAGTTGCCTTATTAGATAAAAGCCCGAGACTATCTGGTTTCAGATGGAGTTTTAACTGCATGTGTCATTCCTGATCAGTGACTCTCTCACAAAAGGCAATAAACACGTTTGTGTTTTGTTAAACAGAGTAAAAAACAGTCTGATTTTGAATTCATGAACAAAACACAAGTGGAGTACATTCTGAAGACTTGAAATGAACGTTTGTGCTGTAAGAGCTCATAAAATCCTTTTTTAAAAAGTTTTATATGTCATTTAGTGTGTTAAACCTGTCTACTTCTTCTATGAACAAGACAAAAAGTCTGCAGCATCAGGACTGCTCCCTCTCTTCCTGTTTACTGTGGCTGCCTGAAACAGCTAGTTCCTAGCCCCCCTGATAAACCTACCAGTGTGATGTTGTACTCTTGTTTCATCAGCAGTTTAAGCCCATTGGATCAGGGTAGCAAGCCCTGTGCAGAGCAGAGACTATAGAATGAATTCAGAGTCATTGACAACATGATACAGAACAATGTTGAACTGACCAGTTACCACAGAGTTGTCAGATTGGACCAATCAGAACACACTAGGTCAATGACGGGAGGAGGACCTTAAAGTGAAAGGAATTATGACAGAGCATCTTAGACAGAGAGCTAGTAGAGGTGGATCAGGATTTGTTTCGTGTGTAAAAACTGGACGGTTCTTCTGAACATTAGTGGTTTTATATTTATTCTAGCAATTTGAAAAATCTAATTTTTTGACAAATTTAAGGTAAAATATGTGCCAATATCACAACCAATAAATGGGATGATTATGGCCAAGTTCTATGATCAAAGTATCAGCAAAAATGTTCATATCTGCCAATATCAGTAATCACCCTTTTAGGCAAATATCTACCGATACAGGTATTGGTTCCATTCTGTCATGAATCCCTAGTTGCTGTATTTTTTTTTACTTTTCAACATGGTAATTTATTACAGTTTCGTGTAACTTTCCCAACTCTCGTGACCTAATGACCTAGGCTCAGTAAGACTCCAGGGATGCATTTAAAAATGAAAGCCATGTCTGTTCTTTTCAATTATGCGACTAAATTCTGAACTAAAAATGTGTCAGTTATTCAGTTATTGATGTGACCTTAAAATTTTTTAGTGCTTTCCTCCTGTCTCTGGACTTATTTTCACAGACAACACACTTTAAATCAAGCTGGATAAAATGGATAAAAACCACAAGCATAGTTTAAATCACATTTGAAAATATAAAATGCTTAATTACATTATTCAGGTGCTAAGACTCACAAAAAGGCAGAAAATGTATTAGTTCAAACTAATGTATGTTCATGATAATGACTGAAAGTCTTATCTTATGGTAGAATGATGGTTTTGGTGAGCCTGTGATGAGGTTTCAAAATGGGCTGCAGTGTAATTAATTTAGGAAAAGGCTGATCTAGTTATTTCAAATTTCTGCACAACTGTCTTAAAAACCAATGACTCAATAAGTATCAATAAAATAATCTTGATTATTATTTTCCACATTTAAGGAGCCCTGCATCAAACTCAATTCTGTAAAGGAAAACAAAATGTCAAAAATAAGTTAATCTTTGCCAAGCTGAGCAGCTACCAAAGATGGAGAAGCTTCATTAGGGTTTATGAATACACTGTGGGAGCTGCTGAAATGCTGCTGAACAGGGTGCAGATCCACATATGTAATCAGGCTGAAGATTGGGCTGGACTTGTCAGTGAGGGCACGAAGAAAAAAAGAAGATGTCAGATTTCCATTGTTGCTGCCAAGCATTTTATAGAAAGTAGGGGAAACGAATGATTAAAAAAATGAACTGACTGTTTGCATTTTGTATCACTTTTCTAAAACTGATTTTTTGTGTGATATTTATTGGTATTCTACTATTTGTTGTTGTTGTGGTAAAACCAAAGTAGAAATCAAGAAGAACCAAGAATCGTGACTTCATCATGTCCTGACAGAAGCATATCATCACAAGCCCTGATGGACTGGCACGAATTGGCAATCGGGTGAGGCTTGCATGGGCCACAGTCTCTTCTCACAGGTATTCTGACTCCAATTGGCCTCTTCTCTCCACTCCCTCCCTCTCGTCCCTCTGTTCCTCCTCCACTAAAGCCGTTTCAACTTGACCCTGGCAGGTGCTCCTGACAAAACCCATTACAGTCTCAATTACTCCATATATCTCCCTCTCCTTTCTTTCTTTTCTGCTGTTTTTTTTCCTCCTCCGTCTGCATCCCCTTCCCCTCGTTCCCTCCTCTGATGCTCAGGGACTGGTGGGTGCTCTAAGCGGTCTGCGTCGGTACGTCCCTCCTGGCTCTATCACCGGTCTATCTATCAACACCTTGCTCTTCAGTTCACTTAATTAGCCTTGGTGGGACCATCACCATCGTCTTCATTAGGAAAACAGAACAGATGTGGGGAGGGAAGAGGGGGGTTGATAGAGGGACAACAGGCTGAAGCACAGGAGGACGGACTGGAGGGGAAAAGAGCTGCAACAGTGCCAGGGTTGAGGGTTTAATTCCCTAAAGAATGGTACTAAAACTGCCATGAATTTAATTGCTTGTAAAGGTGCTCTGCATTGGTAAACAGGTACTCCATCAAGCTGGTAGTTAAATGGACGTCAACTTTCATTGACTGAGGACACTGAGGAGTGCTGGAGACATCAAATTAGAGAATGATCATGAGCAGAAACTCAAGTTTGATTAATCATTTTGGATTTTTGATCGTGACTGTAGATAGATCAACAAAGTGAGGCAATACCATAAAACTGTGTTGCTGAGCAGAACCAGAGTGGGAATGTTGCAGCTCTATTGCATAACCTTTCACAACCTTACAAGCCAAAAGATTGAGGGATTGTTTCAATTCTATTTCACCAGCGACTAATCAACTCCAAATCCCAATATCAGAGCAACAACACATCTTTTTGGCCTAAAAATGGTAGTTTCAGGCTGTGTCCACACACACAGATTTTCATTTTCTGCATTCAAAAATTATCACAACCAAATGTTTTTTCACAAGAAAAAGGAAAATAGCACTATTAGATGTTGTTTCTTACTTTCTGTTTGGTTGTATGCTAATACTTTTTTTGTAGTTTCTATGCAAAAAGCAATTTTATTTTCACATCAATTCAAACCACAGGTCTGACTAATGTTTTAATTTTTTAATTTTATCTAATTTTTCACCAGATTTGGTGTGTGTGCCAATTTTGGTAAGTTTTTTTCAGCATGTAAAGGGGGTCAAATTAAGGTTTGAAATGGTAATTTCAAGGAAAAAAAATACTTTGAAAGCCAAACTTCCTGTTTAAGATGGGTTGGGGTGTAAAGGCGTGATTTTTGGGTCTCAATGAGATGAACAATTGGGCAGTGGTTTGAACTCTTGTCCACATGCCTGCTGGCAGAGAGGGCTGATCTAGTGTACATTTTGGCTTTTTGGGGGTTCATTTTTGCCTTTTATCACATTTTTGCCAGATTTGGAGTGTATGTCAATTTTGGTGAGTGTGTTTAGGGGGTCAAATTAAGGTTCAAAGTGGAGTAACTATAATGATAAAAGAAAAAGAAAGAAACAAAGGACGAAATGCAATAGGGTAAGGTCTCCGCGAGAGTAGTAATGCTTGTTTTTGGTTTGGATGGCTGTGAACTAAACTCTGGGCTGAAGCAGACCAGACCAGAGTTCAACTCTTTGGGCCACACTAGAGTATAGTTGAGCTTTCCCACCACCAGAAATCAATCCAGTTCCCCAAAAATGCGAACCAGAATTTGTTTGGTCTGGACCAAATGTGTTAGGTGTGAAAGTGATCGTAGAAAAACTTGTGAGAAAACACAAGACAGGATTGTTGTAATTTATTTTTATTGATAATCATAGATTTTTTACAACTTTTAATGCATATTAATTTTACATTTTCTTTATTACAAACTCACTACATTCAGGTTAGGGTTAGCATCAAACTGCTATTCTCATTTTACATTTTCCTCATGGTGTCCATAATGTTGTCTCTATCATGAATTCTTATTTTAGTCCCATATCTCTACCCCCCCACCTTACACACACAACCATCATCATCAGAAATGACATTATTTAACGTAAATTCTCTTTTTTTAAATTGATTTAACCTAATTTCAATGTAGTTCAACTAAATACCGTCATAGTATTGAGCATCAGTCCTCTTCACCTTATCATTATTATAGCTGTTAATGGTAATAATTGAATGCTCTTTCCTTCCATGCTTGTGATTGATTATACCTCTAAAAAACTACCTTTACAACCATAAAGAGAAGGACCCTCTTAAAAAAAGATGTCACATCTCCCTTTAATTAAATTCAGCTCAAAAGAGAAAAATATGATGAGGACAAATTCAAGGTCTGGAAAATTCATTGCCATCATGAATTATTATTTTAGTCCCTTTGCCTCTGCCCACAACCTCAGCATGGCTTGATTGGATGTTCAACATGAGTCTGGTTCTGCTCAAGATATCCTGCTGCTTGACGGAGGGTTTTTGCCGCTGTATCTGTTGCTAATTGTGGCACAGTGCTTGTTCTTATGGTTGATTCAAGTTGGGTTTGAAAGTACCATAGTTTCTTGATTATAACACACACCCCATGTTTTCACGATTTTTCCCTGGAAAAACACTACTCGAATATAAAACGCAGCCAAATTTTGCCCAAACCTTACTCTTGAAATACCGTACACGATTTTCTCTCTCAGACAGATGCAGAAACACCTTTTCTTCTTCATCTTCTTCTTTCGTTTAATCGCAATGAACATTCAGGTGCATACCGCCACCTACTGTACAAGAGTGTGTAGGGAAACACCTTTTGCTTCACACATGCGCAATTACTCGATTTCTGCCCGAGCATGCTCAGTCGAAGTGGACCGACCAATTACAGAGCAGCTATCAACATGCCGATGTCTTTGATCACAAGATGACAGCACCCTGTGTTTGCATGTGTTTTCACAGAGAAAGAGAATATTTCGACTTCTTGTGTCAGATGTAGGGCTGAACAATATATCGTTATCGTATCGATATCGAGATATGAACATTCAAGATATTAATATCGAAAAGCAACGATACCAAAAATATAGATTTCCCCCGCACTAAAACTGCACTTTCCACATTCTTTTGTATTATTATGTTTTTATTTTTCTGAAAAATGCTTGGTTTTCACCGAACCCGTAGTCATATCGTATCGTATCGATATCGAGATATCTGGTATGAATATCCAGATATGAAATTTTGTCCATATCGTTCAGCCCTAGTCAGATGTGTTGCAATTGCAATGTTGGCAAGATGAAATATGATAAGGATTTTGCTTGTTTTGCCTACTAATAGGCACCCGAAAAATTAGAGCTCATTTAAAAGCAAAAAAGTGCATGTTATAGTCGAGAAATTACAGTATATATGTATATATTTATAAAATGAGGGGTATGGCTTCAAACTGCTCTTTTGTAAAGTGTCTTGAGATAATTTTACTTGTGATTTGGGGCTATACAGAAAAACAGTGATTGAGTGATTGATTGACTTTAACAGGGAAATGAATAACTGAACTAATTTCCCTAAATCCTCCTCTAGTCTCTAAATAAACTCTTTCAATAAACTCCATAACCCCTCTGACTTTTTTAGAGGTAGCAGTGAGACTGCTCAGTCTCACTTTGTACCTTTCTGGGATCTTTTAAAGTATTAATTTATGCATGCACTCATTATACAGAGCAGAGCCTTGGATAGAAAAAGCATATATTAATATTATATTGTTATCTAACCCAGCTGTGGTTCACTTTCTTTAGCTCTCCGAGGGAGGGGGGGCAGGGCAGCAAGTTGCTCAAGGAGAGGTGCAGGGAGGAGCGAGTGATGAATCCCCCAATCATCTGTAACACTCTCCGCTCCATTGGCTCTTCCCTCGTTCCTGACCCAAATCTAATGTGACAGGACTCGTTTTCCTCGTCCCCGCCCACACCTTTTCACACACACACCTCACACCTCCCTTCCTTCACCACTATCGCAGGAGTCGTGCACCACCCCTCTATTTTTAGCTGTTTGTCCTTGAGTCACAATCCCTGAAAATTGCCTTGATCCATAAAGGACTGGCTTGTGGTGCTTGAGGGAAAACACGCACCAACCCTCCCCAAAAGCATCCTCCCTTAAGCCTCCACCCACTCTTTCCTTCGCCACCTCCGTGTATGTGTGTGTGTGAGCAACAAATCGCTCTCAATTTGAAATCTTTGGCCATTACTGGGGCGAATATTCTTCTCATTAAAGAGGTGAAATCGAGGGAGAGTTAAACGAGTGAAACGCCAACAGATCAGGCTGTTCCTTTCTCTGCCCCCCCTCCCAACTCACAATCACACACACACACACACACACACGCTCATCCTCCGCCTCAGAAAGTTATCCACTGTAGCCAATTAGCATGACTGCTCTGTCTAGCATTAGCCCCCCTCTTCCATATCCAAATCTCACTCTCATTACCGTCTTTCCTCCACGATCCTCCTCCAGCCCCTCTTCTCCCTTCTCGCTCCCTTTCTCATTAGAGCTGCGTCGTAACACACTGGATCATAATAGGTGCTCTACACTGTGAAATGGCTTTAGCTTTGTCTCATTTCGCCGCTTGTAGCAGCAGAATGAGTAAACAGACAATCTATTCCACCCTGGCGCAGACACACGTCGACAGACACAATCAGGGACGTCCATTAATCTGTCGTAAAGCAGCTTTTTGCCCGCCTGAAGAAATCCCTGATATTCAGAGTCACAGAGACGGAGAGAGGGGGCTAATCTATGGGGGCTGCCATGCAAGGCCACGCACCATCCCCTTATAACAAGCCCACAAGCAGGATGTACAAATCCCAATTCCAATGAAGTTAGGATGTTGTGAAACCATTTTTGATCTATATTCAAATAAATGCACTGCAAAGACAAGATATGCAATGTTCAAACTAAAAAACTTAATTTTTTTGAAAAATATCTTCATTATTTCTTTGCAAATAAAGAGTAATTTGAGTTTGATGCCTGCAGCATGTTCCAAAAAAGCTGAGACAGGGGGCAAAAACACTGGGGAAGTTGAGGAATGATCAGAAACACCTGTTTGGAATATTCTACAGGTGAACAGGTTTACAGGAAACAGGTGAGTGTCATGATTGGGTTTAACTGGAGCATCCCCAGAAGGCTCACAAGAAAGGTGAACTGCTTGAGCAAATAGTTCACCTGTTTGGGAACATTTCACAACTGCCAGGAATTTATGGTTTTCATCAACTACAGTCCATGATATCATCAAAAGATTCAGAGAATACGAAAAAGTCGAAAAGGCACGAAAGCACCAAGGCTGAAAACCAACATTAAATTCCTGTGACCTTTGACCCCTAAGAGGGCACTGCATTAAAACCTGACATCATTCTGTCAATGATATTGCCATGTAGGCTCAGAAGCGCTTCAGAAAACCACAGTCAGTTAACACAGTTTGTCACTTCATCTATAAGTGTAAGATAAAACTCTACCATGCGAAGTGAAAGCAATTCACTTCGCATGGTAGAGTGCGAAGTGAATTGCTGGTTTCACTTGGCCTGAGCTCGTCTGACATGGACTGACGCAAAGTGGAAAACAGTGTTAAACAGTTTTGTTGACAAATTATATTTGTCATAGTTTTCGCCAACAACTGCTTTTCCCCTGATGAAAGCTAGACTGTAACTAAAAAAACAAGTGCACATGGACAAAAACTAAAACTAAATTAACTGACATTTTCATCAACAAATGAAAACTAGATTTAAATGTTTGACGGAGACTTAATCCAATTAGACCTAATTTGGTCATGTTGAAAGTAGGGACAAGTTAGGAATATATCCAATCACAGCTGCTTTGGTTTTGTGGAAAGGTTGGATGAGTTAAGAGGGACATCCAATCACAACTGCCTTAGCTTGGTGGTGGTGGGATAAGTTGTGGAGCGATCCAATCAGAGCTCCTCTCTTTATGAATTGATATATTCATGTAGAGCAGGTTCACTGTTTGTTGTCAGTTCTGGTATTGTAACTAAGATGCTCTGCCAGGTAGCCTAAATAAAGGTGACTGCATTTCACACAAAAGTTAAATTTGTTTCTGTTAATTTATATATTCAGACTTTACTAGCATTCAGTAAAGGGTTAGGGAGGTTTAATTTTATCCAAGTGTAAAACATGACTTCAGAAATGCACGGAAACATAAAAAAGCTTTACCCTTTACACTTCATATTTTAGTCGACTAAATTTTACAGTCGATTTCATCAACTAAAATGTTGTGAAATCAACTAAATCAACTAAAACTAGACTAAAATTAACACAATTTAGAATAATGACTAAAACTAAAAGATATTCTAGGCAAAACAGTATAAAACTAAATTAAAAAGTGCTGTCAAAATTAACACTGGTGTAAAAGTGGTTTTCTGACAGTCCATAAATGTCTTTTTAGAGCAATAACTAAAGCTCAGAATTCTTTGTGCATGTCAACATCCACCAGTGTGTGTCGAATCAAGTATCTTCACACTTTGTCAACTTTTACAGTGTGGTTCTTGGTCCATCTGATGCTCTAACTCTGCAGCATTGATAAAGGTGGTTTGCCCACCCTAATGGTTGTAATTAGATCCCATGCAACTACATGATAAACATGTAACCCTCACCACTTATATTATAGGATATAAATAAAAAATTGGCTTAGTATGGAAAAATGCCATCATGTACAGAAATTTGGAACAAACACAAACCCTAAAATATTCTTTGTTTAGACTCCCAGTGGCTGAAAGTTGGCTGGTAACTGGATGGAGCTTGGCTGGGATTTGGCTGGAAGAGGAAAATTGAAGCGGCTGTATCCGAATGCTTGTACTGCATTAATCAGGCATTCATAACTATATCAGTAAAATGTGTAGGCCTGTCTTAAATGAACTTGAGCTTATGTAGCACTTCTCCCGTCTTCTAAACTCTAAAAGCACATTTTACATCACAACTTACACAAACCTGATCTCGCCTATACACGCCACTTTCACACAGTGTTGGTTAAGATGGCTATTTAAAAGGCTCATATAGTGAAAATTCAAGTTTTACACTTTTTAATTCATTCATTGCATCAAAAGTCACCTTCAAGTCACTTTCTGGCTCAGTATATCAAAAATATAATTTTGGGAGAACTCTCAGCTGTTCAATCAGATGTGACATCCCCTGTAAAAAAAAAAAAAAAAAGAAAAAGCTACAAGATTTTCGAGGTCGTCTAGGCCTATCGGGCATGTTCAATTTTGTGTCCAATGAAAAACATTTTTAACTTTTCATGGCTCCTACCCCGCAGCGCTTTGGCACTCTAATGTCTTCCTATTTTTGCCTCTGCTCCATCACAGGTGTCAGTCTTTACCTGACTGTCACTCGGGGGTGTTGAAATTTAACTGATGCCTCATGACGAGGATGGAAAAATTATGCACTGATGTAGAGACAACAGAAAATTAATTAACATGATGGTGCTTGTGTCAAAAATTGACATATTCACAAAATATAGATGTAAACATTGAAGTTTTCTCATTAAGGAAGAGGCAATCTGCACTATTCGAATTACTTTACAGCGTGATGCAGTGAAGGATTTAATGTTGTAAACGCCCACGTGTGATATGGCTGGACTAAACTCATGTTTTGGGTGTTTTCCACATTTAGGAGGGATCCTTTCTCAGACTTATGCTAGAGGTGCCTGTCATACAACAGTATTATTTTGTTTATTTATTTATTCATCTATTAACATGGACATACAATTACATTTGCGCTGTATCATTAATAATGTTCACGTCCCAGATGCACTGCTTTACATGTTTGTAGCAGAATAATAAGTTGCAACACCTGTCCACGGGAAGAGATATAGATAAACATAAGTAAAAGAGGATTGGAATTATTAAAAGAGAATTATGAGTATAATAAAAATCAAGAACAGGCAGACTAGACCTATATCTTTTTTTGCTAAGGATAAAAATACATTTTTTTGTTGAAATAGGTTTCAAAAGCATTTTCTGAAACATTTACTGACAGCTTGAATTCATTGATTAGAATAAGACTATGTGCAGTAATAAAGAAAATCAAGGATACACATTATGTTACATCGTAATGCATTGTTTTCTCAAATTGAACTTGATCGGTGACCAAATGACAACAACTTAATTGAATTGTAAGACTAATGAATGCACAAAGCTCTACTGTAAATAGCACTGCTGTTGGCTTGGTCTGCCACTGGCTCCAAATTGAGTCTCACTTCCCTCATGTATTTATTCTTGCACCTATGCTCTTCTTCCTCTGGGTCATTTTGAAATGAAAAACCTACTGAAAGTTTAGGCAGTGTTGCTTAGTCTGTAACAGCTAAGGCTGAGGACCAGAAGGTGGCTCGTTTGAGTTCTGACTAAACTGTACTTGGAAGTTAGTTTGGTAGCTGCGGACATGCAAGCTGACATCTTAGGGCACTTTCCCCCATTTAGTTTAGAAGGTGGTATCACAGCTGAAAGTGGTTGGCGTCCCTTACCTCGAGGTTAGGGTTTGCACCAATACACTCTTAAATTTCATTGCACGTGAACACCTACAAATGAAGTGGGGTTAAGGTTGCTGGTGGTGAAGATGAGTCTTTGAGAATGATGAATGGAAAAGTGCCAACCTGGCATTTACCCCCAAACCTGACCTGACGTGGACATACCTACCAGCTCAATTAAGGTAAATATGACTCTGACGTCTTCATCTCTGTCTTGAAAAAAAAAAGATATATTTCCAAGAACTGATGAAAAGTCACATTGATGTCTGCTATCTGGTGTCACAGAAACACGGTGTCTGGGCCAAGGACACTTCAACATGTGAACAAAGGAGGTGGTGATTGAACCAACAACCTTCAGGAGGACAGGATGACCTCCTACTAAACCACCATCACCATTTTGGATGACATTTAATTGATTGATACAGCTTTGTGGATATAGTATTTACAAACTGCAATTCCAGTGAAGTTGGGACATTGTATAAAACATTAATAAAAACAGAATTCACTGATCTGCAAATATTTGGGACCAATTGAATACACAACAAGAATACATAAGTTCAAACTGACACATTTAATTACATTTTTGAAAATATTCTCTAATTTTCAATTTGATGCCTGCAACTTGTTCCAAAAATGCTGGGACAGGGGCATGTTTACCACTTTTATATCATCTTTCCTTTGCCCCTCTCCCAGCTTTTTGTATTGCGTTGTAGGCATTGAATTCAGTTTCAACAATTCAGTTTGTCTGTTTGAACATTTAATATCTTGATGTTTTGCACAACGTCCCAACTTCATTGGAATTAGGGTCTGTACTAAAGCCTTAGCAAAGCTTAATAAAATGTCTTTATAATAAATGGTTGCTAAAAATACTGAAAAATGGCAGCGAGAGAAAAGAATGAGGTGGAAGGCCTAAAGGTAGATGACGAGGAGCGAGAGGATGAATGGGGAAGACGGGGTGGGAGTGGAGTGTGATGGGGGGGTGAGACGGCGGCATCGAGGCGTATTCTAAGCCCTGAATGTAAATATGCGTGAGGGGATTATCACAGAGTGCCAGGCGGCGCTTTTGGGGCTTTGTTTCCGTGACACCATGACGTTGGCTTTGTTTCCCTGGCAGCAGACGTGCGTGTGCGAGTCTGCCCGCGCGCATCTGCGTGTGTGTTTGCGTGTGACATCCAGGCATCTGTTTCCTGCTGGAAAAGGTTAATTACATCTCCACTGCCTGACTGGACGTGCCATGCATAATCACACACACTAATGAGACCTGCGAGTGTGTGCGTGTCTTTGTCTTTGTGTCTGGATATGCATTCAAGAAGAGACGACTCTAAAGCGGCTGAATGGATATCTTAACCACTTGTTTCAGCTTCGAAGGTCTATTGTTGCAGCCGAGGAGAAACACAAAAACACGGGCACACTCTTGTGGACACATACACTCACACAGGTGACAGCTGGAGGCGCAGCGCGGTGGCATTTATGGACAGACACTCCACTCCCACCGGAGGACATTAATGGATGGATGTGCATCAGTCTGTGTGTGTTTGTAATTACTTCTCTGCCTATTAATGAGACGGGGATGCTACGGCAGCAGAGGAGGGACTTCTCACAAGCCCTGTTGCTCATCCTGACCCTTGACTCCTATCTTCACACTCCAGCTAAGCTGCTGATTGGACAGCTGCTCGGCTTTAGATTGGGCCCAGCTCAGCGTGAAAAACGAGATGGGCTCCAGTCCTCTGTGGGTGACTTTGGAAATTACTGTACACCTTCTCACTCGGCTGAAGTTCTCACTAAGTTGATCTGACATAAGCAGGTAGCTGAGGAGCTGCAGAGCTCCACTGAGCCCAGGTTCCAATTCAGCCTCCGTGGAGCTGCGATTATGGCGGAGAACGGAGAGATGGGGCATCGTCGAGAGGTATGAATGAGAGAAATAATGGATTTCTAGGGCCCACCATCACTTCACACCTTATACAGAACACCAGCCATGGCAAGACATTAATCAAACAGATAAGAAACGTTTTTTGGAATCACATCAGCAGAAGCAAAGTTCTCAGTAAGCTGCCAAAGATAAATTAGAGTGCTGCAGGGATGGGTAATAGGAATGGTCTGAGAGTTCACAAGCTTTTACTTTCATCAGTCTGATTGATCCGGAGGAATATGGCTCAAGACAGCATAGTGGTTACTGAGTCTAACAGATTTAAGAAGTAGAAAGTATAACCTGAAGCCATAGTCCATCAGTACGTTTACATGCAGGTAGAAAAAGGTCATAAAAAGTCCATCTAAAGCTGGATCATTAAAGTGCATGCTAATGTGTAGAAACTGACTGAAGTTGTACTAAATCATAAACCCCAACTACTCAAGTTACTGTGATTGAAAATTGATTTATCTCTCGCATGGATACCTCAATCAGACCCATATGATTGGCGTTTTTGAGCGAGCTCTATGCAAGGGGTGGGCAACTGGCAGCACAGGGGTCACACAAGGCCCTCCTACTACCTAAATTCGTCCCACCAGCCTGTTCAGAATTAAAAAGAATGTATGCACATGTTGTAATCTTGGCAAAATCCTTCATAAAAATATTAAAATAGCAACATTTCCAAGAAAATAGGTCTATGATTGTTTCTATGAATCTCCATTTAAATATTTTTTTATTAAAGAAATAAAAATGTAAAATACACTTCATAATAATTGAAAATGCTTTGTAACTTCCATCAAAAAGAAGCTGAAACTGGCTTGGGTTAAATGTTTAGCTCATCAGATTACACAGTGCAACTTGCATTTGAGTTAAAATATACATATATAAATATCGATGAAGATTCTTATTAGAGCTATATAAATATGGTTCCTTCAGTTGCATTATGTGTAATTTTCATGACAAATGTTAATTTTTATGGGGCCCTTGTTATAAACTAATTTGCCCATTCCCGCACTACAGTCTAAACCAGTGGTGTAGATACCAGGGGTGTAGACTGTAGTCAATAAAGCCCACCGTTATTTTAGATGAATACAGTTAAAAAAAGATGCACATTTACAAGGAAAATGTGACAAAATCAGACATTAGCCTACACATAACAATATTTCCAATGGGAAAGCTGCAATTGACTCTAATTGTTTCTGTGACACTTCAAAAGCATTACAAAATGTGTATTAAAGTGAAAATATACCTCGATAGCCAGTAAAAACAATGTTAATAGCATTTGAAAAATCTCTCAAATTGACCTTAATTCTGTGTTTCACAAATTAGATTAAAAAATACTATTTTTATCCAAGTAAAAATATATTAATCTTTGGAGAAGCATTATGGATAAAAATCCTAAAATAAGATCTGTGTTGAACAAAATAGTGCCAGATATTGCTTCATTTTGCAATATAAAATGCATCAGCATTGCACGATTTTGAATTTTAGATTATTAGAATAAAAAAAAAAAAAATGGTTGCGAACAGTATGCTAACAAGGAGTACAAAAGTGGCCAGGACCTGCCATGTTGTGATTCCATAATAGCTTTAAATCAGCCTTTCATAAGTTAATTTTATTTATAAAAGTTATTATTATGAACAAATCTAACATCTGAGTGGACTCTGAGGCAAATGATTTTTTTCTGGGGACACGTGGGACCAGCGTAAAGCTGTTAAAAAGTAGTAAAATATGTGACTTTGAAGTACTATGGACGTTAACCTGCACACTAAGTCAGACACATTTATTTTTTTAATGTCAATACAGACGTTTCTGCTTTATGTGGTTGTGAGCACAGATTTTGCCCTAATCTACTATGTTCCATATTGAAATTCACAGATTTGACACATCAAGGTGTTAAAGTGAAGTCTGATGGTGGGGAGAGCGAATGAAAGGGAGCTCCAGTGCAAATCTTGCTGCAGCCACTGCATGACAAATAAAACCCTCCAAAACGACTTTGACAGGTGCTAAAATATGCAGAAAATTGAACTTGTTCCACAAGGAATTATGAAGAACAAACTTTCGTGTAGTGCAAATATTGTGAGGATTTTTTTTAACATGCAGCAGCTTTAAAAAATAAAACAGACTCAGCATGCAGAGGCATCCCGATGTCAAAAATAGATTTTCCACTGGTGTTTGTAAACCTGGACTAAGACAGAAGTCAAGTTAAATAGTCCTATCAGGCTTGAAAAAGTGCATGTAAACATACTGACAAGTATTTTTGGACAGGATACAGTACAATTGATTAGGCTTTTTTGTACAAGCTTGTGCTCTACCCCCCTCACCATCCCTGTTTTGGTATCAGTTTACATCAGACAGTCTGTACTGAGCAGCAGTAACTTGGGCTTTTCATTCCAGTCTGTTAAAGGATTAAACTCTGATGAATGTGACGAGTGTGCAGCCAAGAGCGCCACAGTCACACCTCTGTCTCTTGGTCCCTCCACTCTTCCACCTCCTCATCCTCCTCTTCCACCACTTCCTCCTTTTTCTTCTTCTTCCGTCTGCGGCAGAAGCCGTTCAGAGCACAGAAGCAGGCACATGTGAAAGGCATGGCTTATCTGATGCACTGCATGCACGAAAACCTGCAGAGGGGGGAGGGAAGGGAGGGGGGAGAGAGAGAAGCGAAGGTGTTAATATGATTCTCCTTCATCTGGCAATCTGCCACAAAAATCACACCACCTTTGAAGAGTTTTCTCCTTAAAAAAGTCTTTTGAGCACACAAAGATCTGGAATCAAAGAAGAAGAAAGGGGCCGTCATTTGTTAAAATACAACTTAGGGCAAAGTGAGTTTTTGAGCTGAAGTAAGTTTTCTCATTATTAAGTTTTTACTGAACTATTTAGAAGTGATCTGCCTTATTTGGTTTAATTAATTATCTAACAGTTTGCCAAAGGACTTGCCTCTAGTAAAATTTGATTAAGAGTGCAGAAGTTGGGTAGCAAATGCTTGGAGCTAAAAAGCCTCCAAGGACGATACAAGCAGCAACTTTCAGTAATGATCTTATTCTCAAAGGCTTGACTCACTTTATCACTAGTTAAAACAAGAACAAATAAACAGCTGTTTGAATATATTAAAAAATGCAGTGTGCTGGTGTTTCATGGAGACATGAAGAATAGTGATGGTCAATACCAGGCTTTCTCAAATCAGTATGATTCTGATCCTTTTTGATGGGATTTTTTTCAATCGTAATCCTAATACCAACACCAATCATCTCCTTGACCGCATACATGATGTGTATGAATTTGACATTTTTCTTTGTCTAAAAGCAGAAAAAGAAAACGTTATCTGGACCATCAGATTTAAAGGTGAGTTTGCTCAGTCTTAGTTACTCAATAGTCACTTGTAAAAAGAAAGTTAAATGCTGTAAAGAATCTAACTGTAGGATATTGTCCGGCAAAAGTAAGCTTTTGATCAGTTTTAACCTATAAATGGGTTAATTATGCGGCTTTCATTGGCACCATGTACTTTTATGTGCCGGCTACCATCTGCCCCTAGATATCTCCCCCCTGAGACAAAGCTGACAAGTTCCTCCATGGGCAATAATATTTACTCGTGTCATAGGCCAAGCAACTCTACTTAAATAAAGAAACAAACTCAACCCTTTAAACACAAAAATTTTAAAGTTATAGATGTTGATGGGCAATTTTGTCATATCATGAGGATAGGCTAATCATGCTCTTTAACAACCACTTATCAGCCACTGTAGCAGCAGGAGGAGCTGCTACAGTCAAGCCCTTGACAAACAACTCTTAAAACTAAGTTGGTAATGGCATTTGACTAGTGTTGTGTGTAACGCAGTTCCTTCTTTAATTCGGCACAACTTCACTTTTCCCACCGACAGTTCTGACACCGATGCTGCCTTCTCAGCTGCCCGCATTAGACACAAGCAGTGTGGCCAAATCCTCTCGTCTTTGGGCCTGTTTTTCTCTGAAGTTGCTTGCAAATCTCTTGAGTAGCGGCCGCGGGTTGCATTTTTTTGGGCTTGTTTCTAAACATATAGTTGTTCGTTGGGGCTTTTCTGTCTGTGTGAATCCCCCCCGATTATTTGTCTTCCAGCTCCCCACAATAAAACAAAACATGAGTGTTGTAGGTTGTTCGTCCTTTCCACGTCCTCATTTCCTGGTTATCGCGCCCGCCCCCAAACACACTCACGCACATGGCACAAGAGCCAGAGCCACAGTTGCCAGGTCTGCTTAATATAAGTGAAGTTGGGTTTCTGTTTTTTAATGTTGGCTTGGCACTGTGAAATTGACCATGTAATGCAGACAAAATTTAAAATACGCTTTATGTAGATTTCTTTTTTTTTTATAAAAACATTACATATCACATTAGAAAAAGAAATAGCTGGAGGTTGCTTGTTTTGGGCTTGTTTTTATCGACCTGGTTGCTTATTTAAGAAGAAAAATCTGGACAGGACACTGGACAGGAGCTCTCATTTCACACGGTATGTGACATGAATTTGTATAATAAAGAGCACAGAAGAAATACCTGTTACGTCCTCCGTACAATAACTTTACGTTGGCCTAACATTTAGGAACAGATATGGGGTTCTGCCCAAAGTCAAGCAACATTAAAGTAACATAAAAGTAACGAGTAACGTAAAAAGTTACTTTCCATAGAAGGTAACTACGTAAAGTAACAAACAAACACTACTTTGTAAAAGTAACTTCCCCAACACTGCATGCGACACATGATATGATTAAGCATTCACAGTGATGGGGTAAGCCTATCCCAGCTGTCATTGTGCGAGAGGTGGGATACACCCTGAACCTGTCGCTAGCCAATCACAGGGCCACATAGAGAGACAGACAACCATTCACTCTCACACTCATACCTCAGGAAAATTTAGAGTCACTAATCAACCCAGATGAGCATGTTTTTGGTCTGTGGGAGGAAGCCGGAGAGCCCGGTGAGAACCCATGCATGCACTGAAAGAACATGCAAACTCCACACAGAAAGGCCTTGCCTGACCCGGGGGTTGAACCTGTGACCTTCTTCCTGTGAGGGACGTGCACTACCTGCTGCATCGCCATGCTGCTCAAGCTTATTTTGCGAACTCCAATTAAAAAGGCATTCACAATCACTTGCTCTGGTTTTATCAGCTGCTTAATTTGGCTGAAAGTTACGTGTTGACATGATAACAATTTAAACCACTATACTGTTTGAGCTAGGAGGTAAATGCTGTAAAAACAGCCTCCTTCCACATCAGGAGGTTGAGCACAAACACATATATACACATCGTGAAGAAACTAATATATGCACATGGAAGAGTGTATGAGCATGAGATTAAACCACGAGTTCATCTGAAGATGTCTCTTCATTTATTTTAGCAAAGAGAAAGCCAGAAGGTGTTAACTAACTGGGTTGAAGGTTTCTGAGAATTTTCTAAGTGGGAAACTTTCCATGGGAATTAATTTATGAGAATAAATGGGAATAAACATGGAATTTACAAAACTGAAGGTTGGCTTTTAAGTGGGATTATAAATATAGTGAGGAAAATAAAAAAGTAAATTTTAGCATAATCTTGACTTAAACAAGATTTCATGCATGTGTACCTGAGAATATCCCTGCTATTCCTCAATCACATGCACATAGCTCACTGCTAACTGCAGGAGTGTTGAGGCCGCGTCCCTTACATGCACTGTGCTCCTCCATCACAGCACAGATGATTGTAGAACCTGGACTATTGAGGACACACATTGAAGCCTGTGTGCTACATAAAGTGAAATTAAAACTTGATTGTTCAGAGAAATAATCAAAACTTGCTAAAGTTCTACTTACAAAAATATATACTGAAATGTAATGTCTTCTAGTTGTATTATTTGCATGGATGCCGGTGACAAAACAAAAGCTTTATATATATATATATGTCTAGATATGATACAGTTTGTTTAAATTGCCCCAATTTCTAGTTAATTCCCATAAATTCCCATGGAAATTTTCCAGTTTGGAATATTTCCAAATTTATTCAGCCAAGGGTAATTAATTTAATTATTTATATTTATTTAGCACCCAATACCAAATGTTTTACATCCTGGTACTGTGGTTGGGGACCTCTGCCATAACCAGAGTTGGGGAAGTTACTTTTAAAAAGTAGTGTTTGCTTGTTACTTCTTAAAAAAGTAATCTGTTACTTTACTTAGTTACCCTCTACGGAAAGTAACTTTTTAAGTTACTCATTACTTTTTCATTATGTTTATGTTGCTCGACTTTGGGCAGAACCCCATATCTGTTCCTAATTGTGGAGGCCTACATAAAGTTCTTCTATGAAGGACATAACAGGTATTTCCTTTGTGCTCTTTATTTTACAAAATCATGCAGTAAAAACATCACGGTAGGATGTGGTAATAAAAGTGGTAGAATTAAATAAGTTTAGACTTCTTCCTACTCCTTTTGAGCATGTGGACTTGCTGCACATGCAGGATTTTGCCAGCGGTCTTTGATTGTTTTCTTTTGATTTTGGGATATGCATCTCTTTGTTTATAGTGACTACCTATGGTTGTTTTTGCATGTTCAAAATAAAGCATTCATTTATTCATTCATGTCACATACGGTGTGGAATGAGAGCTCCTGTCCAGTTTTTCCAGATTCTTCTTCTGAAATAAGCAACCAGGTCGATAAATAAAAGGCCAAAACAAGCAGCCTCCAGCTAATTCTTTTTCTAATGTGATATATTAGTTTTAATAAGCGGACTTGGCAAATATGGCTCTGGCTCATGTGCGTGAGTATGTTTGGGGGTGGGCGCGATAACCAGGAAACGAGGAAGTGGAAAGGACAGACTACCTACCACTCTCATGCTTTGCTTTGTTGTGGGGAGCTGGGAGATAAATAATAAGGGGGCATTCACACAGACAGAAAAGGCCCAATAAACAACTGCACGTTACGAGACAAGCCCAAAAAAATGCAACCCGCGGCTGCAACTCAAGAGATTTGCAAGCGACTTTACAGAAAAACAGGCCCATAGACGGTTATGATGAGCGGACTTGGCAACACTGCTCGTGTCTAATGCGGGCAGCTAAGAAGGCAGCATCGGTGTCTGATCTGTCCGTGGGAAAAGTAACATTGAACCGAATTAAAAAAGGATCTATGTTTCGATACCACATTTTCAGTAGTAGTGCTTTACTTTACTTTTAACCCCGAAAAGTAGTTAGGTTACAGTTACACACAGCACTGCCCGTAACCTACCTAAATATTGTTTCTGACCATATCCATCCCTTTATGACCACAGTGTACCTATCGCCTGATGGATACTTCCAGCAGGATAAAATAGCATTTCCATGAAGCTCAAACCATCTCAATCTGGTGTCCTAAAATGACATTAGTTCACTGTACTCCACAGTAACCAGATCTCAGTCTAATAGAGCACCTTTAGTATACCGTGAACAAAACATCAGCATCATAGATGTGCAGCTGACAAATCTGCAGCATCTGCATGATGCTATCATGTACGTATGGACCATAATCTCTGGTACGAGGTGTCCCTAATACAGTGGCTGCTGAGAGTAAGAAGCAGATAACTGCTGATATAATTCTCAAGGCAGTATTTGTGTGCAGAAGTCTTTGTCTTTACACACTTTCCTGTGCTCTCAGCAAGAAACTTAAGGCAGGAAAGTTACAAAATTCAGTCAATGGGTCATCTCACACACACACACTGCAACACACACACACACACACAACCACACTGCAGTAAAGACTGGTGCGGTGGTCTATCGAGCGCTGTCACTCAGCAGGAAGAAAAGCACCTTAAAAATTACAGTTTTCTCCCATTATTTCTCCACATCTCTTTCCTGTTTTTCTGTAACCCTCTCTCTTTAACACACACACACACACACATACACAGCCAGAGGTAGTCTTAAGGCTCACTAAACTCCCAACGTTAACACTTTTTTGCTCGTGTGCTAGCAGCCAATCAGAGTGGAGCACTGAGATTAGTAGACGCGGGGTGAAACTGAGAGCTTCATTAAATACCAACCTGAGTCAGCAGCACCAGCAGCTCTCACTGGGGAGTGTGCACTGTGTGTGTGTGTGTGTGTGTGTGTGTTACACGTTGAGGAACGCGGTGACAAAAATCTCGGCACGGACCAAACATAAAGCGTCTGCGTTCATGTGTATGTGGCTTCAGGGACTGATGCACATCAACTTGTCTCATATGGGGACAATTAGCTGAGCTAGCCTGATGCTGCCTGCAAGCGAAGACTGAACCGCCTCAGGCCATCAAGTGCACTAGTGTGCGAGTGTGTGTACACAGGGACACCGTGTGGTGGGGTTAGGAGGAGTCTAAGGACCCATGACCAGCAGGGGTGCTTGATTTTCCCTACATAAAAACATGTTTATCACCATAAGAGGGGATTTGATTGTATTATTACTGATAAAAAGCTGTTTCAAAATATTTTGTTGGTTTTACTGCAAAACAGTCATTTCAGTCATCCTGTACTGATGAAATCCCCCTCCATTTCCATTATATGGTTTGGTCCAGTTTCATGCAGGCACTTCCTTCAGTCAGTCATTAGAGGTACAGAGTGGTGCAGGGATGAGCTTTGTCCCTGGGGGGAGATATCCCGGGGCAGACAGTAGGTACATAGCAGCACATAGTGCCACCAAAAGCCTTGTAGCTAACCCACTCATAGGTTAAAACTACTCAAAAAACTATGTTTGCTAGACAATATGCCACAGTAAGATTCTTTACAGCCTTTATTTTTTCTTCGACAAAGCCGCTGTGGGCCCCACAAGTTCCTTTATTGACAATCATATTTACAAGCACCATGGTCTCTAGCAACCCCTCTTCAAAAATCCTGAAGTAACCCTTTAATAAGCTGAAATCAGTTCAAAAGTTAGTGTTACTGCAATAAATTATTGGAGAAGTGGATAAAGTGTTTTAATGCATTTTGATATGATAGTTAAGGTATGTCTAAAGAACATGATTATGAAAAAATAGTTAAGTAAAAAGAAAAGAAAAAAAAAACTGAAGCCAATCCAGAAATTCTCAGGCCCACCCATTGATAACATTCTGTATCCACCACTGGTGACCGACAACTAAAAACCAGTCTGGGACCAGTTTTTTGCCTTGAGGGCCACAGGACAATGTGTAAAGCTCCAAAAACAACATCTTGAATGTGTTATAGAAGAGCTACCACCAGTTTTAAAATGAGAAATGTTGGAAAGAAACAGCAGAGGAACCTTAGTAAGATGCCTAGCGACTTTATGCATTTGAAAGCATGGTAAAATCACATTCATCTTAATGTTTGGCCAGACAAAAGTTTAGTACTTTAAGTACAGTGTGATTGCACTCTTCAATGTCAGCCCACCTTCTACCAATCAATCAATCAAACTTTATTTGTAAAGCACTTTTCATACAGCATATGCAGTACAAAGTGCTGAACATAAACAGAGAACAAATGGGAGAAAGTATGTGCAAAACAAACTTAAATAACCATAATAAGAAAAGAACAACCCAATTAAGCAAAAAAATAAATAAATAAATAAAAAAGTCAAAGACCTCGATATAACAGAACTGTATGTGTGTGAGCGAGGAACTGTGGAAACGCCATCATGAGTTAGAAATGAGAAAACACAGGAGATAAAAGTGAAAAATGAAACAGAATATAAGTAATAATAGAATTAAAATAGACTTTTCACTGATGATATTGTTTTATTCCTGTCTGAGCCGAAGTATTCTAGTCCAGTTCTCCTGGGGCTGATAAAGATATTTGGGTCAATTTCAGGATACAAAGTGAATGGATCTAAGTCAAACATCCTTTTCTTAAACAATCTGAAAGAAGTCATCCCCGATTCAAACCTCATTTAATAACACAACAACTTTTACTTGTTTGGGGTTTAAAATTACTCACTCAACCGAGGACCTTGTACCCATCAACTATACCCCAGTGATATCAGGAGTGAATAACCATATCAACAGATGGTCAACTATGCCATTCTCAATGATTGGCAGGATTAATATTCTAAAAATGAACATTCTACCCAAATTTATTTACTTATCCCACTCCCACCACCAGCAAACTTCTCCAAAATATGACTAAACTCTTTAGAAATTTTATATGAGTAACAGGCGAGCCAGATTGCGCCTTTCCATGCTCTATCTGCCGTATGACAGGGGAGGATTGACAGTCCCAAATCTCAAATGGTACTACTGAGCATGCCAGCTTTGGACATCCTCATTCTGGTTTGGGCCCAGCTTTTCTCCCTCTTGGGTAACCATGGAAAGAGAAACCTCATCTGACATTCCTCTCCATTTATACCTGTACTCAGATAAACCTGATAAATTGAAGAAATCCACAGATAACCCATTCGTTCTCGGCTCCACTCATGTCTGGCATGAAGTACCTAACTATCTAAATGTTTCCCTTAACCTATCACAGCTCACCCCTATTTGAGTCAACAACAACTTTCACCCTGGGACAAAAGACAAAGGATTCAAGCTTTGGGCAGATAAAGGCATAGGGAAAATAGCTGATCTCTTTCAGGAGAACCATCTCATGTCTTTTGTAGAAATTAGACAAAAATTTGGCTTACCAGCTACACATTTCTTTAAATATCTACAAGTCAGAGACTTCATTTATAAGACCCCCCTGAAAAAAGCTCACGGTACCTGTCCTGTCATCAGTTGAAAAGGCTGTATTAAGTCCACCCTAGGGAATACTTATTTCTGTCTTTAAGGTTCTGTTATCAGGGTCTCCAGAAACATCTGAAGACAAGAGACTTGCCTGGTGTGCAGACTTTGGGGAGGAGATAACTCGGTCTGAATGGGAAACAATCTATACCCAGTCACAAACACGAACAACTACTGTTACAATATAAATGGTCAATGAGACTGTATATCACTCCTGAGGTTTTGAACCATTTTAATAGTAATATCCCGGATGTATGTATAAATTGTGAAATACACAAAGGGATACTATTCCACTGTTTATGGTCTTGATCAAAGCTGCAGGAGTTTTGGAAACAGGTTGTTGGGACTCTCAAAAATACCTCTGAGGCGACTCTCCCTATGTGCCCAAGGATGTGCGTTTTGGGACTCATCCCAAAGGACATTAATCTCAGCAGATCAAAAAAGAAGATGGTCTCCCTAAGCCTACTTTTAGCCAGATAGACTATCGCAAAATGCTGGAAGTCAATACAGAGGCCAAGTGCAAGAAGATGGCTTGAGGACATGGTCCAAGTGGTTGCTATGGAGAGAGTAACATATTCACTAACGGGAAAGTATATATTGTTTGAAGAGATGTGGTCCTCCTTTATAGACTTTATAAAGGGCCCTCACATTCTCGGGGCCTTAAAGTGACAATACCATTACCTCTGCTCAGCCTTGGGGCAACCCAAGAATACCATTACCTCTGCCTTTGTACCATTAAGTGTGCCAATGAGTTTGATTGTATTTATTTGTACCACTATTTTCATTATTAATATTATATTTATATTTACATAGACATATCTTTTATTTTTATAATTTAACTTACTTACTTTATTATTATTAGTATTATTTTTTTCCTGGGGGAGGGTGGATGGATGTATTTAGTTTTGGTTTTTGATTACTGTATTTATTACTTCTTCAAAATAAATAAATAAATAAATAAACAAATAAATAAATAAACACATTGGGAAAAAAAATAGAATTAAAATAAACAAATAATTAGACTGAAATAAATAATTAAAGATTGTTTGGTAAGAATGACAACACAAACAAAGCTTAAATATATGGTTCAATAAAATGTGTTAAAATGTAAAAACAGATAAATATATAACTAGCAAAGCACTCAGAGAGCACCCAGTTCCAGCAGGGGCTTTTCCACAACCCCTGTAAAAGACAATTCTGGATGACCAGATCCAGAATAGTGCCAGGATCCGGACCAAACTCAGCACATACATGGAGGTTGTTATCCTGTATGAACACAACAAGTTTTGGGAAAATCACTTAATATTTGGATTTTATATGACTTATTGAATGTGGTCAATGTTATTTCCCATTATAAAGTTAAATGTTTTTTTTGTGACATCAATCTGGATTGGATCCAGATGAAATTTTCCTTGATGATAGAGAAATAGATCCCATGTTATCCTGTGAAACTGGAAGCAAATCCGTTGAGAAATGGCAGAGATATGATTTTTTTAAAAATTCCCCCCAATGTTAACCTATGGGATTTGTATTAAATTCTGGGAATTTTTTTTTATCCAGACCTATATCTGTATCACCACCAAAATTTAATGACTTCTTCCTTGGACCAAACTACACCTTTGGTAAAATTTTCTTGTAAATCCATCCAGAATTTTTCTGTAATCTTGCTAACAGACAAACAGACAAACAGACAGACCCTGGTGAAAATATAACCTCCTCGGCGGAGGTAGCTAGAGTTGCTTGAAATAATGTAAATATATATATATAGATGTTCAAAAAAAGGATTCAAAAGATAGGTCTTGAGTTTGCTCTTAAAAATACTGACACTCAGTGCTGCCCTCACGTCTGCAGGCAGCCTTAATAACCAAAACCTGCCTCACCGTGGATCTGTGTTCAGACTTTTGTCACAACAACTTGGGGCTCTCACAGGCTCATACGACAAAAGCAAATCAGATAAATAGCCATTGTCACATCGGCTGGTAAATGCAGTCAATTTCAGTCGTATAGTTGTCATGCTTGTTGGGAAGGTCACAGTACTCACCTGATTTGACACACTGACTGTTGTAACCAAGGAAAATAATCGTGTATTGACAATGGTATTTGGGAGTATCTCACTTTCTCTTTCCTGTTAACTATGCAAACATTTCAGCAGAAAACTAAGTTAAAGTTATTTACACATAATTTCTTTTTCTTTTTTGCAAATGGACGTATAACTGGAACAAACACTCTGCTTCACTATGGGCTGCTGTGGGGGCCCAATGTGTTGTCCTTCCATTGGGCCCTCAGCTCCTTGCAGCGCCTCTGTTTTATAGATATATGCTATTAAACCTTTATGTGTGCCGTTTTTATCCCCTCTGTCTTCCTCCATATGTCCGTCTAATCCTGGTCTGCAGATCTCCCACTCTGTACCCAATGGCTTTAGACCCTATGTGACATGCCAGAGAAAATCACATAGGAATAGAAAGCCATAAAACACAGCAGCGAGCCAGTCATGCTGATAGAACGAGTAAACTTTTCTCCCCCGTGTGTGAGCGCGTCCGCGAATGTGCAGCTCCCTCACTTCATGCCTCCTAACACCTTCAGCTTGTCTGACAGCTTACAAGGCCCTGCAGAGGATTTACAACAGTGCTGAGACACCTCTCTCCACTGTGTATCCTTCTTGTATCCCGTGTATCCTCCAATCCTTCCCCTCATGCCCTCTCCATCTCCTTCTCCATCCCTCTCACCCTTTCTCCACCCCTCTCTCGCTCGCCCTCCGTCCCCAGCCACGCTGCCAGCCATCAGGAGTCGGTGTCTTGTTTTGGTGGTGTGTAATTACTAGGGGGGTTCTTTCACAAGCAAGCACTGGAGATGAGACGGATGAAAACACAGCCTGCAGACCCTCTGAATTATTAACTGGCTGAAAATGGATGAGTCAACGTTAACAGAGCGCTGGAGAGGGAGGCAGAGCAGCCCACGTGCATCTACAAATACACACATAAATGAAAAGCCACGGGCCGGAGTACAGCGTGGCATCATGCACGGACCCAACTGGGGCGGGATCCAGAGTAGGCAGAGACCAATATCTGTTCGCTTTTTAGTGGCCAAGGGGGAAAAAGAAGAGTATAAAACTTTAGCTGTGTCTTATTAAATTATTGATTTCAAAGCAGTGATATACACACAAGTATCAATCTAATGAATGGAGGGATGTTTTTTCTGCTCTATTAAGTTGTAAAACAAAATATCATTGCTTTATATCAGGCTTTGCCAGACATCCTGTGTGGACACAAGGTTCAACCAACATTGGATTGTAGATTTCAGTAATATAATACATATATAGATCAACTGACCCTTATCAAGCTCCACCTTTAGCCCAAGTGGTGACCTAAAGGGCTGAAAATTGAAGCCAATGCAGAAGTGCCAAAAACTGCAGATCCCTGAGTGTCTGCTTGAGCCTGATTCCTTGACTGAGTCTTCACTGGTCTGTGATGGCAACGTGGGACCTGCCCACCATCTTGACTGTGATGTAATGATGTGACAATATATGAAAAATGAACATTCACTGAGATTTGATTCTGTTCAACAAATATGACAGAATTAATGCAAATACTAATTATGGTAATAATGCTAATTCTGTTGCTGTATGTATGAAGGTGACTGCTATTTTAACCCCTGACCTGTTTGTTGGCACTTTGCATTGTCTGAAACAGCACTTGAGATAAACTGGTACAAACTGATACAAACAGCTTATTTTCCCCAGAGTAATATGACATCTGTTTTTTTTTTTTTTTTGGCAAACAGCAAATGTTCGCATACTGCTTTCTATAAGCTGCATTTTGGCAAAGTCATTACATACTGCAAGTGCAATCAGCATTTTCAATAGAGCCAAAATCGGTAAGGCATTTCCAACTTTGTCAAGCAAGTTATTGAGGATTATATGTGTAAAACTGCCCCTGTCTCTGTTAACAGATCCTTGAAAAAAAATTCCTGTATCCACGGCCGGATTTGGATCACCACCAAAATCTAATCACTGCTCCCTTGTTCCATGACCAACATTCCCTGAAAATGTCTTCACAATCCAGTGAGAATTTGTGGAGTTTCAGCAACAATGTGGAAACTGCCCCACAATGTTAATAAATCCTTTAAACAGCTCATGGATACGCATCCAGATCTGTATGACTACCAAAGTAGCCTTGTGCCGAACAGACAAACACCAACTGAAAATAACTCCACTTTTGATTAATTTTGATTAACTTGACCTGGTAGGTGTGAGACCAGCATTAGCCACAGCTGCTGTAACTCTGCTTAACAGCTGCTGCTATGCTACTGAAATACCCTCAAATTAATGAAGACTATGGAAAAAAGAGAATAAATCAAGATTAAGTTGTGTTTAGGCTGTTTCAAGCTACACTCACATATGCTCACTCTATAAAAGCAGCAAGTACCCACATTCAGCACAAAAACATGGATATAAATTGAGTGGAGGTGAAAGGGCTGGGGTTGCTACTTTTAACATTAGCAATAGCCACACTCCACTCTGAGCTTCTTACTTATTTTACCCGCTTACATTTTGATCTTATGACAAAGAGTGCTAAAGTTTGAGCTTTCCTGAGTTCTTCTTTACATTAAGACAAGCCAGTTCATTACATATCATAATTACATTTTTCTGGATTGAAGTGATCTTCGTGGAAGCATCCCTTAAATCAATATACTGTATGTATGAAAGTTTGACGAAGCAAAAGAAAGGGCAACATCTTAATTTTTCAAGCTTAAGTTAAAATATTTTGATCACAACTTTAAACAACAAAAATTGCTAAAAAAAAAACAAAAAACAAAAAACATACAAAAAAAAAAAAACTACAAAAAACATTGAGAGAAAGCAAGAATCTGCAGTTCATATCAACTGACTTTTTGACCTGTAATGATTTGGTATTTATCAAATGCGAATTACTTTTTCTCTCTCCAGCAAACATGGTCAGAAATGGGTTAATGTTCTCAGATTTAACATAAATTGATTTTGTTAAGGCTTGTTTTAAAATCTGAGTTTTAGAAAAGTGTCAAAGAGGCATATTAAATCAGTTTCTGTTTGTTTACATAAACACTGACATTATTAATAAATGCGTCAGGCCAGCATGTTTAATTACATAAGCTCTTTGAGACATCATAGATTTTTGCTTTTAGGACTGACTGGGGTCGAAGAAACTGGTGCGTAAAGTCCCAGTTTTCTCTCAGAGCATCCCACATACAGTGAGGCATTGCAGAAAGTCCAAAAATTAATATGGAAGCATAAATTATATCGTTTATGAGTGTGATATCATTAAAATTCGCTCCATGAGCTGCTTTTACACTGCCATTTTATGGCAGGAATTTAAGTAAAATGTCAGTGTAAAGGAAGGGCAAAGCTGATCCAGAGGCATAAAAAGAAATATGGTAATTGGATAAGCATATTGCTTTTCTTGTGTCCTTAATACTCAAATACTCTCTTTTAGGTGATGCTTCCTTTTTTATTCAACATTAACAACGCTGAGGATGTGATGTCCATTTATAGGCCGTAAAAACTGGCAAGTGTTAGTTTCTGCCAACACCAGTACTCAAATTTGAAGCTATTATCTGCAAGTAATTCTGATAATAGACTGCATCCCCTCCTGGCAGACTACTCTTTGGACCTTCAACACATTGGCCTCCATTTTTTCTAACTTACAGTCAATTACCGCTTTATTAGGTACACCTTACTAAGACCAGGTTGGAACCCATTTTGCCTTCATAACTGCCTTAATCATCCATCTATTATCTGTACTAACTATCCCTTTCGGGGTTGTGGGGGCTGACACCTATCCCAGCTGACACTGGGCGAGAGGCAAGGCAGACCCTAGATTGGTTGCTAGCCAATTGCAGAGCCGCATAGAGTGACACAACCCATGCATGCACGGGAGGACATGGAAACTCCACACAGCAAGGCCCTGACCGGCATTCAACAATGTGCTGGAAACATTCTTCAGAGGCTTTGGTCCATATTTACATGACTACATCACACAGTTACTGCAGATTTGTTGGCTACACCTCCAGCTTGAGATGATTTGAGTTCTGTGACATAACACCTTATTAACCAGGAAATATGTACACTGTGGTCTTAAGGGGATGGACACGGTCAGGAACAATACTCAGGAAGGCTGTGGTGTTAAAAAATGATCAGTCGATACTATTGGGCCCAAAGTGTGCAATGAAAATATCCCCCACACCAGTATACCACCACCAGCCTGAACAGTTGATGCAGGACAGGATGGATAATGTTTATGCCACATTATGACCCTATCATCTGATAGTCACTGCAGAAATCAAGACCTATCGGACCAGACCAGAGATTTCTAGCCCTCTATTGTCCAATGTTGGTGAGCCCAAGTGCACTGTGGCCTCAGTTTCCAATTCTAGCTAAAAGATGTGGCACGTTGTGTAAACACCACACCACACTTAAACAGTGGCTGTTGTGTGAATATGGAAGATATGTATGGCCGGTGTATCAGCCATAGATATCTGCAAAATGTTAAATATGTGCTGAAACAGATTTGCAACTTTTTGAGCTATTATCTACATTATTATGCTGGTAAAATCATACATCCCTGCTCTTGCAGATGACATTTTAAACCTGTCAAATGTTCCTGATTGAAAAAAAAAATCTTTACCAGTCAATACATTTCAACAAAATCTGCTTTTTTTTTTTTTGTCACACTGACAGACTATCATGCCCTGGTTTATTCCCGAATGTGTGACATATTGAGGCAAATTATCTGACTGGATTTGTGAGGTCTATTTCCTACATGAAAATAAAAAAATAAAGTAACACAACTATTAAGTGCTCTGTACAATATGAAACAAAGTTAGCTGATATACAACGCCATCCTGCCCGGTACCCACGACTTCAGTGCAAAGTTAAACTAACGACTGATAACTAGATTATTTGTTTTATGCACTGACATGAACGTGGCATTAATCTAAGATAAAACACTTTTACATGATTGTCAAAAACCAATCAGATGCTCAGAATGTCTCTATATTAGCGTCTTTTGATCTGACCCACTTGATACAAAGCATTGCTGGATAAAACCCTACTTTTCAAGAGATGTCTGAAGGAATAAGCTTGGGTACGAGAAAGTCAGGGGCTGGAAAACATGTAGAGATAAGACGAAATTAGAAAGAAAGGATCAGGATTTAAGAAAAGGCATGAGGTGCAGACAAAGAGAGTTGGAAGCTGCTGGGATTAATGTCAAAGTCATCCATCCTGGTTTTAGTCGGTCTTTGTCCCCTCTCTCCTCTGCTGTTTCCTTCTATGTACTTATATATGTTTTTGTGTGTGTGTTTTTCAGGGTACATGTGTGTGTAAGCTGATTTGTGTCTTATCGAGATCCTCTGTGGAAACAGACAATGTGGTTTATTTGTTATCGTCTTGTTTGGACGTGGAGATAAGGCGATCACTGTTTGCTCATGTGCGTGAGAACATATGAGCATGTACGCGAGTATCTGTGGACGCACTCAAAGTTGCGTGTGTGCTCATATTGCTGTAGATAAGCTGAGTTTTGTCCCTTTGAGTTTGACTGACAGAATCCTAATGCTGATCCCAACAGTCAACAGCCCAGAGACGTTCCACAGAAAGCTTATTAGACCTTTATCCATTATTTATGCCGTGCAGGCCTTTAGAAACACACACACACACAGCAGCAGAAACAGAGTCTGATTCTTGCTGACATATGCCTGACTTCTGCTCATGGAATATAAGTAGCCACTGAGAAACCATCTGTCCATAACATTTCCCATCATCAAGCAATAATATACAGAAATTAGAGAATTAAACTCTGGTGAAAATATTCAACTCAAGACCATGAGGCTTTGTTGCTAACAGTGTACTGTATGACCTTCAATGTCGTATGTGCATAATAACAACGGGACCATTTAGTGGCGCTCATAGAATCTGAAGAAGAGCTATTAACTGGATTTTAGATGAAAAAAAATGGTGTAGGATTGAAAAAAAAAAAAAGACATACAAAGAACTTCAGCACAGGTTATCATATATTATGAACATTTTTTAGAATGCTGGAGATGGATTTTTTTTCAAGATAAGAGCAGTTAAGATTTTGGTGTTTGCAAAGTTTCAGCAAATGCAGAGTTTATTTGACTCTGGCTGGAATCAAATCATTGAAAAATTACATTCAGTTGAAAAAGGGTTAGTGTCAAAATCAAGAGTAAAAATGTTTCAGAAAGTCGAATCCAAGGGTGTCTCTGTTAGAATCTCTAACTCTAAACTTTTTACTCTAAACTCTGAGCCTGTAAGCAACACTTGTAGAGTCAATCATCCCATCCATTCCTCATTTTTAGACAAGAACCAACAGATGCTACAAGCCCAGGGCATGAAAACTACAGTGCAATTTTTATTTTTTAACATACTGTATGTCTCTAACCATGCATGGCATCTTTATAACAAAGACAGAAATGTTTACACTTCGCAGTAGGGCTGAAAGATTTGTCATTTTCGGATTGAAATTTCAATCATGGGATCGCCTAAGCTATTTTTTTCAGCGCTCCTGACTGACCCAGGATCTGTTGTGTCAACTATTTTACAAATGTGCAGGTAATTTGCATTTATGGAAGTGCTGGTAAGCAGGTCAACAATACAAAGCCTCTGTTTAGGAGTAGAAGTTTTGAAGATTATCCCTTAAATAATGAAAACTGATTATTTACCATTAATATTAGATGATGAATAATGTGTTGTGTGCTTTTGATTAATGATTTCCTTACTGCCTATACTGTAAACATAATATTGCACTTAAGCTTGATTTGAAGAAAATTGTGAATCAAATTGAAATCACAATATCTGCCAGAATAATTAAAGCGCTATTAGGAGCCCTTTCAGCCAATTCACTGACTATTGTAGAGCAACTGAAACAATCCAACTTCAAAAATACTGAACTGTCCCTCTAAGTTAGATTGAAATAGTTTCAAATTCAACATAAAAAAGGGAAACAGTGAAGGCAGGTGGAGGTAAAGGTGAGTCACTATCTCTTTACAGTCCTTGGTCACTATTCATCATCTCTAGTTCATCTTTGGTTGAGAGCCCCCTGGTGGTGGGTTTTTACATACTTTGTGTTTTAATACTCCATACAATCAACAAACACGTTTTGCATAGAAGAACTTGATGATAAAGGGAGTCATGGGCTTGTCTCTAAACCCAAACAAAGTCTTTATCAGCTGATTAACAAAGACATTTACGAATGCAGTCAGCTCGAAAGTTACCAACTGACATGGTAACTAATTGAACTACTACACCTTCCAAGGCAAAAAAATGGCATGCATACAATGCTGACGAGGTGTGTGCTTCAGACATCGATCATCAGTCTGAGCTGATTTGATGTTTCTATTGATTTCTGATACTTTATTTGTTTGGTTCTCTGAATTGTCTCCCTTCACATTAGGAAGTTGCCAACAGTCATGAAGTTGACAGTAAAATGCTGACGTGTTTAGAGCACATGTGGACAAGTGCATGAGCACAAGGTTCAACAGCAAGTTTATCTCAGGTTGTACCTTTTCGGTCATCACAGAGGTAACAGGAACAAGCTACACAGATATGCCAGGATGTGATAATCCTTTCAATATGAAACACCCTTTTGTCTGAAATGTATTTTTATTTCTCTACGGCCTTGTAACGGACAGCCCAATGTTTTGTGTCCTCTACATTAATACGAAAAACTTCTGTCATACCAAACATAATACTCTGTTTGTGATGTGCTTTGTCTGCTTGTTAAAAACTTTAAATGAATGAATCAACATTTTGATTAAGTGATCAGTTTGACTTCATAGTGAATTGTAAAGCTATGCATCCAAGTGGATTTTATTTTCTTTTTTTTTGTTTACTAATTACAAAGACTTTCCTGAAGGATAAAAACTGGGCACTTTACATGAATATTAGAGCAATGTAGATTTTGGTTTTACTCACATCTTGTGTTGTCGTATCCGTAGCCATCCAGCACTTTCCCAGTTTTGCCTGTTTGATCATTTAGCAGCTACATAAAGACATTTCTGTCCCACTTCTCTGAACTAGTCAAACATCAAGATGGTCTCTTCCTGTTTTCCTTCCAAATATACTTTTCTCCTCTGGCTCTAAGCCCCAGTCCTTCTTTAACATCACATGGACATTAAAAGCCGGTGTGTGTCCTGGATTCCTGCACTTGTCTCTGGTACCTGCACAAAGCTTTTACCTATGTCAGTTGCATTCCTGCCCCCCTACTTTAAATTCTACCCACCTTTCCAACTCTCTCCGTCTCCATTTCCTTCCCTCACTCTCTTGTCCAACACAAAATGCCCTCTGTCCTGCTCTCAGGTAAGAGCTCCCACCCACCAACCCCCCCACTGCCGAGATAACAGAGAGGGCTGGAAAAAAGGGAAAACGGTTTCTGTTGTTCCAGGACAAAGACGCCAACGCTGGGTGGGATAAAGATTGAATAAAAGGTGGATGGATGGACGGAGGGTCAATGTTTGGAAGGGGGAGTAAAGAAGAGAAAAGTACATGTAAAAGCTGATAAGGCTGCAGAGAAAGTAAATCTGGAAGACTGCTGGAGATTGAATGATGACCATAAGGCTTAGGTATGTGAACTGCGTGCATTTGTGTGTAGTTTCAGGTACACTATGGTTAGTTGGAGTCCTAGTCTGTCCCTCTGGCTAACTGTCTTCTGGTCTCAGTGAACAAAGAGCCTATTGACTCTAACAAACAGGAGCTTTCTCTCTTCTCCACAGGCCAGTGCTTTGTGTGTGTCCTCCAATACACACACATATATACACAAGAACAACACACATACACACAACCTCTCCACCTGCGCCTCAGTATATTCGCCTTTCTTCCAGGATCACTCCATACCACCATAAGTCCATTTTGTCACACTAAGATGCAAAAATACAAGTTTTCACAAAAAAGTGTAAAAATGAAGGTAAAAAGATCATTTCAGTAATTTCATCTGATGACAGAAAACAAATGTATCATTATAAATGGCTATCAATGTAGTGGCATTTACTTTTAGTAGAGAAAAGTATTCCACTTTACTTACAAAGGAAGTGCATTTAGGGCCCTATTTGTGAAACATATTTTGCCCCATTTTGAGGTCTTGAAGTGTGTTGTCTAAAGGTGCGTGGTACATAGGAGTTTGGGACGTGTCAGCCTAAATTTTCTATTTTGACACTAATTCCCGGTGCAACACAGGTGCAGGGCACTAAGAGGATGGATTATGTGCCTTGATTATACATGGGTAAGTTTTGGGTATGACACAGAACAAACCAGACTGTCAGCTCTTATTTCTTTTTTTATTGAAGAATCCAGAGCATGAGAAACAATCCAAAAGACAAGTCAGACACTTCTGTATGAGCATATATGTGAAACCTCATCAATGATTAAAATTTCCGTATGTTTATGTTAGGCCTATTTACCGTTTACAGTACAAATATCTGTAGGCTTTTAGCAATTTATGGATGAAGCCACTTTAAACTTCCCCACTTTCCCTCATAGGATCTTGGTTGGTTTCTGGCAGGTCTGTGACACCCTGACAGTTATAAATTGTTAAGTTTATGCCATGTTAATGTGACTTTGTGGTGTCAAGTTTGCTCTTTGTTGATTTCGAAGCTACCTCATTAGCCAAAGAAAAGGTCAAGGGAAGCACCATCTCCTGTTACTGGAAGTTGTCAGGCAACTGGCCTAAAAGAGAGAGTTGAAATGGCTGGACCCGTATTTTCCAGCTGGAATCCTGTTCTCTATTATGTGAATAAAACAGCCCTTTTTATCATCTGTGGGCATAATCATTGCTGAGATTTATCTGTATGTATAAATTTAGCTTCATGTAACATGAACATTTTTGACTGTGTTTTTCTTGTTTCTTGGAGTATTGCACACCAAAGCACACAGGAATAGCACACTGAGCTCTCTCAGCTCTTTGTTCTGTTATGAACTTTAAAATCAATTAAATGAATCAACTAATGCTCTGATATGTAACCATAGAGGTGTGCATCCCATGTGACTGAAACAAGCTCAGTAAAGTGTATGTTTTGATCTTGCAGATGTGTGTCAATATCTCTGCTGTGTCCCCCAAACAGCAGAAAAACTCTGTACAACAGACTTTAGACTAGAATCTTGGGAATTAAGAGTAATAATTTTCTGCATCCTCAAGTTATAAACATGCCATCTTTGTGCCTGACAACTCCTTATTTTCAGACAGACAGGCACCGGGCGCAAACGGGAACACATGATCATTTGCTATTAAACAGCATAAAGCATCAGGTGGAAATTAGAGGAGACACTTGTGTTTCATGCCAATGTGCTTTGCACCAGGTATATAATAAAGACTCCTAATTTATGTTGTCTATCCCTAGATCAGACCCTGTTAATGAGTCTTACATATTATGGCACTGGCTGGACTGTACTTTGCTGTTCTCTATGGCTGATTGTGTTTGTGGATGCTATATGTCCTGGTTTATCTGGTGGGCAGCAGTGGGCACTTGAAAGTTGCAACACATTAAGTTCATCCAATCCTGACCTCATTATGTATTTATATTCTTTTCATTTGGTGCCATAAAGTCAGACTGTCTTGTGTGTTTGACGCAAAGGGTCACATAATGATGACGATAAATGTGGCCAGGTTAAGATGGACATACTGGCAGTTTTTGGCATTTTCTAACCACAAATCAGACCCTTGTTAACAAGCCTGTATGTTTTTTCTTTTGTTCTACATGTCCTTTGGCATGTTTAACCTGTCCCTTCCGTATGATAGCGTACTTCTATGAACAAGACAAAAAGTCTATGCCATGCACACTTCTTCTCCCCAAGATGCCAGCAGCTGCCACAAATGTCTTGTCCCCCCGAACCCCTGAATTGACCTACAAGTGTGACGTCCTTTTGTTGATTTAAGCCAATTGGCTCACAGGAGCAATGCCATTGCAGAGCACTGACATAAGAATGAATGAAGCATTGTTGATATGGCGCCATGCAGCACTGAACTTATCAATTATTACAGAGTTGATTTGCAATCCAGTCAGAGTGGACTGGGCTCATATGTGAAAGGGAGTCTTAAAGTGGCAGAAGCTCCAACAGAGTGTCTCAGAGAGGTAAAGAATACAGCCCTATTAGGGTACTCTATGAAGTAGAGGGTTTTCTGAACATTAGTAATAGTTAACAAACTCAAACATTTATCACAAATGAATATATGAACCTGAGTAAAAGGCAAAATATGAGCTCTTTAATACTACTGACAACCTCATTGGCATTTTGACAGGGATGAAGAACACCTGTTAATATGAAATGTAAAAAATCATAGATATTGTGAATATTTTGCTGCAGAAAATACTTTCAAATGAAGTTGGTGTTTGCATGCAGCTTGGGTTTCTGTTACTCCTGATAAAGTGGCTCTTCACACCCCCAGGGGTACTGACAATTAAACTCTGTGCCGTCTCTTGGCTTCTGTCAGTATCTCTTTTGCCCCCTTGTGGAGCAAAGCCAGGAACACAGTGAGCCAAAGAGGTGCTCCTCAGGTCTACCGGAGCTAGGTTTGATTATAGCCTGCAGGTTCTCACTGGGGAATACGGCTTAACAAAGCCCGGGCAAAGAGCAGAGGGATTACCAGGTCACACTCGCACTACAGTAGTCTGGCCAACCATTGAGCTCCTGTATGAAGTTATGAACGTGCTGAATTATAATTCTGTGAGGCATTGACAGGAGCCTTACAGGGGCTGTGAACTGTGAGGGGGAGAGAGGGAGAGAATAGATCAACAGAGGGAGAGAGCGTGTGTTTGTGTGTGCGAGTGTGTTGATGTGTACACTGCAACCAAGAGATTTCTCGCCTCAGCTGGTTGGACAGATTACCTGAAATTGAAGGGTGAAAAAAACAGATAGCAGGAGAGAGAGAAAGCAAGAGACGAGAGGACAGAAAGGTCACTGTGATCTCAGAGCAGCAGAGAGAGAAAGATGGATGAATAGTGAAAGGTAGAAAGAGGGGATTTAGAAAAAACAAGAGGATAGAAAAATAAAAGAGAAGGACATTCAGTGCAGACATATTGTGTTTATAGAATAGTTTGATGTTTTTTACTCCGAATCCCTTTTATAAAAATAATTTGGTTCCATATACAGGTTAGATTTATTGGTCAAAGAGTGCATTGACAATATAAAAAAGAAATCCCTAGTCCTTGAAAGATGGCTGTGCCTCTGAAGTAGAATCAGACACCTCTTGATCGATTAGAATCTCCAGAAACCCAAGGTGACATGTTGATTTAGGTCCCTTTTGCACCTTTGGTTTGACCAAAAAACTCTGGTCCTCTTTTTGCTGAAGTTTGGTTGATTTTGTGTGGTGTGAAATTTCACACAAATTCTGGTGTGGAACATAGAACCAAACTCTGATCCGCCTCAAAGCAGACCAGAGATTTGTTTGCAGTTGGTGTGAAAGCCATCTGAAACAAACAAGGACCATACAAGGGAAGAAAACCAAACAGCAGGGAATTTAGGCTTAAATTTAGCCAAATACAGCAGCATTTAAAAAGCTAACATAGCGTTCACTGAAAAATCAAGCATGGAGTGACTAACATTCACATTGCTAGCAACGCCAAGGTCTACAAGTCCGTTTATCACTTAAAATGGCTGAGCTGCTTCCAGTGAAACAATGTTAATACTGCATAGTGCAATAATAGACCGGATGGCAAGAACAAACTAGTTCATTTGACAGGCTTTGGTCTACTGACAACGCAGTGTGAAAGAAAACCAAACCAAGTTAAAAATGAAACAATGTTGCATGTGTGTGCACAAACCTAATCAAGTCTGTAGAATTTTAGGCGTGAAAGTGTACTCCTGACAATTAAAACTCCTTCCCGGTCAGCAATAAACAGGCCTGAATGGGTAGTTGTGCCTTTCAGTGTGGAAAGCACTTTGAGAATATACTATTATCTTTATTTTACCAGGAAGTTCCATTGAGATTAGAAATCTTTTTTACAAGAGAGACCTGGCCAAGACACAGATCCAACTTCAACTTTCCCCTCCCAGCCAACTTCCTGCCAACTTCCAGACAGTTTTCAGCAACTTCCAAGGGCCTAAATTTCTCAGAAAAAACATTCATTTGTGCATTCACAGGGTGTCTCCCTGAGACTGAGCTTCCCTCACAAAATTACATAGCCTGGTTATTAGAGTAACTGCCAAATCAAGAGGAAACTTGACACCACAAGTTCTTACTAGCATGGCCTGAAGTTTACAAGTGGGCAGACCCCACCATGGACCTGCCATGGAGCAGCCAAGACCCCTTCAGGGAAAGATTAAGTGGATGCATCTGTAGCAGCCAATACAACATTACAAAAACTGGCTGTCAAATGTAGAGTGACACAGTTTCAGTTTCAAGAAAAACAACTACATTTCTCTGTCGCCAAGTCCTTATCATCCTCTTGAATTTGCTTAGCGACATCAACATACCTAATTTCATCTCTTTTTGGTGGTTGTTTCTTGCACAAGGTGCATTGTGAGAAAATGCAGTCTTCCCAAGATCTGTAAGAGCTTGTGGTACTGTTAAGAGCAACAAATAAGAGGAGTGCAGCAGGTAACCAGTAGAGCCAATATAAAGGAGGTTGTAGAGGTATGATGGTTATTTACCAAGTTTTGCTTTGTAAATAAAAAATATACCAATGCTGTTTGTGGACTGATATTGATCCCTCAACCTACTAAATCTTAAAAAAATGCATGTGCATGAGTTGGTTTTCTCCAGGTACTCTAGTTTTCCCCCACAGGCCAAAAACATGCTCATTAAGCTCACTGATGACTCTAAATTGCCCTTAGGTCAGAGTGTTTTTGTGGTGGTTGGCTGGCTGGCCATATATGCAAACCCTGTGATTGGCTGGCAACCAGTCCAGAGAGTGCCTCACCTCTCACCCAGTAACAGCTGGGACAGACTTCTGCTCCTTGTGAAAACTAAAAGAGATGAAGGTCATGGATAATGGATGGTCTGATGCATTAAGACCCTGTTAATGGAAGAACAATCAAATGGAAGTGGTTCCATAGTCCAAACTTCTGAAAATGTCACCTTTGCTGCAGTGGTTTCTAGAAACTTAGTAAAGTGCTTCAAAAACAGGGATTACTAACACATGAGCTGTTGTGCCAGTAGGCTTATCTCACATGTGCACCTTCACATGCAGATCACTATGGCAGACTCCGGAGTACCAGCTCAATCTTTTTAAGCTAAGTACACTTCTTCAACAAAATATGTACTTTCTGTCCAAACTTTTAATCAAAATTTCGACTTCATCGTCTGTCTGTAATTTTGTCTGTGCATTAGCAGTTTTTGCTACTTAAAAAAGAGAATGTGAGCCTGTAGCTGTTGTTGTACAATAAAAGTAACACCTCCAAATACTCCAAGTGGTTCTGTTGTTAGTGGATCATTGTCCTGTAAACAGAGGCCAAGTCTCCCCTGTTCTTCTCACTGTCATATCTTAGTCTATCTTTGTGGTTCACAACTGAGGGGTCATGTCCCAAAGCTGACCCCTGAACTGTTGGTCGTGGGTTTTAAATAGAAAACCAATTCCATTTGAGAATCTTTGACAACTCTCTCTGGGAATCAATATCATTTGTTTTTTTGCTTAACAATTTCCTTATCAATTCCTTCAATTTAGTTTTTCATGCCATCCAACTCAAGGATGTCATACTCACATAGAAACCAGAACTGTAATCATGGCATACAACAGGCAAAAGAATAAAGCTTACTGTACAACATTTAATGGGGAAAGACCCACAACTGGCAGAGGCATTCATATATGCAACATGGCATTGAATATCAGGAGTAACATGTTTGATGTTGCTGCTTCTGAAGACCCACTTGGGCCTTCTTTTGTCAACATGGATATACCATGGATTTCCACAAAGTCCACAGCGAAGCAGCTTTGCTCCGACTGACCACACAAGTCCTCACCCACTGGGTGTGTATCTATAGTGCTGTTCAGTGGAGCGAAGGCCTGGAAGCTTCAAATACAAGATCATGAAGAACCTGAGGGAACCAAAACCTTACGATATAATCCTGAGTTTATGAAATGACAGGAAGATCAACATGGAAACAATATCTTATGTTTCCAGCCTGACATTGAGATTTGCTGTGGATATCAGCATTATTTATACTATTTCTACAATGTGCTGTAACTCTGAGTGCTTGTTTTCCTGTTTTGGTTCAATCTGCTTGGTGGAGATTGATGTGGAGTTGAAGCGGGTCCCACTGAAAAAAGACCTGGTCCATATTTCCAGTGATCCCGTGCAGATGGAGCAGGGCGCAAGCAGTGTTAACAGACTGATTGAAGAGACTGTGGGTGATTTGCTGCGCAGTGTTTTTAGCTGTGTTGCTCATTCCACGAATGCACGATCATTATAAGCTGTGGCTTGTAATAAAGGTGACTTACAAAGGACATAAAACTATACCTATTGGCATTATTAAAGGGGAAAAATAATCAACTAAAAAAACATTTCCAACCTTTTTTAACACCATGCAATTTGCAAACGAATTCCTATTTTTAGAATGTACCTCCGACAATTTCAGTAAAAAAGTAGAACATTGCAACTTTAGAGTCTTTGATAGCCATGTTTGTCCAGAAATTCCCTCACATAAATTACCACATACTGGAAAAAGTGCAAACTGGTGTGCATTATTTAAAATTAGCTTTGCTCCGCCTCCTCTGACATAACCTTCGGCCTCAATTTGGGAACCACTGTCGTATGTGGTTACTTTAAGAATTCTTCATACAACAGAGTCCTTTCCTTTCCATGAATTGCCTAATCCAAATAAAAAATCATCTGTCACAATACAACAGTTTCATTTTACAAGTATCCATTAGTTGAAAAGAATTAGGATAATCAACATGTTTTTGATGAGCACTAACATTTTAGATTGTCTTGGAAGAGTCACTCTTCCCATTTGCAGTTCCTTTCAAACCATATTGCAGTTAACAGACCCCCTTTTTGTGATGAGGGATTACAGCGGCCAAAGCTCGCATGTGTCGTGTTAAAATAGACTCGTTAAAATCCAAATTTATCTTTGAAGTGCTCAAGAAAACAGAGAATAGCAGAGCAGGAGTGAGAAGCTGAGGAGAGCGAATGAAAGTCGGAAAGAGGGAGGGAGAGAAGAAGAAAAGAGGGAGAGAGAGGGCACCCTGCCCTAGATATTTGCCTGTAAGCTGCTCACAATGCAGACATGGCAACGGGTGAGAGCGGGAGAGGAGATGAGAGGAGAGCGGGGAGATGGGCACAGGAAAAAAAAGAAGCAGGGACAGAAAGTCAGGCCAGAGAATGGATTAGTGATCAAAGAAAGCCAGCGGCCATCCTGAAAGCCCCCTTCAGACACACACACACGGTCATGGAGAGAGGGGGAGAATCAGGGAGATTAGAGGTTTTTCCATGGGGTTAATCATTTACCTTTCTCCTTCCCAGCAGTACCTTGGCTGTGAGAACGAGCACCTTATGCATAAATCCATTTGCATTAGCCTTAACATAAATGTTAGAGGAAAAAAAAGCACACACACAAGCACACATTGATTGATGATGGAGCTGTAATGGGAATATATGCCAGCATAACTTTCTCACTAATTGGTTTTGAGGAGTTCTCCCTGGAGAAGCGCTTTAGATTCAAAGACAATAGAAAAAAAACGTAATATGATAACTAGTAGGGTTGCGTGAAATGGACCCTTTGCCTTCAAACTAGTGACAGCTCTTAGAAGGCACACTTGCACTATTGCGGGATTAAATGTGCATTATTAACCAGTTATACCAAACAGGTGCTAATTACTGTCATTTTCACCTGTAGACTGAAACACAGTCATTGACTGAAACAGAAACATCTACATAGGAGTCTTCAAACTGGTGAGGAACAGCCAAAATGCTGCAACAGTCAGGTTGTGAAAGACAATTAAGGGTCCCATTTTGATGGTGTTAGGCAGGTTGTCGAAAGTGTTTTCACACCTAAAAGTCCAGAATTCCAACCATGGTTTGCAATTCTGTTCTTCTGCATACATTTAGACTTTTCAACTGACTTTTCGTGACAGAGCTAAGTCATATCTTCATCAACTACATAGGTTGCGTGTCTTCATACTTTACATTGATTAGTGAGCGGACGTCTGACATCAGCACGTTAAAAATAAGAGGGTAGGCTTGTTTGTGTTTACATACAAGATCAATGAGAGGATTCATGCTTTGTTGAAATACCAGCAGCAACAACTACAGGAAGGATAACAGCAGAGTCATCTGATTCTGAATTATAAGATTTCTTATAATGCAGAAACTTTATCACTGCCAACAGGAAAGGAGGAGAGCTGCATGCAATCCTATATGGTGATGCTGAGTTGGGGGAAAGATACTGAGCATATTCCCTCTCTTTGAAAACAACTGTAAAGTCTAGGCACTCTTAAAAGTGGTTTTAAGTAAAGTTGTCAGACAAAATTTCAATAAAAAATTTGGTTTCCTCTCCCCATATGCTTCTGCAGCTCATTTCATTTCAGAAAAGGTTACAGTAGATGTCCTTTTTCTGGGTTAGCATGTGGTAACTTCCTGTCATTAGTACGAATGTGGAGACCTGACAAAATAATGCTTCATGCTGGGTAGGAACCAACCCATGGACTGAGACCACCTCTCTAGGTTGGACCAAAGTTGGCTGTTTGGCCTAATGAAGGTTTCATACCTGCCTTTTTGGTCCAGATCAAACTGAAAAACTATATAAAACACCCTATTGTGGAGAGTGTCACAATAATGAGTGTCTGCAGGCAACAGTGAAGCATGGTTGACGTTCCTTGCAAGTTTAGGGCTGCATTTCTAAAAATGGAGTTGGGAAATAGGTCGGATTTCCTCAATGCTGTGAAATACAAGCAAATACTTATCCATCATGCAGTACCATCACTGAGGAGTCTGATTGGCCCCAAATGTGTTATGCAGAGGGATAACAACCCAGAACATACAGCCAATGCCATTAAGATTTGATCCAGCCCACATCCATAACAGATCGGCTTGTACTTTCTTTTTTAACAGACAAAGATGGAAGGATTCGAAACATGTAAAGGTATGAACCAAAAACCTTCTTTGTCTGTTAAAAAAGAGAGTACAAGCATATCATAAACGCAGACATAATTAACCTTCTTGGACTATCCATAAAATATCTGTTCTTCATACAGTGAGTTTAATATGATAGACACTGATGTGACCTGATTTTCTCCCATATCCCCCATGTCCTCACCTTGCGGCGCATCATTTAATGCCTGTAATCGGGCAGATCCATATTGCAGAGCTTCAAGCAGGAGCTCAGTCAGCAGAGGCTCTGCTATATATTCACAGTAAATGCTACATTAGCTTTTCTATTGTGATACCTGGCCAAATTCAAGCCGCAATTTACCCCCTTCAGATTTCTTTTATTCCCCACCACAAACCAAACTCTGGTCTGATTGGGAGGTAACCGAAACCCAGTTAAGTTCTTTGGTCTGTTCCAGAGTTTTTTGTAGCATGTCACATTAGCCCAAACGGACCAAACTTTCCAAAGCCAAACCAAAATTCATCTGGTCCAGACCTAATGTGTGTGGTGTGAAAGCACCCTCAGAGTGAAAACTACCAAAGCTCTAGGCCTGCCATATAATGTTCTCAGAATCAACTACAACCTAAACTCTTTGACAATTAATATACCTTAAAATACTGATGCATCATCTAACCCAAACATCTACCTTTGGCTAATATTCCAAAATGAGATTGTGGGTTTTTGGAAACGCTTTCAATTCCCCTCAACCTCTGTCTCCTTCACTCTGTGAATTCACAGATAAAGAGATAAACAACAGACTGGAGATACCAATTAGGCCGTCAAACTGCAGCACAACAATCTTCAGCACTCCTCCGCTTCCCAGAGGAGCGCTGATGGGAATGAAAAGAATAAACAGCGATGGAGTAAAAGATGAGACGTGAAAGGTTGAGCGGTAAGGGGGGGGAGGAGAAAACTTTGTAAGGGCTCACAACTAATCAAGAAAAATCCTCCTTCTCGATCTCACACAGTAACACACACATCTTCCCTGTCAGAGGCTTGACCTCCACTCGCTGATCTCATTCCTTGTTTTTTTCATCGCCCTCCCACCAGGTGACCTGATTGGCTAATGACAGCTCATTTATCTTGATGCAGCACCTGCAGTGTCTACAAGGCACGTGTGTGTACTAGAAAGTGTGAGTTTCAGAGTGCACACGCACACCTTGTGTATCTCATCCCTCCTTGACTTGCTCTATCTACGCCAGCGCTGCCCTTGTTGCAACAGCTTGCACACGCTGGTTCATCTCTGGGGATTGATGGAGTGAGGAGAGAAGAGGCGGAGGGGAGGATGGAGGAGGTGAGGGGTAAGGAAAGAGGGACAGTGATGGAAGAGGAAATGGGGGAAGGAGTGAAAAAAGGGGGAAAGTAAAAAGGAAATTAGCGGCAAAAAGGAAGCAGAAAAAGAAAAGAAAAAGTAGAACAACAGGAGGAAGAATAGACAAAGAAAAATGAGGATGTGATTAAAGAACAAAAGACAAGAAGAAGATAAAAGAGAGGAAAAAAGACCAGAGGATGGAGGAGGGGGGTTCAAAAGTAGAGAAGAGGGATTGATGCATGTTTTATTCACTCACCGCTAACACTTCTTTAATTACCACAGCTACAATCACTGCCAGTGTGTGATCACCGCATGTGTGTATGGAGCAGCTCTACAATGTGTAATACACAGCAACCATTAATTATCAAGTAGGCTGAATGAGTAAGAGCAGCCAGAAGGACGAGCCAAGCAATGCTGCACAGGCTTTATGATCCTGGCATCCATTAATGAATCAATATGAAACAGTAGGTAACCATAGTAAAGCTCCTTACTTCGTTCCATCTTATATCTCTGTTATTTACTCCACAGTAGGGCTGTCACGATATTAGATTTTTACCTCATGATTATTATGGCCCAAAAAATATCAGAACAATGATGTTACCACATATTTTTATAAGAGACTAGCACAATTTAACATATTTGGCAAAACACTTTTAAAAGATGCATAATGAGGTGGCAAGCTTGCAGTGTAGCTGGATCCACCTGATACAATATCTGTGATCAGGCAGATCCATCTTGCTTGTACAGAAGTTAGCAAAGATGCCAACAGCCTCAGTAACAGTTTTATCAGTTCTGGACTGCATTAATATATAAAATGAAAAATAACAACATTACAAGCTTCTCTATAGAAAATCTATTTCTTGTCCACTTCTGACTGCTCAAACTGATTACTTTGTAATGTGTTACCCCCAACACTGGCAGCAAGAATGTTATCTGAATTGATATTTTGCAGTGAATAACAGAGAGACCATACAACTGTGTGTTGACTTGGCTAACACTCAGTTTAATTCAAATTAGTAGCCAACGTTGACCGTCAAGTGAGTTTGCATGAAGAAGACATACTTCTTGATCCAGTTTCATTAGCTGTGAGTCTGGATCATCATGTTCCTGATAGTCAGAGTGTATTAGGTTAATATTAAATACAATACTAGTTTGATTTATTACACAGACAGAATTATCAAATATTATGGGAAATGGCCAGAAAGTCTTGACACTGATATGCATTTAAACAGCTAGGTCAAGGGGGGCATCTTTGAACACAAAGAGGGACACTTAAAACCTTTTGTTCTTGTCTGCAGGTTGCATTGTATTGCAATTTATTGGATACTCTCAATGGGATAAAATATCCACACATAAACAGAAATATCAAATGAAAGCTATCATAATAAGTAATGATATTAATATTCATGAATTAAGTAAAACACAGTGATACAGTATTAAATGAGCTTCAAATAGAATTGAATTCAATTTAAGTCTCTTTTTCAGTGTAACAAATCAGTATGTGTTTACCATTTCTAAGTTCAAATATTTTACCTTTACCACTTTAAAAATATGTAATTAAAATGCCTAATATAATATCCTAATGTTTCATAAAAGAGATTTACATTTTTTTTTTTTTTTAATTTTTGGAAACAAGTAGCAGGCTGCATTTGTTTTCCTGTGGCCCTCAGGCTGCCAGTTGCCCATCCCTGATCTAGATGAAAGGTCACATAACATTTATTGCAGAAACAGATTAGCTTATATACGATGCAACACTGCAAATATACTGTCCAGCTTTGCTTTGCGTTAGCTACCTGTAAGCATCAACTATTTACTTACAGTACTACGGACACCAGCCATACATAAGTGGAAACAGGGAGTTATTTAATAAAGGGACAAAATGTCCATCTCTGTTCAGGGCACTTCTGTTTAGGATGCAGCAGGGTTGTTTGTGTTGGAAAACTGGGCTCAAGAAGGTCCAGCAGGGCTTAAAATCTTAAGTCATATTCATCCATCCATCTGTTATCCATACCGCTTATTCCTATTGGGGTCACAAAGGGCTGGAATCTATCCCAGCTGCCATTGAATGGGAGACGGAGTACACTCCCAGGCACCCAGTTTTGTAGTTTTAACATTGGCTGGTCAAGAACCATTTCTGCTCATCACTACCCCCCCTACTGGACTTACTGGACTTTGGTATTTCAGTCACTACTTCCAATCATATTTGCACAGAGCTTAAGGGTTTTGATTTAACTCTATCCTTGTCTTCCTGAAAATCAGACCCTTGCTTGTAAGTTGCACAGATACACCCTTTTCTCCCTTCACGGGAGCACCCCAAGGCAAGGTTGCTAGCCCACTGCGGTTCTTCCTGAAATCTAAAACCTTTGAAGCCCCTTCTAGTCTAACACCATCACTTATTTTGCTGACACCACAGCTGTTGTGAAAATAAAAAATCTGCTGACATCAGGGGAACAACCTCCTTTTAAATTTTAGTTAGGCTACAGTAGAAGTTGGAAGGAAGATGTAACTACAGCCTTGACTTTAACTACGTCCTCAGCTAAGAGCAGTAATCTGGAAGAGCTCAAGTGTCAACAAGGCAACATCCTGACTGAGCAGTTTAAAAAGTATGTCAAGAGTTTTTCCCCTCAGGTGCTGGACCAAAATCTGTGCATCCCCTAAAATACAAATAAAATTCTGCTTATACATCACTGACAGCACCTGGCGGCAACATAACTTTCTGGCAAGAAACAGCACTAAAGAGCCTGTGGGGTGCAGGAAAATGGGGTTTGATTGGATGTTTTCTATCCCGCCTTAGGGATATTTTTACACCAAGTACAGCAAGACTAAGGCTAAGAGATTCATAAAGTATCCCACTCATCCAAACACTTGTTTTTTTCTTTCTCCTGCAGCAGGTAAGACGGACCTGCTGAGTGGTGAAAGTAATGCACCTTAATTAAGGCACTTCTCACTCTCCCTTTAAGCAAAATCTTTATGTCAATAACAAAAAAAGATCAAATTTAAGTCTTAATTGGGTTTTGTAGAGCCTTCAAATAAAACTGGCAAAGCTGTGAAGTTGGGTTTTGAAGTAATGTACAGGACATGATCAGCGATAAGGTGAGGAAAACCTCTGCTTTAGAAACCAAAGATTGCTTTTTCCTCTTTCAGGAAGTCTTTGAGGCCAAGTCCAAGTTAAGTCTCAAGTCTCTTAATGGCTTCCACATTTCGTCAAGTCTGCCATGGTTTAATTAATAATACATAAATGGTGAAATTATATATAATACAATGTTACCCAGAGTAGCAGGGTACTTTTTTAGGATAACAAGATACTAAGGTTGTCAAAAAAAGATATTTTACTTTTTCAATTCCATATTTTTATGATACAATACCATGAAATCTTCCATTCAATACTATCAAAAGTATCGAAGGGCTGTGAATTTAGAGCTGTAAAGAGTCTATTCTGATAAAAATAAAGCTCTACATGCACTTGTACCAAGCAATTTTTGATATTGAACTTACTACATAGGAAGGGGTTTCAACTATTGTACTGAGTTGACTATTTGAAGAATATTGAGAGAAAAGTTAAAAGAAAATGTACAACCATTAGTGAAAGATCATGTTAACATATCAATGAAAAAGAAAAGATCTTTCTCAAGGAGTAATTTCAAATTTCTTTGCTGTAAATATATCGAAGTATGCAATTTCTTGTGTCATGACAATTCTATTAGACGTACAGTCCTAGCTGTATAAGACTGTGTAATGACACTACAGTAAATTTCAATACCTAGCAGTGTCCTGTAACAAATATATAACAAATCAGGCCGGTAAAACCAGATGCAATGGTCAAAAATATACCTGTCACCTACACTTGCTTTTAACATGTTAGATATTTATCAGTGTAATGATGTTATCATTAAATATTTTGGGGTGATTGGGGTAACTGTAACACTTTCCCATATTAATCTGACACACTGTTGTCATCTTATAATTAAAGAAACACAAAAATGTGCCCTCCTTGATGTCAAAACTGTAGCTTACTTCTTACTCGAAGAATTCAGAGCATTATAACTGCCCCAAGTACCACCTATCTATCCCCAGTATCCCCTGCTGCAACAAGCTGAATTTCATTGCAATAATGCACCTTCTGTTCTGTCCTTAACAGCTATCTGCAGGGTTATTATCATGTTATTTCCATCACTGTGATGGCCCTGTGGAACAAGCACGCAAGAGTGCGACGAAACACAGACCGTCTGTAACACCGTACAAGTTCAATCCTCAAAACATTTGTGGTGTAAAGTTGGGTTTTGAGGCAGTAATATCAAGCCTGATAAAGCTGTGGGTGCTGTGCTTGTCTGTAATAAGGTTAGCCACACCACCAGATGTGGAGGGGGTGAACGATGTGTGGCAATTACTGGTGGCTCTTATTAACAGTGAGCCAGACCTACAAAAATAATGATTTGGCATAAGTCTCAAACCTCAAACCAAGTCAGAGGTCTTTAAGGGGCAAAACCATGTCAGGTCTGAGGTCACCTTTGGGTGCAATTTTGGCACAACTTGTCTGACTCGAGTCCCCATCTCTGGTTGACGCCATGACAAGGAGTAAGTGCGACACAAAAAAGGTGACAAATAGTGGTACCTAGATTGATCAAAAAGACATTGGCTGCTGTCCTTAAAAAAGCATGATTGGCTGATCAGAATTGCTCATCCTCATGTTATAAACAAATGTGCCCACTTTTCTGTTGCTGCTCCGTCATCATCTTCAAGAAACTGTAGCCCAATTCAAACTGTTCAGTCAAGCAGGGAAATCTGCATTAAGACTGGTTGGATAAATGCTAACCAGCTAACTTAAAATGAGACAAAGGACACATGCTGTGCCCTGTGACAGTCAAAGTCTGTTTGGTACAATTATGATGCTTTTATTTGGCTCTTCAAAATAACTATCGTATGACGGTCAGTACATAATCAAATATGTTCAAGAAAGAAGGTCATTTGTTTTTGGCAGGGAACTTTAATTATTGTTTGTAGGATAAATTTGTTTCTCAGAAGTATGAAATAAATGTTACATAAGTTAGTGTGTTAACGCTCCAACACTCATCATATGTGAGTGTCCTAACGGTCTGTGCACACCGTTTTCATGCCCCATCTTTATTTTCCTCTGTTGCTTGCACTGACATGGGACGATGGCCAAGGGAAACTGACAGAGTGCTGGAGGGATTTTCTTGGTTTTTGGCCTTTCTCATTCAGCAGAGATTGTTAATTTGTTGTACAAAGTGATGATAGAGGAACATTCATCTGTATGCCTGTGCAAAGCGCTGGACTTCTGCTTTTAACACCAATGGGGCAAACTTTATATTGTTCACAAAAAGCTCTGTATTGACCAGCCTTTTAGTCAAACACTCACCAGCACAAAGCACAACACACCATTCTCCACCTTCAGATTATAGCATTTGGCTAACTGTTTACAAGAAAAAACACAATATTTAAGAAGTGCAGCGTGGACGGCAAGTATGGGACGAAGGGTGATGTTGCATGGCACATGAAGTAGTTAGGACATGGTCTGGGACTTAAAGCCTTTCATTTATTGTAGTCTGAGCACTGCTTGGAAATATGACTGAACTATATTACATTCTTTCAATAATGGTCTTAATATAATCACATAAATGAACACATGCATTTAAATAATCCGCCTATTATTTAATTCAGCTGTCCTTGTTGTAGGATACTTGTTTCATTTCTCCTCCAGAGCCAATGTTTTTCTCTGTTGAGGAAACACTTTACAAGCTGTCGTAAGGAAACACAGTATATGATCTCGATCAAGATTGACCAATCTAACAAATAGGTGATTGGTATCTGCAGCAGTTAGCTTGATCAGAGCATCCCTCGAGACAATCCAGATAAGGGATGGGCAACTGGCAGCCTAGGGGCCCATATTTGACCCTTTACTCTATGAATGCATATCAAAAATGTATGGCCATGATGAAAACCTGATAATCTGCCATAAAAAAGAAATATTTTTAAGAAAATAGAGCTATGATTGGCTGTAATTATCTGTGTTTGTCAGTCAGTTAAAGGGATAACTTGGAAAGTTAAGAATGGATTATTATTACATTTTCATGGAATCATGGCACAAGGAAGAGGTAACACGATTTTGTTGTTGGTCCAAATCATGATGCAGATCCTGGATTTTTTTTCCAAGAATTTGTTAACTTTGTGCAATAGGGCAGTTTTTCACATTTTCCACAAGAACTCAACCAGCAATGTCAGAATTGCCTTAGGGGAGGTTTGTACTCTTGGAGCACTTGTAGTTGTTTCTGAGAAACTCCCTTTTATGCAGTTGTTAAAATTGTTAAACTGTTTAATTGAAATCAGCAGATTGAAATTTCTGTTTAAATTTACAGCTGATATATCAGTCATATGCAGTATGTATTAACATATATATACACATATATATATATATGTATATATATATATATATATATATATATATATATATATATATATATACATATGTATGCTGTAATATTGGCAAAACTGCCAAATTAACTTTTAAAATCAACAGTATCGTTTAACAAAGAGTGAACTGTTGTTCGTCTTAAATTTACATTTGTTCCTTACCCAAATAGACTGTCACTTTGAAAGCAACAAGTCTATTTTTGTGACGTAGACTTTGTGCTTTTGACCAAATATATCGATATCGACAATAATGAAAAATATCAAAAATCCAACATTGTGCATTTCTTAATGAAAACCAATAAATGCCCTGTTACTTGCATCAAAACATGCTGGGACTGATTTGAATTCTGTGTTAAGCTTTTTAGATTAATTACACTTAAAACTAATTGAATTTCAATATGTATAAATGCTGATAAGATGACTTCTTATGGCAGCTGTATATTTTTGTGCCTTTTAGCATATTTCCGATTGTGAAAATTTTGCTGATAATTTTAATGTGGCGCCCTTAACAAGTTATAGATTAATTTGACTTTTAAAGGGACCAGGTATACCAGAACAGGTTATATTAAAGCTAATTTACATCTGCAGTCTCTTGGCTGGTCACAATTAAGACATGACTCTTTGTGACCAAAGTTGCCCATCCCTGATCCACATCCACACTAGCTCTAGATTCCTTAAGTCCTGTAATGTACATGGATGAAATCTGAAGTGAATGGTACCACAATCTCTGAGGACTCCATCAAACTCAATACAACCTCTGAACTTGAAACCTCCAGAAAAAAGGCATGAACACCCTGAGAAGGGGGCGTGTCTATCTGCCTTCTCACCAACATGATAAAAGCAACTCTATTTAAAGACACCAATATTTCAACACCTACACCTCAGGATAGTTCCTTCCCTCTTAGGAACATAACACTTACTCAGACTTTGCCTACATAAATGGAAGTCATGATGTTATGACTTAAAATAGGTTACTTGTTAGAGAACGCTGAATAAAGGTTAATCAGGTGTTAAGATGATTTTTCTTTTAACTTCTTGAGCTCATTAAGAGCCGTTTCTGCACGCACTAAACAAAAAACTTCACTTCATGACGTTAACATTCTCAAAAGTCGCACTTGTATCTTCTAAATAGTTGTGGAGTATTCAGAGTGCAGCTTGTTTTATTTTTGTTTTTTATATAATTTGATTACTGCAATGGCCTCACATGTTGTGTCTTACTCATACCTCTCTCCTTCCCATCCTCATCCTCCTCTTCCTCCCCCTCTCTTCCTGACTGCAGAGAGAGGAGGGTTTGCATGTATTATGTCTTCTTTTGTTCTTTGCTGTCGGCTCATTGTCAAAAAAAGGGAGAAGTAGAGAGGGAGAGGGCGGATGGTGAGGTAGAGGGAGAGGGGGGAAGGAGACCGAGAGGTAAAGGATGAGTGGGTTTTGATGTGACTGACTGTAGGTAGATACTGGAGGCTTCACCCACTTCTACAACCCCCACTCTCACATCCCCACATCCCTCTTTGTGGCGTCTTATCTTTTATTTTCTCTCTCAAGCCAGGTGCTGCTTATCCAGCCTTCAGCACATCTTATCCTAACCCCCTCCCTCTACCCTTCTACCCCCAACCTGCATTATCTCTTGCGCTGCCACCGCAATCTCACACTCTGACATATGAACACACACATCCCTTCAACCTGCTCCCCTTCTCACATCTCTTTCTTTCACTCCTTCATCGGGAGCGCTGGAGGCAGCTGGCAGGCCGTGACCTATCACACGGCTTGCGTTGGCACACAGACGTGGCAGGGAGACAGGCAGGTGGATAGACAGGCTCTCATCAACTCCAGATCTGTATCTTAACTCCAGTCTTAGAAGCTTAATCCGGCGGCTTTCTCCAGCGCAGCCAGCTACTGTAGCAGCCAAGAGCCGGAACCAACAAATCCATAAGGCTTAAACTCCAACAAATCTTTCAAAAGTTAAGTTTGTATTGAGTTAAAAGAGCACTTTAACATCTCTTGTGAATACTTTTATTGTTGTATTGTGGGTGGCAGGTTGCCAATCGGCGACCAACCAAACAACTCCGTAAATCTGCACTGTTTAAAAGAAGTCTTCGAATCTGAGACGCCCTTTTGTCCTCAAACCAATTCCAGCACCGAGGCCAAAATGCGTGGGGTTTGGCAACATTACAGCATCTCTCCCTTTTTTTTTTTTTCCACACCGAGCTGTCTACTTGCTTCTGATTAAATGCAAAATGTTAAATTTGTAGCTAATCCTTGAACTTTTTTCTTTCTCAGTCAGAGTGCAAGTGTTGCATAGCTGCTGGCTGAAACAGGAGGGGAGGGTGGCTCAGGCGGAGCTGCCTGAGCCGAGCGCTCCGTCCTGATTTAGAATTAGATCTATTTCTGTTCACCCTCCCAACCCCGCCGGGAAATATTTAAATCTGCCATGGAATGTGTGAATGTGTGCGTGTGTAACAGATAGAGTGCAACCAAGAGAGAAAATAGGAAAGAAAGAAGCACAGTTAAAGAAGTAAAGATAATTCCAGCATACACTCACCAGCCGCTTTATTAAGTACACTTTTCAAGCCTTTTTTCTTGGTGGCAGAGAATCAACAAGATGCTGGAAACATCCCTCTGACATTTTGATCACAAATTTGCTAAAGACACGATGCAGATCTCCTGCAAAACCGCATTCCTGGAGTGCTCTATTGTGTTGAGCTCAGGTGACTGTGGAGGCCAGTGACGTCATTGTCACATAAAAAAAAAACAAAAAAAAACGGATGGGTATTAAGGGATGGACATGGTCAGCAATAGGCAGGTGGGGCTGGGGTGTTTAAGCAATGCTTAAATGGTACTAAGGGGCCTAAAATGATCACCAAACTAGGATAGGGGTATCAATACTGCAGTCTCAAATTATAGATACTTCTACAAATAATCATTTGGAATCAAGCACTTCCACTTATTGATATCAATGTTAGTCTGTGCTTGTAGTAGCCAAGTTTAATCTTAGTTGGGGCTTCATTTGATCACTAGGTGAGGACAGTGGGTCTCAGAGGTTATTAGTAAGGCCATACAGTCAGATTTTTGTCAAATCAAAGGCAATCAACTTAAGCCATTCAACTTCAATTTTTTTCATCCTCAACAACGGTAAATTCACATTCTGTCATCTACTTCAATAAACAGGAGCATCATCCAGAAGTTACGTTTTTGTACATGTTTAGTGGTTTGGATGCGCATAATGCCTTCTCTCACCTATGCTGATGGCATTAGTATAGGCATGAATTTTGTTTGCTAGCTCAACACAACAGGGTCCTTCATTAAAAATCAATAATTGCTTTTTTTTTTGCATAAGACTCTACCTTAAACTCAGTTAGTTAATTGAATGGTCATAATCATATGTGGTCTCTTTGAGGTGATATCTTTAAAACTGAAAAATCATCAAAATTATGTAACAATGGTAATCTTTCTCAGCATTCAAGTTCACCTTACAGGGCATGGTTAAAATATATGTGACAAGGTAAGAAAAGGATCAACATATGAATAGTAATCGAAGATAAAATTACTTATGATTGTTTGAATTTAGGAAATGATTGGTATCTGTATTAGTATCAGAATTGAAAAACTTAAAGCGAAAAGTATTAGTACTGTATCGACTAGAATTTTTTTTTTCTATATTGCCCATCACTACCCTACACCATTACACCACTACCTGCCAGAAGCGTTGATACAGGGCAGGATGGATCCACGCTTTCACCTTATTTACACCAATTTCTAACCTGATGTCTGAAAGGTGCAGCAAAAAATCGTGACTCATCAGACCAGGCAACATTTTTCCCATCTTCAGTTTCCCATTCTTGGCTGGCAGAAGAGGCACCCAGTGTGGTCTTTTCCTGCTGTAACCCATCTGCTTCAAGACTGAATGTGTTGTGCATTCAGTTATGGTCTTCTGCTACCTTTGTTGTTGCGAGTTATTTGCTCTTATCATCTCAAATCACTGTAGCTTTCTTCTCTGAGCTCCAGTATAGAAAATGGATATGTTCTCTTTTTGGACCATTCTTTGTAAACCAAAGAGAAACTTCAGCAGTTTCTGAAATGGTTACAACAGCCTATCTGGCAGTATAAACCATGCCACATTCAAAGTCACTTACGTCACCTTTCTTCCCTATTCTGTTGTTCAGCCCGAACATCAGCAGGTGATGTTGACCATGTCTACATGCCCAAATGCACTGGGTTGCTGCCATGTGATGTTCATTAACAAGCAGCTAAATGGATATATTTTTTAAAATGGTCAGTGAATGTAAATTCTTTGGCTGGTCGGTTGAGAATCTGCATTTGGTTCACAGCTTTGGCAGCAGGGTTTTCCAACATGCAGGCTTGCCAATTAAGTCAGTGAAGTCAAATCAGACAGAATAGCAGATAAAGTAGGAAAGATAGTTTGCATGCTCAGTGTGAACTAACAAGGACTCAAGAGGTGGTCAGTAATTTGTAAGCAGAGCACGTACGGACTTCGCCAAGCTCACCCTCTGGCTACACACATACACACTCACAATCTCAGCGGCAGTCTGGAAAAGTCTCAGACGCAATTTCAGCTCCGCATCCAATCTTAGAACCCCTCAAATGTCCCCGTCAGCACCTCTGACCCCTGATAACATGAGCAACCACTGCACAAACTCGCACAACAACCCGACAAATCGAATAAATTATTGTACAAACACGTCACAAAAAGTGCAAAAACTACTCAAGAGTCAAAAAGTGCATTTATTGGATAAAAGAAGCACACACTCACCTTAAAGTGAATCTGCAGAGCTGCTGTGATGTAGGAACGACCGGCTGCACCTCCGTCCTCGCGGAGATGCATGCACGCACAAAGGGCACACTCGCACACACACACCCTCGGCAGCAGCGGCGGCGAGGTGTGTGTGAGGACAATGAGACCGGGGCTGGATGGAGCTAAGCAGCAGTAGTAGGAGGAGGAGGAGGAGGAGAATGAGGAGGAGGAGAGAAAGAGGAGGGAGATGTGTGGTTGGGCGGGAAGGTGAGGAGTAGGGAGAGAGGTAGAGGGAGAAAGAGAAAGTGGGTGAATAATGAAATACAGCAGAAGAAATCAGAAGGAGCTGAAAAAAAGAATAACGAAATAGTGTTCTGCAGGAGTGGTGTCCCTCTTGTTCAGTTTTTTCCGCTCTTCCATGTAAAGCTGACAATGTGTGCCTGTTGAGTGAGTGCGTATGCGTTCAGAAGGCTCTGGAGGGTCCCCGGCAAGTCACTTGAGACTTGGCGCCCTGCCTTAGAGCCGAGAGTGGAGTGGCGAGAGCGGCTTTACATTTTGTCTAAGTGTCCGAGCATGTGCGCGACGGCCACTCAAACATCCAGCCTGCAGCTCACCGGCATTACAACCCATCTCATGTCTTCTGTTCTCTGAAGCTCCTCGTCATTCCTGTCTCTCTGCGTCTCCCTCTCTCTTCAGGGAAATACCTCTGCCGCTAATCTCCTTAAAAGTGTCTTCGCCACTCTAGCTTTGAAATTTGTCTGAGCCGTGCTTTGTAACAGTCTTGTATTCAGAGCATCCCCATTTGCTCTCAGACCCTTTGTTCGACTGAAGAAGGGAATTGAACATTTTTCAATACTTTTCTAATAGAAATATTTTGGGTTTTCCTTACAAATTTGTTCACAATCCCTTCTAGTTTCCCCATACTGAGTACCCTTAATCCACCTCTATTCTCCCTCTGTTGGAGCTCCAGTAGCTGGGTTTAGTTGTATTATTTAATTGCTTTATTTTATTTGTGCCATTATACTCAAAGAATGTGTACACAGAATATTGTATGACATATATTAACACTCAGATTTAAGAGCTTTTTTTCAATGATGAATCCAGAGCATAAAAGGCAATCCAAAAGATGAGTCAGACACTTGTGCATGAATTTAAAGTGAAACCTCATTGATTATTTGTATCTCCAGTTAAAACTGACAGAGTGCGATAGGTTTATGTTTATGATAGACCTACTTACTGTACACCAAGTAACTGTTGGCTTTTAAGCAATGTATTTCCTCATTTCTTGTAGGCTCTTTTTGCCTCTGTTCTCTATTTTGTACGTACATACATACACTGGACAGCCTGTTTTATTGTCTGTGAGCATAATTGTCAGTGAGATTAATTAGAATTCTTATATATATTAGATATGTAGCTCAGTATTTCGAAAAAATCTTTTATGCTGTGCATGTTTTTCTTGTTTCTGGAGTATCACATGCACTGGAGCACATAGGAATAGTAGAGGAGTGCTGCTAAAAGCCAAGCTGTCTCTCATTTCTCTGTCCCATTATGACCTTTAAATTGAATTTTTCAACAAAGTGCTCTGATAATTAACCATAGATGTGTGCTGCTGTGCATTTCACGGGAGTGATCACAGAGATGCGTGTCCATCTCTCTAGTGCCACAGACTGCAAACTTCAGACCAAGAATAAGGAGATTTAAAGTGCAGTCATTTACTCAAGTCAGGAACACACCAGCTTTGTGTCAATTCAGATATTCAGACAAACAAACCCCTGGGCACGAACAACCAGGTGTTTTGTTCAATTTAAGGTCGAGACTGCAACATATATTTTATCAAGTGAATTTGAAAGGGTTACGTTTTCAAGTCTTTGGGTAGAAACTTCTTGTGGAGGTGTCCATGGGTCCAATTAGTTGAGATCTACGGATATAAAATGGTGCACTTTCTCTGAGAAGTATAGTTCACTGTGGTGTGGTAACTTATTATGTGCATCTTCCACTATAAAAATGTAAAAAGGTACCAATTTAACCGATCCTGTCCTGCTATTTTGGGATATTTTGGGTTACCTTTTTGATATTTAGGGATGAAGCGGTCTACCAAGCAATGGTATGGACTGCTGTGGAAACACAAGCAAGATCAGGGTTGACCATATCAAACCATAAGGAACGAGTCACATTTTCTCAATCGCAACAATTAATGCAAATTTGCCCCTATTAACAATAATCACACTATATAATATGAATTATATCATTACAGTTTAGTGTATTGTCCCCTCCTCTCTCTATGTATCTACATATCCATATGTTTACACTTGACTTAATTAAGTTCATTGGTCCAAATTGACATGCTAGTATCTGCAGATCTGTTGGCTGCAAATCCATGATGCAAATGTGTTCAGTCACATCCCAAGGGTGCTCTATTGGACTAAGTGACCATTGAGGCAACTAGAGAACAGTGAACTCATTGTTTTATAATATATATGATTATTCTAATATTTTTTGGAATACCCCAAAAAACATCTGAGATAGTTCAAGCTTTGTAACATGGCATGTTATCCTGTTGGCAATAGCCAGCAGGAGATGGTTGAACTGTGGTCATAAAGAAAGGGACATGGTCATAAACAATGGTCAGGTATGTTGTTGCACTTAACTAATGCTCAAATGGTCCTTAGGGCACCAACGTGTGCCAAGAAAATATCGCCTACAACTTTACACCAACTCTACTAGTCTAAACCATAATAACAGGCAGGATTGATCCATGTTTTCATGTTGTTTATGCCAAATTCTAAGCCTGTCATTGGAAAGTAGCAGAAATCGAGACTCATCAGATATGACAACAATTCAACCTCCTATTTTCCAACTTTGGTGAGTCTATGCATTTGAGGATCTATTCCACTGTTCTTTACTGACAGGAGTGGCGTGTGCTGTGCTCTATCTATTTAAGGATTCAATGTGTTCTGTGTCCAGAAATGTTCTTAATACCTTGGTCATAACAAGTGAGTATTTGAGTAACTGTTGCTCCTCTATCATCTCATGCCATTTCCCTATGACCTCTGCAAATTAGCAAGGCATTTTCACCAAGAGAACTGCCCCTTACTTAATTTTTTCCCTTTGCAGACCGTTCTCAGTAAACCCTGTAGATGGTTGTACGAGACAAGTCCTGTAGATTAGCAGTCTCTAAAATACTAGCCCATCTGGAAGAAACAACCACACCAATATCAAAGTCACTTAAATCACCTTTTACCCCATTCTGATGCTCAGTTTGAGCTTCAGCAGGTGGTCTTGACCATGTCTAGAGTGGCTGCCATGTAAATGGCTGATTAACTATGTGTCCAATTAAGCAGTTGAATGGGTGTGTGTGTAACAAAGGCTGGTACGTTTCTATATATCCTTTTTTTTGTTGTTGTTGGTTCTAGTATGTTTGCTGATATCAGTTGACTGTGCACCAGTAACGAAACATTAATTTGCCGTTTTTATTGGAAAGTCTCCACTATTGTTTTGTTACCTAGAAATGACTAAAAAGGCAGATCAGAGGAGTTCGAAAGTACTGAAAGACGCACTAACACACATTGTTGGTCTTGGCATGCATGTTTGTCGGCGAAAAATATTACAAACTAGAATACGAGCAGACTTATGTATTGAAAACTACAGAAAAGACTCATAAGAAAGAGATTTTTCACTGTGTAAATCTCACAATAGTCCGCACATTCAACAAACATGCACACAACCACACACGCCCAGAGCTCCAGGTGCAAGTGTGTTTGCGATCGCGCAGTAGTGTGTGTTCGCGAGGTGTCTCGCAGCCTCAGTCCTCCAGCTCAGCCGCAGAAAAGCCAATCTCCACATCCAATTATTTGCTTCTAGAAGGCAGACAGATGGAGAGAGAGGGGGGAAAAACTGAGAGTGAGGCAGAGAGACGCAGAGTGAGAGAGAGCGAGAGCCTCTTTGAGAGTCCGCGCAGGGTGGAGTTAATTAGAATGAAAAAGAAATGGAGGGAAGAGAAAGTCCCCTCTCCGCCGGAGTCCGGAGAATAGTTTCACAATTAGCCCAAAATCCCAAAAAGGGCCTGTGGCCACGACTGAGCAGAAAGAGGGAGCGAGAGTGTGAGAGAACGAGATCAAATGAAAATCGCCAAAAGGGACAGAGTTAGAGAAGTTGTTAGAGAGAGTGGCGAGAGCATGCTGCATGTGTATGTTTCTGTCTTTCTTTTTGAGTTTGTGTCTCCGTACCCTCCTGAGGCGAACGCTGGCTGTCCTGCCTTCTCAATTCTCTTCTTTCAGTCCTCCTCCTCTTCTTCTTCTTCTTCTTCTCCTTACTTTTGGCCCCCGCTGTTCCTGATATTCCATCAAAGAAGAGTTCGGCTCACGCTGAATGGAGGCATTGCTGCGCTCCAAACACTCTCCAGCTCTTACTATCTTCTCCTCTTTGACTCTGTGTTTTATCCCCTCTCTTTGCACTTTCGTCGGCCCGAGCATTTTACTTTTTCTTCCCGGCAGTGGTGACACACAGCGTAGGTAGAGAGGGGGGCTGGGGAGGTGAGGATGAGGAGGGGTGGGAGAGAAGAATGAGCGAGAGTTAAGAAAAAAAAAAGAGGGAAAATAGCAAGTGTAGGTAGACGGAGCAGCGAGCGGGGAATGACGGGAAGAGGCAGGTGGAATTGGTAGTGACACATCGTGGAGGTGTGTGTGAGTGTGTCAGAACACGGGGGCCGTCCTTCTAGCCGTCAGAACACCAACGAGGAAGAGGAGGATGAGGGGGAGGAGGGATAGATGGGTAGATAGATAGATAGGTGGAGAGAGGGAGTGATTCAGCAAGTATACCACCTCCTCTCCGCGTCCTCCTACACGAACACACACACACTGACTTGGCTCATTATCATTCACTGGATTTCGCTATGACACGCATGGCTAACCTACTCACGGAGACGCAGCCGAGCCCTGAACTGAATCCTAATGGGGAAGGAGGGGGGAGAGGATGAAGAGAAGGAGGAGGAGGAGGAGGAGGGTGTATCAGACAAGCAGGTGTCCCCTCAACTTCTTTTGTTCCCTGTCAATGTGCGTGTAAGTGCATGTGTGTATGCACGTGCTCCTCCAGCACATGTGTAGCTACATTGAAATGAAGCAGGGAGACTTTTCTGTTACTCAGGAAGCTTAAACTTTACTTTAGTATCGTGTTTAGTATCAAACGGTCAGACTATTCTGGGGATTCAGTTAGTGTTCGACAAAGATTTTGAACAGTTAAGGTCTTTCATAGGATGTGAGCGACAGACTTTCAAAGAGTGCTTAAACATCAAAATCATTATTTTCAGGTTAAAAAGTAACAAATTAAAGGGCAATTAGGTTGTATTGTTTATCAGTTATGGACCAAACATCAGCATTTAAGTTGAAAGAATTTCAATTCTACATATTGTGATAGGAGTGTGCACAGTGGCTGTCCTTAACAGGATGAGCTCATGCTACTGCACTTGTATTTCCTGATGACATGGTGCAGGTTGTTGTCACCCCATAACTCAACAGTAGCACCCACTCTATAACACACCCTTTTTTCATTAACCTCCAGTTTCCACATACTCTATCTGCAAAGCACCCCCAGTCTCTTCATTCAGTCTGTTTCCACAGCCTGGGCCTCGACCCCTTCTCGGTGCGTACCAGCAGCATCCTGCCGTGCCGGATCACTTAAAATATGCAGCGAGTCTATTTTCAGGGCGAGCCGCTTCAACTCTGTGCCAAGCAGGTCAACCCAAAACAAGAAAACAATCAACCAGAGCTTCCAGACTGTTTCAGATATTGTAGAGGAATATCATTTCATATCAGGAATTTCACTAGATTTGATCACAGTTAATGAGCAGATGTGTTTTCTTGCTTGTCTATGGAATAAAAGTTATGATAATAAAATGTAAATACTAGACATTTCAGACATTAATAAACTAAGAACATATAGTGTTAAATGCTTTTTAATTCCGTAATGTACTCACCCATTGTAAAAGCAGAGAAGGCACAGAAATCATAGTAAAAAGTAATCAGTGGAAAAGTCCTTTTCAAAGGCGGGCTGGCTGTGAAACCAGTTGTTTACATGTTTCCTTATATATACATAGCTGTTATTGCACAAAGTGATCATTCTCTGGTGATCTTGTTTCTTGCTGTGCTGTGCTTCCCCTGCCAGAGTGTAAGGTTACGCTGTCAATCGGACCAAAGCCGCTGCGCTTACACAAACGCTGCACTTTTGGAGTATGTGGAAATCTGGGGTAAGAAGTAGCCCACGCACCAGTTTGGAGTAGATGTGTGCTTAAAGACAGTGAACATACATGGATACATGTATGAAGAGAAGTAACATCACTACAAATACTGTCATTGGGAGCGTAACCTACGCTGTAATGTTAAATAAAAACACCCGATAAGTTTGTTGGGGTTGAAAACATCCAGTAAAGTAAACTACCGTAAAGATATTTTAGACGGATAGTTTTTCCATCTTTTTTTGCTCTGATCTTCCAATCAACCTCAGACCTGATCCAAACTGCTGAAATTTTTTTTTTCTATTTTTTTATCCTAAAGGTCAACTTCATAAATGATATTAGTATTCTGAAAAACAAAAACACACACAAAATGACTTATTTTCAATATAATGAGTGATTGGAGCCTGTAGCTTTTTTTTTTTTTTTTTTAACCTTTTGTCATAGTCTTGGATTCACCAAAGTTTTGTAACATTACATTGTTGAAGGCACAATTACTGCTGAGAGGTCATGCAGGTTTTGGAGCAACATATACAAGCACATGCCATGAGCAACATTTTGCATTTTCTGTCACAACTGCTTAGCAGTAAGAGTGTCGGTACTAGACTGGCCTGCCTACAGTCCATCATGTCTCACACTGAAAATGTGAGGAGCATTATAAAGAGCAAAAAACACCAATGGAGACCCCAGACTGTTTAACAACTTCAGGTGTACTTCAAGCAAGAATGGGAAAGAATGCTACCCGCCATGCTTCAACAACAAGTATCCTCAGCCCCAGATGCGGTAAAGGGAAAGGTGATGTAACAAGAGGTAAACATGCTGCTGTCCTAGCTTGTTTGGAACGTGTTGCAGTCGTCAAATTTAAGAAGAATAAATATTTGCAACAATAAAAAAAATGCAGTTTATCAGTTTGAACGTAAAATATCTTGTCTTGTTGTGTATTCAATTCAACATAGATCTTTTCAGCCTTTGACTGTTGACTATTTGACTAACATGACATCACTCAGGTCGGTGGACAGCGGGAGTACCATGGTGCCAACAGACTGCAATGCATTTTAGCCACTGTTTTTTGTTTTTGTAATTGTTTGAGCCTCTAAAGTGACAGTATCATTTATGCAAAACAAAAATGTCATTGTGGCTCTCAGTAAAGTCTGGTCACCTAAGGAAGACTCACTAACTAGACTGAAATAGGCGCTGAGCAGCAGACAGACAGTGTAAGGATCGACAGTTTACAGGGAGGCTCAAAAGAGGAAAAACAACCACTGCCCAGTGAGATCATTTGGTGATTTTTCCAGGGATTATGACCGTCGTTTGCTTTGGATACATGAGGTGAATAAACACGGAGCAAACACAGCAGGTTTGAATGATGAATGGCTAAAACCTTAATGGGAACTAGAGGACATGAAAACATCCTGGTTACCTGTTGATGCAGGTGTTTAATTTTAGGCTTAAGTTGTCACATTCTGTGGAATACCAGAATGACTCAGTAAGAACACTTCAGAATGTTTCGGGATCAGAGGAAACCAGCAGCTGATTCACTTTTATACTTTTACAAACCCAAATCAAAGTTTCTCAAACTAAAACGACAAACAGGTACCAAGTAAAAGTTTATCTTCAAGGTAAGTATTCGGCTCACAGTTATTATTTTTTGGATAAAGACATGGCCATGTTTTTAATAATAAGTTTACTTGACAATCGCTAGCATTAGCATTTGCCCACAAAGTGTATCTGTTGCAAATATAATATATATAATATATGAAAGATATTTAAACAGAATAGTCCACTGCACAACAGCAGATAATTATTGTTGGATATGAAGGTTCAAATTCACCACAGGGACAGTTTTATTCTTTTACTGCAAATGTATTAAGTTACACTGGACAGCATCGTTTTGTATGTCCCTCAAAATGAAGCAGTGTGACATAACATTAAAACGGTCTGGCTGTCCATCAGTGCTTGTGGCATATCACCTGATGATCCTCGCAAGTGTTCCCGCCACACTAGAAGCAAAGGCTGACAGCTTTTTTTTTTTTTGTCCTGTGCACAACTTGCATGACCCCCTTCTCACTCCTGAGCTGCTGGTGTCTGCAGGGGTAGCTGTGGAAGCCTGGATCTCTCTCAACATGGCGGCAGCATCTGGTACAAGAGGGAGGCGCTGTATCCTCACAATAACTGCAGAGACAAGGGAGTTTCCATGTTCCACCAAGAAAGCCACCTCTTGAAATACTTGCCCGGTTCTATGAGGGATCCACAGTTATGTAGATGACAAATGAGTTGTATGATGAGATGTCAACCATATTAGATAACATTTTTCTTCCTCCTGCAGCTGTAGGTGCCAACATCCTACAAAGAGAAAAGGAAAAAAAAAAAACAAATAAATACAAATTTCATTATGTATATTTTATTTTAGAGCTGCACAAGTAAGAATAATCATGCAAACATTATCAAAACACAAATATTCCTCCTACATACTTCTAATAGGATGCATGCAGTAATAAATATGTGACAGCACATACCTTACCGACACCTCCCTTGCAGCAGTTGTAGTAGGTGATGATCTCAGGCCTTCACTTTGCTCCCTCTGTCACCACTGCTTCCTGATGCCTGGTGTGGATCAAGATAACATAATTCCCCTTTTTAGAGAGGTAACTTAGAGCCCTGGTGTTCTTCGTGAAAGCAAAGACAGACGAGGGGACAGCTCATCCTTCATCCTACACTAGGGTGGGTGGCACCTCTTATTTGTTCTTTCTGATCGTCCTGACCGAAGCTACTGAGCAAGTGAGTACAAGGTGATAAAGTTGTGACAGTGTCACCCTGGAGCCTCTCTGTCACCACCATGACAGCGGCCCACTTTTGCAGCTTCACTAGCCTTTTCCAGGTGTAAATTTCGCACCTCCAGGCATAGGACGTGGCGACATCAGCTGTTACCCAGATTTTTAGAGCTTATTTGGCTGGCTTTTTTGGCATGAATGGTCAAAGTCTACATTGCCCTTTGAATGGCACAGCTCATCCAACTGTGCCAGGGTTGAAAAGGGGGGGAAGGTCATGTGTCCATATTTCCCACAGGGACCTGATGGGGGCAAGCTTGTAGTCATGATGACGAGCTGGTCTCCTCAGCTTGTCATCTAAGCACAGAGCTGTGCTGAACTCATGAAACCTGAGGCGGGACATAGGGCCATAATTTCCTGGCGCAACGCAGGGTGGCGCACCCCGCGTCATGGTAATTTTGTCTGCCGCACCGCCGTGTGCAGCCAATTTGGCAATTTAGTAGACCAGCTGCAGTGAGATGGGTGTGACGGCGCACCAGGGGGAGGTGTCGAAAGATTCAGCTTGGCGCAGTGACAATTTGGTGCCAAAAAAATGTGTGGAAGGTGCGCTGAAAGCTCGCCAGCTCCAACCTGGTCTATTCTCGGCACAGGTGAGGTGCACCCCGGGCAGTGGTAATTTGGCTGACAGGCGCACAGTGCGCACACGTCACCAAAACCTCACAGGCAGGTATCCACAGTGTCAGGCACGTTTCAATGCAATAAACAATCACAGCAACCACTATTTAATGTAACCGTCTGAACCAGCATATACATTTGTATCTATATTAATTGTCCCATCACATCTGATGTCAGATCAGAGACGTTTGTCATAACTAACAAGTTCACATCTCTCAGCCAACCACAGACAGCCACATCATCCGATACAGAGTATCCGGCTTCTCTCATCTCATGAAATTCAAAAGAAAAGAAAAAAGAGAGAAACGATCGCTGAATGAATGTAAGTCACTCGGTGTCCTAAGGATTCACCTGTGATTGCCCATATTTCTCTGTTGTAATCTTTATTCTTAATGTGATCTAGAAAGATGGAGTACATTATTGCAAGGAGGATGAGGAGGAGATATCGGTGGGGAATATTTCACCAAAGGTTCTGCTATTTGGCGATGACAGACCAGGAATGCAGGTGGATCACAAGCATGATGAATGGATCAGCCTGCTGCTGTGTTTAAATGTAATTATCACTTAATTCTGTACTCCTATTTATGAGACAGGAACAGATTACGTCTGTCCCGCGAGGTGTGCTCTCCCAGTTGGTGCAAAAGTGACAGCGGCTCTGACCTTCTTCGCCACCGAGGTGAAATTGTCACTGCACCTCGCCCTCAGCGCATTTAAAGGCGAGGAGAGGGGTTCATTTCATTGGCGAAGATTACACTCGGCTGTGTTAAACCCACTCACGCCTTCTCTCCTCCCTTTCTGTTACTTGCGCTGGTGGGAGGGATGGTGGTGTGGGTGCGCCTCCCTGTGCCAGACTGCGCCATGCACGAAACTCGCAAAATGCCCTGGACACACCCCATTGGTGCGGCACAGGCCCTGCGCCGCGCCTGCGCCTGGTCTAGGAAATTAGAGCCCATACTGGCAATCATCCAACAGGCTTCAGGTGGACTCGCCTGTGGACCTGTAGATGCCGGCCAAAACCAGCAGTATGCATGGACATTTGTGAATTCCAACTTGGTCCAGTTTCTGCAGCGCCCATGGAGGTTCATTTTGTTAAGGATTAGATTGATCATCTCACTGTCCAAAACAAGCTGAATGCAGAATCCATGGATTGGACCCTCGGGATGGCAAAGCACGTTGGCCCTGCAGTCACATCTCTACCAAGACAGTCTGGCTGCAGACCTGCACTGTCAGGACCCTTCATTGCAGACTGGAAATTTTTTTTATACCTTTCAAAATAAAAGCAAATTTGCCAGAAGTTCATATTTTTAGTCTGAAGCTGATTTGAAGCCTATAAAATTGAAAGCGATTATACTGGGAAGTACGGATTTTGTTTTGTGTGAATATACCTTATTTTGGGGGCTTTATTTTATGTTTATAATGTAAATATGATTGATTTGTGTATTCATGTGTTCAAGTAAAAAGATGAAAAAAACAAAGTATACTTTTCCAGTTCAACAGGATAACAGAAAAAAACAAAGGGAAATATCAAGATAAAAAACAAAAGAGAAAATACAAAACAGGCTGACCACTTCGAGGGTTATTCATTTCTTTCAATTAATATCATGTTACAGGGCAATATATAGTGGAAAGCGCAGCATTCTAGTGAATAAAGACTGTTTTGTTGCTTCGAAAATGACAAAAAGTAGTCAACTGACTTTAACTCACCTTCACTCCACACTCTTAACGGCAAAAACAAACTGGAACGTGTAAGAAAAACGTCACTTAAGGTCCTCACAGTGCAGGAGTCCTAACAGTTCAAGTCTGCAACGAAGGGTCCTGACAGTGCAGGTCTGCAGGCTCTCCATCTCTTTGGGGTTGAATGAATCGTGTTGCCTCCATGTTGGTGGGAAACCACACGTAAATTTTCTCAGTCCACTGGGACTCATCTTCTTAGTCTGTGTCCTCTTCGCACTCAAGAGAAAAAGATCAAGAGGATGATGAGGGCACCACAAAAAATCGGGATCAGACTCTTCTGAATCAAGTTTCAGAAGGAGAGGAGAATGAATCTTGCAGCTCAAGAGAAATCAGGCCTTTCCATTCATCTCCAGAGCTTCAGAACCGGTGAATCACCTCTTCATGATGCTTGCTGCTCTTCTCATGATCTAATAGCCAGTGTTCCAGCAGGCCAGGTCCATAAATCCACTTACCTTTGTTTTGTTTGCTTCACACAGACAGTCTAAAATTCTGAGAGCTGGGGTGCATGTTTTGATTTTCTCACAAAAATCGAAACATACACATACAGACGCTGTAAAAACAAATAAATCTAAGATCAGTCTGTTAAATTCATGGCATTTTTATATTTAAAGAACTTCAAACACACACACTCACAACAGGCAATCAAAAATATGGTTATAATGGCAGTCAATTGTGAAGTTTCATCCACTAACAGAATATAAAGGAGAAAAAGTTAGTCTGTTCCTGCACAAAAACTAATAATTACTCAAAATCAATGTTGTTTCTGAACTTTAATTAAGCCAAGACTGTGATAAAAGGTAAAAAAAAAATATCCAGTCTCCAGTCTCCAATCACATATTACATTGAAAACAAGTCATTTGGGGTGTCGGGTTTTATTGTTTTTGTTTTTTTCCCCAAAATTGTATCATCATTTATGAAATTGGCCTTTAAAATATTAATATCATTAAAAAAGGACTAACATATCAACTCCACCTCCCTCCAATGGCAAGTAATGGCCAGTGGTTGGACACAGGGCTAGCAACCCTATTCTGTAAAAACAATATATGCTACAGAAACGGCAACAAAAGGAACCTCAACATCTGAATGTTAAAGGCCCACATGAGCGTCAAACTCATATGATCGCCTTCAATGAAATCCCTCTGGAAGTTAGTGGCGCGAAGAAGTGGGCCCTGAACACCAAAACTATTAGTTTGACTTCTGAACCATGTTTGAAGTAGGGCAATTGGCACAGATAAACAAAGAAATGAGATGCTACAACCTTTACATCCTTGGTAAAAGTGAAGTGAGATGGACTGATTCAGAGTCACTCGAAACAAATACCAGAGAAACAGTTCTATACTCTGGACGATGGTCAACACCATGAAGGGGTTGCCGTCATTCTTCAAAAGGACATAGAGAAATCAATCACAGAATGGAAACCAATCAACAATAGAATAATAAAAGCCAGATTTAAGGGACAACACAAAACCTCACAGTTATACAGTGCTATTTTCCCACTAGTGATGACATGGATGAAGAAAAAGACCTCTTCCATAACATCCTTCAATCCGAAGTCCAGAGGACACCTGCTCAGGATCTTCTCATAGTGAGTGGCGATCTAAATGCAAAAGTGGGCAGTGATAACAATTATGAGAGAGCTATGGGCAAACATGGATGTGGAGTAATGAACAACAATGGTGACTAGCCACATTCTGTTAATCAAATGATATGGTTATTAGAGGCACTGTTTCCACACAAGAACATCCACAAATTGACATGGATCTCACCAAATGGGAAAGACCAGATTCATCACTTGATGATCAATGACAAATGGAGACACGCATTAAGAGATGTCAAAGTGAATGGAGGAGCAGATGTCTCCAGTGACCACCACCTTGGAACGGCAGACATTAAACTGAAACTGAGAAGAACAAGACCAATGCCCAAAGGGTCCCCAAGATTTGATGTCTACATTTTAAAAGATCCAGGCATCAAGAGGAAATTCACTATAAAACTCCAGAATAGATACCAAGCTCTGTCCAGCACTACGATTGATGACTTACAAAGAAATCAGCAAGAACACTATTGGATACAGTCAAACAAAACACAAAGAATGGATTAGTAAGAAAACATGGAAGATTACTATAGAGAGAAGGAACTTGAAAACCAGAATAAATACAACCAAATCAGCCAGGATTAAACAAGATCTACAAGCTCAGGACTGAAACACCAACAAACAGGTGAAAAGACTATTAAGGAGGGACAAGAGAGCCTACCTGGAAGAACTGGCCAGTGCAGACGAACAAGCAGCCTCCCATATCCAACATGGAACACTTTCCAAAGTTACTAACGTTCTACAAAAATAGAAATCTTGCAAGCCATTCAGTCATTAAAAAATTCCCAGGCGCTGACAACCTTCATGCTTAACTCTTCAAAGCTGATCCAGAGTTAGCTGCAAACATCCGCTTTCCACTGTACACAAACATTTGGGTGGAAGACCAGATACCATTGGACTGGAAAAACAGGAGTGATCATTAAGGTTCCAAAGAAAGGCACACTAACCGATTGCAACAACTGGAGGGGCATTACACTCCTTTCTGTTCCCAGCAAAATATTCTGCAAGATCATTATACATCAAATCACAACAGCTGTTGATAAGGAACTCAGAGATGAACAACTTGGCTTTAGGAAAGGAAAGGGATGTGTTGACTAGATCTTCACTCTCAGAAACATCATTGAGCAGTGCAGTGAATGACGACAGCTCTATATAAACTTCACTGACTTCCAGAAGGCCTTTGACAGCATCCATCATGATAGTCTCAGGAAGATAATGAGAAGCTATGGCATCCCCTCCCACATAGACAACATCATCCAGCATTTCTACATTGGCTTTTCATGCACTATGGGTACAAAAACCATCAGCTTCTTAGATCTGGAGTCCGCCAAGGATGTGTGATGTCAGCATTATTCAACAATCTCGCTATGGATTGGCTATGAGAAAAACCACAGAGGACAAGGCAAGGGGGATTTGTTGGACCCTCTATTCCACCATTGAAGACCTGAACTTCATGGACGACCGGGCCCTTCTGTCACATACACACACATTTACACAAATAGACAGATAAACTCCAGTTTTATGGACAAAAAGTTGGATTGGTCATAAACAACAATTAAACCAAGGTTACTCCCATCAACAGCAATACACCAACACATATACTAATAGAAGCACAGGTCCTGGAAAATTCAGATCATTAAATATAATCAATAGACAAGTGTGGAACTGGATTGGCCATGTCCTCAGGATAAACATCAATGCTGTCCCAAGAGTCGCTTAACATTGGACCCCAGAAAGCAAAAGGAGGAAAGGGAGGCCTAAAATGACATGGCATAGGATAATAGAGAAAGAGCTTCATCAACACCATCAGAGCTGGGGAACCATAGAGAAGATGGCCCAAGACAAACAGAAGTGGAGGGACTTTGTAGCTGTCCTATGCGCCAGCCGACTTAGCGACAGAGATCACGTCGCTCACCCATGTTGAGTTGCCTGTCCTTAAAATAGCTCATTTTGTCAGCGTTGCAACCCCCAGTGACATCACGCCCACTTGAGTTTCACCATGATCATATCATATCATATATCATATATTTGTAAGTTTAGATTTACCTGACATTCCAACTGTATCCTTTTCACTCATCTACCAACCGTAAAACACTGCAGCTGATGGCCCTGCTGTCTCTGCTGCTGCTTCAGCTCCCTCTGGCTGATAAACAGGTTGGGGAAGGACAGGACCGCAGAGATATGCCACTTCTGTTGAATAAGGTGGAACTAATACACTCATTAACTGATGTTCCCACACAATGCTGATTGGTTGTCACTGCACAGCCACATGCGACGTTGCCTGAAAAGTTAAAATTTTTCTACTCAAAGCGACCTGGTAGTGCAACCAAGATGGCCAGGTCCCGTCCTTCACTTCGCGCGAGGGCTGGCCCCACCCCATCACAGCTGTACATAGACTTTGCATGGTGAGTGGTTGCTCGGGTCGCTCCGAGTGGTGTTTGGTGTGAACACACCATCAGTCTGTCACTATCATAAATTTATATTTTAGTCCCTTTGTCTCTCACATTGCTCTAACAGAATCAAACAGAAAATGTGCATGTGCTCTGTGATAACTCTCTCTGCCTCCATCTGTGCCTGTTGCTATTGTTACAACATTGTAATCGCAAAATCTGATTATTTTGCTGTTTGAGTTCTCTCTAATGAGATTAAATAGATGTGCAGGCAAGCACCAATTAAGTGGGATTAATCAATTTTGTTGGCAAAATATGCTCTCCAAGCTTGTGTTAAGCAGCTATTAAAAGCTATGAGAATGGCTTAAGCTGTTAATGGTAATGATCACCTTCAGCTGTTCATGCTCATTGGTGAAAAAAGCTGAGCACATTACCTTTTCCTTTGCCCTGGTAATTAAACCAAGTATGGACATGCTAAAGCACGGTAGGTCCAGAGGGTTCAAGCACTGCTCTGATGTCACTCTAGAAACTCATCTAAGATGTAACACATACATCCCAGCTGTAGAAAGGCTGCAATTTGCAAACTCCATGAATGTAAAAAGTTAAAAACCTTTTACTTTCCTACAGCTAAAGAAGTCATAAAATAATGACAAAGTAACAGTGTTTCACTCATTTTACATTTCTTCAATCAGAGCTGTGCATAATATTAATCATAAGAAGAAGTGGATTAAGAGATTAAAGCAAATCAAGGTTTAAATACTGTAGATAGTATGTTTTTAAGATAAAAAATAGTTTTATTAGTTACATGTCTCTTAAGGTTGCTTTATCATGTTTGCTCTGAAAGGCATGATTAAAACCTAACCTAGTCTAAAAACATGTACTCCTGTCTCAAAATGATCTTTGCCTTCGGTCTATTGCAAACATATAACATGGAAATTTGCTCGTAATTAAATTAACCAGAGGTTTTCAAACTTTTACCTGTGGGACAAGTGCGGCCCAAAGTCAGTTTATTTTGGACCACAGCAAATTCTAAAAATAAAGTGAAACATGATCCAGGTTAGGATATGAACTTTGTCCTTGCCTGTGTTGTATTTCTAGTTTTATTGCTAGCTCTTTGAATACATAGGCAGTGCAGCCCAGTCCATACGAGCTTGGGCTGGGTACAAGTCTCGATCTAACCATGCTTGGAAGTTTTGGTAGATGAGGTGATGCAAGCTGACTTCCTGGAGAACTCCTGCTAGTTATGGCATTTGGTCATGAAGTTGAAGTGGTTGGCGGTCCTTGCCTCCAGAGCATGAGGGCAAAGGGTCTGCACCCTTATGCCCCAAAACTTCATCACAATTAAACACCTATGAATGAAGTTGGTTAACGTTGCTGGTGGTGCGGCGGCATTTTCAGGAATAATGAATGTCTAAGTGCAGACCCAACATGTGCTCCCAAACCTGACCCGACTTTGTAAACCTGTGTTTTTCAATGTGCTATACAAATAAAGTTATTATTATTATTATTATTGTTGTTGTTATAATAGGTTAAAACAAAGGTCAAACATGAACATTGAGGATATTTAAAACCAAAACAATCGCAAAATCTTCACAACAAGACAAGTGGATAACAGCAGCATAACAGCATGAATTATGCATGTTTCCTTGTTAAGGACTCTGACATCTACTTCAAGACCTGTTTCACATGTTGGACCAATAATCTACGACATGCAGGATCACATCGATAAAGTTTGGCAGCTTCAAACACTTTGCTCTTGTTTTGTGTCTGAATGTAGAGATGAGCTGGCAGCATCTACTCTCCCTACTGCAGTGAGCATTGCCCTAGTCCTAACCAAAGATGGATCAAGTGGTAACCAGATCCTTAGATGCCCCATTTGGCCACATTGGACTGGGAATTTGCTTTCATGACTAACTAGAAAAGCAATCAGAGAGCGCAGACCTCCGCCAAGGTGATCCGGATCAGTCCCAAAATTTAACCAGTTCTTCCATATCCCATTTCCAACAATTCCTGAAAATTTTATCCAAATCCGTTCAGAACTTTTCAAGTTATTTTGAACACAAACAGACAAACAGACAGACAGACAGATAAACGCCGGCAAAAACATAACCTCCTTGGCGAAGGTAATAAACACTTCAGTTGGGGTGTGGCAAAGACAGACAGACACACAGACATACAGATAGATAGATAGATAGATAGACAGATAGATATTAACACTCACTGTCCACTTACTAGCCACTTAATTTGGTACAAGTATTCAATGGCTTCTTCAGCCAATCACATGGCAGCAACTAACAACCTGTGACATGACAACCTGCTGAAATTTAACTAAATATCAGAATGTATCAGAAAGGTGATTTAAGTGACTTTGAATTTGGCATTGTTGCTGCTCTGAGTGTTTACGAAAACTTTTGAATTACTTGAAATACCACACGCAACCATGTCTAGAGTTTACAGAGAATGGTCTAAAAGAGAGAAAATATCCAATCGAGAGGCAGTTCTCTAGCTTAAATGTTGCTGTGTCTGATGAGTCTCGATTTCTGCTGGGACATTCAGATGGTAGGGGCCAGAATTTGGTGTAAACATCATGAAAACTTCCTAGTATCAACAGTAGCTGGTGGTGGAGTAATGATGTGGGAGTTATTTACTTGGCACAATTGGGCATCACGTTAATGCCACTGCATATTCAATACCTGAATGTTGTTGCTGACTATGTCCATCCCCTGATGACCATAGTGTAACCATCTTCTTTTGGCAGGATAAAGCACCTTCACACAAAGCTCAAATCTTCTGAAACTGGTTTCTTTAACAAGATTGTGACTTCACTTTAGTGCAGTGGCCTCCACAGTGACCAGAACTTAATCCAATAGAGAAAGGGTGTCCAGACTATTATCAGCAAGAGCTGCATAGGAACAAGGAAAGGATGACCAGGCCACTTTGATATTCCTACCTTAAGTATGTTCGTGAAATCGATCCTGTTTTTCTAGATTCTTAAAAGAAAAAACAGCCTGCATCATGCTTACAAGGTAAACACTCATTGTAAAAGATTTTGGATAGGCCAATCAGATTTCAGGGGGCTTCTAATGGACAGGCCCTTGGTCAAAATTAAAATGACCAGAGAGGATATGTTGAAGGTTCATCTCCACTTTCAGACTCAAAACAAGCATACTGCACAGTGCTGAAAAACATAATATAAGGCTGGTAGGTGCTCAGAGATGACAGTACAATGTTTTTTGTAAGTCAGACCTTTAGATGGAAAGAAAGCAAATAAAATGAGGGCAATTCACAAATTTCTATACATTTTCTGAAGCTGCTGTTAAAAGTGGACCTTGAACCAAAGTCACACATAGATGTATGGAAACCAGTCTAATAAAAATGTAACCGGGTGGTAAGATACGTTTAATAAATTATGTTCACTTAGGTATGGTCAATTTCTAAAAGGTTGATAATTTTACATGCCTAAGTTCTTTGTTGTTTTCTTTTGTCTGTGGCATTTCAGGTCAATGTAATGTGTTTTATATTGTAAGTGAGTCACTACAGGCAGTTACAGTTTTAGGTCACTAGTTGGCAACACTGAGTAACTCTACCGTCACTCCGCCAGGGGCATCATGGTTTTATTTCCTGTTTACACTGCACACAAATGAACTGGGGATTTGAATAAGGACAGTAGGATAACTGGTGTTTATGGTGATGAAATTTGTAAGTAAACACCAACACTTGGTTAGATATTAATGCAAAAAGACATTTTTCTGACAATAATTTAATGAAATGGTTTGTTTAAGGTACCAAAAGAGTCAATGTTTAAGGCTTTTCCATTGATGGACATGAAATACTACTTGTTCATGTGCAAGGTATCAACAAGCTAAAACAGCAAACAGTGTAATTATGCTTTGTAAGAGTGAAAAAGTACAGGATGTATTAATTTTATTTTTTTAAAGGCAAAGTCAACGTTTATCAGGAGGTGTAATCAACGAAGAGATCCATGCAAAGTTTATTGAAACATGTTGAAATGTAAGTGTGCTTTAAACACATTCATTGTCCATTTTCAGAGTGTTAGTGGGTAAAAGTTAAATCTGTAGCTAACACAGGTTATTTTCTGTTTCAATTGATAGCTATTTTCCATTTGCATGTGACGTCACACTTCTTCCATTTTGGCTGGAGAGCAAAAAAAGATGCCATCCAGCATGTAACTTCATGGACATTTGTGATGTATAAAAATAAATGTACCTGTGATGAAGTTCAACCTGTAAATCCATACTTATTACCTCCACCAAGGCGGTTATGTTTTGCCGGCGTTTATATGTCTGTTTGTTTGTCTGTGTTCAAAATAACTTGAAAAGTTATGAACGGATTTGGATGAAATTTTCAGGAATTGTCGGACATGGGATATGGAAGAACTGTTTAAATTTTGGGAGTGATCCAGATCACCGTCTGGATCCAGAAATTTTTTTGGTGTGAATCACAATATTGAGGGAACTGTGGCGCTTGGCGGAGGTCTGTGCTCTCCGAGTGCTTTTCTAGTCTACTGCTGTATTGGGTCCAATTCTATAAAGGCTTTAAATGCCGTACCACCAGACTGCGGGACAGCTTCTTCCTCAGGCTGTGAGATGGCTCAATGCACCATCTGCACTCCTCCATGTCTACTGGTTATGTATTTGCTTGTTTTTAGTTTTTGTCTTGGAGCCACAATTTACATATTTTTGTGCAACCAGTTGCACAATGACAAATAAACTTTCTTTTATCTTGTGAATGTCAGTGCTATATATCTACAAGTCATTTTCGGAGGTTTAAACCATCATGTGCAACAGAAACACTTTGTGGGCTAATGCTAATGCTAGCAATCGCCAAGCCAATTTATCAGCACATGGCTGTATCTTTATTCAATAAAGAAACAGTGTAAGCTGAATTCTTTCTTTAAAAATGTTTATTTGGGTCTGTACAAGTATGAATGTTCATCACAGCAAGGAGGGTCTGCATGGCGAGAGCAACAGACTGCAGATTTACACACATTAGCTGCTGGATGCACTGATACTGAAACATCCTGAAGTGTCTTTTCCAACTCGTGGTTTTTCCTCTAATTTGACAACATACACCCTGTAAACAGCCTATCCACACACTGTCTGGCTATTTTAACCCATCTATGCTCGTTTTTCTGTTTGTGAGTCTTCTTAAGGTGACCAGACTTAATTGGACAGACTCAGTGACATATGTGTTCTGTATTAATGATACTTTCTGTTACTTTAGTGGGTCAAAAATGCATCTCCAAAATAATTATCGGCTGAAATGCATTATAATCTATTAACATCAGCCATACATCCGCCGTCTACAGAACTGAGTGACATCATGCTAGTCACATGTCAACAAATGCTCAATACCCCCCCAGCCGTATTTTCTGCTAAATTTTTTAGGTTTCTTATGTTTTTTTCACATGGAGAGACACTTCTGTATTGTTCTCTGAGATTGAGAAGCATATTCAGAGCTAAATTTAGTGTTCATGTGGTTTATCCACTGTGACCAAAAAGTGCCTGACCTCTTGTTAACAAATAAATACCACTACATGAACCCTAAGTTATTGTGTCCTGTGTGTGTGGCGTCTAGTTCCACAGGCTACATAAAGACAGAAACAAGGCGTGAACTTCAGGCATACCTCCTGCCTTAGCTTTATGTTTCCAAAACAACTTCTCCTCTAATTCAGCTGCATTCTGTACAAAAAAAAAAAAAAATCACCCTCAGGAAGTCTTATTTGGAAAAACAAGAGATGAGAGAAAGAGCATAGCAGCATTTTCTGTTGGGCACGACTATGTTAACTATTCCAGCTGCATTTTTATCATCCTTTCTTCTCACTATTTATCTTATTTTTATCTCTGCATTCTGTCTGGAAGAGCTGATACAGCCACAGGGGTTATTTAAATCTCATCTTGTTTGACCTAACTCAATCTGAAGTTGAGTTAAGGAAACAAGTCAGCCGCCCACCTTAACTGTTGTCATCTTTCCTCCTCCTGTGACATCTTAGTGGCATCCGGAGTGGGCGACCAGCCGCGCCTTTGCCAGCATCTACCCTTCAATCACGCCCTCAGCTGCAGTTGTCTAATTTTCGTTCGCCATGTCAGTCGAAAGTGAGAATATGAGATTTTTCAAGACTGGGGGGAACCTGCAGTACAGAGGAACACTATTTCCTCAGAGTGCTGGCTGCTTTTCATTTGATAAATGTCAGATGAAGCTTGGCAAGCTGTCTAATCCCAACGCCCTGCCCCCCTCCCCCACTGCCTGATGGGTAATATTCTTATTAGAGATCATTTTGATTGGCTTCCTCTGCCCTTTTCGTTGTCTGAGCGACAGGTAGGGGAGGGAAGATGAGGTGCGTGCGTGGATATGTGTGCATATACATATATAGTCCTCTTCATGTATGTGTGGCTTGATGTCAAGGGTTTATGTAAACAGAGATTAGAAATGCAATAAACCTGTCACGTGGAGAATGCTGCTGTCAAGGTGTCAACCTCACGGGCTGTCACTCTTATCTACCTGTGTTACACACAAACACTCAAAGGTACACACACCCACACACGCACGTTTGATAAGAAAGGGGAGAGGATTACAGCCAGATATTGAGCATCTTAAGCCGTCCTGACTCCTATGTCACACTCTTGGAGTGCCAGCGCTGCATGTGTGTGAGGAAACAGTGTCGGAGCGGCTACTGAACAAGCAGCTTGCTCCCTATTTCTCTTGGTGCCACAGATTATTTCACGGCCAGTCATCTGCTGTTTGTGTGGGATTGTGTATGAGAGGCCTCCCGCTAAGAGTCATTCGCTATGCCTCTGGTACGGGATTGTGTGTGTGTGCATGGGAGCAGGGGGCTGTGTGGAGGAGAAGTTAGGAAGCTTCTAAAGGCCCATGGCTTGCAAGAACCCTTAAGGTATAAAGGTGGTCACCAAAGGTAACCGCTCCTCTTCCACCTCTATTATTACCTGTGGTGCACTGCAAGGCTCTGTTTTAGGTCCACTTTTATTCACTCTGGCTTCCTCCCACAAGAACAAAAACATGCTCTTTAGGTTGATTGGTGACTCCAAATTGTCCTTAGGTATGAGCATGAGTGTGAATGGCTGTCCGTCTCTCTATGCGGCCCTGTGATCAGCTGGCGAGTGGTTCAGGGTGTACCCCACTTCTCACCTCATGTCAGCTGGGATTGGGTCCAGCCCCCTGCAACCCCGGAAGGGATAAGTGGTGTAGATAATGGATGGACATCAAGACTGTCATCAAGTCCTGCTTTATCCGGGCAAGCCTGAAAACCAACACTGGTGACCTTCTATTCCTCAGATGGCGCTGCATTAAAAACCAACACGAGCTCAGGAACACTTCGGAAAATCACCAAGTTAATGCAGTTCATTGCTACATCTGTAAGTGCAAATTAAAACTCTACTGTGCAAAGTGGAGCCAAGATATCAATAACACCAAGAAACGCCGCCTGCTTCTCTGGGCCTGAGCTCATCTGATATGGATGTACACAAAGCGGAAAAGTCTGCTGTGATCTAATGAGTCCACATTTCAGATTGTTTTTTGGAAATCATGGAAGTCCTGTCCTCTGGGCTAAAGAGGACAAGGACCATCCAGACTGTCATTAGCAATAATTTTAAAAGCCAGCATCTGTGATACTATTGGATGTTAGTGCCCATGGCATGCGTAATTTGCATATGTGTGAAGGCACCAGTAATGTTACCAGGTACGTACAGATTATGGAACAACATACGCTACTATTAAAATTTTTAGGGCCATCACATTCTGCATGTGTTACAAAAACATGGCTTTGTTGTAAGAGTGAAGTTACTATACTTGCCTGCCTGCAGTCCAGACCTGTATCCCATTAAAAATGTGTGGAGCATTAGGAAGTGCAAAAGCGTGTGTGTGTGTATTTATTTCAATTTTTTTTTTACACTTTTATGAAAGGGAATGTTTTGGAACCTAAGCACAACAAAGTGAGCATTTTTTTGAATAAACTCTCAAGGCTGTAGTCACACCCTAAACAATGCACTTTGCACCTCTTTAATGAAAATTATTGCATATTTTCTGTTTTATTCAATTCAACTGAAAAAATCAGGGTTCTTATGACATGAAAACATTAAAAAAATGTTTTAAAAATTAGAAGTAGTCATATATTACATTTTATGACAATTTTATGCAAGTGACCGTTTTGGGACCGAAGGGTAAAGTGTGTAACTTCATTTTTAAGGGGCCGTAATGGTTCAAATCCAGCCCCTGCAGTGTCTCTCAATAAAAATCTGTTCCTTTTACGAATGCAGGTGATGCCCTTGCTCTAGCGGGAACTGGGTGATCCCAGACTGAGCCATTCTGTGAATTCAGAAGTATGATATCTTACTTCTGATCATTTAGCATTTCCAATCTGTTCTTAAAAATGTCTTTTATAACTGTTGGAGCCTTAAGCACTAACATCACCCTCTTTTCTCTCCATATCTTCTCTACTCTTCTTTTTATTGTTTGAATTAGGAAGTAAAATTTTCGCCCCTCCCGATTGGTTTAAAAGAGGCACATACGAGCCCTGCCCTACCACTGTTTGGCACCTGGGGGTGCTGTTCCATTCACTTGTGCATGGGGATTTAGAATTTACCACCAAGGACTTTATGAAGAATAAAATCTGGCTCAGCAAAAGACTGTCCAGAGGTAAGAATCAAACACATGAAGAAACTCATTTACTGTCAGTACAGAGTCTGGATGTTTACAAATCCTTTAGAACATTCCAGGATCCACATCCAGAGTCAGATCACCACCAAAACCTAAACCGTCCTCTCTTGTGAGTCCTGGAAAATGCCATAAAAATCTGTAGAGATCATTTGAGTTATCTTGCTCACAGACGGATGAACAAACAAACAAATGGTTACAAAAACATAACCTCCTTGGCAGGGTAAAAATACTGCTCATATAATTTAATGAAATCTGAGGAGGACCTATTTATTTGGCTTATGTCTGGTTGTATCTTTTTAGATGTCCCTGCCTGAAACCACCTACTAATACCTCTATGTGCTTCTCTCTCTCTTTTTCAGGCACCAGAGATCTGCTGCACATGTGCTTCAAAACAGACCCACAGAGACGGGCCACTCTGGAGCACCTGCAGCAGCACCCTGCCCTCTTTTTGTGTCACATCTGCCAAGCCCAAGCCCGGACAAAGGAGGAGGGTTATAATTTTGAAATTAAAAAACAAACAAACAAAAAAAAAAGATAAATCAGAGAAAGTTAATTGGTTCAAAGAATAGAATAGAATAGAGTACCATTTATTGTCATTGCAATAAAGAGTATTCAAACAATTTGCTTTAGCAGTCTACCATAAGTGCAGAACAAATAAAAGAAACAAAAGAAACATTAGAAACACAAACAATCAACCAACTATTTCAAAATATTAATAAATTATAAAAAATTACCAGCAGGTACAGATAGAGTAACCTGGGTGTATTGCACTCTTACCCACAGTACTGATTGCACATTTTGTGGCCTCTCTCAGGAATTTAAAAGTCTGATGGCCTATGGATAAAAACAGTTTTTTAGTCCATTAGTCCTGCTTTAATGCTTCTGTATCTCCTGTTACAGGGCAGGAGGTTGAAAAGACCTTGTCCAGGGTGAGAGATGTCAGATAAGATCTCTTTGGCTTTACATAGACAGTGGGAGGAAGCGATGTCATCCAGGGAGTGGTGAATTTTTGCGCCGTCCTGACCACCCTCTGCAGAGCTTACCTGTCTGCAGCTGTGGAGCCAACATACCACACTGTTATGCAGTAAGCCATTCCCCATTCCAATGAAGATGGGAGGAATGGTAAAATGTTAAAAGAATACAATATTTTGCAAATCCTTTTGGACCCATATAACAAAAACACTGGGACAGGGTCATGTTAACCACTGTGTTACATCACCTTTCCTTTTCACAACACTCAAAAAGAGTTTGGTAACTGAGGACACAAATTGTTGAAGCTTTGTAGGTGGAATTCTTTCCCATTCTTGCTTGATGTACAACTTCAGTTGCTCAATGGTCCGGGGTCTCCATTGTCGCATTGTGCTTCATAACGCAGCACACGTTTTCAGTTGGAGACAGGTCTGGACTGCAGACAGGTCAGTCTAGTACCTGCACTCTTTTACTACAAAGCCACGCTGTTGTAACACATACAGAATGTGTCTTCATTGTCTTCCTGAAAAAGCAGGGATGTCCCTGAAAAAGATGACACTTGGATGGCCACATATGTTGCTCCAAAACCTGTATGTACCTTCCAGCATTAATGGTGCCTTCACAGATGTGCAACTTACCCATGGACACTAACACAACCCCATACCATCACAGTGTTTGAACACTGATGTGATGACAGTCAGGATGGTCCTTTTCCTCTTTAGTCCAGGAGGACATGCCATCCATGGTCCCAAAGACAATTTTGACAGTTTTTAATGCAGTCCCACCTAAGTGATCAAAGGTCACAGGCATTCAATGTTGGTTTTCTGCCTTTCTCTGGATTCTCTGAATCTTTTGATTTGATTTGATGAACTGTAGATGATGAAATCCCTAAATTCCTTACAACTGTACGTTGAAAAACATTGTTCTTAAACAATTTGACCAGTTGCTCACACAGCTGTTCACAAAGTGGTGAACCTCGCCCCGTCCTAGCACATGAATGGCTGAGCCTTTCAGGGATGCTCCTTTTATACCCAGTCATGACACTTACCTGTTTCCAGTTAACCTGCTCACCTGTGGAATATTCCCAACAGGTGTTTTATGAGTGTTCCTTAACCTTAACAAGTCTTTTGTTGCCCTTATTCACATGTTTTTAGAAGGTGTTGCAAGCATCAAATTCAAAGTTCAGAGTCAATATCTGCAGGCAAAACGATGCAGTTTATCAGATTAAGCATTTAGTACTTTGTCTTTGTGTGTTGTGTATTCAATTAAACGTAGTTCAGAAAGGATTTGCAAATCGTATTCTGTTTTAATTTACATTTAACATAGCATCCAACATCAATGGAATTGGGGCTTGCATTTCTAAAAACAAGCAAAGAGGCAAACTGAAGATGTCAGAAAAGTTCCTCCCTCAGAGAAGAGGAAATGAGTGTTCTTTTAATAATGTCATCTTGTCTTCCAAGGAACTTGAGGCAGCTGTGCAGCGGCTCCACAAACTCCTCTGAGTCTGCACTGGCTGATTTCAGAGCAGTGCAGGAAGATGCCTTTAACACCAGAACCGCCAAGGCGATCTGACAGATCGTTTGGGTTTTAATAATTCAAATAACTTTGTTTAAAATAAATCTTTGTTTAAAATAAATCTTCATGCTTCATCCCTCTATGACTTTTCCTAAATATGTGTCTTGTGTTTTTTTTTTAGCTTATATGGTCCAAAAGAAAAACACATACGATGTATGAGCATTTATACCTCCAACCGCCACAGAGGTCGAAGAGACCGCTTGTGAAAATGCGGGGTTGAAATATAAGGACCAATTGAAAAACACAGGCCCCTGGGCCAGGGGTCCACATTAGACCCCCTGACAGCCGGGTCATTCAATAAGAGGGAAATGCTCAAACAAGAGGCGATAACATCACGTTAAACATGGATATGTGGTAGCTGCTTCTAAGTTGAACTGTCATGTTGTAGTTCCATTATAGTTTGATAAAAGCTTTTTACTCTCGCTGGGTACTTTAAACTTAAAAAATTGTGAAAATTGTGTTTGTGCATGAAGATTATCACAATGAACAAAATATGAAAAGAGTCACAAACTTTTGTTTGCCACAGAACTTTTTAGAAAGGAGAAATGTGCCATACAAATAAAGTTTATTTATAGTAATAATAATTGTAATTAAAATGACAATGAACCAAACACCAAGTTTTGAATGCTCAAAACTGCTGATCAATTAGGCTACAACACCTGTAGCTGTTCAGGAAATTAAGTGATGGTTGAATATAAAAAGGCATGCACTCACAATGCTCACAATGCCCTTTCCCCCACCTGTTGCTCAGATACTCTTCCTTTGGAGAGCAATACACCTTTCCACCTCCACTTTGATGTCGGACCATTTCATTTTTTACTTCAGCCACAGCCCCTCTGAGGCAACTTTATTTACAGCATCAGCCACATTTTCCACTCTTTTGCCTTTGTGGCATTACCAAACTGAGCACTGTTAATTTTGTTGACTAATTATTTTCGTCATAGTTTTCGTGAGCAACCTCTTTTCCCCCGATGAAAACTGGACTATAACTAAAAAAAAACAAGTGTACTGGACAAAAACTAAAACTACATTAACTGAGCCCACCTATTAATATGTCAACCTCACATTGAGTTAAATGTTTTTATTTTCTCTTGTTTAGTCTCTCGGTCATCGTGAAATGGGTATCATTGAATATTCATCAAGGGTGTTCACCTGACCTTTTATAGACACCATATGGGCGGGGCAATGTGTGCCCTGATGTGCTACAATTTTAGAGTTGATTGTGATTTATAACTGGAAACAGGCGTAGAACATGCGTGTGCACTCTTTTATAAATCTGAAAGTTTCTGTGGGCACTCATTTCCTATGTTTCCAGCGTATGCCACCTATAGTGATCTTTCCTACACATAAATGAGGCCCCAGGTCACAACATTAGTCCACATTTATCAACAACTGACCTTTGAGTGACTGTTAAGTTGTTTGTAGAGTTTTGCTCTCTTAGAAAAATGTAGGTATGGGCCTCATAGTTACTTTTTTGACTGACTTGATAATGACCTTCTTTGAGTACATGAAGAGAGTAAGGTAATTGTTTGCAGTCCATAGTTGTGCAAAGATACTTGCACAGTTTTTCCATTTGAGTGAATTGTTTGTAATTGAGCAGTGCATATGTTTTTCTGTGTTTAGATGTAAAAGGGAGTGGCTGGGTATTTTAGTCACTTGCTGGAGCATACACGTCTATTTTCCCTTATCATTTGACTTGGAAGAAACTACAATATTTCCACTGTATAATGTGTTATTGTGACCTGTTGTTGAGCGTTTCCTCACTTGTTGGTGCTCATGGCTGTGGCAATAGTGTATAAAGACTTGATTATTAAAAAACAATCAGAATTGCTTGACATCAGGTCCCCATTCGTATTTGTACTCCTTATTAGCATTTAGATAGCAACCACCGTTTTAAACACACAACAAGGCTTTAAAATTTAAAAGCGGACAACTTCAGATGCATTTTATTATCTCCCATTGACCATTAAAAATCTTCTGTGTGAGTGTTAACCACAAAATTATTTCAGGCACCGCAGAACATCCTGATTCAGACAAGAGATGGTCAAGACTGTGAGTGTGAATCATCAACTTCAGCGTTTGAGGCTTTTGCACAAAGGCATTTGACCATTTCAGTGGTATATCTTACTTCTGATTATTTGACATTGTAAATATTTTTAACACTGAATTTTATAACTTTATTTTAGCACTAACATCACCCTTTTCCCCTCCATGTCTTTTCACCTCTCCTTGTTTTAATTGTATGCACAAGTACTAGATTTTACGCCTGTCCTGAGTTGTTGAAATGTTGGACACAACAGCACCTGGGGGCACTGTTCTAATCTCTTCTGCTTTGCATAGGTATTTCACCACTAAGGGCTTCATCAACAACAAAGTATGGATCCACCAAAGGCGATCGAGTTGAAACTCAAACACACAAATGAACACATTTAGTATCAGAAAAGAGTCTTTAAAGCCACCCTGTGTAGTTTGTTCTCCCATCTTGTGGTGAAACTCTATTTTGCATTCAAATGTGAGTTGCAACCGCTGAACTCTACGGTAGTTGATATGTGGCTAGAAGCTATGTCAACATGTCATCCAAAACTACATTATTTCAAGCAAACTGCATTGAATCATTCATGTTAGGCTTTCAAATTTGTCAGGGCAGTGACAAGCGCCTCGCTGTGGTCCTTCTCCGTTTCAGTCACGCTGGTTCTGAGCGAAAAACGCATTTAGCCTTACCCAGTAGTACTACGTAGTGCTTTATGTCCCTCTCGGCTGTTCATAGTTGTTATAGACTGGAAGGACGTGGAGGCCTCTATAGGACTTACCCGTTCTATGTAAATACAGATAAGAAATTCTTCACTCAGGAGGACAAGTTAGATTGTTGGCAGAGGCAATTTGACACATATATGGACATATTCATGAATGTAGACATTGTTTTTAGCTCATAAATCACTGAAGATGCTGCACATTGTCCCTTTAAAACACAAAGTATCACAAGATAAGCATATAATCAGCTATAATGTTAACTGTGAAATAGTAACATTTGATTGTATTTTTTAATTTACTTTTATTTTTAAGAACTAAAGAAAATGAGCCTATTCAAGGTCATGTCCATAAAATTGATATGTAGAAGTTTCTCATAAATGCCGTAGGAGCTTTACATTTTTGTATCTCAACAGTAAAAACTAAAAATCACAGGCAGTCAGTTAGCAGCTCACTTTACTGAAGCTAACACAGAATGTTTGCTTCTTTTTACCTTCCTATTTGTTAATGTCAGTGTGTAAAATATGAATAACCATGGCTACAGGTGATATTGACAATATTACAATCTTCCTTTCGTGTTCAATAATGCAATTATTTCAACTTAACTTTTTTTTTTTTTTTTTTTGCAAAACACCAGTGTGACTGTAGACCAAGTGTTCAGGGGTCCAATGTGTTATCCTTTCGTGGGGTCTTACAGATCCCTGCGGCGCCCCTGCTTGTGGGTTTCGGTGTAAATATGTGTGTATGTGTGTTTGCACCACAGCCGAGGCCCTGATGGGTCCCTAGACAGGGAGGATGAGTTAGCCTCTGCCCTGGTTTCCATGGCAGCTGCTGGCTTTATTAGACTCTCACTTTAGCCCCCACAAAAACACAAACACATACACACACACATCTCATTGTATACTGACAGGGCTACATTGCCACCCCACCCTGAGGCGTTCGCATTTTGGAGCAGTTAAGCAACTTGTCAGGAATGAGAGATGGGCGATGTGTGGCTAAATGAAGCGCAATGGAGAAACCGTCACACGATTTCACACTTGGGTAGCCTCCGGCACTGCCGCCGCCCCACACACACAAACACACACACCGAGTCTCCCACACACACAAACACAGAGGCGTGGTGAGATGAGCTTGAAATGAGAACCATGGTGAACATCAATACAGCGCTCCATATCTGCACTCGGCACGAACCATTTGAGATCAATATTCCTCACACCAAACCAATGTCACATTGTGTATGCTACAAGCCAGACAGCATTAGAGCCGCTGCAGCCAGCATCAATCAACTCTACACCATCCATCCAGCCACTTACACAGCTCATAACATGCTTCATAAAGGCTGTAACCACCTACACACCAACACACACACATACACACTCACAGCACCCATATTCAGGTCTTAAATATTGGTTAGTGAGGCTCATTGCAATCCTCATTGCAAACTGATTGAACAAATGCATTTGATGTTTTCTCAGGTTCTCTTGGTGTTTGGTTCATTTGTCATTAAATGCAGTGTTGGAGACATTCTGGATCCATTTAACACAGCTCTATTTTGGCCTTTAAGACTGCTGATTGGGGAAGGATTTTGATAGGATTTTATTGCTAACAATGCCATCAGTTATCCTGCCCATCGATCCAATTCTTTATTGATTCCCCTCTTGATTCCTGTGGATATTGTGGGAGAAAAAACGTTGACCTTCACAGGTTTTTAGCTGCAGCAATGTCAAAAACATGCTACTACGGATCAGGCCCTCCCACATAAAAGGTCTGGGCCACTGAAAGGTCTCATAAATGGGCCCCAGATTGAATTTGATAATCTTAAAATGCAAATGTTGGACCAGTATTGTTATCAGTATACATCATTGTATTTAATTTGCAGTAAGACTTTCATTTAACATGCTTTTGATTATTGAAAAACAAAAAATGCATAAATATTTTGCATGCATTTAGGGAATGACTGGTAAAAATCAGCACTACCAGAGTTAATGTAAACACCTCTAAAGTGTCTTAATGGTCCAAACCACTAAGAGGTGATTTAACTTTGCTCAGAGAATTTGTACAGTGACATTAATGAAGTTTAATGATTGACCCTTTTTGGAGTGAAAATGTAAAACTTTGTAAAATATAACAATGATCAACACTTCTTTAGACTGCCAGAAAAGTACTCTCTTATATTTTATCAGAAATTAAGACACTATGTTTGGTTCTAACACATCTATTTTGAAACATTTGCACCACAGTAATTCAAAATACATAATAAAACATACAACAATGTGGAATAATGTATGCTCTGTCAATGTCTTTAGAATATTGTCTATCAAAGGGTCTACACTTCCTTAGCTGAAATCATGCCGTTCATGTTTTGATATTGCAGATTTTCTTAAAAACAAGGAGATTATTGAAGGTTCCAGTGAATACAAGCAGATCAATCTGGTACTCAGTGCTGTAATTTCTCTAACGACGATTCGCCAAATCCAGAGGTCATGCGCGGAAGCGGGGCCTGGTAGCATTTGTCAGTGCTTGGCAGCATTTCAGGTTCTGAGTTCAGACTCATTCATTTAGAGTTCAAGACACTGCAGTGACACCTACATATTTGATTTATTGACACTTTTTTTTAGTCTTAATTATAAGTCTTTTTCTATTGAGAGTATTTTTTTAGGGATTTGGCTCTATCCACAGTGTAATTATTTCTGCACTCACGAAAAATGTACCAATTTTTTAACTCTTATCAATTTGCTGTGTATTGAAATTAAAGCGAAAACTATATTATAACAATAACCATAAACTACGATTATATCAATCTCAAAAAGTCTGGTATTGCCAGTCATTACACTATTCCACTGTTGTCAGTAGTTTAAGCTTATTGGCTTGAGGCACCAAGCCCAGTAACCTTGATCCATCTAAGCTCCAATCTACAACTACTGTGCTTGGCTAGTAGCAGCACAGCCCAATCAGAGTCCTTCAGAGCAGGAAGAGGTGGGAGCAAGACAACAGCAGGAAGTGACTGCGCGAACAGAGATTAGCACAGATGCTAACAAGGTCTGGACCCAATTTCTTTATTGAAAGAAAAACAAACAACAATAAAATCATTTTGTGGTAGAAAATATATTTCCGCTCTATTTCCAGCAATGTTATGGCAAGAGTTTGATTTAAAGTGGCTCACGTTCTGTCCTTTACACAGCAGCTCTAGTGCCCGCCGACTACATTATCTGATTATCTGGCCCGTAATGAATATGACTGACAGAATGATAGGTCAGCTACCTGCTGGATCTGCTTTTGAAAGGTTTTGTCTATTCCCAAACACTTATGGGCTGTTATCCAAATGGATTGATGAGGCATACTGAATGGTCCATCTGGTGTGTCAGGTTAAAAGCCAAGTACAGAGTATCAAGACTGAATTTGGCAAAATATGACCAGATACGATGACATTTGCTGTTTCTGACAAACTCGCCTAACCCACCTTAGAGTGTGATACCAACAAAATAATACTCCAATTGCCCAGGCTATCAGAACCTTTGTTTCCACTGCAAAGTGTATTGGAAAGTCTAATGGCATGTGAGGCTATTGAACTGAGCTTGCAGCTGTATTTAAAGTGTGGAGGAGGGGAATCATGTGCGGGCTTGTTTGGAGATGCAGTGGTGTTAATCATCTTAATCCACTGTGGACCTGATATATAAATGGTAATCCAACCAGGGTCAATGAAAGATCAATCGGTTGGTGCTTTCACACTAGTAATCAAGCTCATTTTATTCCAAGCTGAATAAAACATTGTTGCTTGTGCTGCTGACAGCTTGGAGCTTAGCCTTGACTTTTAAAAATTAGCTAAGGGGTGAAAAGTCAAGGTCAAACTCACTTTACATTATCACTTAAACACTACTGGAAATGAAGTTTGTTCTTCTGATGCACGTTTAGGACTTTACTCTCTGGACACTGTTTTTAATTGCAACAGTTTTACTTTGTTTCTGTTGTTTTTGTGACTGGTGATACTGTGAACTACTCAAGGGCAGTCTCGCCCTTTTCGCAGTAGAGGTTGTTAAGGTGGTCAGAGAGATCTTTGGCTGCAGAACATTAGCTGTGGTTGACATTCACCCGCAGATGCTGAAGGCCCTGGGCGTAAGGCAGCTCGACCATTGAAAAAAATATGGCCGTAATTATTTTTGAATGGTTTTGAGATCATGATGGGGAGGAAGGATTCCTGATTGATTCTAAAACATACTGTATGCTCATCCAGGTTCTGTGGGTCATTTTTGCATTGTTTTCAAGTTTTTAATTTACTGTAACTATAAATATCCCAGAAGAGAGCTGTTATCAACCAAATCATGATAAATGTATAGAACAGGCCGTTTGAGAGATAAAGCAAAGGGCCTCTCGCAGAGCATGATTACAGAAGGAGAGTGAACTTCTCTCCCACTTTCAGATCAGTCCCCGTCCAGTTGTTTAGTCTGAAGCAGAGTTGGATATACAGCTGCATAAACTCCCAAAGGAAACACAGAGTCGGCACTGAGCAAATGAAAAGAAAATGAAAAGAAGCATTGTCTAACTGTCCTTTCTGCATTTTCTGAAGTGGATAAATCTTTGTTACTTCTTTTGACCTGGCAGGACAAAGCAATCTACAGCCTGCAGACTTGAGGTGTTTTTATTGTAATTTCCATAGAAAAGCTCTGCAGTGAGTGCTTTTTGGACTTTTAATGGAAATGGGAAAAGACGTTATGACGGCAAAGCTTTCTCATGCATGTTAAGGAAGAGACAGAACCCAAAAACGAACAGTGTTGGCCCTGAAAATTGTCAAGAATTAACCATTTGGCCAGTTGCTCAAAAAATTCCAACATAAAAGAATAATAATAATAATACATTTTAATTAAGGGCGCCTTTCATGACACTCAAGGTCACCTTACAAAAATAAAAAGTGCATTAAAACAGGCATAAAGACAATATAATACAAAGACAGTGCAAAAGATCAGAGGGAGCAGGACAGTTTGAACAGATGAGTTTTTAGTCTGGTTTTAAAGAGGGGTAAGGAGTCAGTGTTTGCGGAGATCAGGGGGGAGTGAGCTCCATAACTGGGGAGCCGAGCAGCTGAATGCTCAGCCCCCCATGGTGACAAGCCAAGAAGAGGGGACAGAGAGATGGATGGAGGAAGAGGATCGGAGGGTACGGGCAGGTACAGAAATGTGAATGAGGTCAGAGAGGTATGGAGGCTTGAGGTTGTGGATGGCTTTGAAGGTGTGGAGCAGGATTTTGTATTGGATGCTGTATGTGATGAGGAGCCAGTGGAGCTGCTGCAGAATGGGTGTGATGTGATGAGTGGATGGAGTCCTGGAAATGATACGAGCTGCTGAATTCTGAACCAGTTGAAGTTATTGGAGGATTTTCTGAGGGAGACCAAACAGAAGGGAGTTGCAGTAGTCGAGTTGGGAGGTGACTAAACTGTGGACCAGAATGGCGATGGTGTGAGAGGTGAGGGAGGGGCGGAGGTGGTTGATATTTCGGAGGTGAAAGTAGGCTGACCGGGTTATGCTGTTGATGTGAGAGGTGAAGGAGAGTGTGCTGTCGAGGATGACACCCAGACTCTTTACCTGAGGGGAGTGGGGAGATGGAGGAGAGGTCAAATGGAATAATCAAACTGTTAGATTTGTTGAGAGTGGATTAAGAGCCAATTAGTAACATTTCTGTTTTATTACTGTTTAATTTGAGGAAATTGAGTGTGAACCAGGACTTTATTTCAAGGAGACAGTTGGTGAGGGGGGAAGGTGGGAGGATGGAGTCAGGTTTAGTGGAGATGTAGAGCTGGGTGTCATCCGCGTAGCAGTGGAACTGAATGTTATATTCGGAGGATGTGGCCAAGTGGGAGGATGTAAATGATGAAGAAAAGGAGCCCCAGGACAGAGCCCTGGGGCACACCTGTGGTACACCTTTGGTGACTGGGAGTGGGTGGTAAGTGAAAGATTTGAGCTGAATGAACTGAAACAGCCAGAGAGATAGGATTTAAACCAGTTGAGGGGTGTCTGTGTAATGCCAATAGTGTGAAGTCTGTCCAGGAGAATGGTGTGGGAGATGGTGTCAAAGGTCACACTCAGATCAAGCAGGATGAGGATGGACAACACACCAGAATCAGCAGCTTAAAGGAGATCGTTGGTTATTTTTAGTAAGGCTGTTTCGGTGGAATGAAGGGGGCGGAAACCAGATTGAAATTGTTTGTAGAGATTATTGTGAGACAGATGAGAATGAAGTTGAGAGGCAACAGTTTTTTCAAGAATTTTGGAGAGGAATGGAAGATTAGAAATAGGGCAGAAATTATTGAGGCTGTTCGGGTCAGCACCAGGTTTCTTGAGTGTGGGAGTGATAGCAGCTGTTTTAAGGGGTGAGAGGACAATTCTAGTGTCAAGGGAAGAGTGGGTTATGTGTGTGATGAGAGGGACCAGAGAAGGAACAGCAGCCTTGACAAGAACAGTAGGAATGGGGTCTAGTTGGCACGTAGAAGTTTTTGATTTTTTTATGAGGTCAGCAATTTCAGAGAAGGGGAAGAGTGACTACTGAGAGTGACTGAGAAGAAGGAACAGCAGGAAGAAAGGAGGGTGAATTTGCGGGTAAAGTCCGAATAAGTTGCTGATGATGTTAGTGATTTTGTCAGAAAAGAAGGAAATGAGGTTGTTACAGAAAGCAGTTGAATACATGTGTGGAGGAAGTGAATCAGGGGGCTGAGTGATATTTCTAAGTAAGGAGAATAAAGTCTTGGAGTCTCCTTCATTATGATTGATCAGACTGGAGTAGTAGGTGGATTTGGCTTGGGAAATGCAGTTTTTATAGTGGGAGAGATGGTTGTTATACATGTCTTTGTGAATGGTGAGACCAGTTTTCCTGTAGAGACATTCAAGCTGGCATCCTTTGGCTTTAAGCTGTCGGAGAGCAGGGGTGAACCATGGTAAAGAGCAGGTGAAGGTGAGGGATCTGGTTTTGAGAGGGGCCAGGTTATCCAGAAGAGTTTGGAGGCTGCTGTTGTAGTGGGAGACCAGATTGTCCGGGGTGGACAATATACCTATGACCCAAATCCTTCAAAAATTCCCGGATCAGCATCCTGTTTCTGATCACCACCAAAATCTGCCCCTCATTGTCTGAGTTATCCTGTTCACAAACTAGAAACAAACAAAGAAACTAACAAAAATGTAACATTCTTGGTAGAGGTGATTATAAGATGCAAATTATATGCCCAAAGCCAGACTCAAGGCACAAATAGGGTGGATGATGTGCCTCGATTATGCATGAGTGTTTTGGGCTAAATTCTAATTCACAGTGCCTTTAAGCAAATGCGCTGCAATGAGGTTCTGCTATTTTTACATCAAGAGACATTCACATTAATTCTGTGAGGCTGCAATAACTATGTCCATTCACGCTGCGACACGGCACGTGCTCCCACATACACACAAAGGCAGAGATGCTCACTTGCAGCGTTCCTGTCTCCCGTTAAGTCTGTGTGCCTCCTTCTCTCCAATAACACCTCTGTTACCACCTCTGGAGATGGAACAAAGAGGGGGTCAACTTGTTCCCCCCTTTCCATCTCCAAGATGTTCACAGTGGCAGCGAAATGTCACAGAGGGGTAAATACTGAGCCTTGAAACAGCAGTATTAATTGGGCCAATGTGTTGGCTCTTATCTTCATTTAGCAGCTCACACTGGCTGATTTTGCTTTTAAGACAAAATATTTCATTGTTGTTTTGAATTTCCGCTGGATCACTGAATTCCTTTCCCTTTTGGAGCCATTAAATACACTGATCATACACAAGATGCAGTATAAATAAGTTGATGCTCAGTTTAATGTTTTGTTTCACTGATGCATCCACACATCATCAGAAACAATGAAATGACAAGTTAGACACTTCCACGTGATCATAAAACATTTTTTGAACAATAACTTGAATCCTTGGCTGTATGTTCTATTGTATATAAAGCGCACTGGACAGGATGTATTAATATCTTGAACAATCATTAGTGTTAGCTGTGTGTAGCCTACAGCCTTGTCACCTGATAATCTTTGACCTTGTTTATGGTTTCCTTATTTTTTGTTGAAATGCGCATGCTGAAGAGCAGAGCCAGCCAACACCGAATCGGTGGACACTTCAGCTTTGTGCACCACCACTCCTCAGTTTTAGAAAATCATAATGCTAAGCAGTAACAGTAACATATGATAATTTTATACTCAAACAACATGACCACACAGGGTAGAATTACAATGTGTACTGGAAAATAGGAAAGACACTTGTGCTGCATACTGAAATGCTTTGTGCTGGCTGTAAGGTAAGGCCAATGAAGCCTTTGGAGAGCATTTGCAATCAAACATTCTGTGTATGTGTTGAATATAAAGAGTTGGACGACAAAAGGTTTGGGGCTGCTGCTGTATATCATCATTTTATCAACCGCTCACAAAGACCGATAAATGTGACACAATGATGCTGCCAGATGTGCTGGCAGTTTATAGATCACCACACGGACCCATTAATAGACTGCAAAGGGATTTCAGCATCTGAGGAGCGTCTATTTCAGTGTTGCAAATTTTCATGCCTTTATTACCCTCCCTGAGTGTTTTAGAGTGTAAAAATATGAGCAAATACACACAAACTCATTTGGGAGCAGTTCAGACTGAGCCAGAGATGCACAGGACCGCAGCTGGAGGAGAGAGTTTATATTTATACATAGACCCTCATGTCTCCTGAGGAGTTAAGCTCATATTAGCTGTTTTTATCAGAAAGATATTTTAATTCCCCTGCAATTTCCTGAGCCTCTGCAGGTTGAGTAGTGTCGGTGGCTGCAGTGGTGATGCCATTACTGACATCTATACCCTGTTTCTTTTGTAAGACATACATAGACAGACATAGGTGAGGGTTTATCTGTGACACAGTTAGTTTGAATCCTATGGTTGGGTTGCTGACCATGTTTTAGCTGAGCAGCATTTTAAGCTACACCAGCCTTGGTAGCACATTATATCATTGATAGTTTTGGCAGCAATTAAGGGCAGAGCACTAACCTCGGAGCGAGGACCTTTAAGAATTATTAAGATGAGAATTGTTATTTTTCAGTTAAAACAGACTTACTTCAAGGGCTTTAACATGCCCTAACCCTGGATTTCCCCATAGTCCACCTGTGCAGCAGCGTTGTCTGACCGACGGTGCTTATCCTTGTCCACTATTTAAAGCCCTGTGCTGTTCGACATAGCTCTGGAGGCTTAAAACACAACATCATAAAGATCCCATACATGACATTAGTCTCCCGTTTCACTACACCCAGGTTCTCTATTGGATTGAGATATTGGGCTCTAATTTCCTGGCGCAACTCAGGGTGGCGCAGCCTGGCGCACCCCGCGCAGTGGTAATTTTGTCCGGGGCACCGCTGTGCGCAGGCAGTTTGGCAAATTGGTAGACCCGCTGCGCCGAGATGGGTGTGATGGTGCACCTGGGGGAGGTGTCGACTGATTCAGCTTGGCACAGTGACAATTTTGTGCCAAAAAACCGTGCGCAAGGTGCGCTGAAAGCCCGCCAGCTCCAACCTGGTCTATTCTCGGCGCAGTGGTAATTTGGCTGACAGGTGCATAGTGCGCACACGTCACCAAAAACTCACAGGCAGGTGTCCAGAGTGTCAGGCACATTTCAATGCAATAAACAATCACAACAACCACTATTTAATGTTACCGTCTGAACCAGCACATACATTTGTATCTATATTAATTGTCCCGTCACATCTGATGTCAGATCAGAGACGTTTGTCATAACTAACGAGTTCATATCTCTCAGCCAACCACAAACAGCCACATCATCCGATACGGAGTATCCGGCTTCTGTCATCTCATGAAATTCAAAAGAAAAGAAAAAGAGAGAGACGCTCGCTGAATAAATGTAAGTCACTCGGTGTCTTAAGGTTTTACCTGTGATTGCCCATATTTCTCTGTTTTAATCTTTATTCTTAACGTGATCTAAAAAGTTGGAGTTCATTATTGCAAGGAGGATGAGGAGGAGATATATTTTCACCTAAGGTGCAGCTATCTGGCGATGACAGACCAGGAATGCAGGTGGATTACAAGCATGATGAATTGATTAGCCTGCTGCTGTGTTTAAATGTAATTATCATTTAATTTTGTACTCCTCTTTATGGCAAAGGTGGTCCACACAGTGACGCGCATCGTGGCCTCTGATGCGCGGCCCGGTGGCCTCTGCGCTCTCCCAGTTGCTGTAAAAGTGACAGTGGCTCTGACCTGCGCCTCGCAAGCAGCGCATTTAAAGGCGAGGAGAGGCGTTCATTTGATTGATGAAGATCACAGTCGGTTGTGTTAAACCCACTCACGCCTCCTCTCCTCCCTCTTTGATACTTGCGCCGGTAGGAGGGACAGAGGCATGGTTGCGCCTGCCTGCGCCCTGGACACACCCCGTTGGCGCGGCCCAGGCACGGCGCAGGGAAGGCCTGCACCTGGTCTATGAAATTAGAGCCCCTGGTGTCCACTGGTGTACAGTGAACAAATGTCATGTTTTGTAATTTTCCAAAAGTAAGAACTAAACTGGGAAAAAAGACATTCAGGGTTGCAGCTTGACATACTTGGAATGAACTACAAAAAGACCTGAAACTTAAAGATCTGGTTTCACTGCACTTGGAGGTGGACACGTCTGGCTGCTGATGTTTTGACTGATGCACTTTATCTTTCTCACATGGGAAATTTTGGCAAAATTGGCTATCTGAAATTGTGACTTTTCTTTCTTAATGTATTGAAGTATTGTCTTATGTGTTTGATTACTGCGTGTGTTTGTATAAAACTGTTGAATGTGCTGCTGTCTTGGCCAGGACACTCTTGAAAAAGAGATTTTTAATCTTAATGAGGTTTTTCCTGGTTAAATAAGGTCAATAAAATTTTCAAGAAACCAGTTTAAGCCTTTGTGACATGGTGTGTTATCCTGCCTGAAGTTGCTATCAGACAATGGCTATACTGTGGTCATAAAGGGATGGACATGGTCTGCAAAAATTACTCTGTGGCAGGCTGTGGCATTTAAACGTTGGTCCATTGGTTCAAAAGATGCAAACACCAAACACCGAACACCGAACACTACTTGGTGACCAAGATCACGTCGCAAACCCAAGTCCCTTAGCCTGTACAAATAGCACATTTTGTCGCCATCGCTCAGTGACGTCACATCCGCTCAAGTTTCACCCCGCGATCATATCATATCATATAATAGGATGTAGTAGCTGACATTATTCCAACTGTATTCTTTTCACTCATCTACCAACCACAAAACACTGCAGCTGATGGCCCTGCAGCAACATCATCTGTGAGTTCTCTGCTTAATAGAAAATGTAAGTGAAAATACCCCCATCATACTGTGAAAGTGAAGTGTTTCACTAAAGCAACATGAACTCAGTAGGTGGATTAAAGAATGTTGTACCTTGCCTTTTGTCTTGGCCCTCAGCAAAAATGTGTTACAGAAGAAAATCATCATATCCAAACAGCACATGTTCATATTCACAAGACAGCAGGTTCAAGTTTGTCCTTCATTTTTTAATCCATTATGACTTCTGTAAAATGACATGCTGACATTCATCAGATATCACAAAGATCTCAGATGTGTCAGTGAATCAAAGAGACGTTTGTCCTGTAATTGAAAGAAACAAACCAGTGATTATATTCCTGTCTGTTACAGCCCTCGCTCATTCTGTCTTCAGCTTTCTTTCACGGTGTGCCAACCTTCTGAAACAATGTTTCTCCATGTTGAAATTGAAACTGACACTTGACATTTTCATAATTCATTCTTCACAGCAAGAAATGTAATCACCTAACACCCATGCAATCATTTAATTATATCAAATTTTTTATGTGGTGGCTTGATTCTATGTAAATCAGGTCCTGTTACTAAATCCTTTCAGGCACCCAAGCATTTTTAATTCAGTCCATACTTTTCATGAGAATAAATGTTAGATCACACAAACTTTGGAAAGTCTGCAAATCAAAGGTGCCTCAGCTGAACATTCAACCTTAGACGTAGCCTTATTCCAGAGATATACTGTTTGTTCCTGCTTTGGCATCTGCCAGCATCATGAACGCTATCCTAAATATGCTTGTCTTTGCACGACATGTGTTAATACAAGATAAAAGGCACATACGAGAGCTCAGGCAGCATATGAGCTATTGAGTGTTGAATATTAAAGGTTGAGTATTCTCGCACAACTGCTGTAAGATTACAACAAGTTACATCTTTAGTTCACTGCTAGCTACTGACTGAACTAGTGATGGGAATTATAGCTCTTTTAAGAGAACTGTCTTTTTGGATCGCCTCACTACAAAGAGCCAGCTCTTTCTGCTCCCAAGTGGCTCTTCAGATACTTTGTTGCTTTAATAAATGTATTACCAACAATAGTGTAAAATTATGTGCAAAATGAATTAATAATGTAAAAGAACATACTTTACATTTAAAGCTTATTATATAAATGTGCCTTTATTTATAGTCTATAGAGTGCTGCAAAACTTAATTATGAAGAACAAAAACAACCCTATCAACTATTTACATTTAAAATTTTACTATTTTAAACTTTGAGCTTTAACTAATAAACAAATTTACAAAAAATGCACAGTAACACTCAACAAAATACAAATTAAATTGAGTAAAACAAAAAGAAAAAACAATCTAAAAAGTTGAGCAATGTATTACCTTGACATTTTTGATGAAATTGAACATAACAGAATCTTTTATCCATTAACTGAGGTGTATGGGGAACATTTTGTGTTACTTGCACATTTGAAAGGCACGAAAGATTTCGTGAAGGCAGAGAGGATGTCCCAGATGATGAACATTCTAGGTGCTCGTGCACATTAAACATTCTGGAAACATTCAACAAATTTATCAAATTGTTCAAAATAATTGACTCAGCACAAAAAGGATAGCAATGATGGTCTCTAAGTATAAAGAGACAGTTCAGCAAATTTGAACATGACAAACGTGTGTGCCAAAGCTGCCCCAAAACTTCTGATACCTGATGAAAATGAAACAAACAAGGAAATTTGTGGAGACGTTCTGGAATAAACTGTAGGAAACAAAAATATTTTAGCAGGAGTGATTACATTCGAAGAAACTTGGATCTTCCAATAACACCCCAAGACGAAATAGCAGATGATGTATGATGATAGAAAGAAGCAGTTGGAGGCAGGCGGGTCCACAACAGCAAGTCGTCTGTGTTGGTATGTGTGATTTTTGCACAAACTATTATGGATTTTATTTCACAACTCATTCTGAGGGTAATATTAACAACAGCAGTGAAAATGACAGAGGAAATATATATATATATATATATATATATATATATATATATATATAAGGTCAATATATTAATTAAAGGGCCATTTACACAACAACGAAACAAAGAACGAAACGGGGAGTTTTCAGTGTGTTTACACCTTCTGTTTACTCGAGAACAGTGCCTGGAGTGCCTGAATCCACAAACTTTTGAAAGCAAGGTCCTGAGTAAAAAGTTTTGAAAATCTTTTAGCATCTGTTTCCATGTAAACAGGAATCAGCGTTTTCAGGAAAAAACAATGGCACACGGTGCATTCACAGTACTCCGGAACAACCACAAATCTCCCGTTTCACACTCCAGTCCAGTTGGTGGCGGTAATACGCCTCCAAGTTGGTTTGCCAACCCCCATTAAACACCAAAGAAGAAGAAAAAGAAGGCTTCCAGTAAACATTCTCCTGACATTTGGTAGTTTGTAGTTGAGCGCCATGTCCAGTAGTAGCCCAACTTTGTCGTCTGTCCTAACAAAAAAATCCTGCGTCTTCATGTGCCCACTCACCATTGTTGTTTGTGAAAAGTTTGTTTTCACCAGAAAGTGTTAGTACGCAACACATGTTGAAACACTGCTGATTCACTACAAACCCACATCGCCGACTACTGGCCTGGCATGCACGCTACATACTTTTCAGTCGTTCTCATGGACCTGTGTGAACGCGGACTGTTGTCAAACGGGGCCTAAGTATGCAGGTCCACAGCAGCAGGCTGTCCTCACCAACTGTGCACAGCGGCCCAAATATCCTCTTTGACATGATGACGATCTGATTACATTTGGGAGATACAAGTTCCTAAAACTGTCACTGGATCTCATGTCCAGCCCTTCCCTAAAAGATTTACATGGATGTGTTTCCAGTTTCTTGTGAACCTCTCCACAGCAGGTCAAGCAGCATCCATCTGTGGCCATTTGATCCACGTAAAAAGGTGAAAGGAAGAACAGTCATGTCTGCAACATCCAAATCCCATGCCTTCTCCTCTCAGTCACTCTAATATAATATAGAAAACATTGAGAGGTTCATTCTCTAAAACCAAACATCTGTATCTCCATCCCACCTCCCTTCTCTTTTCTGTCCCACTCTTAATTAAGATTCTTCATATTGTTGTTTGAATGCTCAAGCACTTTTGTAACCACTGCTTAAAGACACAGCTTTGTGAATATGTCTTGTCGCACAACTTTGTTCGCCGCCCACACACCCACCTTCACCTGCAGCTGTCAGCAGCACCACATGACTGATCGTGGGCGGGATATTATCTCATTTACTGCTCCAGATTGGCGTAAAAGTATTGTTTGTTCTTTGTAGCTTTGAGGACGTTGTAAGGCATGTCTGCTCCCACCATGACTTGCAAGCCTCACCATCTGGCGGGGACACATTTCAGCGGCAGCAGCCCGAGAACACGCCAAATTACATTTAGTTTGGAGTAAACTGCTGCTCGTGCTGCTACAAGCTGCCGTTTTCTCACTGTTGGGATAACACTAATCACCTGTGATTACCAAGCATACTGCGGGCTAAAGCTCAAACAAGAGACAGAGTCATGTGTGGTAGTGCACGTACCAGTTTGGCGTAGAGATGTCTGGATCGATTGACAAGTTATTATTGTATCACTTTCCTTTATAACATGTGAAAGGTCCATCAAAATCAATGCCTCACCAAAATGGATACCTTTAGGTTTATGACTGTATGTGAGCTGTCTTGTAATGATAATTGCAAAGGATGGGCAATTCTGGTTACTATGAGGCCTAATTAACATTTTTTTTCACTTTCTGAGGTGAAAATTTTCTAAAAATTGAAGGGTAGTCGCAACAAGACATTCAAACTACGTGCTTAACTAAAAATGATCGAATTTGTGATGCAAATATTTTTATGTTTAAACTTGAAAGCACACAGAAGAGCTTAATGTAAAGATCTTGACATGAAATTAAAGCTAAACGCATGTTATTTACACATTGTTTATCTGTGCAAACGCAAAGCTGAACCCTATGACTGTGGCTAATGCTCAGCCATGTACTTCATTCAACCCTACTTCAAAACCCCAAACTGTCCCTTTAATTCATGCAGTCTGACCTCAGCACTTGAACTAAGGGTGAATCCCAATTCTACCCCTTAGCCCTTCCCCTTTGTCTTACCCTTTCCCTTAGCCCTCTGTTTTGAGGTCCAAGAGGAAGGGGTGAAAACACGCTACTGAGAAACGAGACGCCACTCGATTCCCGCTACGTCATCACCCAGAGCTGCTCGCTGGCTGTGAAGTAGGCAGATGCAACAATAACCATAGCTGCAGCTGTGAAAGATAGCTCGTTATAATGAGAAATTTTAAAATACGGCCAACAATTCAAAACATGATAAATATTTACTTGATGATTTAATAATTACTTATAATTATGCGCTTCCTTCGGTCTCTGCTTTGCCGTCATGTCAGCGGGTGTGGTGTATTATGGGAAATTCTCATACCCCTTCCTTTCAAGTGAGGTTCCAGTCTGTCTTTGTATAACCCTTCCCCTTAACCCTATGGAGAATTGGGAGACCCCTTCACTTGATGTGAAAGCGCAAAACTAAGGGGTAAGAAAAGGGCTAAGGGGTAGAATTGGGACCGACCCTTAATCTTGTTCTAAAACATGCACTTTAAACATTAATGAAAAAAAAACCCTCTATAGTGCTTCTATTTTGTCCCACCACTGTACTTTCACTGACAGGAAAGTGTATACCTCATAGAGGTATACACCCACAATGGTGTGGTCCTGGATGTTGGACTGTATGTCAAAGAATTTCCACATACATGACTATATGATATATATGACTGCCTGCTAGGTGTCATGTCTGGACCACAGCTTTGCTCCAACCAACGGCACATATCCTTGCCCACAGAGTGTATTTGTGGTGCTGTGCTGGAAGCTTGAAACACAGAATTGTGAAATATCACAAGAGAACCAAAGCTTTTCGAGCTAGTTTTAAGTTAACAAGATAGCAGTTAGAGCAACATGTAGACATATTTTCCTGTATGATGTTGATTTGCTGTCAACATCAACATTATCTTGAAAGTATTCTGAAATTAAACTGAGTGCTTGTTTTCCTGCAGGGTCAATCTGCTCAGAGGAGATTGTCTCAAAGTTAAAGTGGCTTCCACCGAAAGTAGCGATCATGTGAGGAGGTGCACTCTGGCACACTCCGCGAACGGATAAATGCACAAGATTGGGAAACAACTGATGGCAAAACTTAGAGCGATTTGCTCTGGAGTGTGCAGTGCGTAAGGAATGCTGCACAGGTGGACAATGTGAAATTGGGGATGAGTGTTTATGAGGCTTCTCTGTGATTTCAAGGTTCCTTTGCTGAGTGTTTGTTAACCCTCAAAATGTATCCCTTTGTCTGACGTCTATGTTAAGAAGTTCTAGGTTTAAAAAGCCTTCACGGTGCATCCACAGCCATCAGACAACTCAACAATGTCCCATTCAGTCCTCCAGCAGCTGCTTCAACTGTAATTGTCTCCTCACGAATCCACACTACAGCGCCAAGGTTACATCAGTCTTGCTGTATAAACTTTATCCACCTGCATTTTGTTGCTCGCTCCCTCGCCTCCCCCCCGTTTCTCCGTCTTTTCTCCCTCTGACCCTCTTTCCCTCTGCTCTCTATCAGCCGTTGGTACTCTCATTTTAAAAGGAGGAGAACAGAGCGGGAAAGAATAAGCACGGGGATGCAAGGACGCGTGGCGGAGAGAATACTAAGCACCGATGGGTGTTAAACACAAAGCCCCGCACAGATGCCGGTGTGCACACACAAACATACACACACAGAGGTGTATATAAGCACACATAACTCTGCGGCACGCACGCACAAACACAAACCCACACGCTCTGATGGGTATTAGTGGACCCCTTGGTGCGGGTTGAATAGAATGTATTTGTACCTCAGGCTTAAACAGCGAGGATTATGGGGGATACGAGGGGAATGCTAAAGCTAGGAGGGAGGCCAATGACCTTGGATTGGACTCAGTGGGAGGAGGAGGGGTTGGTTTGTTGATTGCAAATCATTGAAAATTGCTGTAAACACAAGCGCTGAAAACAATAACAGCCTTGTGCGGCTGGAAATGTGTGCGTATGGTGGTGATGGCGTCCACAAAATTAGCTTTTGAAGAGTTTCATCTTCCCAGAGCGATGCAACATGTTTGTGAATGATGAGCTTGAGATTAGCATTTGCACATTTTTTCGCCACTTCTTGTGTTTTTAAGTGTGCCTGCCGGAGCGTGTGCATTTGTTTGTTTCTTTGTGCGAACATGTTCACCCATTTTGCACATTTCTCGGTGCCCAATCGTGTGGAAACATAAGGATGTATCATATACTTGTTGCGAGAGGCATGACAGAATGCATAATTCATTTTCATTTGGGCTGGTGTACTAGAGCATGTGTATTTGTGTGTCTAGATACCACGGGGGATGTGTTTTTTCATGAGCTAAATGCTAAAGTGAGTGGATGTGAGTGTGTTAGGGTGGAGAGGGGGGTGAAGTGGAGGGGAGTTGGCGTGTCTGTGCAATAACCTGGGATTGGATGTGTCAGGTCATTTCTACAAGTGTTGAAAAAAGCAGCGAGGAGAGACAAGCAATCTGATGAGTGGAGCCGCATCTCAGCTCATCAGTGGAGGGTGGGGAAAGGGATGGAGGGAAGAAGGATGGAGGAGGAATAGCCAATGTTGAGGTGCTTAAGTGTAAGGGGTAGAGATGGATAAAAATGGGATAAAGAAAGGGCTAGATGAAGATCAGGGTGGGGGAAATACAAAAATTAATAGAGGTACGAATAGTGAGAGGTGATGGAGCTCAATGAAGGTGAGACAGAAAAAAACGTGATATTTTTTACATCTTGCTAGTAAAATATTGCATCCTTCCTTGCCTTCAGAAATGTCTTAATTCTTGGTGTCATTGATTCAACAATATGCTAGAAATACCCCAAAGGTGCTCTCCTGCAGTGGTTTGCGACCTTTTTTTGCACCATGGCCAGGTTTTATGTAATAAAACATAGTCATGGTCCATCAGCCTTCATGAAGGATTAGGGACAGTGTTGCCATGTCTGCTCATCATTAGCAACTTTGGGCTTGTTTTCCTCTAAAGTCACTTAAGGATCTTGTGCGTCGCGGGTGGCTGTTTTTTGGGCTGGTTTCTTCATGTGCAGTCGCTCATTTGGGCTTGATGTGCTCCCAAACTCTGGAGGGATTGATGCACACTCTACTACCAATATAAACTTAATTCAGAAGTCACACAAATTATTTTCTCCCACTCCAAACACAAATGTAAATTTTACTGTATAAAGAGGGGCAAAAATGATGTTTCCACCCAAAAGAAATCCTTGTGGCCAGAATTAAAATTATATCTAATGTACCTATTACTGTTTTCACCATCATAAAGCTGTAGAGGATTGACATAAAACTGAGATAAAAGCCTAACTATGTCTGTTTGGTTACAAAAATCTAGGCTGTTTAGTGATAACCGAGTTATAAATAACAGTAACAATTTTATAAAGAAAAGGATGTTCCACCTCCAAACAAAAGGATGTTGAATAAGTAAATTAAGAGCCAAATTGAAAGGTCATGTAGATAAAAAATAAAACACACTTTATGCAGATATCTCTTTAAAAATGAAAAAATAAAATTAAACTAATATATCTCATTAGAAAAAGAAATAGCTGGAGGTTGCTTGTTTTGGACTAGTTTTTATTGACCAGGTTGCTTATTTCAGTCAAAAAATATGGCAACACTGACCAGGGAGCCAGGAGGGGGTCCATCAGTACTGGCGAACACTTTCACGCCCTTTCATACCAATTTACACGCCACTGACACAGCAGTGGGAGCAACGTTGACATTTGACAGCTGTGGCTGGGCTCAAACCTGCAACCTTCCAAATACTTGTACTGGTTCAGACTGAGCCACCAACACCCTGCCAGTGTGCAGGTCTCTGAGTTTACTTGCTATGAAATGTGCGCTATAAGTAAAATCGGTATTGCTATTGTTGCTATGTGAGATACTGCTTTCTCATTATCTCAGAACACTCTGACTTTTCTGCTCTGACATCTGGAATTGCATACTTTGTCTTTTTCAGACCATTTCCTGGAAACCTAGATGGATGTGAGTCCATTTGGATGTGAAAATCCCAGTAGATTAGCAAATACTCGGACTAGCCTGTCTGGCAGCAACAGCCATATTCATATCACTTAAATAATCTTCCCAATTCTGATGCTTGGTTTGAACTTCAGCAGGTCATCTTGAATTGCTGCCATGTGGTTTGCTGATTAGCTTTATGCATTAAGCAGTGAAACCAGTTTACCTAATACAGTGGCCAGTGAGTGCAGAGTCATAGTTAATCAAAAATTGCAACATACAAATCATGTAAGCACTAAAAGATCATTCTAAAGTCGGATACAGACAGAGAAACATTGTCCTCACTTTAGAGTTTAAAAAATGAAGGAATTTATTGGTGATGGAAGGAGTAGCAAGATAGAGTAGGGATGAAACAATAACTTAAAATGAAGGTGAAAAGCAGAGTGAAGGTCAACGCTTGAGGAGGGAATGAGAAATAAGTGGAGGGATTGTTGATAAAGACTGGGGTTTCAAGTAGGAGGGATGAAGAAGTGGTCCCAAGAAGAAAGAAGCATCAAGGGGAAAAACTGAAGGACAACTTTGTATAAATTGTGAAAATAAAGGTTGAAAAAAAGTGTTTTTTTCATTTCAACTTCTGCTTTTGGAAATTGAAGCAGCTCTTTGGCTCTTCGCTGATTAAGAGTGCAACAATGTTTCAGTGTACTTCACAAAAAACAGTTGTATACAAAGACCAAAAGTCCCAAACAACTATACAGAGCATTTCACCTTCTCTGTGAAGTAGCTTTACGCTTCACACTCGAACTACCAGGGTTATCAATTTAAAGGAATTGTTTGGGATTTATGAAGTGGGGTGAATGAGGTTAATGGCATTAGCCTAACATTACCCACATGGCGAATGCACTCTGTGTCTGCACAGTAAAGGCTGTTTCACACTTGATGCATTTTACTTGCGTGACGGCTGTGGTGCATGCATGTTTTCACTTAGGTAAGCCTGTCCAACAGAGTAGAATATAACAATGACAAGATCAAAAACTGTTTATTGACAGTGCCTGTCTGTGCCTCTCAATGATAAACCTCATTTGCCCCCTCTGTGAAGAAACTACCATTGTTCTACTTAATGCTTTCATTCTGCATGTTTCCCAGGTCAGTTATTCAATGAATCAGGTCACTTGTTGAAAGATTTATGGCGTTTTTTTCCCCCAAACTTCAAATAAATGCTTCTTATTTGGGTGAAATTTATGTAGAGGTACAGATGCAGCTGCTTCAATATTCCCCTCCCAGCCAAATGCCAGCTGAGTTCCACCCATTTACCAGCCAGCCTCCAGCCACTGAGAGCCTAAACAAGGGTTATTTTTTGGTTTGTTTTTGTCCTAAAAAAAATGGCAGATTCCATGCTGAGTGAAGTGTTCATGTATATATCCTATAAAATATGAGTGGTAAGGTTTCATGTTTATCATGTCAATGGGATCTAATTACAGCCATTAAGGGTGGACAGGGCCAAACACTTTCCTGTCATGGACCAGCAAAGACTCTCCCAAAACAATTGGGTACAATTTAAGTAGCTCCCTCTGTAGAGCTGTGACAGCTGAAACATGTAGCCACAACATAGCACACACATGCATCTACAACATAGCACCCACATTGGCCATGCACATGCAGTTTGAAAATGCCATAAGCGCCATAATGAAAGCTGGGGCTACATCTTGCTTGCAGCTTGCTTGCAGCTCCCTGTAATTTAAAGAGTTGAAAAAAGCCACAAAAACAGCTTATGGTGATAGAAGACATTTACTGCAATTTTGTTTAGGCATGACTTTGGCACACAGCACAACCCTGTGTTCTCCCACCAGAAACTAACTTATACAAAATACAATCTCACTTTAATTTCACCAATTGGCGTTGGTGGCACAGTCTGACAGTGTGCTTGGTTAGTGATTGGAAGGTTGCAGGTTTGAGCCCAGCTCTGGCTGTCACATGTGTCCTTTGGCAAGACACTTAACCCCAAGTTGCTCCCACTGCTGCATCAGTGGCATGTTGATGGGTACTTAAGAGTGTGAATGTATTGGTTGATACAGATGGACAACTGAAGCAGACACCCCGGTGAGTAAGTGCGGGAATGGGTTTGAATGGGTAGACGTGATCTACAGTGTAAAAGCTGCTTTGAGTAGTCAGAGAGACAAGAAAAAGGCTATTTAAGCTCAAGTCCATTTACCATTTAAACCAGGAGAAGGATTTGAAATAGCTCCTTTGACTCACAGGGAGCCAGTGTAGCGGTCTAAGGACTGGTATGATGTGATCTACTTCTTTTATCAAATATCCTTAGGCAGGATGAGCATTCTTGGCTTATGGACCAAGGTCATTACAACAACAACAACAACAACAACAACAACAACAACAACAAGAAGCTTTATTTATATAGCACTTTTCATACATAGGAAAATGCAACCCAAAGTGCTTAACAAAATAAGAATGAAATAACAAAAACATACAACAATATATAGACCCGACCCCCCCCCCCCACCCCACCCCACACACACACACACACATACGCCCAGACTCGCACACACGCTCACACTCACACATACAGTAGATAGACTGGTAACATGGCCTGGCACTGAGGTGAGGAGAAGCCACCTATGGGTGGCCATCCACACTGAGAGGTACCAAAGTCCACAGCCACAGGGAGCGCTGCCAGGAAGACGTCCCTGTGGGCAGACCAGACACAACTCCCAGTGTGGAGGGCCCCCATTAGGAAACACTGGAGCTAAAAACAAGAAGATTAAGACAGTGGAATAAAAACAGGCAATAATGATAAAATGTCTAGAAATGTGAGGGTTTAGGAAATTTTAAAAGTAATAAAATGCACAAGATTTAAATATGTAAGAATTAAAATAAATAAAATAAAGTAAAAAAAAAAAAACAATAAATAATAATAATAAAAAATAAAAGATTAAAGACATAAGAATAGTAAAATGTGAGAAATAAGAGAATAAAAGAAATCAGTTAAAAGCCAAATTAAAAAGGTGAGTCTTTAGCTTCCTTTTAAAAATATCTACAGTCTCTGCGGCCCTGAGGTTCTCTGGGAGGCTGTTCCACAGATAAGGGCCATAATGGCTGAATGCAGCCTCACCATGGGTTTTTGTTTTAACTCGTGGTATGACTAAAAGGCCAGTGCCAGAGGACCTCAGGGTCCGCGAGGGTTGATATGATAAAAGCAGTTCAGATAGATAAGATGGTCCAAGACCGTTAAGACATTTATAAACTAATAAAAGAACCTTAAAATCAATCCTGAAGCGGACAGGGAGCCAATGCAGCGATTTTAAAACTGGTGTTATGTGCTCCCACCCTCTGGTCCTTGTTAGCACGCGTGCGGCTGAGTTTTGTAATATCTGTAGATTATTAATATTCTTTTTGGGAAGACCAGAGAGCAGGGCATTACAGTAATCTAAACGACAGGAAATAAAAGCATGCGTCAGCACCTCCGTGCTGGCCTGAGAGAGAAACGGGCGGACTCTGGCTATGTTCTTAAGATGGTAAAAACCTATCTTTGTAATATTTTTTATGTGTGGAACAAAAGTAAGCTCGGAGTCAAAAATAACGCCCAGGTTCTTAACATATTGTGAGGGTTTAAAATCTTGTCATTTTGGTAAAAGTTTCTCTCTCTGGCCTTCAGGACCAATGACTAAAACCTCTGTTTTGTCCTGGTTGAGCTGTAGGAAATTATCTGCCATCCATGACTTGATATCTAAAATACAGTTAAAAAGGGCATCAATAGGCCCTGTGTCATCAGGAGACATCGCGATGTACAGCTGTGTATCATCAGCATAGCTATGGAAGCTGATGCCGTGCCTCCTGATGACATCCCCCAAGGGAAGCATGTAAAGATTAAAAAGAATTGGACCTAAAATTGACCCTTGAGGCACCCCACACCTAATTTCATGAGTTCTGGAGGAACATGTATCCATACTTACAAAGAAACATCGATCTGTGAGATAAGAATGAAACCAGTTAAGAACAGTACCAGAAAGGCCCACCAGGTTTCTCAGTCTATTCAATAAAATGTGGTGATCTACTGTATCAAAAGCAGCACTTAGATCCAGTAGTACCAAGACTGTAAGTTTTTGTGAGTCGGCGTTACACCTGAAGTCATTTAAAATCTTTAAAAGAGCTGTCTCGGTACTGTGGTTCATTCTAAAACCAGATTGATATTTCTCTAAAATATTGTTCGTATTTAAAAAATTGTTTAATTGGTTAAAAACCAGTTTTTCTAAAATCTTACTTTAAAATGGTAAGTTGGATACAGGTCGGTAGTTATTAAAATTGTTGAGGTCTAAATTGCTCTTCTTCAGAAGGGGCCTCACCACCGCCGTTTTAAAGGAGGCAGGGAAAACGCCTGTCTGAAGAGAGCAATTCACTATGTTTAAAATCTGTTCCTCAAAGAATCCATAAAACGACTTTAAAAGTGATGTGGGAATTGGATCTAAAAGGCAGGTTGTAGGCTTTACTTGGGAGAAAACTCGACCAAGTGTCTTAGGTCTTATATTGACCTCTCTCTTTCAAGATTTCCATGAAACACTCCATCACATAAACAACCTCATCCGTTTCATTGTCAGGCATGGTGTACCTCACAGAGACATTAAACGAACAGGCAGTAGTTAGTACTTTAATATGTCTATTAACTTTGTAACTGTGTGTTTAAAAGTGCTATTAATGAAGTTTGACTTTACCTACTTACTTGTTGGCACTAACTTGAGCTTGTCTGCATCTTTGGCTCCAGAGTCTCTCATACAGATGCAGCCACTTCAATTTTCCCCTCCCAGCTGAATTCAAACCAGTTACAAGCCGATTTCCAGCCACTGGGAGTCTGAAAAGGACTTTTTTTGTTTGTTGTTCTCAATTTCTGTACATCATGGCATTTTCCAAGCAAAGCAAAATGTTCATGTATATATATCCTATAAATGTAAGTGGTAAGAAGTGGTTACATGTTTTTCACGAAATTGTGGCGGGTTTCATAACGATCATTGGAGTGGGCAGATCTGAGCACTTTCCAGTCATGGCCCAGCAACGACTCTGCCCACGAAATTGGGGAAAATTTAAGTGGCTCCATCTGTATCTCCTTGGTGACAGCCGATAGATGCTTCAGGTTGGGCCAGTTGGCAGGGTTAGGATTAGGGTCAGGGGTGTCCCACCAGGCTTTGAACAGGTCTTTGGCATTAAGATAACTTCATGTCTTTGCTAATTGATTGGTGGTTATTAAAGTTAAATGTTTGATGAACAGGAAAGCTGATGGATGGATAGATTTATGATTAGAGGAAAAGACAAAAAGAAGATGGCTTTGAGATGAAGATGGTGGAAGACTGTGGCTTGGCAGTCGCCTTCTTACCTCAGGTTTAGAGGGACTTATGCTGTGTTATGATGAAACACCCCGACCGGAAGCTAGTTTAGTGAAGTATATCATAATAAAAACACCTAACTCAAGAATAGTCTGTATGATTATGTGTCTGAGGGAGTTTGTGGGCTTTGACGTTGAGGTAAACTGATCAGTCACCGGAAACTCCCCCGTACCTCTCTCACTAAAGGCTGTATAAGGTCACTTTGTCCCCTTAGCAACAAGAACGTCAGCAAACACCCCATCAGCCATCCGCCATCCACCCCCCCCGAAACCCCCACATAACACTGACCAAATGCCACCATCTGTGTGTGTGTGTGTGCATAAGCCTGTGTTTCCTGAACTTCCCCAAATGCCACCGAGAAGTGACACCATCACACCAAACAAAGAGGGTCTCGGTGAGGTTTTCATATCGTGTTAGGACTGCCCGCTTATCAACACCACACACACATACACACACTCTCACCCACAACAACCATGGCTTCCAGTTTACTTTTGAAATCCTGCTAAAGAGTTCAGTCTGACCCTGTTGCCAGTAAGCCCATAATCTAATGCTCCTCCCTCTATTAGAATGTTGAGAATCGTCATCCTTCTCTGCTGGATCCATGATTATCACGTCTCAATGGAAACTTAAATGCTTGGCCTGAGTCCACTGCAAAAACTCAGACCTCAACAAGTGTGTTTGTCTAATTTCAAGTCAGAAAAATCTAAAATACTTACTAAATTCTACATTCACTTGGCAAGTCCAGATAAATACTTTACTACAAGGAATAAAAGACAAAATATAAGGCATTGAACTGCTTGTAATGAAAGCAAGAAATACCTGCTAATGAAACAAGAATTTTTTTTCACAGTAAGGGACTTAAATCCAGTGGTTTAAGCTACTCTGGACAGAACATTTTATTATAAGACACTCCTTAAGTTAAATTTGTCTTGTCTCATTGGCAGATAATTTTACTTTTTACAAGCAACTCAATCCTTATTATCAGTTTTGATATCTTCAAATAAAATTTAAATCCAGACATGTCAGGGAACTGTGGCTTAGAATAAGTGTAGTGAGATTTTTTGACTTCAAATTAGACAGATACTCTCACCTAGATCTGAGTTTTTGCAGTGTCAACATCGACTTATCCTCTGTGCTACCAGAGAGATGTACGATGTAGGACTGGTGCGGCAACACAGCATGAAGACAAACCACACAACTTCAGTTTATTTTCTTGGGATTATTTATTCATTCATTCATTTTCTATCCCTTTCGGGGTCGCAGTGGGGCTGGAGCCTATCCCACCTGTCACTGGGCGAGAGGCGGGGTACACCCTAGGCCAGTCGCCAGCCAACCACAGGGCCACATAGAGAGACGGACAACCATTCACACTCACACTAAGGGCAAATTGGAGTCACCAATCAACCTAATGAGCATGTTTTTGGTCTGTGGGAGGAAGCCAGAGTGCCAGAGAGAACCCACGCATGCACAGGAAGAACATGCAAACTTCACACAGAAAGGCCCTACTCGAACCAGCAACTTTCTTGCTGTGAGGCATGTGCACTACCTGCTGCGCCACTGTGCTGCCCTCTTGGGATAATATGTTAGGAAAAACAGACACATTATAATTCCCATGGTCCACCAACTCCCGGCCCGTTTTCTTTTGGACTGTATGACATTTTAGTCTGTATGACTGATGTCCTAATATGCTCTGTGTGTTTTTATTCCTATTATGGATGTCTATTTTTTGTTTTTATGTGTTGACACCAACCTGCTAATGGGACTGGGGATAGGAATTAACCACTCAGCTACAATCCCATGCATTTACATGTCAATGTTTATGAATGCATACTATCCCATTAAAAAAAAAAAATCTCAATATCAATTATCAAATTATCAGTCACTCCAAGAAATCACGATTTGCATGTCAAATTCATAACCTCAAACACTAGGTGAATCAAATATCTGGCAGGTGATTGTATGATTGTACTTTCAATCAGATGTAGTAGGCAGGCGCTCCTGCCAGAATGTAAAGTACAAAACGTCAGCATCTATGTCACATCTTTGCTGTTTGGCTTTCCCTCATCTAATAGACATGTCAACTCCGTCAGGCTGACCATGACTGAGGAGAACAGCTAATATCACAGTGTTCAGATGGCACTGAACACTGTGATATTAGCTGTGTGAAGGCAAGCACAACGCAGAGAAAAAAATAAAAAACGTCTGTGTTCTGATGCTGCGTTCCAGGCAACCTGTAACTTGTGTTTTTCCCACCTGTAACTCGTGAAAGTGCACTGGAACGCTAGTCGAACTCGTAACTTCCCACCTGTGAACTTGTACCAGATCGATGTACTCCGAGTTACAACCTGTGACGTCACATCACTGCCTAAACAATATGGCAGCCTCTAAATAACAACAAATACCATAAAATATAAAGTATAAGCTTCTGTTACCTTATGCGCCATTTCCCCTCCTCCGTTTCACTCAAGTGAGCAAGTTGCAGGCTTCTTTGGTGATTGAAATGATGAAGCATAAATCTTATAATGTCCACCGTGTTGGTTTGTTTACATACCAGAATTCCTTGCGCTCAGACCGAAGTCGTAATTTGCCTGGAACACTTTCAGGTCAGAACTTGGAGATTTCAACTGGGAAATTTCCGATTTACGGGTTGCCTGGAACGCAGCATGAGCCTGATAAAACAAGAGAAAAGTAAAGTAAAGACCACAGCTACAGCCCCAACTAGTGGCTGGAGGCAAGATTACACAACATCTTACAGGTTTGGTCCGCCTGACTGGTCAAAGTGTGAAGGCAAGCTAAACTGAGGGAAAAATGAAGCTATGTTACAATCTTACCCCAGAACTGAGCCAAGTCTGCAAACATTCTTTCTCTTTGTGTGTTTACCTGAAAGTTTTGTACAGCCTCTGCTCTGTCCCACACACTCATACTCACGTTCACACCCACATCATATTCTTCAAGTTCCCAGTTAATTGGACTTTGGGCCACATATTCACCTCATATTCATAAATGTGTAAGCCTGTGCACACAGTCATACTCCCTCTCATTTGCCTGCAGTGACAGGCTCGCCTCTCCACGCTAATGCTAACACGCTGCTGCTTAGCCTCTAATTAAGATGTATGACTCACCACGTCTATCGGAGTGTGTGTGTTTGTGAGTGTGTGTTGTCATCATAGTCTGCCACACATGAGTGCTGCTGTCTGCGTTGTGCTTGGCAGGGTTGAGTGGTTTTGCGGCCAGAAATGTTGTCTAATTTAAGATGTCACACATGCTCGGCGGCTCGTGTTCGCGGGCCTTTCACACACTCACTCCGCAGTAGTAGCAGGCGACAAGCAGCGGTCCAAGGGCCGCACACACACATACGCACTTGGACTGTTTATAACCACACTTATGCCACGGAACATCTTGATGGATAGACAGTTGGGCGAGGGGGTGTTGATGAGAAACACACACAAATGTCAGCCGCTTTGTGAACCCACACAGACAAGAATGTACCACTTTTTTCAAAACAGCACCGCAATGTGTGGCAGGGTGATCACTGGCTTTGTCATCATGTTTATCATCCACAGTCATCCAGCACATATCTGCCAATGTATGTGAAGTGAAGCACGGATATCAGGCAAAACTTTTTCTTTGTAGATCAAGTGACTTGAACCACAATTTGACCTTGTTCATATTATATTATATTATACTATATTAGATTATAGTAGATTATATTATATTAGATTAGATAGAACTTTATTCATCCCAATTGGGAAACTCCTTCAGGGAAATTAGGATTCCAATAGCAGATTGAAAAATAGATAGAAAAATATATAAAATAAGATAGATATAAACAAAAATATAAATAAATACAAAATAAATATAAATAAAATGTAAAAATATGGCTACTGGCTGACTACAGCTCCTTCCTGTCTTCTGTCATCTGTCTTCCTGTTACTCCTCCTCCCCTTAGTGAGGACTTATACAGTCTAATCGCCTGAGGGACAAAAGAGTTTCTCAGTCTGTTGGTCCTGCACTTATGAAGGAGCAGTCTTGGGCTGAACAGGCTCCTCAGGTTGCTGATGACGGTGACTGGTGTTACACTTGTCCAATAACGACAACGTTCATCCAGGTGCCAGCGATTTTATTGTCCCATGAACACTGTGAAACAGAACCTATAAGCAGTCTTTTATGAGTCTCGGCTCTCTGTGTCATTGTTTTGACCATCTTATGCTTTACGACTGGGCTTACTTCTTGTTAAGATGGGATTACAGCATCAAATAATACAATAACCAATAATAGAACTATAACTGTCGTACCGTTAACAAATATAACTGTCACTGTTCCACAGTTAAACAGATACATAACATACAACAGAACATTTGTAGTCCAACAACAAATTCCATATTTTTAGCTGCTTCTCTAATTTGTTCAATCTTATGTCTACAACTGAGCACTGTATTTATCTGTGTCATAACCCATGTAAACTAAAGATACAAACAATTTATTGCATTAATCAGTTTACATGACATTTGGGTACCTAATAAACTGCTCATATTAGTTGTTCAACGTATCAGTTACTGAACCCCATATTTAGATATAACATGTTGAAAATGTTTGTAGTGGCTGCTTCATTTTTACAAACCTCTGAACTCATTATTTATTCACAGAACAACAATAAAAGTACAAGGTAAGGCTACTATTATTGTAGCGCAACGACATTAACTATTCTTTACACTCACACATGGCGCTCGATCAACCACTACGGCGGGCACGACATGCTGTATTAGCAGCTGAAGCTAGTGGCAATTAGCATCCTTATTTCTGGACGTTCATTACATTGTAAACATATAAATATGTCACCACAACTCAGGAATACACTTAATATAACTAACGGAGGCACTTGTGCACTTTGCTCACCTGTAAAACAGAACATATAAGCAGTCTTTTATGAGTCTTGTTTGTTTTGACCATCTTATGCTTTACGACTGGGCTTACTTCCTGTTAAGACGGGATTACAGCGCCAGTCAGCCTCATTACCAAAGCCGACACTGACACCTTCTGACGCAAACGGGTATTGTCTCACAATTACTTCAGGTGCAACAGGTGAGTCTTTTACAAGTGACACAAAGTGTTTTAAACTACATAAATGAGAAAATAATGGTGGGGGGACCAAGTTAATCTCAAGAACCAATAAAGAAAGAATTCTGGACATAATTTAAACTAATAAAATGTCCAGGGTGCCACACTGGCATTGTCCATAATGTCCAGCAGTTTGTCCAGAGTCCTTTCCTCTGCCTACCGTCACCAGAGATTCCAGTTTCATACTGACCATGGACCCGGCCCACCTGATCAGTTTCTCCAGCCTGGAAGTGTCCTTCTTGGATGTGCTGCCCCCCCCCAGCACACCACAGAGTAGAAGAGGACACGTGCTACCACAGGCTGGTAAAACATCCCCAGGAGTTCCCTGCAGATGTTCAACAAACGCAGCCTCCTCAGGAAGTACGGCCTGCTCTGTCCCTTCCTGTCCAGGTGGTTGTATGGATCATCCAGTCCAGTTTGCTGTCCAGCCACAGGCCGAGGTACTTACAGGAGTCCACAGCCTCCACCTCAGCTCCCTCGATCAGAACTTGTCGTGATCTTGGTCTGGACTTCCTAAAGTCGTCTTTGTGGTGTTGAGCTGTAGGTGGTTTACATATATAACATCAATATCGGATAACACATAGATGGGCACAAGTCGAAGTCAAGTCAAGTCGTTTAGGGCATATCCAAGACAAGTATCAAGTCACTGAGGGCAAATCGAAGTCAAGTCCAAAGTCATTGAGTGTGGGTCAAAGTAACCTAACCTGATGGACCGCTCAATATATTTCACTCTGTGAAGCCCATAGAAAGTGTTTGAGAATAGGCAGAACCTTTCAAAAGCATATCTTGCAGGTGATTGGACAGTCAGTCACACTCATTGCCTGCCATTCAGTTAATGCAGTTGGCTGGCACTACTGCCACGGTGAAAAGAACAAAAAGTAAGTCAATTCGTCAAAAAAGCTAATGTCAAAACATGTCAGATGTGGAGTGAAAATACTTTCAGGGTTGTTGTTTGTTTTTCATTCAAGAAAGAAATGTCATCCAGGTCTATGAAACTGCTACTGAGGCTGTTAGCATCAATGCTAATCTCTGTATGAGCAGTCATTTCCTGCTGTCGTCTCGCTTGTTGCTCATACCTCTTCCTACTTCAAAGAATGCAGATTGGGCTGAGCTTGTAGATTGGAGCTTTGCAACATGGATCCGCCTGATAACAGACATTGAGTCAGGTGGATCCAGCTGCTGCAAGGTTAAGGTCCAAGACTCTGAGGGTAAACCCAAGTCAAGTCTTAAGTCACTAAGGCAAGTCCAAGTCTAGTGGCAAGTCCTTTGATACGTTAAAAATGCTTAAAATTTCCAAAACACATATATTTAATCATACTCCTGGTAAAATAAAATATTGCCATCAGTATTGGACATATTGCCTGGAACAAATCTTACAGTTCATGCAGTGTGGTGCTGCAGTTTTCAAATCATTCTAGTCCCTGTCTCCCCTTTGTTTTCCAGAGCCACAATGTTATTTTGTTGTTGAGTTCAGTCTTGTTTTTTTGGCTGCGAGAGCATTTAAGCAAAAAAAGTGATAACTCAAATGACGGATGAAACTTTATTGACTTTTGTTGGTGTGTCATCCTGATTCAATTCGGAAAGTGTGAGGACTCAGGTTGTTTTTGACCATCAGATCCTACAATATGAGCACATTAATCATGCAGGCCTGTTGTGCATCATCAATGACTTAGTCACACAGTGTTAGAAGACATTTCTCCAAGACTGACATATTGTTTAATTGGCTTGGAGTCACACACTGGGAGAAAGCTAAAGAGGAGAACAGACTTGAAAGCTGGCTGTACATTACCACAGATGGGGCCAAGAAATTAAAATAATTTACTAAATTTTATCTGAAAACTAGAGGTGATCAGGGAGCACAAACCTACCCTAAGGCATTTCCTACAGCCTTAACTAAGTTACTAGCAAAAATATAGAACACTATACTAAAATATTTCCAAGACTTTCATATGCAAGGATTTCAATAAGAAAGCAACTTCAAATGTTCATTTACCAAAACAAACTCAAAATGACATTTGACACTGAGTTTTCGGTTCTTTCTTAGTGACAGGTGCATCTGAGTCCTTTGTAGCTGAGACAGATGGAGAATATAACATGACTATCAATGGTTATGATGGAGGCATGTGCAGACACAGCAGCCTCCCCGTCCAAATGAAAATGTTCCAAGCGAATACACATCCAGTGTGAAACAACCCTCAGAGAGATATTTACCTGTATGCCTCAGGGCTCAGCCAATGTTCTCAAGGGGCTGGTCTACAGGGAAAAGGAGTCACAGATGTTTGTTCAACATCCATGTTAGATATTGACAAATAGCAGTTTGGGGTCACAGGGTGCCGGAGTCGATCCCACAGTTATTGATTTAAAGGTAAAGTACATCCAGGACAGGTTTCCAGTTGGCTGCCACAGTCAATTCACAATAGCCAACTATTGATTTGAGCCCAGGGTTTCCACTTTTTTCCTTCATTTTATGTCAAAATAATGTGATTTATTAATGGAGGTGACTTTGACGCTGGCCAAAGTTGAATCTATTTACTTTTGTAGTATGTGTGTGAAATTGCAGTAGTGACAGTATGTTGGCATAAAACCTAGCAAGGAGACCGCTGACCATGAAACTCAGTCAGAAGTCTGATTGAAAAAGAAGACAGTGTAAACGGGAGAGCTTGAGGCAGGGCAGCATGACTCCAGTCTGCTGGCTGCTTCAATGCACTCTGTATTCAGTGGTACCTGACAGGCAGAGCAAACCCTAAGCCAGCACTAACTATAAAAGATAAAGATTAAAACCAGCTCGGAAAGTTGAGACGGTGTCTGCTTCCAGAATCCAAATGAAGAGACAGTCCCACAAGTATAGAACAAAAATTTGTCTGATCTTTTCCTCAAACTACTTTGGCACCTCATATAAGGTTAAGTGTTTCCGGTTGGCAAATTAAGCCCACTGATGCACAGTTTGTAAAAAATAATAATAACAACAATAATCTACCATCAGGGGGCTCTCCACCAAAACAAAACAAGAAATGATAAGCAGAGACCAAAGATTGTAGACAGAAAGTGACCTGCTATCACCTCCGCCTGCCTTTACTGTTTTCTTCTGTTTTAAAGAGTCCATGTTGTGCCCTTACCCAGATTCATGTATTCAGTTCTGATGACTGTTAGAGTATATTCACAATCACCGAAGAGGGAGAAGTCCTAATGCTGCAGACTTTTTTGTCTTCTGCATAGAAGGGCTATATCACACAGTGGAGACATCTAAAGCACATTATGGGGCATACACAACTCGAAGCCATATTATGGACTCCAGTGTTCATTTTGTTGACTAATTATTTTCGTCATAGTTTTTTCCCCTGACAAAACTAGACAGGAACTAAAAAAAAAAACAAGTGCACATGGACAAAAAATAAAACTAAATTAACTGACATTTTTGTCCACAAATAAAAACTACACAAAAATGTTGACAGAGACTTAATCCAATCAGTCCTAATTTTGTCATGTAGAAAGTAGGGACAAGTTAGGAATATATCCAATTACAGCTGTTTTGGTTGTGTGGAAAGGTTGGATGAGTTAAGAGGGACATCCAATCACAACTGCCTTAGCTGCATGGTGGTGGGATAAGTTGAGGAGCGATCCAATCAGAGCTACTCTCTTTATGAATTGATTTATTCATGTAGAGCAGGTTCACTGTTTGTTGTCAGTTCTGGTATTGTAACTGAGATGCTCTGCCAGGTAGCCTAAATAAAGGGGACTGCATTTCACACAAAAGTTAAATGTGTTTCCGTTAATTTATACATTCAAACTTTATTGGCATTCAGTAAAGGGTTATTAGATGTTTCATTATATCCAAGTGTAAAACAGGACTTCAGAAATTCAAGGAAACATAAAAAATGCCTTACGCTTTACACTTCATATTTTAGTCGACTAAATTTACAGTAGATTTTGTCGACTAAATGTTGTGAAATTTCATCAACTAAAACTAGACTGAAATTAAAACAATGTAGATGACTAAATTATGACTAAAACTAAAAGATATTTTAGGCAAAAGACTATAACTAAAACTAAATCAAAAAGTGGTGTCAAAATTAACACTGATGGGCTCTCTAAAATATTCCCTATTCAATAAAAGCTACTCTCATGAGGTGTGTTTACCAAACAGCAAACTAGGAGTTTTGTTTTGTGGACTTCACATTCTAAGTGAGAATTTTTTTTAAACTTCCTGGTTCTGGATTGCTTGTAGCATGAACCACGGGATCCAGTAGGAACTTTTTCCCTCATTATGTGAAATTTACTCATTAGATGGAACCATTGGTTTTTTGTTTAGAGAATGCCCCTCATTAAGTCCTCAACTTTGAAAAGGAAATAAACTGTGAAGGCAGTCAGAGGTGACAGAAGGTCCCTTCTCAGTTTTGACATTTCTAGTTGTCACAGGACTCGGAGGATGGTATAACACATTATGAGGGAATTTTGCCCATAAAACAGATGGCAGTCAGAGAATAATTGTGCTCCATCACAATTTCACAGCACAAAACATGAATGAGAGAGAAACCAAATGACATAATTAAAGAATAATTTGTAGATAACTGCGTTTAAACTCAATTTCGCTTTGGTCAGCTGATCAAAGGATAAAGACTCTAGCCTTTAACAGCCAAAATCTGTGCACAAATGTGAATTCAATGTCATTTTCTGTCAGATATTTACACCGTCACAACCTTCTGATGGCAAAGTTAAAAGGCTTTCCCTCTTTGAACATGGTCAGATTGTTGAGCTGCAGAAGCAAAGCCTCTCACAGCGCGCCATTGCTGCTGAGGTTGGACGCAGTAAGGACAGTCATTTTGGATTTCTTCAAAGATCCTGAGGGTTATGGAACAAAGAAGTCAAGTGGTAGACACTGGAGAATTCTTGACCCAAATTAAGGCCGTTACTGGTGCTGACTGCAGCCCCATAACCATCAGACAGTGTCTGTGAGGGAGGGGCTTAAAAAAAACCTTATAAATCCACATCTCTTTCAATTCCACAAAACTGACCGTTTGGACTTTGCAAGGGAGAACCAAACATTGGACACTGAAAGCTGAAAGAAAGTTTTATTCCTTGATGAGAAAATATTTAACCTTGACGGTCCTGATGGCTTCAACGTTACTGGCATGACAAGGAGATCCCACCTGAGATGTTTTCTACACGGCACAGTGGAGGGGGCGCCATCATGATCTGAGCTGCTTTTTCCTGGAACAATGGAGCTTCAGGTCGTGCAGGAGCATCAAACAGCAGCTGGCTATGTGGAGATGTTGCAGCAGGTGTCCCTCATGGCTGAGGGCCCTCGTCTGTGTGATGATGACTGAGTTTTTCAACAGGACAATGCTACAATTCACAATGCTTGCCTGACAAAGGACTTCTTCCAGAGGAATAACGTCACTCTTTTGAACCATCCTGCGTGTTCCCCTGATCTTAATCCAGGTGAGGACATTTGGGGATGGATGGTGAGGGAAGTTTAAAGAATGGACATCAGCTCCAAACAGTGGATGCCCTTCATGAAGCCATCGTCACCACTTGAAGCAACCTTCCCAATAGCCTCCCAGAAAAAACTCACCTCAAGCAGCCTAAACAAATTTTTTGAACAACAAGAACGATGGAGCTTCTCTTTATGGAGTTCTTGTTTGACACTTTAATTTCTGCTTTAAGAGGGTTTATGTTTTTATTTTTTATCTTAAACTTTCGATCAGCCGATAAACAGCCTTTTTCAGTTTAATTGTTGTTTTTAATAAATTGCTTTCTCAAAATGTTTTGTCTCTCTCGCCAATTTATTTCTTTTGCATTTTGAGGCTCTACTTAGAACCTCTAAAGATCCAACATGGCAATATGCAAATTCTTGTAATTTTTCCACTGGTCTTAAGTTTTGATCAGATAAAAATGAATAAAAACTTAAGCAAATATTTTAGACGATTATCTCACTATTCGAAAGTACATAGCATGTAAAAGACATTAATTCAGTCATTTTTGTACCTGATTAAAAAGTTTTTTCCCAGTGTTCTGAAAGCTCTACTTGATGTCAAATCTAGTCTTTAGTAAGTTCATAATATTAGTTTCAGATATTAAAAAAATGTTAGTCTGGCCAGAATGTTTTAAGTAAGCCCAATATAGGACCTCACTTATCACACTAAGTCGGCCCTAATGCAGCTCCATAGTCTTTTAAATGGTGGAGCTTGCTAGCTGTTCAAAAGCAAAAGATGATCGTATGGACCAAAATATTTGACCTTCTCCCAAAAGAATCTTATCAATTCATCCTTGAATCGAAGTCAGAATACACCCACTTTTTAGGTACACCTTAAAAAAATAATTAAATGTATGAATGTTGTAAAGATCAGTAATTATCCATCTTTTATACTCGGTATCTCCCTAAATAATCACATCTATAATTTCTGCCATCATCTGGCAGCCTCACTTTGAGGCTGATTTGACTGTTACTTTACATTGTGGGCTGGATAACCTGGTTGTTTTTTAATTCACTGAAGAGTTTTAATGTTTTAGTTTCTGCCGATTTTTGCCGCTGAGGCATATTTCCAGGTTCCCACCAGGAGGCCAACTCCTCCAGGCCTGAACGTCACTGCCCCACTGGGAGACTTCAAAACAAGTGCGCCCACACACAGTCAAACAAACACACCCCGCTCCTCTTTCATTTCAACTTTACTTCTGTGTATTCTTACTGATTCTATTCTTCCTACGTCTCAGTGATTCTACACTTCTGAAGTAATTGTATGCAAATCAGTCAAACTGTGTTTCTCCGTCTTTTGTTCTGCATGAGACAATCTATTTTGTTTGTTGTGTTACAATGTTTAATCAAAGGCTGATCTTCAGAGGAGAGACTCAGAGAAGGCACAATGATTGGAACATTTCACTGAATAGATGACTCACATTAAAATGAATCTGCTGAGGAGGAAGTTGATGATTAGTTGAGCCAACTGATGCTCTGTTGGGCCTCTGCATCTGCTGTCTTTGTTGCTTTGTTTTCTTCCAACTTTTCAAATATTGGAAATCATTTTAAGCATTGACAATGAAGCAAATAAAAATGAAGAGGGTTTCTAATCTGAATACTGGATTAGATCATCTTTGTTCTCAGTCATTTGGGCATATCAAACACTGCTGTATTACAGACACTTACTGTTATTACAAATGCTCTCCCACAAGATTATGAGGTTCCTGGGATGTGGAAAGGTGAAGATTAAAAAAAATGCCCATTTGTGAACACACATGCTAACCTCACAATGCTTGTTGATTCACCAGACGAGATGGCTGTCATGGGCAGATAAGTCCTCCAAAGCTTCAGGATAAAGAAAGTGTTCACAGTCAGGAGATGACCAAAGCAAAAATCATGCTATGAGAATGATGCTGTTTAATGTGCTAAAAGCCAGAAATGAGTGGGAGACTCTGAATGGCCTCTAAAGCAGTGGTTCTTAAATGGTGTTGCAGGACACACCAGACAAAGCGGGTTATGACCATGTCCCACAGGGTCTGAAATGAACTAGTTTGTCTACCTGCCACTGTGGCAGGTGGATTTAACTAGACACGTTTTCTTTTCACCCGCCACTTAATTGTAACCCTCAACATTATTTAAGGACGTTTAACACTATAGTAAGGGATTATATAGTCTTCAAAACAGCTTAGAAATGTTATTTTGGTTGATTACTTCTCCACTTTAATGATATTAACCACTGTTGTATTCTACATAATCTGAAAGCCTGATTAGTCTCCTCTACCACAAGGTACAACATGTAAGGATCATGCATTCATGGAATAAGCAGCACATTGAAACGTGCGGATAAAAAAATCTACCAGACACTAATTTTCTTGTTTTTTTTACCTGCCACTTCATTGTAACTCTCAGGATAATATAATGATGTCTTACATTATAGTAAAGCAGTGCTTCCAAACCCTGTTTTTAATTAAGTTTTACCTAAGAAGAGTCCAACCCCTGAGGACCTAGACAAAAAAACATATACAATTGATACAATAAACACCTATTTTTATTATTTTCATGATTAAGCTCAAAATAATAAAGGCTTACACACAGAAAAGACCCTTAAGGAGAGCATCTCCTTACTGAGATAATACATTTTTGAAAGGGATTATATATTCATCAAAAAAATTGGAAATTAAATATTGGTTGATAATCTATCCCTTTTAGTAATACCATTTGTTATGTATTTTATACAACTTGTAAGAATCGCTCATTTGTTGAAAAAGTAACAGCTAAACGTGACGGTAGTGCTCAGTGCCAAAAATCCTGCAGAGTGGCAGCATTACTTGGTGTCAGCCCTGGTACCATTTCCTAAACTTAGGACCAATTTGCATGAGACTGTTGAAGTCAAAGACAGACTGTGAAGTGGGCGTTTCAGGAAGACAGCACTCCAAGAATGACTGTTCCCGATCCTTGTATCACTGAGGAGCCATAGGTTTTCATCCAGGGAAGAGGGGATTTGGGCACATTTCTTTTGGGCACTACCCACATGTTAGGCTGTGTTGCTCTTTCCATGATTCTTACAAGTTGTACCTTGTTGTAAAAATGACTACTCAGGCTTTCCAACGAAAGGTCGAATCAGGGGTAGTTAATTAACTGAGAATAAACTAAGACACTCAAAACCCATCTGAAGAGTTGAGAACTGCAGAGTCCTACTGTGACGCAGATGGAATCGGGTCCCTCTGGTCCAGGGCTACAGGGCTTGGTGGGCTTTTGGTCTGATGTGGTTTCAAAGGGGCAGATTGGCCCGAATTCAGATGAAACTGGAGCTTGGAGGTCTTGATCAGCAGGATTAAAAAAAGGGATGATTCTCTTATTTATCTCAAAAGTAAATCGCTGGTGACACAATCGCCTCCGAAGTAAATAAACAAGAATCGTGATTTGCTGTGGGGTAAAATCTTTATAGTGTTACAGCTTGCTGACTTATGAAGAAAACTTACGGGCACGTTTCAAAACTTGGACCCAGAACAAAGAGAAGACATGAAGAAGAAACAGGAAGAGGAGAAATAGAGACAAGACAAGACTGAAGAGGGACTGGAGACAGAAACAGACTGAGGACAGAAGCTCCGCAGGAGTCTTTCGTCTCTTGTTTAACAAAGCGGCATTGTCACATCGGAGGAGGGTTTTTAGATGGTATCAACTTTTAATTTGGCCAAAACTTAAGTCAAACTGTGATAATCACTCAATGTAACCCACAGAAAAAGAAAGACAATCTCATAGCGAATATTTCGATACTGAACACTCATGGTACCATAGTAAGAAAAACATTAAAACCGTAATATTGTTTCAAAGCACAAATAAACAAGCAATATATTTGATTAAACTTCAATTGATAGGCTTCTTTATCTTTATAGGTTGAACTGTCAAGCCTAGAGTATAAAAATCGTATTCTAAACATGAAATAAAGCAAAAGCAGATAATATATACTGGCGTGACATATATGTCTGAGAAGCGACTGTCAGCAGTTATCCCACAAGGGGGCGCTGTTGGTCCATGACAAGAGTAAGCATTAAAGGGAACATATCATGCAGAAACAAAATTTAATACTTACAAATAATGTTTAGTGAATTGCTGACTCTAAACCTCCAGAAAATCCAGCAGCATGAGATCTGCTTCTGTCCCCGATATCCGGGAGCGAGACTTCCGCCCCTGAAAACGTCTCAATGCGAGATCTTCGCGAGATTTCCTGCAACCTGATGTCAGGTATTTTCAGTCTCTTCTCACCTGACGAGCTTGAGAAAGCAGCTCCTCCCCGGTAATGCCTGAAGCACCGAGCTGCAGCTAGGACACGCCCACCAAGCTCAGCCGTTTATATTCTCTCCAGGACCGGCAATGTCAGGAGCAGTTTCAGTGTTTGTTTTCTGTTGTTTCCCTGAGCTATATACCTGAGAGAAGACATGTCTGGGAAAGGTCTTCATCTGTGTTTTTATAGTTGTGGATCAAAATCACAACTATCTTCACTTCCAAGAATGAAGACACCAGAAAGCAGTGGACAGCCCTTGTTTCCTCGGATCAGCCGCTGTCTCAGCTGTTTCTGTGTGCTCATCATTTTACCCCAGAGGGCAGTTTGATGCAGGATTTGCATCTCAACTGCTGCTCAAACAAGGAGCAGTTCCCTCCATAAAAACTGTCCACAGAGACCCGGAACCACAAGAGATAAGTAATGTAATCAGAGGAAGTAATGTAAATAAAGCCATGATGTAATGTCGAGCTAATGCTAAGCTAGTTAGCGTTAGCGTCAGCTGTGTTGTGTAAATTCAGACTTGTAGAGCTAAAAAAGCTAAAAAAAAGCAAAACTCACAAACGGTGCTTCATCCTTTGTTACTTAAACTCGTAAATAAATATATGATGTAATGTTGAGCCAATGCTAAGCTCGTTAGCGTTAGCTTTAGCGTTAGCGTCAGCTGTGTTGTGTAAATTCAGACCTGTGGGGCTCTTTTACGACCACACAGTTGCTCGAAAAGCAGAACTCACAAATGGCGCTTCATCCTTTGTAACTTAAGTATCTATCTTTTAATTATTATGATGAACATGTCTTTGAAAAGGTCTGCACAACCCCCTCAGCTGCTGAAAGTAATGGGAAGCTATTGTTAGCGGTTTGACTCACTGTTGTGTGTAATCACATAACTAATGTGGGGTTTTTTTCTACTTAAAAACTCCTCTGTATTCATGGAGATGTGCATGATCGATCGGCGAATCTCATAAGTTGCCATTTTAATCATGTAATAAAGGCCAAACAAAAGTTTAATGTTAACTGAAAAGTCAATACAACGATCCGCGGACAGCCAGGGCTAGTAAACAATGCACTTCCGTATGTCGCCCCTCCGCTCGGCCTCAGCACCCCCTCCGCTCCGCCTCCGGCTCAGCCCTCACAGAACTGGCCAATCAGAGGACGGAGCACACGTGGTCTCGGTTCTCACGTGTACTCTGTCTGAATCAGAGTGTTTTGAGGGAGAGCCTGAAAAGCGGCTAGAGAGAGGCTTTTGTAAACGCGATTGTGAGGCGAAGAAGGAGCTTTTTGACCTGCAAATCATACAGAAGTACTCCAAATGCACCCTAGATTGGCATAATGACAAGGAAAACAGCATGATATGTTCCCTTTAAAACAAAGGAGTATTCTCAGAGTTGTGAATTGCCTTCAGGCAAGATGTCAACAGGTCAACCTGCAAGACCAGGTTTGAGGAGATTAGTAGCTGTGGTTCTTCCTCCTTTTAATGACTTAATGGATGATCTTTGGCTAATGAATCCTAATTTTAACCAAAGCAGTCCTGTTTTAGGGTCCTTCCACAGAATAAAAGTCTTACAGAAAT